>OX421395.1:2500-1202500 GCA_949126875.1 Lochmaea capreae | reverse complement strand
GATGATGGTCAATCGTTATTATGAAGTTTCTACATTCTACATTATATTGAACATGTTTGCTATTTGCTACAGTGCAATAACAAAGATGTATCTTTTCAAAATAAAGAACATGTGAAAACAGGCTTGTTCTTAGACATTTTTTGTTCAATATTATGGAATAAACCAAGAATATTTATCCTAAAGCATCCTGACTAAATCTGTCATTTAAGTCGTTAAATCCTTGAGAGCACCAGGCACACTTTTAATGTAACTACGGCATCAAATTCGTTTGACTCATATTCTTCTACACACAGTTCATAAAAAGTTTTTGAAAAATATGTTTCAATAAACAATCCGTTCACGTAAGAAGAAACAACTACTTCTCGGGTTATATGTCCCGATCGACATTGAATTGCATTTCTAAGTCAACAATATAAGATAACACGCTTTGCTAATACGACAATTTACAGGAAACTGTAATTAAGTTTACTTAGGGCCGATTGTAGATGTCACAGGTGAACGTTAGTTTAACTGAACTGCCAGTCAACTTTGAACCGAGTTCATTTTGGTTTTCGTTGTAGAGTGCAAGATCAACATTAGTTTGGTTGAACGCCGTTCAGGTCACGTTGGTTGCACTGAAATTTTAATGTCCCATGCCAAACTTGATCGTTCACTGACAGTTGACAGTGTTTATTGGCGCGTATATCCTAACCTTATTTATACGTAACGTATATGGTGTGATGTGATGTTACTTTTTCGTTTATTTGGATTGGAACTATATATATTTGAGATCTGATCGATTAAAAATCTCACAGTTCGTTTTTCTAATCGAAATCTACATTTAAATTCAATATCAGATCATTTTTCAAAATGACTGGGTCTATTTCTAAAGGTTTGCAGTCTTCTAGGATGTAAAAAACCATTCAAAATTTGTAAAAAATTTTCATCGTCGGTTAATTCTTCTAATAATTCGTTTATTTTGATTGAAATAATGAATTATCAAATATTCTACCTCACTTTTTGAGGTTAACAACTCAACGTCAAATGCCAAAACCCTCTTGAACCGCCTTTAAACGCTCTTCGAGGAAGGACCGTTCATGTAAACTTCTATTTGAACCACAGATCAGTAGTGACTGACATATCCTTTACATAAGCATATGTAAATTCATTGCCCTGTACTGATGAGGCGCAAGTACGTCGAAACCGGTCTATAAGTGATATTATCCCTTCTAATTGCAAACCAGAATGGTTGGTTAAATCTTGTAGATCATACCGTCCCTGTTTACTTCAATGTCTGTCGGTCCTTTCTGACCTGGATATAACAACGAAGTTAAAATATGACACGTAACTTCTCTTTACAAATAAAAATATAATTTAGACTAAGTTTTTGTACACAGACACCTAGTTTTCGGTTAAATTGATATAGAACTGCGATTCACAACATTATTCCGAATTATGGTACAAAAGAAAGAGAGAAATCACCCAACTTCTGGAACACTGAGAGAAATAGCCCCGAAGTGCAAAGCAACTTTTGATGTTACGACTTGTTTTCATGATTGCGACCGAATAAAATTCATTACTTCTTATTCGAAGTTTCGAAACGACTTTTTGTTTTTCCCTTTTTCGAGTTTCTGTTTTAAAAATAACACCGAAACATAATCATGTATTAACATTTTCTGTTCCGTCTATAATTAGTACTGTATCATTTTTCGTAAAATACAAACATTTATAAAGCATCATTAATTATCTCCGAAGCAGAACAAAAGCCGAAATATACATACGCTGTTATTGACGAATAAAACGAAGGGTATTTATCCTCCTTTTATATCATACAATGTGTATAAATTTACAATGTTTCGCTTGATTGATGTGAATATGTGAACGTTAACCAGATTACTCATTTTTCATCGTTCTCGGTTCCTGTCTATAATGATAGGGTCAAACAACCCCATTATATTTATGTATTGAACTTTACAATATGACTCTGTACCTATTGTCGAAGGAAAATTGAAGGTTTCACGCATATGCGAAGCACTTCTCGACGATTATGATTCAAGGGAATTAAAACAAAAAAATAATTAGGAAACCCATCATAGAAACTATTCAAATCTTTCTACAGCACAAGAGAAAATGTTGATTGAAGAAGAGCAAATTGAGAAAAAACAATTGTAAGAAATAGCTGATACCTGAGGTAAATAATCGATATGGTTGATGAATATTATTGTTTTGGCATTTTCATTTCACGAAGGGGTTGGAAAATAATCTAAATTCCCCAGAATGATGTGCCTCTTTTTTCATTGCATACCAAAAAAAGAGAGGTATTTGTTGAATCCATTTAAGATGTGTAACAGAGAAGAAAATATTGATTGAAAAAGAGCAAAATGAGAAAAACAATTCACCTCTGACGCAAATAATCTATATGGTTGATGAAAATTATTGTTTTGGCAACGGAAATATTTAATCAGCTGATGACTGCTTTGGATTGGATATCAAAAATGAGTTCTCAAACGAGTAATTGGAAATTATAATTTCAATACAAGTGCATAGGGTAAAATGTTTGCTAAAATATTTGTCGTGTAATTTTCGTCAGAAAAATCGTTTTCCAGCAAAAGCAATAACGGATCGCGTCCTATTTTGAGTAAACAGTACAGAACGTTTGCTTTTCATTTCAAACAAGATAAATTTAAGTGCATCCGTGCCCTGGAAATTCCTAAAAATAAACAGTTTTATAATGAATACAGGATATTCGAATTAGGTGTTTTTTATTAACTATAATATTTTTATCCGATACCATTTTTGCTGAAGGTTTATCTATTTGTTTCACCCCATAAAGTTCATTTGGTCAGATTAATTTATTGAAAACAGTTAAATCAATACGTGGTTGGTATATTTGACAATTTGATTCATACCTTATAATAAAATTGTTTTTTAAAATATATGCACTGTTAATATTGAAGGTTGAAATAGTAAGAACAATTTTTGAAATAAAAAGTAACTATTAAGGCACTATGAAAATAGAATTGAATTATACAGGGTTAATAATCATATTATGTTATTGTTTGTTGTTCATATTTGTCACGAAATTTAAAGTTTGCTCAGGCTCATGCGTAAGTATACTAATAATAATGCTGGTTTTCTCTCTAAAATTCATTTTGTCTTCGATACAAAATATTCAAATCACCGGATTTGCATTGAAATGTCTACTAACTAATATTTGTTAAGTCTTCTCGAACTTATTAAAGATCAATCCTTTGCGGCGTCACAGAGTCTATAGTCCATTTAGTTTAAAATATGTACAGAAGAAAATATAAAACATTGGAGCGGGTTAACAATAATGGCACTTGTTTAAGGTTGAATTTTCCAGTTTTCAGCAACCCAATTTTCCTTTTCCGATGCTCGTTCAAATGGAAAATTTTCTCGATCTTACTGCTACTCACAGGTAAATTCTTCAACGAGGCTCATCGTGGAGTATTTCAGGATCTTGAAACGTTCTTGGAACGAAATTTATTTTTAATAAAGCTAAAAAATTCATGAATAATGAGAGTTAGTTTTCATTGAAATTATATTTATAAAGTTTACCCTATTTTTTCACGAAAAATCAGTTTTCCCTAACGACGTTCTTAGAACACTACACTTGGAATTATTATCCATTCGACAAATCACTGTTCGCCTTCAGCCATTTTCTCGCTGAAAACAATGGCATTATGACACATAGAAAGCCCAACATCAATTATTCCAACGGAAGCGAGAGCATCAATTATCTCATTTATCTAATTGCTCTGTTTATCAAGCAAACTTGGATTCGCCTTGGATAATTTTCATCTTTTAGAAACTCTATGCTTCGAAAAACTAATACATAATCAGATTAAAACGATAATTACAGCATACAGAGTGATAAAAATAACTGAATTAAAAAACATCTTTGTCTTTTTGCCTTTAACTTTGACGTTTTTTAACTCCGTTGTTTTTCAAGGAGACTCATGTTCTATTAATATACGTAATAATTTATTACCAAACTCATTTATCACTAAATAATACAAACACGACGTTTGAACGATCACATTTTAATTAAATTTAGCTGTTCAAGTTACCCTTCAGATGTAAATTTTTGTTTCCACCTCTCTAGGAGGTCTCAAAGGTATTTGAGATTATTTTCAGAGCGCGGAGGGTGGTATTATATATTATCTACTTCATTTATCGAAGGAAAGACAAAAGATTGCAATCAGATGCGGACTTTATATCAATAAAACATGGAAAAGTGTAAATCTTAACAGTAGTTGTTTACTGACATTCTGAATGGTAGTATCTATATTGCTGTATATTGCAGGTCATTTCCACAATGAGTAGAATATTAATTGTATCAAAAAATATATTCGCAATACAAACAATTTGAAACGGTTCAACTTTTAACAATAATTAACAACAAATAATTAAATTTTATAAATCTCTAGTTGAAATAGCAAACGAGCAGAATATTTATTGTTTAATGAGCTATTTATTAACTTGACATTAACGTTGTTCAAACAAAGTAAGCACACAATAAATAAATGTAGATATTATACAAATATTTTACGGAAATTAAATTGGAAATGGTCGTGATTCGAGCGCACTTCCAAAATTGGTCGAACCATATTTTATATAAATACAAATATCGGTCGATGCTCGAAGGCAAATTCTAAAAGCTAAATGGCATGTTGAATGAATTCAACCGTGCCCAGCTTCGATTCCATTATTCCGTTTATCCGGCCTTCTTTAGAGATTTTTTGAGGTTTTAAATCTTTCCTTGGTATATTTCATAGATTTTTTCAATTTTTTTGTAGAGTACTTCTCTAAGTCCCTCTAAAAACTTTTAATTTTAAAAATTTGTTTATCAATATGTCATTCAATATTCTCTCTTCATGTATTTCTTTTCCATCTCTGGTAAAACAATTATCTTTCAACTATGGCGAATCATTTCAGAACTAAACTTCAACACAATTAAATACCGCTAACGAAAGATGAAAAGAATTGAAGAAGCTTTATAGAAAATAACTCTTTTGATTAAAATATGATGGCACTTTCCAGTGGGCATAAAATTGAGTGGGAAAT
The DNA here is from genome assembly GCA_949126875.1 of Lochmaea capreae. Taxonomy (NCBI): domain Eukaryota; kingdom Metazoa; phylum Arthropoda; class Insecta; order Coleoptera; family Chrysomelidae; genus Lochmaea; species Lochmaea capreae. The sequence goes on along the minus strand of OX421395.1, from coordinate 1,197,433 downwards.
GTTGCAGAGTAAATCTAAAAAAATATAAAGGCGTTCCGTGCCTTTGTTCTGAAAACCTTCCAACTTTTAAATACCACTATAAGTGGTTTCCATTTCAAAGACTATCATTACGAAGTAAAATCTCGAAAGTTCACTCAACAGAATCAAGGTTTTTCATAAATTTCAACTGAAATATACTTTTTCGTGTTCTCCCAAGTCAAGGCTTTAATTGAAATATTGATAAAATTCCATCGAATCTTTTTGTTTTATGATTCATGAGGAAAATGGAATAGTATTATAGTGTTAAGTTTTTATTCTCAATATCGTCTTTGTTAAATTTTTCAACCAGATCCATTAATCTCAATTAATATATCTCCTGTGATTCCGCGTGGAATAGAGCCTGCTCTAATTTAAATTCAAATCACATCGTTGACGTCATTCTTGAAGTCTACTCTGCATTGTTGTAGTTTTTTTTCAGCTCAAACAAGCTGCTAGTTGCGTCTGGTCGCTTAAAAGCATTAGTATTCCGTGCAAATTTGTTTGTTCCCGTATATCTCAATTTTAATTAAGGTTTCCTGAAACGCAAAGTTCGAACTAGTATATTCGTGTGTATGTATATGTGATTTTATCTTCGTGTCTTGTCTACATGAAAATATCTAGACAAGAAACAAACACTCAATTCAGTTTAAGCTTCCTAGCATACGTCTATGTCATCCCAAACACCTACTATCGCTATACAGAGTTGTCCAAAAGTATAAAGTTCCAAAGAAACAAAGAATTTCCGTACCTCTCACTTTCGCATACCCTCATATACAATAGCTATTTGTGTATCAAGAGCAGAAAGTAGTACTTTGGTAGTCGAGACAGAAAGTTGCAATCTATCGAAACTACCAAAAGACTTTCTGCTCTAAATACACACAAGATTTTTTCTACTATCAATCCAAAATTATTTACTAGCTCTCTTTTATCTATAAATAAAATTAGTCGTGCGCCAAAGTTACTTTCTGCTTAAGAGCGCCAATAATGTCAAATTATGAGAGCTCGCGGAAAACATCAACTTTGCAGTTACTTTTCAAGGCACAAAAGACGGCTTTCGATAGTCAAATATCGTAGATACGATTTTTCCGCTTTCCTTTATTAGTTGAGAGTGTGTGCCCAAAATTGCAGCTTAAATTTCCAATTATTATGGGCTCTATGATTTTTTGACTTCATGCGTATATTTTCGACACATTTATTTATGGAAATCCACTAATCCGACCCCTTAGATTACGAAAATGTCCGCAAAAACTTTCTGAAGTTCGTAGTAAAATTTTTTTTTCGAATTTTTGTACCTCTCACTTTCGCACACCCTCGTATAAAAAATTTCGTAGATACGATATTGTTAATTTTTTTCCATTTTCGTAGATTATTTCAGAGAGTGTATCTGAAATTTCAGCTCAAAATTCTCATTATTATGGGCTCTATGATTTTTTGCGTGTATTTTCGACTATAACATAATCTGTTTCAAAATCGGAATTGCATTTCATAAAAAAATTTATATATGGAAACCCACTAATTGAACCTCGTAGATTTCGAAAATGCAAAGTCTGCAAAGCTTCATTCAACACACTTGGTTACTTACTTTGGGATATCCCTGTATGAGCGAGTTTAACTGCGAACTGGCTAGAAAACTGTATATAGTTGAAAATAATCAAACTAGAGTCATGCTTTTATAAACATAAGTACCACAGTTGACTGTATCATTATTCAGGACTTTCTATAGAAAATAAACGTCGCTAGCGAATGGCGCACTTTGCACCTGATAACTGTACAAACGAGCGAGTTTGTAAACTTTTTGGACCGAAAATGGTTAAGTCGTAACAAGTTATGCTGAGTTTAAGTGTCTCTCCGCTCTTGCGTTATTATATTGCACTAAATTTGCTCGTAGATTATTTTTTAGTATATTTTAATAGAATTGAAGATGTACCCACCTTCACAGAATGGTTTATACGCTAAATGCACAGGTAGAATAATTTTTCAAATATTTTTTAATTGAAGCTCTCGAAATTATTCCATATACATTTATTGTTGACATCAAAGTAGAGAGACTTGACATTTTTTAGTTCCTGTAACTTCATTAAAAAAGGACTTTAATTAACTGCAGTACTACTAGTATTACTTTTCAGGAAACAATAATAGACAGTTTTTTGTCGCTTGAAGATGTCGAGAAACCGTAGAAATATACATTATGTTGCGCAGGCTTGCACGGAACCGGTGGGCCCCTTTCAATCCAGCCGTTTCGCCGCTATCCGTTTTACATCGAATACTGTACGCGTGCCATACAGTTCCGATCGCGACCCATAGCGACTAACAAAACATTACGCGTGTGGGAGCCTATTAACTAAATAAAACCATAAGGATATAATGTGAATTGCGATGGTGTAATGGTTGACCCTTTGAAGGTCTTTTGGGTGTTAACCAATAGCACTTATTTGGGTAAATTTTCATTTTTTTAGTAAACATTTTTGTTAATAAAAGTATTGAAAAAATTAATTATTCAAAATTTTTAAAATTATTCAACAGTGTACAAATGATATGACAAATTGATACACATTTAAATTGTGTGACAAATTCACTGCTATCGGCGTCTGAGCACACAAATTAAATGCTGCATTAAACAGTACTACGAAAGTCATTTACTTTTAATGGACGGTCTCCAATTTTTATTTTAACAATTAATGTCTAAAAACGTTAACTTGAACCTAGACCTTTTCAAATTTAAAATATGCTAAAACGCAAAACAGTCTATTATCATCATTTAAGCTTTCAAACTTTGAAGCTTCTAATAACTAAATTACTGCTCTTGATTGTAATTACATATTTTATGTTGTCGAATTTTGAGATTGCCTCAACATTTTCATTTAAAACATCCTAAAATTTGGATTTTGATAGTTGTTTTAGTGAGAATAATCAATAATTATAAAATTATCCAAAAAAAAGTTGAAAAGACAATATAAAACACTCGATATCCTTTTATCTTTTTCCATTACAAATTTCGCACACTCTCTAGATATCACATTCCCAGTCAACTTTTTTTTCATTCAAGCCATCAAATTTGTTGAACTATTATCTATATAAAGGCACCGTCAACGAATAAGAGGAGCTAAAATCCCACGAAAAGTATCTGCCACATCTAATCTGTAAAGGTTCATTGCACAAAAAGAATTTGAGGGATAGAAAGATTGATGAAACTAGTTAACGAGTTACTGAAACTATTTCTAGAGTCGTGGAATTGTTAATCGAAAAAAAAAGAAAGAGGTATCGATTGGCAACGCTATTTTAAAAATAATGATTTAATATTAGTTTTGTTAAACTTTCTAGACACTATAAAAAATATACTTGACATCTTTTACTCTCTGTTATGTTTGTAGCATTTTTTTCATCAATTTTGAAAAAACGTGAACTTTATATTCATCAGGCAGTGCTTAAATTGTTATGACTATTTGTTCATTCCATATGAAGTGGAATTTCGTGTTTTTTCACTCCCATTTGTGATAAAAACCAGAAAGACGATGTATTATACTCATTTTTTAAAGGTTTCCCAAGAGTCTTAATATATCACAAAAGCTTCCACTTAATTTATTTCATAAATTGGATATACTGCGCGCAATGACTTTACAGATTTAACTTATGTTTTTAAAATAGCTTTTAATCCACTATTTTATATAATTTCACCAAAACACTGAAGTGCTGCAGGACGTGAATATTTTTCCAGAATTATCCAGCCTGGAGAATTATAGCTATTTTGGATGAAGTATCGGCACCAATATTTCAATAATATAGAGCAGATAGTTGCTTTTATTGAGATTTTTTATAGTTTGTTATTTGCCTAAGGAATCTTATTTGAATATTTCATTAAAGAAGTAATGAATGAGTGATTTTCCCATTGAACTTTTTCCATATAAATTACTCACATCAATGAAAAAAATTTTAGTTCCTGTAACTTGTTAAAAAAGGAACCTATTTTCAAAATTTATTGTTCCACCACAACTGCATAGAAGGCAACCCTTTTGATCTAATCACCAATTAGTTCAACTTGAAACAATATAGAACAGAGAGTTGCTTTTATTGACATTTTCCATGGTCCGTAATTTGCCTGAGAGATGTTTTGGAGTTCTCATTTGAATGTTTAATCAATGAGTGATTCTTCCATAGAAATATTTTGGCCAAAAGCCAAGTAATAAGATTCTTTGTGTTTGATTTAATTTCACTGCGTAGGCAAAACTTTGATACAATGTACCCTATTTCAGGAATGATTTTAACAGCATACTGTTGAATTTCTCTCATAACAACTCATTGGCGACTCGTTGGAAAAGGAAATTTGGTAGTTGGAAATTTTGATACCGAAAACAATTGATATGATTATACGCGCGTTTTGATAACCAAACTATCGTCTTCAGAGACCAAAGGTAAACTAAAATTATGACGACAACTTTTGGTGTAGGTGTAGTAGAAGTGGTGTAACTACTGTTTGGTATGTTATCAAATATCCTTCAGTATTTCCCGTCATCAATCGAATTGCTGATGAATTAGTATTTATTAACTTTTGTGGTTAATATAATTCTACGAGGGAAACTATGTGTATCCCGAACGCAATATAAATCTTTGTTGTGCAGCATAAATTTTGCTGTTTTTATGAACATTTCAACGTAGAGATTTATGGCACCATTAGAAGGTAGATGTAAAGTTGTATATATATAGTGCTGAAATATAGTGGATAAGCTGTAGTTAAATCACCATTTCGTGTTGGCTTTTTCTGATTTTTCGAAGAAAAGCACCGTTGAGATTTCTTTTTATTTGTACTAAACGGTGTAATTTTTTCTCGAACATTGATCCTATCGCTAGCTACACCTCAGCTTCTTGCGCTTTTTGTATCTTGCAGATTTGCAGTTTTTACACGCTCTCCGCCGCGCCGGTTGGCTGTTCTTCGGGAATCCGAATATTGTCTATTTTGCTCACATTCTGATAGTATATGTTTGGCCGATTCTGTCCTTTCACTTAATTGTCTACAGAAGAGATCTCTGTTTTACAGCCCCATTTAGTGCATGGGCTGTCACCAGTAACGGGTCTTCCGTTATAGTTCGAGTTTGATCCCTACTTATCTTGGTTTATTTTTCAATGCTGTGTTCCAACAGTTATTTTCCCGTGGTACATGAAGGGGGATTCGCAACACTATCTTCTTCGTTTTAGTTTAACCCAAACTTGTATGCAACCTTAAATGTCAGATTTATCAACCCCGAGTGTGGGTTCTCAGCTCTTTCTGGCTAGTTCATCAGCGTTGCCTTGCCTTGCGATGACAGAGTGTCCTGGCACCCACATTAATGTTATTTAGTTGTGATCTGAGAGACATTCCATATTTACTTTCCAAAGATTTTTGGGGTAGAAATATGAAGATGGATAAAGTTCTCAATTCACCAAATTTCTCAAGTCTCTTTGTAACGTAATAAATTAAAAAATGATAATAATAATTGTTTTACGGGATATCCAATAAAATTCCAAATACTAAATCCATATAAGATACGATTTTCATTATGTAACAGTATGACAGGTTGTTAAGCAGTTTTTAAGAGATACCACAAATTTATTTTCGGGTTTTACCTTGCAACGTTCGAAATTACTGTCATAAATTTAACACACGTTTTCAGCACTCGTAAAATTCTTGTAAATAAACCCGTTTACCTTTTAATTTTCTCCTTTTCGTTCGTTTTACGTGATAAAAATGGTTAAAAAACAAAATAATACAACCACTTTATATTTATACCTAAACGAACTTAATATCTTTATACCAACAAAATAATCCAATTTTATAAAATTGGTATTGCTCGCAATTATCAACAGCAGCGTTTGTTTCTACCTGAATCCTCCACACAATTTGATTTTGTTCAGAAAGCAACAGCTTCTACACAGTATTATTTTCTTGTTCAACTGGCTTTTACTTGTGCGGTTCAAGCTAGGTCATAAATTTCTTAGATAGTCCAAGCATCAACTCTGGCAACACTAACCAGCTCTTGGTGTTTTTGAGATAGTCTTAAGTAATAAATTCTATCTTGAAAATTTGGTCTCAGGAGTTGAACCCAATCGACTTCTGGTTATTTAAAAGTATCCAATCGCCGCAGAATTTGTGCGTCGACAATAGTTTTCCTCTTTGAATGGGTAATATGAGACTCAACAAAATCCGAAACATAAAACCAGAATTACCGAAGGCGAGATTCTCTTTGAGACGGAAATATTTTCAAATTCAAAACTAAACAACCACAAACTAGACTGGAAAGTTATTTTTAATTCCTAACTTACAAAGAAAAGAAAACACAAAAAGACGATACTTTTGTGTAAGTCGTAGTACGGAAAACAATTTTCTAGTGAATTTGAAGTAAACCAGAAACAATGAAAAATTTTAATCATCCAATTGTTTTTTAAAAAAAAGATGAAGGAATAGAATCATACCACTTTGAAGCTACGAGTTCACTAGACGTAACTATTATAAACGTATACGCAGCCTGGATTAGCTAAAATCACACTGACTTTAATGTTGGAGAAACAATGGCACGTTACTGGTTTTGAAACAAAAAGTTCTAGCAAGGAATCGACTTCCAGTAACCAAAGATATTGATCGTGGTTGTGTTACACACTTTGGCTGTGATTAGAGGAGAATTTATAAAATAATTTAGGGAGAAACCCTTCTGTCAGTTGAGCATGAAAAGGAAGAAACATTATCTCTTACTCATTTGAGATAGCATAGATTTCTCCAAGTATTATCTTCTGAAAAAACTCGGAAAGTCTGATTCTGATAAGAATGAGTGGTCTCTTCACATAAACCGTACATGTCTAAAGCTCTCAAAAATATTTTTGAATAATAGTTCAATTTCTAGTCGCCCTTGTAATTGTTATTTTCAGCAATAGAAAGCCAGACATAGAGTCACATAGCTAGTTCTTGTATTCATGACAGGATTAGTCATTAATAAAAAATACCTTAATAGACTGGCAAGAGACAACACAGTGTCTCTAGAGTTAGCTAAAGAATGATCTAAAGGAGACTTCATTGGCCCGAAACAAGGCTATTAAAACTGGTAGGAGACATATATGGTGATTTTTTTTACAAATAAGTCCAATTTATGTTTTAGTATCTAAATTTTACCGACTACGGCTCTGTTACTGTTTACCTGTGGTGGGCTTCCACGGTAACTAGTGGAATCCCTGGTTTTTTGGAAGCCCTCCCAAATACTAGTAGAAAAACTACGTGCGTCACTAAATGTGACAAGTAATAATAACTAAACTTGTCATTACACTTGAATAATTATACTAAATACTTGAATAACTTAACATCTAATCAAATATACAATATGAATTAATAATTAGTAAAGAATTAAATAATGAATGTTGTCTCGTATGTTTCATCAACATAATAATACTGTCCTAGGTCACGTCTAATGTAAATATTAAAACATTACGTGATAGTTACCTCACCTTAAAGAGACACGTCCGGTCTGTTTTCGTTTTCAACTTGACCTTACCTTGATACTTTTAATGTTTTAAATAAACTAACGTATTATTTTGAATTTAATTCTGGTTTTTTATTTAATATCTTCTATAAGTTCCTTGTGGCATTACTTGTTATTTTTTCTTATTTTCTTGGGAATCAAACCACAATATGTTTTTTTATTTTTTTATTACAACGTTTCGGTAGCGTTCCAGGTACCGTTGTCAAGATTAACTAATAATGAATTAATATTTTGAAGTTTAAGACTACAAAACTTTGTTGTCAAATTTCATTAAGGTCCATTCATAGTAGATCACACCTCTGGTAAAATGAGATATAAAATATTTTATTTCATGACATTCTAACGATATGTAGTCCACTAGAAATTGAATCCAGTGAAGTGCACGTTCCAGGAACGGTTTTTATTGGGATAGCGCTTGTTACTTTTTTGTGTATGATTATTTTGTTTTCAAAATATGTATAACTCAGTTTGGTGATTTTGTGTATTGAAGTGTGTATCGATTAACAACCATTCCAAAGATAAATCATAAGAAAACCTGAATAAAAACTTATGATGCTATCCTGATAACGCAGGTAATTGATTATTGGAAATTTCTCTTTCTAACATTGGTAACCAAATTTGACTACATTCGGCTGAAATACTAGCTACACATTTATCTGAATTTAGTTGTATTAAAGCACTTTCTTTGATTTTTCGTCTTTTATTATTGGGTTCTTTCAATATTATTTTTGTCGAATCCCATTGAATTTTATGCCCCTCTTCCCAAGCATGTTTGCAAATACCTGACTTAAAGAACTCCCTATCTTTGATATACTTTTTATGTTCATTTATTCGGACTTTCAATGGTCTAGATGTTTCACCTAAATAGAATTTGTCGCATTCACAAGATATCTGATATATGCAGTTTTTTGAAGATTGTTCTTCATTTTTTGGCTTCGTTTTTGTTAGAATAGATCTCAACGTATTGTTAGATTTGAAGCTAGTTCGAATATTGAATTGATTACCAATTTTCTTAATTCTTTCTGATAAACCCTTAACATACGGTATTGTCAAGTTTTTAAAAATTATGTTTGCTGAATTATTAATATTATTGTTATTGTTATGGGGTATTAACAATGAGCTCTTCTCTATATTCTTAATTTCTTTATTCACAAATTCTGCCGGGTAATTATTGGCATTTAAAACATTTTTCAGCAAAGTTTTCTCCTTTGTGAATTGATTATCGTACAATGAAGGATTTATAAACTTTTACTAGGAAATCCTCAAGGCCAGAGAACGAATCGAGTCAACGAAATATTGTGAAACGTTCTTCAATTATATTATCCTCTGCGGGATGTTAATTAACACGCAGTCAAATCCTTTCAAATACATAAACATATTTTTATCTTTTATCATTAATTAGACACATTCTATTGGCAGTTTGATTATTTAGAATATTTTTATTAAAAACTAATTGGTTTCTCTTCATAAAATAATGTAATATATTTGAACGGATATTCAATTTTGAATAATCTACCAATAGAACTGTAATTCCTCCATTGATTTTAGATAGTGTAGGCATGCTTGAGTGTGACTCAACGGTAAATACGAGTATGTACTTCGTCCAGAATGACCTAAATATCTTTTAGCCTTTGAACTGCACTCAGCGCGTGGGTATGTTAGTGGTGAATACCTCAAAGGGGGAATATACTGAGAAGTTTCACTGTATCGACTTTTCATGGTAAAAATATTGAAAATTTTTGTCACTTGCACAAAATTTTAACAAACTTTAACGAAATTATGACTGCAGATATGAAACAAAAGTTCTAATAGCGAAGTGGACATAATCCAATTAAACTATAATAATTTTTGAGAGTCTGTGTGAACTATGAAGCTCCATTCAACCAATTCAACTCCCTGCGGCTTCTTTCGTATATGAAACTCTCACATTATTATGTTTCGTGCTAATTTTTTTTTTATTTAGGAAATAAATACTTATCCCGAGAGACTGGAGTGTTAGATAAATAGGACTTTTTGAGATAAAGCCGTGTTATATTCTAGACAATTATTCTTAGTGTGGTAGAAGTTTGAAATTAGTATGCTGCTGTTCCACGACCATAAATAAAATCAACAATTTTTTTATTTAAATAATTGTTATGGGGACAGTTTGATGTATCTTTTTTGCTTCCTAGTCGAAAAATGTTTCTGGCCACTCGAGAATAGAAGCAGGTTTTGTGAAACTTCGGGACACAGAGCTACACCTTTTCTCTTCAAATCCTAATGCTCCGTTTTTAGTTTTTGTGTCATAAAAACATTGTGTCGAATACTTACGTTTAATTTCACTCTGTTTTTTTTTTAAATTTACACGCTTTGTAGACAAACAAAATTTACGTCAAACTATACATTTTTTATTAATAATGACAAACCGTATGTCGTAGAATTTCATTCTAGGTATTTACCTACACAACTTTCGTTTAGATTTTATGCATTCACATTATGTGAAATGGATATTTCACAAATGGTCTCACTTATTTCAGACTTTTATTATTATTAGAAGCACTTGAAAGTGACTTACTTCTTGAACTAATAAAAATAAAATGATAGATACTTATTGATCTTTCTACGCCTACAAACTATACTTTTGAGTTGGGATAATAATTCTGTCAGAACCTTTCACGAACTGTCGACATCTTAGGCTAGGAGATAACATTGGATATGCGGTGTATTGTATTTTACAAATAAGGTCTTTTTAAATAATCCTTCACGCAGTTGCGGAATTGTATATTTCTGAAAAATAATAACGACACATAACTCATCTGAATAAAGTTTTTTAAACACTTTATATACATAATAATAATTATTGGTATACCTTTCACTCTAATCAATTATTTTTCCATCAAATTATAATGTACAAAATACATTACTGTTGATTTAGTTTTTTTGCGACATTTTTAAAGTTCAAACTTGTTTTTGTGCTGCTTTCATTACCATGCCTTTTTTCTATTTCCCTTGAGATGTTACTATACCTTTTACCAGATGTATTGTGATGACTTTCTGTGGTTTTTTTTTAGTGAATTTTCTTTAAACAGCATAATAAGAATATGCCAATTTGCTTTTGAATTATGACTCTCAGATGGGAAATTTCGTGTTATCTATGGTTATGTTTGAAAAACAAATCATGTTTACGTTTAGTATTTCCGAACATCTTGAGAAAACAAAAAGAAAATTGAGATTTTGTGTAAACATATAACTCTAGAATTACAAAAGTTATCAAGAATTCAACTTGGCATTTTCCCAACTCTTAGACCTGAAAAACATATATAAAATGTATTTAATATTTAATAAAGAAATATTTGCCGGATCGAAAGGTTTCTTTATTAACAAGGATTTAGACAAAATTAAATTCCATGCCACTGTTTCTCTATTTCGCGATAAAAGTTTTAATGGAAACAACCTTTTTACAATAATTTTATAAACATTCCTGCAATGAAAATTCAAAAGATTTTTACGATCCAAAAAAAGCAATTAAACTTTGTTACTACTTCAAGGAAAATAAAACTTTTGATTCGGTTTTTATATCCGGATTTTTATAGATTCTACGATAAAAAGAATCATTGAATCAAGCAAAGAAATTCTATTCCTTTCAATCATTTTTTTGTTACATTTCCATAGTTTTATTTAAGTCAAAAAATAATGCCAAAAATACGTTTTCATCACTTAAGAAAAGTTGTTAACAAATTTCTATAATCTTTCACTTAAAAATATTTTCCTTCTCTAATTTTCAATATTTCAAAAATAATGTCACACTAGTATGTGCGACATCAGGTTACTCACTTAAATTGTACCAGAAATAACACTCAACACAAGCTTCACCTAACTCACTCTAGTGAATTATGAACCATAATTCACTCTAGTTGATATATGGGTACCATATACCTTTTGTTAGGAGGTAAAATATTGACTTATTATTAAGTGGTCGTGGAGAAAGGTAATTTTCTCCAATTAAATGGGTTGATTAGATGATAAAAGTGTATTAATTGTTGAAAGATATAGAATTTAATGAAATGTGTTGAATGATAATAGATTCTATAAAGGTGGTTAAACATTAAGGGCGCATAGTTGTATTACGCCATTAAAAATGTAATTCATAGATAGTCAAGATTCGTATTTAAATTTTAGTCTCATGTCCAATCAAGAGTTTTGCGTTGATAGTTTAAAGTTTATGATTCTAGGATAGCGTAATAATGATGGCTTTATGTGAATTTCTTCTCAAGTCTTTAATAATAGGCAATTATGACTATATATTGATATGAGCTTAACTGTTTCGAATATCCAGTTATCCAGTCAGTTATCGAAATATGCAAATTAGATACATCTTGATATTTTAAAATTATATCCACTTTCATCTCTGTTTATTAAATATTCCATAATTAAGTCTGTGGGTGTTTATAGGATTTATGAAACTTTACTTCAAAGTTAAAATATTTTAATATTGATTAACAAGCTGATTGTTACTTCCGAGTTTAATCAAATTTAACCATGATGGTAACCCCTGACCTTATCCCTTTTTTATATTCCTTGCCCTCGTCCAAATTTCCATTTAAATAGGTGAAGTTGCAGGTCACGAACCAGTAAATTAACTCTCTTTAAATAAACTTTCACTTCAAACTTTTTTCAAAAGTGTCTTACAAAAATTTAATCGCGCGCGGTTCACCTTATTTTCCCAAGGGTCGGTAATAATTATGTCGCTTCTTAAAGTTTGTTATCTTTCGTTAAAAGTTCATGTAGAAAATGTTTATTATTTTAATAGATATTCAATATTCTAATAAGGGTTTTGAAAAATTGTATATACTGTTTGGGAAGTTTTCGCTTCTTTTTAATTTGAGAAACTTTGAAAATTCTATTAACGGTTTTTCGCTTTAATCATCTGCATACAGGATCCAAGTAAAACATTTCAGCTTCGGAAGGTCTTAGTGAAGTTCTAGATTCTAGATAGAAAAATGTGTGAAGTCAAATATTGACAATGTTTTTTTTCCTCTTCTAATCATAGGAGTTATTGAAGTTCGGTTATATACAGAGTGTGACTCCAACTATAAAAATCAAACGGCTACAACCTACGCTTGATTCGTCGCGAAAAATAATTTCCAACTGTAGAAGTAACAATTATACAGCAAAACAATTAGTCTCCATTAAATTTTCTTCTAGAGCTATATTGTCAGTGTCACTCGTCTTTTTAGCTCTCTAGTTTATTCACTGTTTTGAGTGCTTTACACATTTTAGGTTGAAACTAATGTGTTTTTTTTCCAAATGTTCACCACTTGGTTTTCACTTAATACGTAATTAATTTCCCAGTATATAAACAAAAGAACCAACAATCCTTTTCGACTTGCATAAAATTAACGTTCCACTATTCAACAACACATATTAAAGTCAAGCCAATTGTGTATTTTGGTTATTATTCAAATAACCACACCAGAGACTTTTTGCCGGAAACGAGCATCAAACGCAGATTACCACGACTCGCTATGAATACCAGCTCGGTAGTTCGACCGGTGTTTTGTTAAACGAGATTTACTAGTTTCTTGTTAACTTCAGAAGACGAAAGGGTTCGTAGCCGAAGGGACCAATCAAAGTGAAAGGACTAATACGTTTTCTTGTTAAATTAATATGTTATTCCTAGTTTCAACTAAGCCACTCACTGGTCAAATATAAAGGCAAGTTAAAGCCTATTGTTGACCGTTTATAGAACTTGAGAAGCTCAGTTTATGTCACTCGTCAAATATTACTTAGAATCCATTGTTTTGAGATGGTTAATCTAGCAAAATTTTCAGTTTAATTTTCTTAAGATATCCAACATCTAAGGGAATTGCAAGTCTCAAAAGAAAACCGGTAAATCCCACAGCGTTTGTCCCACTTTCTGAAATGATGTAGGTAAAAGAGTAGATTTGGGACGGGATCGTTTATAAGATTGAAATAATTGACACTATTAGAGAAAATTTCTTTTGGGGACACGCGAAGGTAGTGTAACATAATGTTGAATTTCCAACTGTCATGAACCAAAAACAAATACAGCTACTAAAAGAGATTTAGTACAGGTGTGTAAGGTCAAAAAATGTATCATCAAATGTTTCGAGATGGAATATTATTTCTCCAATCGACATATTAAATAATTTTCTCAAATGGTCGAATAAATTCCGCTTGTGCTTTTGACGCAGCCTACAAGCACAACGTAGAGCACTCTAAATTGGAGTCTGTTACGCTGATACCTCCTTCAGTTTTGCTCGCACAAAAAAATTACATACATCGAAATTGTAGGAAATCTTTTTTTAGTCCTCAATACTTAATAAATTGTTTTGAATTTTTTTATTTAAGCGGCAAGTATAATGAAAATGACAAAATCAAGGTGATAATATAAATAAGGATATATAGAGTATCCAAACGGGCTTAATTTATTTCCATTTCCGTTGTATCACTGTACAAAAGGTGCAATTATTTTAGCACGACCAACGAAATTGTAGTGGATCTACAGATTTCAATTGAAAAATAAATTCAATCCAAATCAGACCACCATGTATTATATTAGGCAGCATTTCAATTGGAGAACTTCATGCGATATTTCCAGCTCCAGTCCTCACCAATAGACAAAATTTAAGGCGTGTATTGTTAGTAACTGTCTCAATAAATTCAATTGAATACTGATACTGATCAAGCTAGAACTATTCCAGCATTACAATTCAGGTGCAGTTATTGTGGATACCTTCACATACTGGAATAAAGAGAAACGAGCTCTTAAAAGTTCAGGGTCTCAGGTAGTCCAAGCTCCTATTGAGGGGATGGTCTGATGGACATGCTGGAGCTGCTCTAAAACTACCAAGGACTCCTAATAGGGCACTGCTGTTTAGAGGAAAGCCCCCTATACAGGGGTTGCGGCATGTCGGACCATGTCGGTGACCAGGCGAATCTTCGGAGTCCCTGTTATGGCCTCTGGGGACATAAGCAGGCATCCACTGAATAAGATTGAATCCTTGAACCCTGGCTTGAGTTTGTCTTGGCCAACGTTCGCCTGACTAAATTAGTAGTAGTAGTGTCAAAACTAAAAACAGAAACAATGAAAAGAATTTCAGTATATAGAGAAGCAAGCAATAATAGCACATGGAGGTTTTTAAGAAAGAAAAGCTTCAGGCCAAGATTTTCAATTGGAATCGGAGTGATCTGATGAAATTAAAGATAAAATATGAAACAGAATGTTGTACGAGTGGGCTCGTGTGAGTAATAATAATTCCTAATTGTGAGTTGATTAAGTGAGAATTTACAAAACATGATAAATTTGATATAAAACGTATTCAAAGTCTCAGATCTTCGATATGCTTTTGTTGTCAGATATAATTAATGACCCGACAACCACCGACAGTTTTCCTTCATTAGGAACTATTTATGATTGATTAATGGTTAACGCATTATTACTACCGTACTCGACTATTTCTTTTAGAAAGTTGAAAAAAATTAAACACAACTAAAAAAAATTAAATGGTTGAAGAAAAACCCGGATTTGAAATAATAACTAATCCACTAATCATCAAGGGAATAAAAATTCTGTTGGCTGGGGCTATACGTTATTGAACGGCATGGAAAAATTTTATTTGCATACATGACAAACTGCGGATATTACTTCAGGCTAACGTTTACATTACACGGGGTAGATCAAAGTAATCACGAATGAAAAAAATTATTTAAAACTGTAGGTAGATATAATTGATTTTATATAAAAAAAAGCAGACTTTCCACTTTATATATCGTTTGATTCAGTTTAAAAAGAAATCTCATTATTTATAATGCAAATTGCGTGAAATTTCCCTGAAAAAAAACCTCTTTGAGGCTCTGAATGATACTTGGTGATTTATAAATTTAAAAATACATCATCAGGCGTAATTTTATGCGGATTAAAATCACCCAGAAAGACAAATTAACAACGAACAAGACAAAGGCAAAAAGAGAAAATTTCATTGTTTTCGACAAGTGATTTATAATTTATGATCAATTCCGACTCAAAGGGCATCGAGGTAAAAGAGGGTATTATGGAAATGTGCCTTTTGCTGAAAATAGTGAGAGAAAAAAAAAACGATTTCTTCGAGGATTCGGTTTCCATTAAGACAGAACGCAGTCAGACTGGCCGGCAATTTATCAACAAATATCTGAAGATTTAGACTACGACCAGTATGGTTCCCATCTGACATTTTATTTTTTTTCCGAAATCTCGCTTTTACTGAAATGTTTTATTTAAATTGACCCTATTTACGTATTTTTTTATTGATTATCATCAAAAACCGTTGGATTTTTTGAAAATATCATACCGAGTTTTTTTATGGGAAATCAAAACGATTAAAAATGCATTAGAAGGTTGAAAACGAAAGAACTATTAAGCCCCTGCTGGTCTGGTTTTTGCTGTTTTCATTAATGTTCACGATCCATAGAATCGTTTACGAACTTTTTAATATTAGGCCAGGATTAAAGGTAGGCAGAGGAATAAATTCGATTTCTGTTACTAAACTAACTAAAGGAATATAAATTTATGGAAAATGGTTTATTTACAGATGAAAACAATGTAACTTGAAATGTCAAAACCTTTCTATTAAGTTATAGTGTTTCAAAAGACTTTTAATCTTAGAAATTGGATTTTTGAAAATTCAATGACACTATTTGAAGGTAAAATAATTATTTTATCAAAAAACTGGCTGTGCCAGTCTATTTCTCGTCCCAAAAAAATCCTTATTGCGTATGGTTGGTATGGAAAGATTTCACGATTTAAATGTTTCTTCTTTAAATCTCTCAGTATTTGGAAAGATCGATTCAAAATCCACTCATACAGGTAAAATTTTCTCCTGAATCGATTGGTGTTGATTAGAATTTTTTTGTAGTAAATTTTGAATATTTTTATTACTGTTGCCCCTGTTTTATCACGAAAACATCCGTAGCGACTGACCTATTCTCACTTTTCCATTACCCCCCAAGTACAAAAAACACCTAAACAAGCTATTAACTGAAGTAGACGGATGAAAAGAACATCATGGTTGGGTATTTTGTGTCAGTTTTTATCCAAAAAAAAGCGATACAAAAATTTTTCGTAGAACACCGATGTGTATATTTTCCGTCTCAAACACAGTTGGTGATTTTTTATTTCTTTAAAAACTGTATTTAGACGGGAGAAAGATGATTTTCGGTAAAATGAAATCTCTCGTTTCAACTAAAGTATTGATAATACATTAAATTGAATTAAATTTATTTTTCAACTCTCCAGTTATTTAATCAGAACTATATTAACTATACTACTGTCTGGAGTAGATTTAAAGATCGTTTGAAAAACAAATAACTACTCCTCGAAACTCTTTTATCAAGCACGCGAAGCTTTTGAAAGGTAGAATAATTTTTTTTTAAAAATCTATTTTGAATTTTTGTAAAAATAAATTTGATAATTTATTATACCGGGTGGAATGGAACAATATTTATGTACCGTAAATTCTAACCACCCTGTGGGGTAAACTGAAGGCTACCACTTTCTTATTTGCATGATTATTTTTACAAAAATTATTGTGATAATTTCAATGAATTTCCTACAATGTGCAAAAAAATCGGTTGAAGAGTTATTCTAAATCAAAATCAAGCAAAATTGTTACGAGTTTATTTTGATGAATAAATTTTCGTCCTGAAATTACTATAAACAACATGCACCGACGAGTTCGACACTCGATTAATTGTACTTTCCCGATTTGACTAACGGCCAAATGCACCTCATGGAATCGATTACTTTTTGTTCATTTTGAAAATGTTTTTCTCGTTTGGCCTTTTATAAAAATCCACGGCTCATTTAAAATCTTCGGTTTATACAGGGTGCAGCATATAAACGGTCGATAAGAAATATCTCGACCGTTTATCTGCCGCACCCTGCATAAGTTGGTATCTTTTTCTTCGGAATATTTTCTAAGCAACTGTAACCTTTTGGATCGTACCGCAACAATGTCTACGAAAATTTCTCCATTATAAGATTGTTTAAACTTGAAACCAATTTTATGTATCGAATCCAGTTAATAATGGTTATTTTGTTACTTTGTACATCAAGCATTTCTTCTAGGAACCTCTAACGAATTGTTTCTGCCGATACAGTAGTTTTAAAATGTGTGTGTTTTTCAGAAAAGTGAAGGAAACACAACAACAGCATTTCAATTCAAGTTTATTTTGTTGGGATATGAAAACATTGGGACAATGCAATGGAGGAACTGCGTGTTTTAATAAGATTCGACTGTAAGTATCTATACATAATTATTATTGATATAGTAACATTATCCAGAAGTAGAAATAACAATAAGCAAATAGAGTTTGTTAAATGAAAAATACATCTCATATTAGAATATAATTTTGTACTTTAACTATGTCAGTTATATCTTGGCTAAATCTGAAATGGAAGGTCTTTTTCTTCTTCATTTTTCCTCCAATGATTGAATTTTATTTGTGTCTTGAAATATTGTGAATTTAACTGCTATAATCAATTTATAGTTTCAACCCTTATTATGTGGAATATTTTCATAATTTTTAAATAAAATCCATCACTGTTAAAATTATCGAATCTTTGGTGATCTTTATGATTGGACATGATAACATTCCTACTTCTCAATGATTTACATTTCTGGAAATTGTCATTATTTGATTTGAAATGGCGTGACGTCTTCACACAGAAAAAAGTCGCTTTATCTTTTAATATTTTTGTGCATATATGTTTTTATATTAAATAATTTCTCCTTGAATGAAACTTTTGATCCAAAGGGGGTATGTTGAAATAGACTTTAAAATATGAATTTGATAGCTTTTATTTTTTTATAAAAACCACAATATATAGTACTAAAACAGTTAAGAATCATTCACACTCTTCAATTATTTTGTGAAAATTGTTCATCATAATGTTAGCATCTAAACAAGAAATAGGATAAAGTTATTAGCCTAAAATAAAGCCAATTGGATATTTCTCCTTCGAACATGATTGTTTTGTTTTAATTGTAAACATTTTTTTCTATTTTAGTTATGAATAATTAACTGTAAGTTATCGATACAGTTGCTTCAATAACTACAGTACAATTTTTATTGCACCAGTAGGGTATATTGTGAAGCAGATGTACAATAAGCAATTGAAGCTCCTCCATGCTTAACTATTATCTGATTCAGTCATAGTCCTTGGTAAGTCTTATTTATAAATTCAAGTAGTTCAAATGAACATACTGCTAGTTGAAATAATTTTAATATTTGTTCGTTTTTCAGGAAAAGAAAACAACAATACATTCTTCGAAGTTTATTATTGCGAGTTAAATTTTGATTGTAAGTATAAACAAATATGCATATTTTATATTATATTACCATGAAACCCATGGATCTTTATCAGTTGAATTTTTTCCAAACCTACACACACATTAATTTCTTGTTGACGTTTAATTCCAAAATTACACAAAAATTGAAAAGGGCATAATTAACGGTGTCCATTAGTAATCGAGTCTGGCCACCATACCACCGACCCACATGCTATCATGGATCTGATGACTTTAATCATCAATTTTGGTTATAGCCACCAGTTTTTTCGCACATTCTTCTGCACTAGTAGAGGGCTATCCTACTTTTCTGGATTATTTTCTGTAGTTAACATCAGGTACTTACTTAATTACAGTTTCCCGTAAAAATAATAATAATAGTATTAAACTATTATCTTTAGTTTGTGGCATCGATTTTTTATGAAATAATATTTATTGACCATTAAAATATTTGCCATTTCATAATAATTATGGATGAATGAACATTAATTGACGCAGTACGTCAATATACTCCTCTTTATGACAAAAAAACACCGAGGGTTAAAGAACAAGTAAGCAAAGCAAAAAGCTTGGTCAATAATTGCCAGAGTAATAGACTGCTCAAGCAATGAAAATGATCTATTATTTCTCATTACTAATACTTTCTATTTTGGCAACCACTAATAGTTTCAAAAATTGTGAAGCTCTTGCCGTGAGAACCTCATAATTTCAAAATAATTGCAAATAATCGACTTTCCAATACAAAAACAATTTATTCAAATATGACATTTATCAATTGCCAGTCTTGTCAGTCTTCTCAGTTCATGCGCATTTGCAAATCCATAATTCACTCGTTCCATGAACGTTGTATGAATCCGCCTTAAGATCTTAGTGAAACAGTAAAAGGAAAAAATACTTCCGTAGGCCAATCAATCAACGTCTTAAGACCTAGAAATTTGTAAAACTTACACATATTGGTGTTAATTTTTAGAATTTCATGCTTGAACCAAATTTTTTTTTTTTTATTTCATCTAATATAGCAGTTTATATTCTGTATTTTGCATTCCTGACTGAAAATTCTATTAATTTTGTTTTTTATTTGTTTTGGTATATCCTGAAATGTTATACACTCTTTATGGTGTATTTTGGGAATTGGTTTTTATTTTGCTACAGTTGTGTTGTTTTTCAGATATGAAGATCTTCTTTTGATTGGCCTAGGAGACTGTTTGTCAAGATAAAACGTGAATCACGATATCCTCTTTCTGATCGAAGAAGTTAGGTTAGGAAAAATAGAGTGACTATTTTTCTACCTTAGACGTACTTTCGACACGCGTGGTTACATCGCACTACAAATACGAACCATCAAGTAGGAGGGAATAAAATATTTATATCGGTAAATGCAGTTTTCGGAATTTTAACACATTTTTTTCACCAATATACCATTCCATAATGAAGTCGCTGACAGGTCGGCCATATTGCTGTGAGCCCTCATTTCATATTCTGTTTAGTTTTGATTAGGCGACTTTTTCTTTCATGTACCAGGCATACTTCGGTATCGTTATAGGGTACCTCGACTGTAGTACTCATACTAGGTATACCAACAAACAAATCGACTATTGTTTACTGGTAAACAACGGATGACAGTTAGACTTTAACTAGTCAAAAGTTCTTGAAACTTTCTAAAATGCCATCGTTTTGTAGTGTTGTTAAGTGTGGAATGCGAGGAGCAAGGGATAAGCGAGGTGACAATTTAATTGATCTTTCTGTGCACCACAATCTGTTGCTCTTAAATCAAGTAACTCCTCTGTCGATTGCTTTTTTCGTCGTCCTACATTTTATTTATCGTTTAATTCAATTCAGAAACAGTTTACTGACTGCGCCATGTGTTATTTGTAAAGTCTGTCTTACAACCAACTGACTCACACCACATGTCAAAACACACAAACTACTTCAACTACATCTGATCATGGGATCCATCCCAATATGACCGACTTGTCAAAGTCAGGTGTTTAGGAATGGTCTATAGATACTGTTTACATTTTTATCTGAAAAGTAAAGCACTATTGTATGCAGGGATAAAACTTTGCTATAAAATAAGTCGCGTACAAAACTGCATTTATCTATTTGTTTAATAAATTTGTTTGTGCTTCTTTTTGAGTAAATATAATTCAAAAGAAAATTAGCTTGTCTTATTGCTTTTCCTCGCCCCCTTTACCCTCTTCATTAGAGGGTACTAATTCAGATTGGTACTGCTGAGCGTTCACTGTATTTCTGACGAAAGATTATTGGTCCGCATGTTCTTTGATAGATGGGATTCGCTGTTTTTTCTGGGATTCACACGAAAGTGGCGCCATCTATCGGAAAACCCGCGAACTAATTTTTCTTAGTTCATGGAATTTCTCATAGATGGTGCTGTTTTTTCTGGGATTCACACGAAAGTGGCGCCATCTATCGGAAGACCCGTGAACTAATTTCTGTTAGTTCATGGAATTTCTCATAGATGGTGCTGTTTTTTCTGGGATTCACACGAAAGTGGCGCCATCTATCGGAAGACCCGTGAACTAATTTCTGTTAGTTCATGGAATTTCTCATAGATGGCGCTGTTTTTCTGGGATTCACAAGAAAGTGGCGCCATCTATCGGAAAACCCGCAAACTAATTTCTGTTAGTTCATGGAATTTCTCATAGATGGCGCTGTTTTTTCTGGGATTCACACGAAAGTGGCGCCATCTATTGGGAAACCCGTGAACTAATTTTTCTCAGTTCATGGAATTTCTCATAGATGGCGCTGTTTTTTCTGGGATTCACACGAAAGTGGCGCCATCTATCGGAAAACCCGCGAACTAATTTCTCTTAGTTCATGGAATTTCTCATAGATGGCGCTGTTTTTTCTGGGATTCACGCGAAAGTGGCGCCATCTATTCAAAAACCCTTGAACTAATTTTTCTTAGTTCATGGAATTTCTCATAGATGGCGCTGTTTTTTCTGGGATTCACACGAAAGTGGCGCCATCTATCGGAAAACCCGCGAACTAATTTCTGTTAGTTCATGGAATTTCTCATAGATGGCGCTGTTTTTTCTGGGATTCACACGAAAGTGGCGCCATCTATCGGAAAACCCGCGAACTAATTTCTGTTAGTTCATGGAATTTCTCATAGATGGCGCTGTTTTTTCTGGGATTCACACGAAAGTGGCGCCATCTATCGGAAAACCCGTGAACTAATTTTTCTTAGTTCATGGAATTTCTCATAGATGGCACTGTTTTTTCTGGGATTCACGCGAAAGTGGCGCCATCTATTCAAAAACCCTTGAACTAATTTTTCTCATAGATGGCGCTGTTTTTTTCTGGGATTCTCACAGATTTTCCGATTTCCAACTATCGAGTGGAAACGGAAATGTGAATAAAAATACAATAATAAAATAAGAAACTTTTATTGAAAGTATGGATTTACAGGTATTTTTACAACCATCTTACACTATCTATAAAATTGATAGTTTCACATACACCTACGAAAACACAGGCATACAATTTACGTATATGTACCTATAGGAATGAACCTACCTGTTGATTGTAGATGGAAGAAGAGGAAGCAGTCTCTCACATCATCTTCGAATTGACTTATTGGAGATATAGACTCCTATGACTAGAGCACCCATGGGAGGATTTCTCCAATAAGGACAACGTGAAAAGACTGTTGAGCCTAATAAGGGCTATTGGTTTCTTCATATAAATGACAACTATACCTCATTTAATAACCAGGAGGAGGAATTTCGTTAAACCTGTTTGTTTAAAACCTTCAGTAAGCAATTGTATTGAATATCTGCAATTATGGATCCTTCTACTTCGAGTACAGCTCTCTTCGCTTATTAGGCCGGCAAAACAATGTAAACGCTGAACATAGATTATTTAGGACTCTCAGAAAAACAATGTACAATAAATGTGTGTAAACAAATATAATATATTGGATGAAAAACCAAAAATATTCATGTTAAATCCAAAATGTCGCAAACAGTTGCTGGCGTGGCTGATTTCTTCGTGCATCAAGGCATATTTAATAGATTTGGAACACGACTGTTGACTATTTTCTCGGAACACACCCTTAAGTAACTAATCTGGTAACTTTTAGTGGTGTGAGTAAGGCTTTTCACATTACTCCTCCTGGTTTTTAAATGAATTATAAGAAATATTAATATTATACTCTAAAACACTCCACTGGACCAATAAAAGTGATACTAGTCTAGTTATTGACGCAACTGTATCGACGACAACTTGTAGACAACATCTAAAACAAAAAAAAATTCACAATGACTACAAGGAAAACAAAATAGCTTATAATTTCAATCGTAAAATAAATACAGTTTAGGCAGTCCTTGTTTATCAATAAATTGACGATATTCACGTTTTTTTTTTATTGATTGTCATCAAAACCTGATGGATTTTTTTGAAAATATCATACCGAGTTTTTTTATGGGAAATCAAAACGATTCAAAATACATTAAAATATTGAAAACGAAAGAACTATTAAACCTCTGCTGGTCCAGTTTTTTCTGTTTTTATTAATGTTCACGATCCATAGAATCGTTTACGAACTTTTTAATATTAGGCCAGGATTAAAGGCAGCTGTACAGATGAATAAATTCGATTTTTGTTACAAACTAACCATTGGAATATAAATTTATGGAAAATAAATCTTATTACAGTTTCCTGTAATATTGTCGTATTTAATAGAGTGAATGTATCAACAGATGTCGAAAGGAATAATTATAAACATTCAACACTCTATGAATTTTTTTGAAAAATAATATTTTACAAAAACAGTGGCCGTTCAACTAAGGAGCAACAACTACTTCCCGTGCATATGCACCGCCGGATATTGAATTACACCCCAAAGTCAAACGGGGTTGGTATATCTACAAGATATTTTAAAACCAACCTTTCTGGTTTGCTATTAGAAGGGACAACACAACTTGTAGACCGGTTTCGGAGTATTTGCGCCTCATCAGTACAAGGTATGTGGTGTCCGTCCGAGAATCTCTAATCCCGGACTGAAGAGTACACTTCAATCACAATCAATACATGTCGTCCAGTAACGGAAATGTAAAGATTGTGACGGTAGCGACCTCTTCACTTCCAATCGCAAACCAAAAGTGTACTCTTCAGTCCGAGATTAGAGATTCTCGGACGGACACCACATACCTTGTACTGATGAGGCGCAAATACTCCGAAACCGGTCTACAAGTTGTGTTGTCCCTTCTAATAGCAAACCAGAAAGGTTGGTTTTAAAATATCTTGAAGATGTATACCAACCCCGTTTGACTTTGGGGTGTAATTCAATATCCGGCGGTGCATATGCACGGGAAGTAGTTGTTGCTCCTTAGTTGAACGGCCACTGTTTTTGAAAAATATTATTTTTCAAAAAAATTCATAGAGTGTTGAATATTCTGTTGAATATCTTATGGAAAATAGTTTATTTACAGATGAAAACAATGTAACGTGAAACGTCGAAACCTTTCCTTTAAGTTATAGTGTTTCAAAAGTCTTTTAGTCTTAGAAATTGGATTTTTGAAAATTCAATGACACTATTAGAAGGCAAAATAATTATTTTATCAAAAAACTGGCTGTGCCAGTCTATTTCTCGTCCCAAAAAACTCCTTATTGCGTATGGTAGGTATGGAAAGATTTCACGATTTAAATGTTTCTTCTTTAAATCCCTTAGTATTTGGAAGTATCGATTCCAAATCCACTCATACATGTAAAATTTTCTCCTGAATCGATTGGTGTTGATTAGAATTTTTTTGTTGTAAATTTAGAATATTTTTATTACTGTTGACCCTGTTTTATCACAAAACATCCATAGCGACTGACCTATTCTCACTTTTCCATTACCCCCCAAGTACAAAAAACACCTAAACAAGCTATTAACTCAAGTAGACGGATGAAAAGAACATCATGGTTGGGTATTTTGTGTCAGTTTTTGTCCAAAAAAAGTGAAACAAAAATTTTTTGTAGAACACCGATGTGTATATTTTCCGTCTCAAACACTTGGTGATTTTTTTGGCTTCTTTAAAAACTGTATTTAGACGGGAGAAAATAAATTTGATAATTTATTATACCGGGTGGAATGAAACAATATTTATGTACCGTAAATTTTAAACACCCTGTGGGGTAAACTAAAGGCTACTAATTTCTTATTTGCAAATGATTAGACATACTTATTAATTCTTGATTTAATAAATTTCCAAATTTATTTTTACAAAAATTCTTGTGATATTTTCAATAAATTTCCTACAATGTGCCAAAAAATCGGTAAAAAATTGAAAAATAAAATCAAGCAAACTTTTTACGAGTTTATTTTGAAGAATTAATTTTCGTCGGGAATTACTGAAATTACTATAAAAAACACGCACCGACGAATTCGACACTCGATTAATTATACTTTCCCGATTTCACTAACGGCCAAATGCAGAATCGATTTTTTTTTGTTTATTTTGAAAATGTTCGGCTTCATTTGTAAACAATTATTTATTGAAAAAAAAAGTATTCATGCGCCTGTAAAAACCATACAGCTGAAATTGTTTTTTTTTTATTCAATTTGTATTATATAAACAAGTAAATATAGAAAAGCCATAAGCAGCTTATGGAAAACTCGACGAAATGTATTTTAAGTATAAAAGGAAAATAGAGTGAGTCTTCTCAATCTTAACATCATAAAAATCCTAAACAAAAACAGAGGAAGATATAAAAATGTTAGCGGTCGCCATTTCACTGTCTTGAAACGCTAGCTGATAAAAAGCACACTGTATATTATCGTGAATATTACCAGACTCATTCCTAACGTGTCCTAAATTGAGAGGTACTTTAACGATCTGAGTGTATTTCTTGAAATAATGTGCTAGGTTGTGTATAAAGGTTTTGATCCATTCTTATAAGTTTTCGCAGTTCATATTATTATGGTAATATCAGGTTTTTCGGTTACTTTTAAAAACTATACCTGCATCTCCAACAAAACCGTACTCTCCTGCTTGCACCATTATATCTTCATCCTTCGCCTGTTCGCAATGTTTTTTTCGTTTGCCCTTTTCTAAAAATCCACGACTCATTTAAAATCTTCGGTTTATACAGGGTGCAGCAGATAAAAGAAGTTGGTATCTCTTTCTTCGGAATATTTTCTAAGAAACTGTAACGTCTTGGATCGTACCGCAAGAATGTCCACTAAAATTTTTTTATTATTAGTTTGTTTGAACTTGAAACCAATTTTATGTATCGAATCCCGTTAATAATGGTTCTTTTGTTACTTTGTACATCAAGTATTTCTTCTAGGAACCGCTCACGAATTGTTTTTGCCGATACATGCTTTAGATTAGATTAGATTTTATGAGGTGGCTTTTGGCCTAATCCACTGCGACCTTTTCAGATCTATTGTGGTCCTCTCAAACTCTAGATTACATTCTCCAGCCTGACTCTTTTTAAAAAGTCTATTAGCGTGGAGACTGAACCTTCCTTATAGCTCTCTGCCACTGGCTTTTCTTCGCCTAATGCAAAAAACCGCACATTTGCCAGGCTATCGCACTGACATAGAATGTGTTCCGCCGTTTCTTCTTCTAGGTGACAAAACCTGCACGTATCTTCGTTTGTCAATCCCATCAGCTTTAAATGCCTATTGAGCTTACAGTGCCCCGTTAACAGACCCACTACAGCTTTAACAGTTTTCCTGTCTTTGGCCATCAGATCTGCTGTAAATTTTGTCGAGTGTTCTAATATGAACTGTTTCGCTTGCCTCTGTCCTGGTGAGTTCCCCCACCATTTCAGAGATTTGTGGGCGACCCACTTCTTTGTTTGTTTCCTTGTTATGGTTTTTGCAACGCCGCAGAAGGGTTCCGGCCCAACGAACGGCATTGATGAGCCTTGCTTGGCCATTTCATCTGCTTTTTCGTTGCCCTTATACCCAGGCTACCGTAACATTGCTACGCTCACCCAGTGTGTTTAGGGCCCGCACACAATCCCATACTAGCTTAGAATTGACCTCTACGGAGTTGAGTGCCTTTAGCGCTGCTTGTCTGTCTGTGAAGATGGCAATTGAACGATATGTTCTCTTCTGCCTTTTAATTTCTTCCACTCGCCGATACATGCTTTCTTTCGCCGTACATTTTATACGCAAATTGTCGTAAACTGTTTATAATAAGAGGTGAATGTCTAGTATTAATTTTAGTAACTCTATCAGAAAATTTTCTTTCGAATTCGCCTTCCCAAAGCACATAAAAACACTGAATTACATTCGAAACCACTCAGGCATATAAAGTGCAACAGAAATTGTGGAATTAGACAATATTTGAATCAATTACACACAAAACCACTCGACAAAATTCAACTCAATTCGACTGAAATTCACAAAATAAACTTCAGATCATACCTTAAATTATAGTGTATATTCAAATATCCCAGAATTTTCTGTTTCATTTAATTTACTAGCATAGATATAGCTTCGGCTGTTTTTTTTTCTGTATCGACCTTTGCTGAATCTTCAGCTCGCATAGCTTTTGTTTATTACTATTTTGCAATGACACCGGATTTTGAGGAAATTTACTGCGGATTTCCCTTCCTATTTCAAAATATTTTATGGAAAAGGGAGAGATAAACTTCAGCGACAGTGACAAGTTACCCTTCATTTAGAATGGGTAAAGAGGAAAGCAGATTTATTATGCGGTGTTGTATTATACAACTGAATTTAAATTTCATGTAAATTATTATCAAGTATTGCTAAGGTAGTTATTGAAAGTAATATTTAACTGGGGTAAATTTGAAGAAAAAGGTTTTTCTGTCCTTACACACTGAGATTTTGTTGAAAGTGTTTTCGAATTTCTTTTATTCACAGATGAATCTTCTTGCTTGTGCGTATACATTCATTCAGGCTTATTCGGAGGAAATAAAATAATCCGGCTTACTTTTTTTCTGGGAAAATATAAATGCGTACTTAATCTTCTAAACGAAAATTTATTTATGTCTGGTATTTCAAGATGAAAAGTTGTGAGGTATTAAATAATTAGTTATCCAGACTTCATTAATATAATAGCAGGAATTTAGGATTTTTCTCAAGGTTGAATAATGACCCTTACGGTTTATTTTAGAAGAATGTCCTGTTCCCGAAATATGCTACTTGGAGAAGTGGGGTTTTGCTAGAAATGAAGTACAGTTCATTACCTACAAAAATGGTCCCCATCATTTTTGTCCCTGGATCAATATTTCTTGCAAAAAAAGGCTTGCAAAAATTTTCCGGAAAACTAAAAAACTTAGCCAACAATTTTAAAAACCATGGAAAAGAGGACATTTTCAGCTTTCCAATGGTGTGCATTAAAGACCGATATTGCCAATCTTTGTTTATCAATTTGCGGTAGACCCGAGAAACTTCAGAAAACTCCGGAAATCAAAAAAAAAACGTCCCAAGAAAAACATGTTGTTTATAAAAATACACAAAAATTATTTATTCATTCTTTCGGAATACATTCACCACCTATCAAAGTCCCATTATCCAAAAGGTTTCGGTAAAACTACGCTTAATTTAAAAAATATGAACGGATTGATAAGGGCGGTCAAATATTCAGGAAAAATAAAGTTTGGCCAGTTTTTTCAATATTCCTGGAAAATAAAAAAAACTAAAAAGTTACACGATGTTATAGGTACAGGTCCCTCCTTTCATATGCACTTTGAATCATGGAAAAAGATTCATTTTTAATCAAGTTATGGGCCAATTTGCCCGCCCTCCCATGCCTACTTTCACGGAGCGTGCTCGCGGAGACGCCGCGTATCAGCTCGAAATCCAAGGTACGCTTGGGCCCGTTTATCTCGAAAACGGTTAAACTTTTGACAAAAATGATAAGGATCATTTTTGTAGATAATAAACTGCTCTTCATTCCTAGCAAAACCCCACTTCTCTAAGTGTCATATTTCCGGAGATATCGGCGAAAAACTCAATTTTTGTGATTATTGGCCATTTTTCAGCCCCTTCCGCAAATTTCGCGGAGGACATATTTTCAGAGAGTAATCTACCCGTGAATACCTACAAGTTGCAAAAAAAAGTCCGACAATAATAAGATGAACAGGTTGGGGGGTTTCTCGGTCTTTATTTACTGGACTAGATCTAAATAGTCCACCAACAAAAAATTTCTATAAATTTATTGCAATACATACAAGTATTTAGCTGGACAGCTGGATTCAGAACCACTGTAAGAAGCCCCGCCCATTCTCTTTCCAATATTTGTTAGTTATGATGTAATCACCTAAAATTCCCGTCCACACATTAAGTTTTTGCGGATATTGCGTACGAACGGGAATACTTAGGTGCTTATTTTCCCGAGACCAATACCGAACGACAGATGGATTGTGCTTTCTGTGAAGAGAATATCGATTCATCCGTAAATAAAACGTTATTTAAAAAATTATTATTTCTACGTCCTTTAATAGATCTTGTCTAGGTTGCACCTTATAGCACCGATACCCATTTCTTTCTAAAATACGTCAAACTGTACTATTTTCAACCACTGCACAAACAACAATTTCTCTATTTATTGGTTGTTCACTCATTTTCCATACAGGTGGTTGACCGAGATTACGCATTTGTTGCAGTTTTTTAACAACCATTTACGAAATTTTTCAATTATTCGATCAACTGTAGACTGTGTAGGTGCTGGTGAATTTTCAAAAGCAACAACGATTAAATTTACTATTTCCCTAATCGAGTGACCTCCAAAATTCCACGATAAAATTAGAATTTTTTCCTAAAGGGTGTACATTCTGATTTCTATATGAATTTATTTTATTTTGAAAAGTTATTGGCTTGAACAGTACTCAGATATCGTCTGCTGTTTACTGACTGGTTGACGCTGATTAAGGTCCGCCCACAGTTGGGTCTACGGAGTGGTGGGAATTGTAGGTGTCCAAATGAACAATTGTAATAATCGTGTTATTAATCTGTTGATATTGGTCGACTACTTCAAAAGCAATTTTCTCTTTGCATGTATCTGTATGTCCAAAACAATTATAAATATCTCGCATCCAATTATAAAACATGATTTTTTACATATTTAGCTTTTCAATATTCACTTTCTATTTAATATAATTTTTATTGTATAAAAGACGAAATAAAGTTCTCTATTGAAAGCTTGACATCTCCAGTATTCTATACTAAAGAAGGATGTCGGGATTTTCGTTTGTGTTTTTGAACGTTACCTACCTAATTTACAAAAGTACTCCTTAACTAAATAATACAAAACAACCATTATAAAAGCTGTTATGAAGGAAATCTCAATTGATATCAGACAGTAAAATGAATTGTTTAACATGAATTAATGCCATTCGAAATGGAAACAAACTTCTCTATGATTAAGTTTAAGCGAAACAAGTTGAAAGGGGTTTAAGAGGCAATGCGCTGTGTGCGCTCTCGCCAAAAAAGCTAAAATGTACTAAAAGACCCTGTAGAATGTGTATTTTCATTTTATTTTTTGAAACTTGATAGGTACTTACTCAATACATAAAATTGTATAAACAGAAATAGAAATTATTTCAAGATTTACTTTAAATTTGAAAAATTAGTGATTTTTCCTTCAAACGCATTTTTCTCCCTTATTAGTTGAGATAATACGTTCAAAATTTCAGGGTTTATATGAACCATTACAGTGAAGAGACGATGCATATTATTTTTTGAAAAAAAAATTTCCATGTTGTGAAATTTGAATTAAATTTTGTTAATATTTTATCAGTGCAGTTATAAATATGCATCGTCTCTGAAGCTACACACTAGTAATATACTGTCAAAATTTGAAATCATTATGTTGATTAATTAATGAGAAAAATGTGTTTGAATTTGCGTAAAAATTTGAATTTTAATGGTACGATCTGAAGCGACATCTCACGGAGTACAGTCCGTTGCAAATCACTGACCGTTTGTACAGAGTAACTGGAGTTATCATTACTTACGTTCTGAATCATTACTTTATTCCACGAAATAGTGGACCAGCTGTAAACCAACAAGTTTGTTTAATACATGCCTTACAGTACGTAAGAGGAGAACTAGCTCGAGAGTCTTCTAGATACTACATCGGTATTTCGTTAAAGGAAAACAATATCTATTGTGGTATTACACAATGCCTATTTTCGAATAGTGTGTATTGGATATTATGATAGTGTGGGTATACAGAACTGTTATATTTTAGATACATTTTTCGGGTCAGAAATCCTATCAAATGAAGTGTGAAGCAGCGACCATTTCTTATAATTGTAGAGAAAACTACATTGTGGCGTTGATTGAGGAGTTTCCTCAATCAACGATTGTGGTTTGGAAGCCAACAATATTGTTGACAAGTTTGTGAAAAGGAAGGGTTTAAAGAGAAAAATAGAACTGATATATTATGAAAAAAAAAACTAAACGAATGAATGAAAAATTGAAAAGATCTGGACCAGATGAAGACTATGGAGCTGTAGAAGAGGTTTCAACTGTAGAAGAAGCGGAAAGTAGGAAGAATAAAATAGAAATTTCCCTGAAAAAGAATTCAGAAGAAATAAAAAATATAGAGCTTACGACTAGAGGACAAAGCACTAATCATAAGTGGCTAGAGGAGAGGATGTGCAGGTTAACTGCTTCTACCTTCGGTCAAATTTGTAAAAGGAAAACGGCGAATCCGTGTGCATTGGCCAAAAGATTGATAACGACCCCTTCACAGGAAATAAAAACACCAAATACGGATTGGATCATAAACCAGTAGCTATTGAAACATTCCAAAAAATAACAAATTTAAAAGTTGAGAATTGTGGATTGTTCGTTGAACATGATGATGAGTTTTTCCTGGGTGTTAGTCCTGATGGAACCATAGGTAATGATTCGATAATAGAAATAAAATGTCCCGCAGTTCTGCAACACATAAACGTTGAAGAGGGAATTGCCAACAAAAAAATAAAGTACCTCCAAGTAGATGAAAATGGTGAAATCACATTAAAACAAAATCATAACTACTATTATTAAATCTAACTCCACATAACTCAACGACAATTTTGTTATTTTTTGGTTTGGAGTCCAATAAATGTTCATATTCAGAAAATCTAGAGATGATAATTTCTGGGAGAAAAAAATTAAAATTGAACTAAAGGAATTTTTAATACCTTCTACATACCAGAAATGATAAAACGACCTACTTAATAGGTAGGTACGTATGATTTAATTTCACATAAACCAACAAAAATTATCGATGTTCTTTCTCAAATGGAGTAAAACTTGAGTTTCCTATATTATCTATTTTGTTTTTAATTGTTTCAAAATATTATTCAGCTGGATCGTTCTGTAGTAAAGCCAGATACTTTTCGAGGTACTATTTCAATGGACCAAAAATAATTGATGGCATTGATACATCTATCTACATGGAACAAAAATCAAATATTTGGGTGTAATTAATTGATCCGTAGTTTAAATGGAATTGACAAACTTCATATAAAGTAAACAAAATTTGGGGAGGTGGTGGGGTTTAGGGGATCGATCCCAGCTCCCCTAAAATTTTAAATACGTCATTTTTGTTTTGGAAGATGCTCAATTCATAAGAAAGAAACTGGTAAATTTTCATTAAAATATGTCAAACAGCTGTCGAAAAGATCAATTTGTCTTTGGTAACTTCAAAGGACTGTAATTTTTTGTATGCACATATGTACTAAGGTAAGTTAGGTTCAATGGAGTTATTTTCAGCTCCAGAATAAGTGGTTTAATTTATGACCTACATTTTTGTTACACCCTGTTTATTGGATTGAGGCAACTGTTCTCGTGTGCTGTAGCATTACATTTTATGTCAATTAACCTCCGAATTTAGTATTGAACCACCACTCTAATACACGACAACGGCAAAATTACGTCTTACCACTAATGCTAAAACCAGTAACCTACTCAAAGATCGTATTTCTACTATGTACAGTATACCAAATGATATAAAAAAATAACGTGTATACGTATATACAATGAAAACTGAAAGAATATATTGAAAATTGCCCATGTATAATTGTCTATAAAAATATTTTAATACCAAGCTAAATAAGGATATTTCAAATTTATATGATTTCATATTAAATTACTATTTTCAATACTATATTTATGTATTATGTATTGTAGTACTTGTATATATATTTTACATTTTTTCGAAAAAAAGCGTTTGTTGGCTTATCGAGTATCATTGTATCATTTATTTTTTTTATATTCTAGTAAACTTTTATTATTATGGTTATGTATGCATTTATTTATATCTTTAAAATTTGTATCTGCTTTTTTTGTATTTGTGTTAATGAATAAAAAAACTATTATTACTACTCAATCATATTTTCTACTTTTATATTCTATTTTATTTAGTCTTAATTGACTCTTAAATTACAAGTCAAATGAGAAGTGGGCACTCAAATCAATATTATTATAATTTTCAATTTGGATACGTTATGACAATAATGGCTACTATTTTTTCATATAATATCAATATAACGTAAACAATTTAATAATAAAATAGTCATTTAGCCTCCGTACTACTGCAACGAACTAGAGTCGCTTACAAAATAGCAAAATATCCCTTTAACATTATTTCTGAAAATGCAAATGTTATCGCCTACTCGTCTAACCCTTCTGAAATAAGTTGTCCATCTTAGCAATCAAGACGTATGAGCGACGTTCGATATCTCTATTGATGTGGCCTACTGAATAGTACATGCTGCGTTCTACATTGTATTATATAGTAATTCAAACAAGTTTAGTTGAAGGTAATTTCGACAATAAATGGAATATTACAGTTGGCTAATTGCAGTACATAAATCTTCGCTTTAAACTTACATTTTGCACAGAGTGTACTGACTGACTCTCACCTTGTTTAACGCTTGGATTTTAATCAGAGTCTGTCCTCCTCCAAATTTAGAAGCTTTCCAATCTTACGCGGGTAAATCAGAGCGCATTGGCTCTTAAGCGGTATTTCTCATTAGCAATTCTTGTTTGCAAAGTATAATTTCACTCAAAACTATTTGCTCCTAGAAGATTGGCTTAAAATTCAAACGAACTAACTTCATGTACTTGCTATAATTATAGAAATATTACCTATTCAAATCTTAACCTCTATAATATATTACTCTTTTTTTGTACTTGGGTGCTAGTTACTTCAACACATATCGCTTCCCGACCAACTGACACAGATCAAAGTGTAAACAACTACTTGTCAGTGTCATATTTATTAAAAGTTTAAAAAAATGCAATTTGGCAAGTCTCAGAAAGGAGTTGATACATTATTTCACGAACGATATAATTACCGAAATGACAAGCAACATGAAATTGCATTTTTTTAGACTTTAAATAGATATGACACTGACAAGTAGTTGTTTACACTTTGATCTGTGTCAGTTGGTCGGGAAGCGATATGTGTTCAAGTATGATGAAAAATATTGATTGTTGTTCTTACTTGTTTTCCGTTCCTTATATTCTGGTATTGTTTGTTGTAAAGGAAGGTTGATGCTTAGCGGTGAAACTTGATTTTTCAATCACATCCTACTGTAATAGTTGATTTTCTAAGGATATTTCAACCGGCGCTATTTTATGGAGCGCTGTTTTTGTCCTGCGCTATTTTGACCAGCGCTATTTATGTCCAGCGCTGTTTTGTCCAGCGCTATTCTGCTACAGAGCCCTGAATAAGATAGAAAAAGGAAGATGTGATATTACAAATATCAAATCATGGGTATTATTAACTCTAAAAGAATATTCTGGATATCTTTTCCCATTTAAGATCTGTATAACTGTGAAATGATATAGGAAACCAAGGAAAACTACATCTGCTGATCGTTACAAATTGTTACTTAAGAAGACAGTTTAATAGTGGAGAGCTCCCTAGATTAATTTGTTCGTTGATGACTTTGTACTGTAGGCCTCTTAAGTGTCTCCTAATTTCTAATTCTTCAAGGAAATCTAGCTCCTGTTTCTTATCACAAATATGTAGCACTTCTAGTTCTGTGTTAGATGTTAATGAATGTTTGGTGTCAAGTAGATACGTTGCGTAATGGATATATATCAGGTTGTTTTAATATGTATGCTCGTAAGTGTTATTTGTCTCTAATTTAGTTAGTTTAATTTGAGTAGGTTCCACAAAGTAAGGGTACAAACAGTAAATTGTCAAGATTTAGATAATGATGAGCGATATATTTGGAATTCTTATTTATTCACTGGTATTTGGAAATGTTTTGTTAATTGGAAAGTTTGAGAAAGCTACTGTGTTAGGGAGAGTTCAAATATATAATGGAGATTTAAACAAATTAAATTGTTTTATTTCATCGCTTAAATTGAATTTTCTACCTCTGTGGATGGGCAAATTCAGAACGAATTTGTAATGTTAAGCCTCGCTCATCACTTTTCAACGATTTCCATCGACGATAGTGACAGAATGCACGCGTATCGCTGTCTAGTTGATAATGTAATTATAGGTAGTGTCAACATAATTGCTTCACTTTTTCAAAATAACAAATTGTTTGATATTTAATCTAAACTTCGCAGCTTTAATAATTAAAATTATTGGTATAGAACATAATAATGTATAAACGGATTTATACGCTAATTTGTCGTGTCAACCTGTCCGTCTCAACTTTATTGCCCAACATGGGGATTTTATGACGAACTTTCTAAGTTTAAATTGTTTTCTAGCAAAGTTGCGATAAAGTTGTTCGTAAAGTTTACAAAACTAAAAACACACTTCAAAAGTTTTTGTTAATTGTTTATTAGCTGTTTATTATTTGTAATACAATTATTCGTCAGCTACAAACTTCATCCCGGTTGTTATTAATCGATAAATATTATCAAGTTTACTAGGGACCATAGAAGTAGTATTTTTTTCTGCGTATCTAACAGAAACAATAAAAATCGGGATTTTGAGAGTAAAGGCAACATTGTCTTGTTCATCCCAACAAAGTTGATCAAGTAGCGATTTTTAAAGTAGTATACCGTTGCTTAATTCTGCTGAACCTGCTAATCATGAGCTGCGTTCGTTATTTGCGTCCAATCAATCTTTTTAGTCTGAATCATTCTTTTATTACATTAGTCCAGTAAATAAAGACCGAGAAACCCCGCAACCTGTTCATCTCATTATTGTCGGACTTTTTTTTTGCAACTTGTAGGTATTCACGGGTAGATTACTCTCTGAAAATATGTCCTCCGCGAAATTTGCGGAAGGGGCTGAAAAATGGCCAATAATCACAAAAATTGAGTTTTTCGCCGATATCTCCGGAAATATGACGCTTAGAGAAGAGGGGTTTTGCTAGGAATGGAGAGCAGTTTATTATCTACAAAAATTACCCTTATCATTTTTGTCAGAAATTTAACCGTTTTCGAGATAAACGGGCCCAAGCGTACCTTGGATTTCGAGCTGCTGCGCGGCGTCTCCGGGAGCACGCTCCGTGAAAGTGGGCATGGGAGGGCGGGCAAATTGGACCGTAACTTGAGTAAAAATGAATCTTTTTTCATGATTCAAAGTGCATATGAAGGGAGGGACCTATAACATCGTGTAACTTCTTCGTTTTTTTTATTTTCCAGGAATATTGAAAAAACTGGCCAAACTTTATTTTTCCTGAATATTTGACCGCCCTTATCAATCCGTTCATATTTTTTAAATTAAGCGTAGTTTTACCGAAACCTTTTAGATAATGGGACTTTGATAGGTGGTGAATGTATTCCGAAAGAATGAATAAATAATTTTTGTGTAATTTTATAAACAACATGTTTTTCTTGGGACGTTTTTTTTTTTGATTTCCGGAGTTTTCTGAAAATTCTCGTGTCTACCGCAAATTGATAAACAATGATTGGCAATATCGGTCTTTAATGCACACCATTGGAAAGCTGAAAATGTCCTCTTTTCGATGGTTTTCAAAATTTTAATAAGTTTTTTAGTTTTCCGGAAAATTTTTGCAAGCCTTTTTTTACAAGAAATATTGATCCAGGGACAAAAATGATGGGGACCATTTTTGTAGGTAATGAACTGTACTTCATTTCTAGCAAAACCCCACTTCTCTAAGTAGCATATTTCGGGAGATATCAGTCAAAAACTGAATTTTCGGGATCATGGGTCATTTTCCAGCTCCTTCCGCAAATCCCGCGGAGGACATATTTTCAGAGAGTAATCTACCCGTGAATACCTACAAGTTGCAAAAAAAAAGTCCGACAATAATGAGATGAACAGGTTGGCGCCTTTATTTACTGGACTACATCTAGAGGTAGGGGAGGTAAATCCGAGCCGTTCGGTAATTCCCCCCAGATCTGTTTATCTGTCATGTTGTGAGGTTATGTTGTAGTCATTAGATAAATCGAGCACTGTTTTTCTTGATTACCTCTTGTGTTTTTATACAAACAGTTAATTTTTATTTATCCATTCTACATGTCTTTTGCAAAAATGACCAATATTGACTTGGAAGTTAGTTTATATCTATGGTTGGTGGTCGGACCGTCCGGTAATAGCAGTTTGCTCAGATTAATCTGTGCCCACGTGACCAAAAATCCGTCGCCTCTGCGATGGAAATACCGAACTTAGCTATGGAGACTATATAAGGAGAAATTGCTGATCGGTCCGGCAGCGCTACGTTGGGATGAATGCGACAATTTTCAACCGATGGGTGTTCTCAATTAGAAGTGTATATACAGGATGTCTCATGACTAGACATGATCTCGACAAAACAAGTTTGCAGAATTCTAAATGTTATTAAATTAAAGCCATACAAATTGATAAACTCAGTTTTAAAGTAATTGGAATCGACCAACGTAATATATTGAGATGTGTTTTTGTTCTACGTAAACTGAACAAATTCTATATGTCGATGAATGGCCTACTCTTTTCCTTTTTATTTCTTTTCTCTGTATTTATAGGTGCTGTCAAATTTGAAACGATTGGAATCAATCCTCTAATTGAAACTGTATAAATTACATCTCTTATTCGCGAAAACGAGCAAAGGGTGCGACACCTACCGTCAAAATTGGAATGGGGAAAACAAACCAAATCCCCATTAGAGTACCTGTATTAATATAATTTTCTTGATTTCTAGAAGAGTTTGCTGAAGTTTGATTTATCAGAATACTTATTTAGACTCTAATAATGACCAGCAAGTGCAAGAGGTATATTTTTGCTATGTGCCGCAATGTTATCAGTAAAAAGATGCAATTGTATGAATAGATAACTTCCCAACAGATCCAAAATTGTACAAAGTGTGGTAAAACATTTTAAGAACTAGGAAATATATTTCCGAATAATTGTCAATGTATATCAGGCACTGCTTAAAAACATATTATAAAGGTAATTTCTCTCATTTCAATAAAATATTTTGATGTTCAGTGTTATTTAATGCTTTGAAAATCTGTTCGCCTTCTACCATCGGCCGATTTCTGTCTCCAATGTATTTTAAAATGTCCACCAAACTAATTTTAACAAGCACCATCTCTCACAAAACACCTTTATCGCCCAAAATTCGAAATTTATTTAAATGGACAGAAAAACAGAAATGGATTTGTTTATTGTTTTTTCCATCCCACTGACAGCTTTGACATATACTGCATCGCCAACTATCGGAAAAACTTCCGCGAATCACGGTATATAAAAGAAAGTAACTTTTTGATATGAATTCAAATAGAAAAAAAATATTTTTTTTTCATCTCAAGTAGAAATGATAATAAATCTTCCGTGGTACGTGCAGGTCTTATCAATATTTGATACTGTCAGCACTTATCTTCTTTCTACGTCTGCTGGTTTTTCTATTCGACAGTTTTTTGTTTAGATTTGGATTTGGGGAAATTTACGAGTATTCGATAAGGTAAATGTTTAAATAATAAAAATAACTGTCTCAATTTGAAGTAAATAGATCCGTACTAAGATTTATTTATGTTTAACAAACAAAAATTGCAATAAAAGTATAAGTTCGAGATCAACAATTTTCATTTTCAGGTTTCTTCCAATTCATTAAAATTTTAAGCTGTAAAATTTTATAATCGTATATTAAATAATAACAATTGCACTGTAGACTTTTCCAAAAGTTTTTGAAAACTTTTAGAACATATCATTTCATCTACCTACTATAAAAGTTTGAATTTGAATGAATATTATTATATTATTACATATTTTCGCTTCACTTCACTTTATCACTCAAGAAATTTGATTTCGCTCTAACTATATGCATTACACTCCACTCTTTTCACGAAAAAAAGGAAATTTAATTAAGATATTTGCATATATACCCCAGTTTATTAACGAAAGGTCAAGCACTAGTAGGTATACATCAACTTAAAATTTACTAGACGTAAACATGGTCGAGATGAAAACTATGCAAATTGCACTTTAATTAAATTTGTATTTATAATTTTATGTCAAAAAACCACAGAAATTTGGTCAGTAAAACAAACAATATTTATTGAATTTACTTACTTCGTGGAATCTACTCATAATTGTATTTTAAATAAAAGTTTCTAATTAACTACATTTTAATCATATAAAATATACGAAAACTCTAAATTGTATTGATAATATAATTATTTCGATATCCAAAAATATCGTCAGAATGAAGTTAAATATAACCTCTGTCATTTAGAGTTTTCGTATATTTTTTATTATTAAACTGTAGTTAATAGTCCAGTAAATAAAGACCGAGAAACCCCCCAACCTGTTCATCTCATTATTGTCGGATTTTTTTTTGCAACTTGTAGGTATTGACGGGTAGATTACTCTCTGAAAATATTCCTCCGCGAAATTTGCGGAAGGTGCTGTAAAATGGCCAATAATCCCAAAAATTGAGTTTTCCGCCGATATATCCGGAAATATGACACTTAGAGAATTGGGATTTAGCTAGGAATGGAGAGCAGTTTATTATCTACAAAGATGATCCTTATCATTTTTGTCAAGTTTAACCGTTTTCGAGGTAAACGGGCCCAAGCGTACCTTGGATTTAGAGCTGCTGCGCGGCGTCTCCGGGAGCACGCTCCCTGAATGTAGGCATGGGAGGGCGAGCCAATTGGCCCATAACTCGAGTAAAAACGAATCTTTTTTCATGATTCAAAGTGCATATGTAAGGAGGGACCTGTACCTATAACATCGTGTAACTTTTTCGTTTTTTTTTATTTTCCAGGAATATTGAAAAAACTGGCCAAACTTTATTTTTCCTGAATATTTGACCGCCCTTATCAATCCGTTCATATTTTTTAAATTAAGCGTAGTTTTACCGAAACCTTTTGGATAATGGGACTTTGATAGGTGGTGAATGTATTCCGAAAGAATGAATAAATAATTTTTGTGTATTTTTATAATCTACATGTTTTTCTTGGGACGTTTTTTTTTATTTCCGGAGTTTTCTGAAAATTCTCGGGTCTACCGCAAATTGATAAATAATGATTGGCAATATCGGTCTTTAATGCACACCATTGGAAAGCTGAAAATGTCCTCTTTTCCATGGTTTGGCTAAGTTTTTTAGTTTTCCGGAAAATTTTTGCAAGAAATATTGATCCAGGGACAAAACTGATGGGGACCATTTTTGTAGTAATGAACTGTACTTCATTTCTAGCAAAACCCCACTTCTCTATGTAGCATATTTCGGAAGATTTCGGCCAAAAACTGAATTTTCGGGTTCATGGGCCATTTTCCAGCCCCTTCCGCAAATCCCGCGGAGGACATATTTTCAGAGAGTAATCTACACATGAATACCTACAAGTTGCAAAAAAAAAGTCCGACAATAATGAGATGAACAGGTCGGTGCATTTATTTACTGGACTATAATTAGAAACTTTTGGTTTCATTTAATATACAAACAATATTTATCATTAATTCAAGTTTTGGAAAGAAAACAAATTTCCCAGAGTCATATCAAGGAAACGTGATCAATATACCCGAAATTCTCAACAGACTATATATCAATTAAAATGAAGTTGATTTATGTCAACAAGAAAATTCCAAATACTCTTCGAGATATCGGTTTAAAAGTTTTTTTTTAAAATCCATCATAAACTCGCATTTCATGTGACTCCGGTAGTAAGTTTTTAAGGACAGAGATAAACTGTGTCACTATACTCCAACTTTTCTTTTTGACACGTTCTTCAAATTAGGTTTACCGACAAGTTTACTTTTGAAAAACGTTCCTAGCTTCGTCGGCAGTTACTTTGTGGTTGAAGAAGTAGCTTTTCAACTTTAAAGATTGCATAGATCTGTTTTTAAAAGATTTTTCAGTACAGAAAAGAAATTAATTTGGAAAATTTTGGATAGAGAATGACAACAGGCGTGTATCAGCGACATTTTTATGTGAATTTAAACAGAGCTTTGTGAACTTTAATAAATCAATTGAATTTAACGAAAAATAAATAAATAAATGCTCGACCTGGTGTGGGGGGATTGGATAGGGGTGGAAAGATGTGAAATATGGAGATAAGCGAATTCCGGTCGAAACTGTACGCAAAAGAGAAAGGTATCCAATATAAAAGTTCAGATAAGTGGAATAAAAATTACAGTATATGGAATTATCCTTTTTATCCGCTTACCTCATCAGGATACTTCGAATTATCTGAAAAATCATCCAGAAAGCAACACTGAGCTGCTCAATTATTAAATCAACAGCTGATATATTTGTTGTTTCAAAAGTAATCTAAAATATTATTGTATAAAAACGAAAAGTTCCCATGTCTGTAAATTTAATCTGACAATTTAATTCATGTATAAAAAATCGCATATGCCACAGTGAAATTGTCACTTTGACAGCGGCAAAAGTTAGCTTTAACTTTTACAGCGACAAATACAGTAGTGGTTTTTTCACTTATTCATTTGTTCATCAATTATCGCGGTGTTGGTTACCATAATAAATAGTTTGGCATGTTTGTCAACAACTTATTGAATTTTCAAGAACTAACAATGAGTCGATTCGGTGTGTCTACGAACGCGGAAATTAGTCAAATTGTTAATACCTGTGTGCCTACTAATACAGTTGCGAAGCAATCATCAATCTGGCGACAATTTTCTACGTTTTGCGATGCAAAAAGATACACATTTGAGCCAGATACTTCCATTGAGAAATTGAATGTAATATTGCAAGATTGGGCATTTAATATGCGAAAAAGTAACGGAGAAGACTACAAAGAAGCGGTAGTTAAAACAATTTGGAATACCACCGCTAAAATGCTACAAAGTAAATATTATAACGAATTTAATATTGTATTCAACCCTTTCACCGATGTTCAGTTTAATTCATCACGAGCTGCACGTAATGCTAAACGTAAAATCCTACAAGCACAACCCGAAAAAAGAATATGTAGTGCATCAGCTCTTAATAAATCTGAAGTATTTGCAATGGCCAGATAATATAACGAAAATGAACCGGAAGGACTTCAAAAGAAATTATATCACATTTTGGCGTTTGAACTAGCTTGGCGCGGAGGAGAAGCAGCTTACTGCAAAACCACTTATTTGGTATCTGAAATTGAAAATAATGGAAAAGAAACTGGACGTATCGAGTATAATCCTCTATTTTCGAAAACGAGACAAGGCGGCAACAATAAATTATGTGACAGCAAATGGATCACGCCTAATATTTTCGACGAAGATATTTGCCCAATAAGTTTATTCAAAAAGTTAATGGAAAAACGAAACACTTTTATAACTTCGGACAGAGTATTTCTTACACCAAATCCCTTTTGGAAAAAGAAAAATTCTAAAGGTTGGTACAAGAATTTGCCGATTGGAATTAATGAAATCTCCAAATGGACTAAACGATCAGCACAACGCATTGGTTTAGATGTCAAACGTGTCAAAATTACAAATCACTCAAATCGAGCGGCAGCAGTTAGCGAATTAAGTAAAAGCGGAATTGAAGAACAAGCTCTAATAAAAATAACAGAACACAGCAATTCATCATCAATAAAACCATACTTACAAGTTGACAAAGAGTATCATTCAAGCATTATTCAATCAATTCGTTTGGAAAATGAAAAAACTTCAACATCTACTACAGAAACGATTAGCTGTAGCACCCGCAGCGATATCACTGTTCCTAGTATGAATTTCAATAACTGCGTTTTTAATAATTGTACATTAAAATAAAAATGTGTTTATTTTTAATGTTTCATAAATAAAGTTTGCATTGATATGTCTCCAAATTTCTCATTCATTAAATTGTCCTGCCGAATTACACTCGAGGTTTGTATTGATATTGGGTAAATTTGTGTTGTTCAAATTCTAAACTGTTTCCTTCAGCAATTTGACTCGAATAACAGTCAACCTTAATAGTTGACAGTTATTCTCGTTAAATTGCTAGGAAACAGTTTCTCATTAAACAACCCAAATTTACCCGATAAAATACAAACCACTTGTGCAATTATAAGTGAGTAAAAATTGATTCTAGTTTAAAATTTTGATTCTTACCATACAAATTAAAACTTTTACAATTTCAAAGTTTCTTAAAAGCAGCTCTGCCTCGAAGTAAAAGATTTATCAAATATTCGCAATGGAACCTTTTATGCTCTCTAGCATACTTCGAGTATCTTTTTTGTTACAAAAGATAAAAAAAAAATGAATTAGCGATGTGAAACATTGTTAACGAATAAAAATGGTCTTTTTATTTCTGGAAGTTCTTAGAATATTTTATTGCTCTTTATACTTTTTGATTCATTATATCTTGACTACGTATATTGTATAGGAGTAGAACGAAGATCGTATTTTATCATATACAAAGAGTAGATCCTTTTTAAAAATTTAGGAAATTTTATTTTCACCTGCTCTGTAAAGTGAATTTCCTATTTTATGACTGAAATGGTGTTTCTCCAAAAATAAAATCTACTTTTATTACAGACCATCAATTTTTTTAACCACAATTTTTACTTTCAAATTTTTCCATACTTCAACTAAACTGTCTAGGTTATTTTAAATTTTTAAAAAGCTGCATATTTTTCAAATCCCTAAGTACTCTTTAATTTTGTTATAAAATACCTATTAGCATATTCATTATTTACACTTGATGCACTTTTAACTTCCATTCTGAACTAGATACGTATATTAAGTACCTAACATAAAATAGAATGCCAGTAGGAGCAATTTTGTTTGCCTCTCATCCTAGAAAAGCCGGTTAACAAATTGCTTTTGTGGTTTACTGCATTCGCTACATTTAATTGTTAAAATGTTGGATAAATATTTAGTTATTTTGCTTTTTAATTGGCGAAAAGAGTTCAAATGACCAGACTGTGTCACGACAAGCTAATATACAGTGTGACCCATTTTGTTTGGAAGCACCCCTATAAAATCCGTATTTTTCAACCGATTTTGATTTAGTCTTTTTTGTTAGATTCAGTATCAAAAACAGAATTTGAGCACAAATTTTCATACCATAAGAGCTATTTTCAAGGCACTCTACGTTAATTTTTCTTTGCCAAAAAAGACGAAAGAATATTAGGCATTTTTTTTTCTCAAATATGACTACACCACTGGATTCAGAATCATCACAAATGTAAACTATCAAAATTTTATAAAAAAAGTTTTATTAACAACAAAGTTATCACTACATGAATTTGGAAAAAGTTGTTTTTTAATTAAGTTTTTACTAAGAATGTAGACACATTTTAAAAATGGCAACATGGTAAACAAAAACTAGGACTCAAACATATTGCACTGTGAAAATTCGAAGCCGATACCTTAACCCGTTCTGGAGTTATAGCTTCTGAGAATAATGTAAAATTGTGCTGATGTGACGAAAATACAAATTAACACCAAATAATACATTTTGATTATTAAACTACTTAATAATAATTGAATTCTACATTTTTGTAGCCTCGACTAGACCTCCGTTAATTTCCACACATTTCTCGTATCGTTTGCGACTATGTCTTAGCGCTTTTTTATTTCATGTGGCGTTATTCCAGCACACGCCTGTCGTATTCTGTCACACAGTTCTGCTCTATTCCTTGGACGTGTCTTATACACTTTTTGTGTCAAAAG
Source organism: Lochmaea capreae (assembly GCA_949126875.1). Classification (NCBI taxonomy): domain Eukaryota; kingdom Metazoa; phylum Arthropoda; class Insecta; order Coleoptera; family Chrysomelidae; genus Lochmaea; species Lochmaea capreae. The sequence continues at coordinate 1,152,634 of OX421395.1, read as the reverse complement.
CCACCACAGATAAAAATCCAATATAGTTAAATCGGGCGATCTAGGAGGCCATTCGATTAACTCGCTACCGCGACCTATCCAACCATTTGGAAATTTTTCGTTAAGCCGCTGCCTGACAATCCTAGAATAGTGTACAGAACAACCATCTTACTGAAATATCAAATTTCTTCTTTCTGCTAGTGGCAGTTCGTCAATCACTGCGGATAACTCACCTTCCAAGAATTCCATGAAGTTATTGGCATTCATGTTACCCTCAAAAAAGAATGGACCTATTATCCTGTCTTTTAAAATTTCGGCTTCGAATTTTTACAGTGCAATATGTTTGAGTCCTAGTTTTTGTTTACCATGTTGCCATTTTTAAAATGTGTCTACATTCTTAGTAAAAAATTGATTAAAAAACAACTTTTTCCAAATTCATGTAGTGATAACTTTGTTGTTGATAAAACTTTTTTTAAAAAATTTTGATAGTTTACATTTGTGATGATTCTGAATCCAGTGGTGTAGTAATATTTGAGAAAAAAAAATGCCTAATATACTTTCGTCTTTTTTGGCAAAGAAAAATTAACGTAGAGGGCCTTGAAAATAGCTATTATGGTATGAAAATTTGAGCTCAAATTCTGTTTTTGATACTGAATCTAACAAAAAAGACTAAATCAAAATCGGTTGAAAAATGCGGATTTTATAGGGGTGCTTCCAAACAAAATGGGTCACACTGTATATATATGGAAACTACCTAGACCATTTTCATTCAAATTTTAATGTCATTTTGTGAGGAATACCCTATATCTAAAATTTATACTTATCGAAATATTATTTTTTTTAATAAAAAATTGATAGATGCAGATCTTTTTATTAAAAATTTAGAGGTTTGCTTTTCGGGTTGATTAGCAGGAAGGTCAACGTAATTGATGATATGTCAAAAACTTCTTCATCGTATACAGGGTTCGTAAAAAAGTGAAAAGAAGTTCAATTTCACAAATGTCAAATATCTCTTTTTCTTTTTCATCAAATCTATTGCCAAATATAAGGGGAGTTTATATTCATTAAATTTGTCTGTTCACTTTTAAAGCTTCGGTAATAATCAAAAATAAATTCCTTTTAAAAATTTTCTGTTTTGATCTTGTATACAAAAATTTTGCGACTACTGTTTTTTGTCTCAACTTTTTCCAAACCCTCTCTTGTTCGGTATAGCCTAATCAAAGTACACATAAAACCTCACAAAAGATACAAAAAACTTAAAAAATTCAAAATTGGGTATTTAAAAGGGTGGTGTTTAACATGAGAAAAAGTTTAAAATGTTAGACATGCAATTTTCCGGAAAATCGTCGAGTGAAAATTTTTGTTTTTGTTTTTTCGCTCTAATTGTTTAAATAATAAATATACATAAAAACTTCCAAATCAAATTTTGTAGCTGATGCATTTATCTACAAATTTTGTCCAAAAAGTTTTTCTGTGAATTAAAAAGTTTACGAGATAAAATTAATTTCAGTGGTATTCAATTCGTGGTTACGAGCGTGAGCCAAATTTATTAACCGCTCGACTTAAAAGTTAATAATTTTGGGCTTATAACATTCTGAACAAATAAATAAACTCATGTAAAATGTAAAGAAATATCTAAACTTTTAGATAGAAATACTTTCAAATTTGAAAAAGTAGATTTTCTGACTGTAATATCAGTTTATTATAATTCCTATTTAATTAATACTTATCCCAGCAAAAATTCCTTTTGGATTTAGCATTGCAAATGAGCATAAAACATTATTATTATAAAAGCAAAGCCATCAATGTTTAGAATTTTAAACGAATGCTTCTTAAAAATCTGTTTTTTTGCAAGCTTAATTTTACTTGTTCTTTTTAGACTTCATTCAATTATATCTTTTTTCGAAATTAATATAATTCAATGAAACTTTACTACTAAACACTTTGAAGCATCTACTTTCGAAAGTACTATACAGTTTTTCTATAAATATCAAATTTCTTAAATAATAGACAAATATTTAAAATAAATACTTAAGTCAGAGGTCTGTCAGCAAACCATCTATAACTTTTTATACCGTTTATGATATTATCTAAAAATTTGTGAACTTTATAATGAACCTATTAAGAAGTGATCGCGATACAAAAGAACACACCTATGGCTTCGGTAAGAAAGAGAAATAAAGGTGAAAAAGCAGGTGAGAGAGCGTGGAAAATCGATGATAATACATTAAAAAATTTTAAAAAATTTTGTTTTTCAATGTATTTGTAGATACCCCATTTTAGAACACATTTCATATGAAACAATTTTTTCTAAATGTCATTGTTTATTTACTATCATAAAATTAAAAACATGAAAATTGATGATGTTCAAAAATACTACTATGGAAATTTCGTATATATTTTAAAAACTAATGCAGATACAAAAAAAATGTTTAGACAAATTTTGTAGATAAATGTATTAGCTACAATTTTTTATTTAAAGATTTTTCTGTGTTTTCATTATTTAAACAATTAGAGCGAAAAAACAAAAACAAAAGTTTTCACTCGACGATTTTCCGGAAAATCGCATGCCTAGCATTGTAAAGTTTTTCTCATGTTAATCACAAACCTTTTAAATACTCAATTTTGAATTTTCAAGTTTTTTGTGTGTTTTGCGGCATTTTACGGATATTTTGTGTACGCTAGTAGGGTAGTTTTATAGTTTATTTTTCTTAGATACATGATTCAGCGACTAGATAATCAATAGAGTTATTTATGGTGTTTAAAAAAAATTGTTTTGTCTAGATATAAATTAGCGGGAGTTTAAGTGAGCATTTTCTTTCTACGCCACTGAATCATTGATGAGATATACACTACCTCCTACTAGAAATCGTTTATCTTGGAACCACATCCACAATTTTGAACATAATACGCTAATCTATGGATTTGAAAAGACATGCGAAAAATGAACAATGTCGCATTTTAGGCTGTTTTTTTATTGGCTGAACGCCAAATACCCATCAGTAGGATCGTTTTTTCCGAATCAGCAAGTCGTGAGTGTAAACACTGAATTAAATTATGGTTTTACTGTTTTCTTTTCAGTTTCAATGACAGTAACTGCTCAAGATTTTTTTTATTTCTGATAAATAGTCTTTTATATTTTCGCTGAGTAAATGTAATAAATATTGATCCTTCGTGATTCGTCTTCGATATTATTTGACCGCTTTTCTTGCAGCTCAAGATTTTGATAATATTTTTCGTATTTAAACAAGGATTTTCTTTTTTACATATAACAACTTAGTTGGCGCCTGTCAACAAATATAAAATGTTAAATTTAACTGTCAAATTTGGTTAACTAACTGCTCATTGGTACATATCGATTTGTTTGCCGAAAATAATTGCCAAGTTTCGAAAAACCAGTTTCAATAGCCTGGTTGAGAGAGTTCCTTGTCTGCCTTGTTCAGTAAACCTTTTGTATGGAAGTTCTTTTGTTCCCCTCTTATGCAATATTTAGTTCGACAAACAATTGTGTTCAATTCAAGAAAAAAATCGAATTGTTGGACCATCCTCCACTTTTTTATTTTTCAAAAACTAAAAATGAACTGCGTGGTCAAAGTTACCAGTTCCCAGAAGAAACAGTCAACGCCTTGATTAACTGCTTCTAGAATTGTGTCCAAAGGATTTCCCTTCGTGGAGAATACTTTGAAAAACAATAGTGTTTAAAAATTATCTACCATTTTCTATATTCGAAATATATAACAGACCACCCTCGTATAATGTCCAGTTAACAACCTACCGGAAGTACTTTCAACAGTCGACTGGACAACAAAACATCAAACATAATTTTCCCGTCTGTTGACTGTTTAATAACAATTTAAAAAAAGTATACATTCGAATGTATCTACCTATACGTTACTTTATGAAAGGGATCAAATGAAATTAGTGCCTCTTTTTATAAATAAAGAACGAGAGGATATAACGTTGCAATCAAACACAGAAATAATATTGCACAGTTCATGAAACAGATAACGACACGTGAATAGGGATTTAATTTATTAAACGAAGCAGATGGAAAATTGCTTAAATGTCATTCGAAATTAATACGACGAGCGGAAATTTAAAATAAAAAGGTTGTTACGTTCAATATAATTAACAAATTGAGAGGAAAATTGATGTTTTCAATGTCTTTTTCATATTTCTACTTTTAATCGACTTTTATAATAATTTTGCAGTTATTTAAAAACTTTTAAAAGGCTTTATAACAATTAAGACACAATTATTCTTAATAATATGGAAAGTATTTTCAAATTCCACTCGACTAAACTATACTTTCCTGGTGGAATATCTTGTCCTTATAGTAAACATTATAAATTTTGTAGAAGGAATACAACTAACCACACTTTTCGATTATACTTGGTCCCTGAAGAGTTTATCGAAACGTGAGGTGAGAAGGTAGGATCGCCAGCGGTTTCAAAAATCCCAATTTGCCCTTTAAAATATAAAAGTTCGAGAATTTCAAATGTAAGTTACTTTGAAATGAAAATGTTGTTTTCATCCCCCAGTGTTCTTGATATAAATGCATACCCATCTGAAAAATAAATTTCAAAAGAGACTTTTCAATTTATACGATGAACAAAATTTTAAAAAAGAAATTGATTCCAAGGAGTAAAGTCCTCTTCCTTCCCGGGGGATGGAGAAAAAAAGTTACAATCGGTTTTTGGATACTTCAAAGTAAATTATATAGAAAATATTCCGGAAATTATTCAAAAATTTGCATTTACAGAAATTTTTCAACATTTGTTTGTTTGTAACCGACTCCTTTCGACTCGATTTTGAACCACTCCAAACACTCAGATTAATTCGAAGTTTTGCACACTCATCAATGACAACACAATACGGTAGTTGAATACAGTGTGTTCCATTTGCAAAAAGAATTATAACTTTGATATGGCAAACCGTTTTAAAAAAAACTTAAAAAAACTCACCTCATAGTAAATTGAAAATTTGACATTTCGAAATGCATCATTTTGTGTAACAAGTGAAATTTTTGCGGGACGAGCGAGGTCCCGTAAAATGACACGAGTTACACAAAAAAGCATTTCATAACGTGTTTCATACAAGATTTTATCTAATTTTGACAAAAAGAAAATTGAATTTATTTTATGTGTTTTTGAACAATTTTTAATTAATTTTTCTGATTTGAAAACATCACTTTTTGTTCCTACAAGTTATGCAACCAATATTACACAAGACAATACTTTTATTTTATACATTAATTTCAGACTTTTCTTCATCATTTTACCATTAATATTAAATTAAAATCGAAAATATTGTGTCATAAATATTTATAATGCATAAAATAAAAAGTAAATTGTCCTAGTTGTTCTTATTGTTAGTAGTTCTCTTCAGTTCTAGTTGTTATTTTTCTATATTATGACATTAAACTTTCTTCTTTTCTCTCTTTTTATTAACTGGTGATGAAATTAATTTTTCATCACCAGTTACATAATATTTTTCATTATGTAACTGGTTACGAAAAATGTGACGGATCAGTTTTGAAAAATGTCACTTTATATGTCAAAATTAGATAAAAAATTATATTCAACATTCTTACAGGTGCTTGATCTCGGATGTGTCTCTGACTGGTATAATTTCAACATAAATCAGTGAATTCTTCCCCCAAAATAAATTATAATCAAACTTTCGAGTGGGTAAGAAAAAAATGTCGGCACGTAGAAACAAGATTAATTATTAACAAGATTAGATCCGCCAACAAAACTTCCGACGAAGTTATACTAACTTTTTTTTCTATCTTTCCTTACACAGAATCACAAATTTATCGTTTAGTTCGTTTAAGAACAAAGCCATCTTAAGATTTGTGCGGCGCCAACGGAAGTATAATAGTAGAGAAGGTGTTGGTTGATTTAATCGATGGAAACTCCTCATCGAATAATTGGTGTGACAAGGATTCGTGAGAGGACAAATTGTTAAATGAATTTAAGTGTTGAAAATCGAAGATTGAGGAAATTTGTTTGAGAATATAAATATCTTTATAATAATTGAACTTCTTCTAAACGGCTAGTCCGATTTTGATTACATATTTTGTGTGTTAAGTAACTGGATGGTTTAGATTCACAATTAGTTCCGGTAGGTGGTGCTACAATCGGGTTCATATTGAACTTATCCTAAATGGTTTGTCCGATTTAGTTGACATTTTTTGGTGAGGTCATTGAAAAAATGAACAAAATTGTTTGCCCGAGAAAAATTGGAAGAAAATTCAGTAAAGTAGATTTTTTTCTATCAGAAAATTAACGATACTAACCGGTTTTCCTACCATAAATATGCAACACTGTGATATTTTTCAATCAAAATAAAAAAATACAATCGTTATTACGTAACCTGTACATCTTAAAATTCATTGGTGTCAACATGATCATTTCAGACCAAGTTGACAATTTCTAACTACAATAGGATATTATTTTAGCCATTGTAACTTGAAAATAAAACAGCATTTCTTGAGAGAACCATAATTAATAAACTAAAAATCCCTTCCATTAATAAATTAAATTGAAAAAATAAAATAAGTAGGTAGGTACCTACACCTATTCTAAACATAAAATATAAACTTCCTGAAAAAATAAAAATCCATTCTAAAGGTAAACATAATTTTAACGAATTAAGTGCTCAAATAAACCACCTTCCTGTGCCAGACAATAACCAAAAAAGTCAACGATAACGAGACAAAAATATCATTTGTACAAATTAATCTGCGCTTCTGGCAACAGCGGTTAAAATAGGGGGGCAATGACCATTCGGCCAGTCTCGTGAAACAAAGTACACGCCTTAATGACCACGCATAATTATTCTTTCTCTCTTTTTCAGCTGTTTTTCTGTCGTACTTGTGTAATCTGGACGGTTCGGATGTACTTTACGCAATCTGTATAATTTAAACTGAATAGATACTTGTGTATATCTACTAAAAGTCTCCATCTAGTAGATATACTCGTTTCAAAGGAGCCCCTATAATAAACGGAAAGCGGAGGTCGGGTGTCTCAAAAATGTTTATCTCTTATTTATGTTTTACAATGTATCTAGACTAAGAAATAAATTGTGACCAGGCCACCCGGTAATCGGTATTAAAATGCAAATGAAGCATACGCTGTAAACCAAACGGTCCATAGTCGTAGAACAGGGTTATTTATTATTTTTCCTTAACGTTTATTATAATTAATATTATAATGAAAATACAAAGTAAGTGTGCACTAAGATTTATATACACACATATTCTTGTTAAAAATAAAAAAATTACAACAAATTATTGCAGGTGTTACTTTAACTATAATATACAACATTATCAACTAAATTTTTCATCAGAAGAATCGTCTTGTCCTAAGTTAATAATTAACGGTTCGATCTCTGTATTTTCGTCGATTAAGCCGTCAAGATCCCACATTTTCACCTCCTCAGCTATAACATGTTTTATGGCGCTTTGCCAGTTTTCGGCATCAGTCACTTCTTGAAGTTTAAAAGTTTTGTTGTTCCTGGCAACATAACCTTTGACTTGTGCCGATATAAGCTCTATTGGATTCAGCTCACAATGGTAAGGGGGTACAATAATATCTTTACCTTTTGCCATCTCATCGATTACAAGTTTTTTAAACTTTGCATTAAGCTGTCTAACAATTTGTTCCACTGTATCATCGACATTTAAGGCTTTAGACTGCAACCACTCAATTATCGCCGTTTCCGCTAGATGGCGATGAGTGGCAGCTGACAGAACTATACAATGCTTTAGACACAACGACTTATGATGATTTTAAATCGAAAAATGTGTCATAATTATTTGAATAGAGTTCGTTTTACAATTTAATAATTAATATTAACTAAATTTTTCAAGTCTAAAAACAATAGTCTTTGCTATTCAATTTTTTCTTTATTGTTCTCCGTTTCTGGAGACAATCCATCATCGGTCTGTCAAAATAGACAGGAATTTTTGTCATCGTAGACAGTTTGGAAATTTAACAAAACACGGACCAAATTGTGCTTTTGATTCGATTAGACATTCAACGATTTTTTTTGTCATAAGTAATGAGTTTCAGTTTTTTTTTTGTAGAGTGATTGATGAAATTGGGCTGGAGAGAATTTATGTTTACATTTTTACATTCAAATGAGAAGGTTCAAGTTAATTAACATCATCTTTCGGGCTTCGGTTTGGGAAAAAAGGGAAAACAGGAGTTTTCCACTCAATTGCGATTTTAATTTTGGTTTCAAAGCTTTTGTTTTGTTGTTCTTTCAACAATTGAAAAAAAAAGTTACATACTTTCCTTTAAATATAAAAATATGAATGACATCCATTTTTCTGGAGCACACCGAAAGCACTAACCAATTAAAGTGGTGCGTTTTTAAGCCAAAAGTCGAACGGTATCACACGCGAAACAACGAGAAGCACTACTAGCTATTATTTAAAATATTCCTCTATTTATAGGTAAGGGTCTGTGGAAGGGTGTCGATAATACACGAATCATACTAATTATTCTAGGAATAATATTCTACCCTGCCCATTCTACCTGTGTATCCACCTGACCGCGGGACGGACATCGGTATTGCCCAATATAACAATATTTAACATATTGAAAGTTTTCTAGTTTCTAATAACTTTTTTTTGTTTTGCAGTGACCAAATTTATCCGCATTGGAATCGCTGATAAAAATGACAATCCTCCTTACTTCGATAAAGCCCTATACGAAGCGGAAGTCGACGAAAATGAAGACATCCAACACACCGTTCTTACTGTCACCGCCAAAGATCACGATGAATGTGAGTTATTATTTTTTTCAAAATTTCATTTACGTCTAATATATCTTGAAATGCATATACGGTTTGTACAGGACCGGCTTATGCACAAAAAAAATAAAATTTTATTCATTGAAGTAAATTTATAGAAATTTTTTGTTGGTGAATACATTAAATCCCTGTTCAAACTTTAGTTGAACGTTTTTATTTATTTGTTTCGTTTCATTTTTCTATTACAAGTGTGACGCCCATGTTAAACTTTCTCTTCCACTTTCTCTTCTGGAGCTTTTAATTTATCAAAGTTCTAGGAAGTATAAAAGGGACACAACCCTTGGGTGGTAAAACCAAACATGTGGTTTTCAAGAGATCTGTTTTGGGAACAATGTAAAATAACAAAAATTCATGCATTCACTCTACTACTCTCTCTCAGTTTAGATCTTCTCGAGGTTACTTTTTATTACATGCAACTCTCGCCAAACAACGCGCATTCATTCTCTTTATTGAACTTATAGGTCGATTCTGTGTTTTTCGTAATAGCTTACGAATCTGTAGCTAACGAAAGTTCTGTAAATGGGATTTTACAGAATCTGTAACTTTGCGATTCTGTGATGTTGTCTGTAACTCACTGAATTACAGATAGACATTTGAACTACTGTACGTCAAATTTCGATACTTCTAACCTATAACTTTAACCAAATAACCAGAGACAACCTCAAACTGTACAAAAATATTGCATTTCCAACGACAGCAGTCAATACACACGTAAATATTTACCAAATCTGTAACTATTTTAAAGATTCCTGTAAGATACAGTTGTACGCAGAATAGCAATTCCCCTGTAAAGTTACAGATTATCTTACAGACGTGCACAGAATAGACCCATTAGTCTCTTTTATTTTTTATGTCCTATTTATAATTTAAGTTGATCATAGGTGTTTTTAAAGTTAAAATATTGTAGAGTTTGTTTCAATAAGGAAGAAGCCACCTGAAGTTGCAGTCGATGCGCGACCTTGATGTCAAAACCAGCGCCATATTTAAAAATTGATATTTTAAGTAACGTTTTCACATTTTGTAGGGTAACACAAAATTAGAAGTATTAGAACCATATAAATAACTGTTAAGTGCAGCAGACTATATGAATTATTATCAGAATTCAATTATTTTTGAAGTAATGTATACTCTTCCATATATTTTACAACAATCTGAATGCCATGAGTAATATATTGGATTATTATACTTTCTTATTTGACTTACCGATGATTTTTTAAAGGAATTTGGATTCCATGTTCAGCTTCAGACTCCATAAAAGTTGCAACGTTTTCAAGAATCTGTCGGCCTTCACTGTGGATAACTTTTCATTTAACACCAACCAGTTTTGTAGGAGGCATGGTTTTAGATCAAATAAAACACACAGCACTCACAAATAAACTAGCAGAACGTCTTAAAATATTCAAAAATGAAAAATATTCGACAATAAATGATTGTTTCAAACACAACCTCAAATGTCAACAATTTAATTGCTGTCGGCATGAAACATCGCTTGTAACGCCAATGGCATGGAACGATCGCTCGAAAGATTTTGACGTATGCGCAGGTCGGTACGCCAACTTCAGGTGGCTTCTTCCTTATTGAAACGGACTCTACATAGGCTGTTGATTAATGAGAATATACGCAAGTTAAGTCAACAAGCCTTTTGTTCTCCTTTTTATATTTTCGTCTTTAGTATTTAGGTTGCTGTCATTGAAATGTCACTTCTTCATTCAAACAATAAGGGTTTTTAAATTAAACGTGAAATATTCTTCTTTTTCGTTAAAAAACAAACTTTTTATCTTCCTTTGAACAAAATAACATACAACTGATCATATTTATTGAAACTGGAGCCAACTCTGTACTTCACATCACATTTCTCTTTACATCAAGAATATTGCGTCGTCGTAGTTGTGAAGGGTCCTAATCCACAAAGTTTTAGAATTATTTAAAAAATCATAAATATAATAGCACATGTATATTTTCTATTATATTAGTAACTTCATCTTGAAATTTTTGCAACCTATAATTTTTAGATAAAGAAAAACGAGCAAAAAACATGATATTTAATAAACCGATCAATTTAAATTTTAAATTATCTCAAAACTATGAATTGGTGGATTAGGACCCTTCACAACTACGACGACGATTGGAAATTTTGGAAAATGAAATATGGAACATACAAACTTTTAACAAGCTGGAAAAATTCACACAGAGCTCTTCTACCGTGGTTTTTCCATATCGAGATTTAATTATTTTGTCATCTTCAACAACTCCCGATAAAATACAATGTAACTAATTGAAATTTAATGATTCATGTAAAAATGTAGCATGGAAATATATTCTTGTTTACTAATCTATAAGGTCTCTCAATTAGACTGGGAAATGGATTACAATTTACAAGCAATACAGTTGATCGGTCGATTACATTCAAAGTTACATAACCACGTTTAATCTCTAAGTAACAAAACAATCAACAACTCAAGATAATATAATGCATATTGTCTCTGGGTAATGGTAATGGTAATACCAACAATGATATTGTAATTGGCGAGCAAAGGTGATCTTTAATAACATTTGTGTAATGTGAACTAGAGCACAATGCTATAAACGGAAGCTATTTGTATGTATAGGACACGTCGGATTTATAGACGTTTAAACTTAAAATCGATAGCGGCTCTCAACTATATTGGAAGTTTAATTTCAGAGGCGTTTGGGTATGCTGGAACTTTATAAAATTTACTTTTTGGTAGAGAGTGAATGGAAATATTTTAAAATTTGTTGTCGAATTTCACAATTACAGTAGTATATATATCTTTGATAAAAATGATTTTTTATAAAGGTAGTATAGTTAACTGTTGGCCGGTTGAATATCCTGCAGTTGACAGCCATCAGTTTTATAAACGCTAGCCAGTTTCTGGATATCCAGTCAACAGTTGGCGACCGGACATTATACGAGGGTAGTTTTTTATATTTTGCATATAGAGCTAGAAAATAACAGTAGATACGAGGATATATTGAAAAATTCTTAGCCTACTATAGAACCAAACAAAATTTCAATGTCATAATATTTTATTACACAACATATTCTCTTCTTAATTGGATACATTTATTACAGCGAACCTGCAACGTCTCTAGACCTTTCAAAAAAAATGTTTCTTCTTGCTCTGCAAACCAGACCTTCACAGCTTTTATTACCTCCTCGCTGGAAGAAAATGTACGACCTTTTAAACTTTTTTTCAGTTGAGGAAAGAGATGATAGTGGGATGGAGCCAAATCTGGTGAATAAGGAGGGTGTTCTGGTAATTCAAACCCTAAATCACGAATTTTTTGCATGGCAACATGAGATTTGTGTGCAGGGGCGTTGTCCTGCAAAAACAAAACACCTTTGGATATCTTTTCGCGTCTTTTCTCTTCAATTTTTTCCCGTAGAGTGGTCAGTAATGTCGAATAGTAATCTCCAGTTATTGTTCTACCCTTATCCAAAAAATCAATCATGATTACTCCAAGGCAATCCCAAAAAACTGAATCAAGAACTTTTCCAGCAGATTTTTGGACACGAAACTTTTTAGGTCTTGGAGAACCAGAGTGTCGCCATTCCATCGATTGTTGCTTTGTTTCTGGATCATAGATATGTACCCAAGTTTCATCCATAGTAACAATTCGGTTTAAGAAGTCTACATCGTTTTCAAATCAAGCACAGATCGAACGCGATGCTTCTACCGTTGCACGCTTTTGGTCAACATTCAAACGTTTGGGAATCCATTTTGCAGCAATTTTTCTCATGTCCAAATTGACGTGAACTATATGATGAACGCGTTCGTATGAAATATTCAGTGCTTCAGATACCCGTTTTAGCCCAATTCGACGTTCTGATAAAATCATGTCATGAACTGCATCGATATTTTCGGGGACTGACACAGAAACTGGCCTCCCCGATCGGTCATCATCTTCAATGGAAAATTCACCTCTTTTGAAGCTTGCAGTTCAATTTTTCACGGTCGCATACGAAGGACATTGATCACCAAGGGTATTAAGCGTATCTTCGTAAATCTGCTTACCTCTTAACCCTTTTAAATACAGGTACTTGTTGATGGCTCGATACTCCAATTTTTCGATTTTCACAATTTCGGTGGACATGTTTTTTCTTTTAATTTATTGCGTAACTCTGGCTTACTTTTTTGACGTCAAACTTCACACTGACATTTCTAATAAGTTATTGTTCGTTGCTATAGTAACGCAATATTTTGTTTATGCATGGAACTTGTCTAAGCTAACTAACCTCGTATCTTTCAAAATATTCACCATAGAAAAGCAATTTAGGAACCTTTAGAACCAATTCTGGGAGTAGTTATTCCACTCGCATGTTTGTACATTGAAAATGGGCATTGACACAGTTTATTCTTGATTTTTGGGAAAGGAAAAAAGTCGTTATGACTTAGGTAGAAACTGTATGGAGGATGTTCTTACAATTCGATGTTTTCTTGCTTTTTAAACTCAATTGTTTCCCGAGCTTTGTTGGAACTTGCATTGTTCTGTTGCAGGATCTTACGTCGTTGAGGGTCAGGAATTACTTCCGGCAAACAATGTAGAAATGGTTCTTTGAACTTGCATGATTTGAAACAAATATTGCCACCACTTAGAGAACGGATATATCTCGTCAGTTTTGGTTTATCTTGGAATAACCAAACATAATACTGACGTTTTCTTTCGGGATAATTAGTGTAAATCCAGGATCCATCACCATTAACAATAGTACATATATTTTTTTGAGTTTCCTGTGTTAAAGCTGTTGAGAGTTTTTTTTGACACCAATTGACTCTAATTGGTTTCTGTTCGTTTTTAGATAATTCTTCATGTAAAGTTCTATGAATTGTCGATCTTCTTGGATCAGTTCACGTTCTTCTTGTTAAGACAACTGTTTTCGGAAATTGTAAAAAATTTTCTTTGCATAATTCCATTTCTCGTTTTAAAATTTCAGTTTACGTACTACAGATTTAAGAGTAGCAGTCTGAAACTTTGGAGTTGAGAGTTAATTCTGAGATTGGCCTATAAAGAGAACCTGATAAAAACATCGTAACTAATTTTCCTTAATATATAACCTTCCTTTGAACAAATTTCTCTTTATGAAAAAAAATATGAAAGATCTTATTTTCCAGTTGTTACACATTTTTTTTAGTATCAAATTTCAAAGGTCTTACCCTCATTTACCTCCACTCATCCTTAACGACACGTAAATCATATAATTTCATATCTCAAACGCACTTCACACTGTTTGGCGGTAAAAACAGGCTAGCAAATTTGCCAGTTTAATACCATCGTATATCTTAAGTTTAATAGTCCATGTAATTACGTCATAATACACTTGAACAACGAGATAGGTCATAAACTAAATATCAAGTACCTGATGATTTATAAGGGTATACTTACCTCACTGTTGAAAAGCTTAAAGGGGGTGTAAGTATTATTGAAGTGGCTGAAAAGACGAATTAAGGAAGCTTAGAATTGGAAATTAAGTGGGAACGTCGTTATAGTTATATTAGAAAACGATTTTAAAAAGTTGAATGTATTCGTTTATGGTAATTTTGTTCGATTTGTCTGTAGATCAGTTTTGTCTCCAAACAACGAAGCTTTAAATAAAAATCACGAATCTTGATTTATGAATCGAGGACTTTTTAAAAAGTAAACTTCTGGTTAAGTGATGAAATTTAACGAAAATGAATATTTTATCATCACACCGACCTCCAATAGATAGAAACACAATTATCTGCGTTCGGAATTTAACCCACGTTGGTTTCCTTGCTTCAATTACCTTACTCTGCAACCTTTGTCTATTTCAGTAGGAAAACAGCCGAATCAGGTATTGCCGTTAAAACGCTTCCCCAGATCAATTAATTATACCCGAGTTGACGTAGGCGAAATTGCAGTTGCTACAATCAGAATATTCTCAAAATAACAACAAAAGGTATCGAACATATTTAAAATAAAAAGTTAAAAGCATATCAATTTAAAATAGGCAAGTTACCATAAACAATTGTAATTGAACCGAATCGCAACTGAGGTAAAATATTTTTTATCCGAAACGTGTTCAGAATCACGACGATCTGATAAAGCGAAACTGACTGGGGAAATGAAAAAAAAAGGTCGAAAGGTATTTTGTTTTATTTTGTGGTATTATTGTTAAGACTTTTTATTGTTACTGTCGCTACGTTACAATCACTATCAGGTTGTGTGTAAATTTTGATTGTATCGAAGCGATTTCGGAGACGGTTTTCAAGAGAGGGAAAGAGCAGAAACTGAAATTTGTAGTGTTGATCTTCGTCACTTATAAGAAATTCACTTCATTTATGTCAGAAATTATGCACGCTACCACTCCATTTGTTTTTCATTTTAATT
This sequence comes from Lochmaea capreae, assembly GCA_949126875.1. NCBI lineage: Eukaryota > Metazoa > Arthropoda > Insecta > Coleoptera > Chrysomelidae > Lochmaea > Lochmaea capreae. Next base: position 1,137,460 of record OX421395.1, on the reverse strand, counting down.
TTTTCAAAAATATAACAATCACAATATTGTTATAGAAAATATATTGTTATCACAGCGACATACCAAAAAAATGTTGTGCAATATATGGACCTGTCAATTTTAAAGATATATTATCTTGTTATTTACATTGTTATCTTAGCAATCTTGTTTTTTTACTTGCTAAAGCTTTTTTAAAATGACTAAATCAATTATTTTTTTCATTATTTTCTTTCCAGTAATTTGAGAATAATGAAAATAGGTGAATTGTGAACGAAACTTATTTTGATTTAAATTGCTATTCCTAGGTCTTTTCGCTACAAACGTTGTATTTGAAAATGACACTGTTGCCGGATGGAGGTATTTGGTTTTGCCTAATAGTGCATGAGCTCGAAAAGGAGTCAACGATGACGAGACAAAAATATCATTTGTACAAATTAGTATGCGCTTCTGGCAACAGCGGTTGAAATGGGGGGACATTCAGCTGGCCTCTGGAACTAAATACACGCTCTCGCTGGCCACGCACAGTTCTTTCTCTCTCTTTCAAACTGTTTTTTTCATATTTTCCTTGTCATGCTTGTGTAAATCGTTTCCTTCGAAAAGCCCTTTCGCAATCTGTATATTAATAAGTTCTTCCCCTTTCTAATTTAGTTTCCTGAAATTTAACAGGAGATATTTCCCAGTAATCAATATTCTATTAATTTCTGAATAATTAATTTACAGTCCCATTTGGGCTTTGCTTGTTTTGCGACTTCGAGACATTATTTTAGGAAAAATAAACAAAAACAATAGGGCATGTCCACCGACTGACAAGTTGACACAAATGTAAGTCGCTCTGATGATGATAGGTCATCGGTGGAGCCTAAAATAACGCATAGAAAATCGAGGTAACCGACCACGAAGAGGTGCCACGATGAAACCTATTCCAGTAGGTAGGTGCATTGAGTATTGTTGATAAAAAACCTCAGTGATTTTTTTGCGTACCAGTGGTCAGTAACTTGTTATTAACAAATAAATTGCAAAATACCAAGAAGGTAACAAATAGATAACGGGAATACATTTTTGATATATATTATTTTGGGCAAAAATAAACACTTTTTAACTCTTGGTAAAAATTTTTCGGCTTCTGCCAAAGCATTATTATGAACACTGAACAGTCATATATAGCTTTCAAAATACCTACCTATAGCCTAATCAAAGTACACATAAAACCTCACAAAAAATACAAAAAACCTGAAAATTCAAAATTGGGTATTTAAAAGGGTGGTGTTTAACATGAGAAAAAGTTTACGATGTTAAGCATGGAATTTTCCGGAAAATTTTTTTTCGCTCTAATTGTTTAATTAATAAATATAGAGAAAAACTTTCAAATTTGTAGCTGATGCATTTATCTAAGAATTTTGTCTAAAAAATGTTTCTGTAAATTAAAAACTTTACGAGATAAAAATAAATTCAGTGGTATTCAATTCGTGGTTACACGCGAACGGGCCGTGAGCCAAATTTATTAACCACTCGACTTAAAAGTTAATAATTTTGGGCTTATAAAATTCTGAAAAAATAAATAAACTCATGTAAAATGTAAAAAAAGATCTCAACTTTTAGATAGAAATACTTTCAAATTTGAAAAATTAGATTTTCTGAATGTAATATCAGTTTATTATAATTCCTATTTAATCAATACTTATCCCAGCGAAAATTCCTTTTGGATTTAGCATTGCAAATGAGCATAAAACATTATTATAATAAAAGCAAAGCCATCAATATTTAGAATTTTAAACAAATGCTTCTTAAAAATCTGTTTTTTTTTGCATGCTTAATTTTACTTGTTTTTTTTAGACTTCATTCAATTATATCTTTTTTCTAAATTAATATAATTCAATGAAACTTTACTACTAAACACTTTGAAGCATCTACTTTCGAAACTACTATACAGTTTTTCTATAAATATCAAATTTTTCAAATAATAGACAATTATTTAAAATAAATACTTAAATCAGCAAACCTTCTATAACTTTTTATACCGTTTATGATATTATCTAAAAATTTGTGAACTTTATAATGAACCTATTAAGAAGTAATCGCGATACAAAAGAACACACCTATGGCTCAGCTTAAAAAAGAGAAGGGAGCACAAATAAAGGTGAAAAAGCAGGTGAGAGAGCGTGGAAAATCGATGATAATACATTAAAAAATTTAAAAAAATAATTTTTTTTCAATATATTTGTAGATACCCCATTTTAGAACACATTTCAATAACATTGCTATTGACAAAACCATGAAATATTCTTGCTATGAAAGCAGGTATTACACAATTTCTTGACCATATATTGCTGTATGCTATAACCATAACAATATTGTTTCTACAACAATATCTCAGCAATATGCAAACAGAATAGCGCTGAACATTTATTGCCCCGAAAATTTCATTGAAGTTGACGTCAAACACTTTACAAATTAGAAAATTAATTTCCAAAGGATAGACCCGCCAGACAATCCAAGATAAACGGGGTTGGTATATATGAAAATATAGAACCAACCATTTTGGTTTATAATTAGAAGGAACAATATCATTGGAGTTGTTGAACTTTGAATGCTACTTCACGAATTTGCTGTCTGCCTTCGATTTTAACCCAGCTGCAACTTCAAGACATTAAATAATAGTATATCACAAAATGCATTTCTCTTTTTAGAGAATACTTTGAAAAAGTATAGTGTTTAAAAGTTATCTACTATTCTTTTCTAGCTCTATATACAAAATATAAAGGACGACCCTCGTATTAATAAAAATCTATCCTTTTTTCCACTTGAACGTATCTTAATAAGAATCAGACCCATTGTTGTTGCGTGAAATATTATCATATTCGCCTTCTGAACCTATAGTTACAATTTGGCCAATTACTGAATTATGAGCTGAAACCAGTTAAATAATTTAGCTAAAGCATTATCGAAACTGAACCGTTACATGTATTATGACATCGAAATTTGTTTACTGACCCAATTTCAACCGTATCCAATCACGACAATGTTAAAGAAGGAATATTGCAATCCAAACAGGATATCGATTCACTAGCATAACTTGTAATTCTCCTGTATTATGGATAAACGCTGTTCAATCAAACAACAACATAAATCCACAGTGTGTAATCGACACAAAAAAGATATTTTCGCATGGTAGGTTAATTAAATGAAATAGAAGCTGATAGGAACCAATTAATATTGTATCGTGTAATGTTGGGCGTTCCACTTTACCATGGATTCCATGGTCCGGTGTGAGCAGTCACAACTTGTAGGAAAACTATTTGGGTCACTGGGTACTATTACAAGTTATATCATAACTATACCTTATCATTATAACTGAATAAAATATACTAATGCTGGAATAAATTACAATCTAATAACGTCAACATTGAATGCCTAGGCAAACTTAATGAACTAGGCGAGAACAATATAGTCACCTTACTGTGGATTCCAGGACACACTGGAATAGAAGGAAACGAAATAGCAGATGAACTAGCAAAGAGGGGGAGTGAAACACCCTTTTGGGGGCCGGAACCTTTTTGCGGAATCAGCTCCAATGTAATATTGGAAGAAATAGGTAAAGCCGAAGAAAAGAGAAGATCTGACAATTGGAAAGATCTAGTAGGGCTTAGGCAATCAAAGATTCTTCTGGGTGACTACAACCTGTTGAGATCAAATGAATGCATAAGTCAAAGCAAAACTGCACTAAGAGTTTTAACAGGAATCCTAACGGGACATTGTCGCCTGAATGGACACCTTAAAAAGCTCAAAATAGTGGAGGATGAAGATTGTAGATTTTGTGGAATGGAGGAAGAAACCTCCATCCACATACTTGCGAACTGCACAGTATTTCAGAATCCTAGGGCACAGTACCTGGGAGACTACTGGATAGAAGAGGGACATTTAGCTAAGTTGAATCCTGCAGATATCCTAAAATTCCTCTGGGAAATGGGATTAAAGGAGCTACTAGTATCTGAGACGTTCCACAGGAACTAAGATATAATAGATCTTTTAGGTCTCAGTGAATGTTACCCCAAAATACATACATACATACATACATACGTCAACATTGACTCTAGTAGAATATCAAATATTAATTATTATTGTTTTCTTCTCGTCTGTTCCACATATGTCCTAAGTCATGCCTGTGATAATTACCTACTCTAAAAGGGACACGTCACGTCAGCGATTCACTTCAACTTGACTTGGCCGTGATACAACTAATGTTTTAAATAAACTAAACGTATTATTTTGATTTGTAATTAATATCAATGAATTTAGTTCTTGTTTTTATTTAATACCAAAGGGCACGAAAAAAATGATTCATCCAATCTGTGTGTGTGTGTGTGTGAGTGTGTGAGAGGCAGATGGCACGGAAATTACTCCATTTGCCACAGAATTTTGGAAATTGCTTAGCTACATTCATATAGTAACATTGGACTCCTTCAAGAAATTTATTAACAGATCGTATATTGTCCTATTAGCATTGTTAAGGATGTGGCTAATATTTAGCGGAAGGTCATAATTCAATTTCACAAGCGACTCAATTAAACATTTGGATCTCGCGACATTATTAGAGCAACCAAAAAAGATGTGATTCAGATCACAATAAGAATGCTCGTTACAGCTACAGAATGATGATCTAATAATACCAAGTTTTGCAAGGTGTGCACTAAATCTTCCGTGATTGGTTTTAAGTCTGAATATAGTTGATGAATAGAATTTTGGAGTTGTATAATTGAATATATATTTGGGAGGAAGGGGTAATGTAGGATGAATTTGAAAGTACTGGTTTGTAGAGGATCTAGATATATTTGTCCACTCCTGTTTCCATTTATTGGCAAATTCTATGACTTATCGAGCTAGTTATATCTGCGGTGAAAATATCCAATCCAATCTGTGGTATATTAAAATTAGGTAGGAAGACATTTGAAGAAAGTGCTTTGTCAAGCTAAGCAATTGTAGAAAAATCATCCTTTTCCATAAATGTAGATAAGGATGTGATTTATTTCTACGTTAGTTCATGCTTTCTCACAATTTTACTTTATTTCATAGACAAATAGTAATAGAAATATACATTGAGTAGAAATACGACACAAATCTGGATGACTTTTTGGAGAACACGAAAGTTATTTTCAAAAGAAAATTTTATTTCACTGCACTTGGATCATTAAATTGAGCTTAGTTCGTTAAACTTTGTAAACGAAATAGAATCACACCTTAAGGCACTTGTTAGGTATGCAAAGGATGGAATAAAGGATGTAAACAGGGGAAATGGGAATTGTTAAGCTACAGTTGGTTTACCGTCCCAAGCAGTCCAAAGAACGATACTATAAACCGTTGGAACTAGCGCGAACGATACAAAGAACGGTTCTATCGCCAGTTGGAACAAAGTAAAGTCTGTTTCGTATTTAGAAGAGTCCATTTCAATTGTTACTCTCACCTGTCTTAGTCAAAATCTTGTATAATTTCTTGATAAAATGTCACCTACATTAAGACCAGCATAATTCAGTTACGTTTTTGAAAAATTTCAGCGTCAAATTTCAATTTACATGAATATCTGTGATTTAAAAATTATTTCATCCAATGTCTAAACATCAAACTGTCTATTTACACAGGAAACCGCCATTTTACAATAGACAAAATAGTGAATGATGTAAACAATAGATGTTTAATATTCACTAGCTATAAATTTTCTTGCTACCGACTTTGGATTGTACTTACTAAACAAAAATAGCTGTTTTTCGGGTCAGCCATAAAACTTTAGAAACTTTTAATTGTAACAACCCAAAAGAACTCGTAATAATAATAACGATGTTTATAAACGAGGGGTTTTTATACCAATAAAAAACAAGATTTTATTTTTTTTTATAGAGTGAAAAAGAAAACTAAATTTTTCTTTGGAATGTACATATCTCGCCAAAAGGTTTATCTATTTGTTTCACCCCATAAAGTTCATTTGGCCGTATTAATCTTTTGATAGCAGTTGAATCGATACGAGTATCAAATAAATTTGATTCATAGTTTCTCATTTAATTGAATTGGAGACTATATCTATTGATAATTTACTCATATACGCTTAAACAATAATGAAAGGACTTATAAATTATAAACCTCATGTTTATCAGTGTCGAAAAATCTTCTTTTTGTAGAAAATTTTATGCTAATTCGAATGACACAAACTAGAACACGATGCGATATGAGGTTATCGAGATATCGGTACAAATGTGGAGTTATGTCAAAAAGTCAGACTTTTTTTACTATACCAATTTTCGAACACCCATAAATTATAAACCTTATGTTTATTAGGGTCGAAAAATCCCTTCTTTGTAGCAAATTTTATGCTAATTCGAATGACACTAACTAGAACACGATGCGATATGAGGTTATCGAGATATCGGAACAAATGTGGAGAGATGTCAAAATGTCGGACTTTTTTGACTATACCAATTTTTGAACACTCATAAATTATAAACCTCATGTTTATTAGGGTCGAAAAATCCCTTCTTTGTAGCAAATTTTATGCTAATTCGAATGACACAAACTAGAACACGATGCGATATGAGGTTCTCGAGATATCGGAACAAATGTGGAGAGATGTCAAAAAGTCAGACTTTTTTTACTATACCAATATTTGAACACTCATAAATTATAAACCTTATGTTTATTAGGGTCGAAAAATCCCTTCTTTGTAGAAAATTTTATGCTAATTCGAATGACACAAACTAGAACACGATGCGATATGAGGTTCTCGAGATATCGGAACAAATGTGGAGAGATGTCAAAAAGTCAGACCTTTTTGACTATACCTTTTTTTGAACACTCATAAATTATAAACCTTATGTTTATTAGGGTCGAAAAATCCCTTCTTTGTAGAAAATTTTATGCTAATTCGAATGACACAAACTAGAACACGATGCGATATGAGGTTCTCGAGATATGTAGGAGCATGTCACAGGTGGAAATTTTTCCTTTTTTAATATACGTCCTATCGACTTTTTATGCACATTTTTGGAATCTACGGGGCCAACGATACCCATAAAAATATTTAATTAACAAGGACTTGTGAAAAAAGTCCTGGAAAATGCAATAAACAATGTTCAATAATGTTTTCGGAAGCGAAGAAATATTACACCTTTGGCCCAAATTTACGGGAACAAACAAACTGCGAGAATTGCAAGATTTACAAGTTTCACATGTAGTAGTCATTCGAAGGTTAAACTCTATTTAGATGCAGAAGCAAACGGCAATAACAAATTAGTAAAAAAGAAACATTCATTGAAAACAAGTCAATTAAAAACACGTGCATAGTCTTTTTGTGGATTATTTTTCAAATTTAAGTTGATTTATTAAAAAATACACATTGAAAGGACGAGAAGTCCTCTATACAATCTAATACTATTTTTAGAAAAATGTTGTTTCGTCTGTTATTGGGTCGACAAATATTTTTTCACTGTTCCTCAAGAATAACTATTGCACGTATAAATAAGTCTGTAGTTTGTTTGTTTTTGTCAACCAATATGAATCATACTCTTCTTTTCATGACCTAGTTTGTGTTATGTAAACTTAATATTGCCTGATTGCTCCCTAGGCAAGAATCAAGAGATCTACTCCACCCCAGTTTACGGACGTAGACAATTTTTCGTTATCACCTCGTCTTTAACAACCTTTTGTGTTTGATTTAAAATTCTCAGTGTAAATAAAATTCTCAAAAATCAATCGTTACCGATAAATTTCAACAATCCACTAGTTGAAATTTATGAGTCCTTTATGCTATAACAAAAATCCCCTTTTTAGCTTTTGTGAGTTTTCCAAATCCGTCCAAATAAACAGAAGGTATTATTAGCCCAATAAAACATTTCTGTTATGTATTGTCACTGAATTTGAGAAGAAATATGTTGATTATGCAAGAAGGTACACCGCAACATTATAGGAGAGAAAATATTCAAATACTAACTTTCCTGAACAAGTTTATAAGAATGTTATAACAGCTATTTGTGTATCAAGAGCAGAAACTAGTACTTTGGTAGTCGAGACAGAAAATTTGGTAGTCGAAACTACCAAAAGACTTGCTGCTCTAAATACACACAAGATGTTTTCTACTATAACACCACTTGGAGGATCATCTCAAGAGGAATGAAACAACTACTTCTAGCACTGGGATATGTTTGATTTATTTACTAAATACATTACTTACTAAACTAATACTATGCATAAGTACCTAGCCCTATAGCATACTTATACGTAATGGTTAATAATTACTAGTAGGTGACTATTCAACTATATAGAATAGTCTTCTTCAAGTATTCTGCATCGACTTCCCCTTTGATCAATACTGAATGTATATTTATATAACCGGTCAAGTTCGAGCAAAACAGATAAACATATAATTGTTTTTGTCTTGAACTTGACAATAACCTTCTTTATTTATGTTTATATAGGTACAAAATTATGATTTCTCATATCCAAAAATACCCACCGTCAAGTTTCTGTTTATAAAACACCATTGAAGTTATTGAAAAACAGAAACTAAAATTTCATGTATCTCTCTTAATATCAACATTTTATTAAATCGCAATATATTCAAGTGAAGATTGTAGTGTACTTCTATGTACAATTACCGCACTGTATATGTGTATGTAAGCGATATAATTTCTGACGGCAAATAAATGTATATGCACTGCAGCTTTGCGTCTCTTTGTTAGATGGAAAATATTAGCATGCTGTTTTTGAAAATAGGCGGTTATCGCTGGCGTATATTAGTGCCCCAATTCCACTGCGTATGTCGTCTACTTCTTTTCCAACAACAAAAGAAATAAAAATGCTGAGAAAAATCTACAATAATTTTTCAGGATTACTTCATATGTGTTTTATACAAATACAGGATGAGGTTGAAGCTATAGGAATGAAGTTTTCCTATGGCAAAGTGTTCCCAGTTTTATATTAATGAAAAATATAGATTGCAATGCCTAGAACAGCAATCTTATTGTCTATCCACAATCAACAAAGACACAATCGTTTTGTAGTATCAAAGATAAACCTTCCTAACAAGGAAACATTTTCAGGGAAACTTTAGCCACGAACAACTCTACAGCTTCTTTCCCATTCATGTCAGAATTGCCATTACTGTCATAGTGTTGACTAGCTTCAGCAGTTGCGATGACTTGCTGTACTATTTGTATTTGCCTTCAATTTTGTGGACTTGCAATCTACTTCTCTCGCTTCCATGATCTTCAAATTATCTCTGCTCTGCAGCATTTCACTCACCATATTCTCCTTATCTAAAGACCGGGAATTCGAAACCTTTGAGTGGTGGTACCGTACAAATAAGTCCCTTATCTACTGTCTCCAACCTGGTCCAAATCAACCAGATAATCTTTTTTGCAATAGATACATTCGTCTATTGAAGACTTTATTACAGTTTATTGTATCAATTGTCATAGTAAAGCGTGTTATGCGAGACGTCAAAATAATAATGTAAAACTATTAAAATGGTTGGTTTTATATTTTTATATATACCAACCCCGTTTATCTTGGAAGTCTGGCGGGGCATATTGCCCGAGAAGTAGATGTTGGTTCCTGGTGAACGGTCTATCTTTTGAAAATTAATTTTCTAGTTTGTAAAGCGTTTTAATCGTTTTAGACGTCTACTAATAATCCAAATGTTTTCTGTATCCTCAAAATCCTCCAAGGAGAGGAATTATAGGAAGAACTAAGCTCTGATAATTCCTCAGATTGAAATAATACAATTCTGGTTTATTTTTCGAAAAAGGAGGCTGCAAAATAACGTTTGCATTTTCTTTCCAATTATTTTTGTAGATTTAAACGTCACCTAGTTAAATTTCGTACGAAATTAACTCCAAACTCTGTATGAAACGAATAACAAGCAAATATTTGGAGTTGATATTATCTTTAAAAAAACATTTCGGATAGGATACGCTCACCTCGCTTCGGATATGATTTTGTACGAAACAAAGTGAATGACATCGACAAATATCCGGTACACACAGAGGTTTAATTTTGTTGCTTGTTTCGCAAATAGAAAAAAAACTTTAATGGAGAAAATGCGGACCGATGAGATGATTTATAAAACATTTTCATTGCAGTTAAGTATTTAATTCTTTTGTGCATCTGTCTAGATGAATATTATTTTCACTAGGTTTGTAAATTTAAAGTTGGATTAATATTTACTGTGTTCGGTGAAATTAGTTATCTATTATTTAATTCATAGTTGAAATAAAATTCTGAACATCGAACTGCACGTATTATGATTGTCAAGAATGGCGAAGGCACTATGTGAGCATCCACCATTTTTTTTAAATATGGACCTGCCGCAAAATAGAATCCTAACTTTGTTTTTAATTTTTCGGTACAGCCTTTGTTCGGAGAAATCAGTTTTCTATTCCTTTATACAGGTTTGAGATGAAATCTTCAAAAATTAATTGAAAATCACCTAAATAGATCAGTAGAAAGGTCTTTTATGTTACTATTTTTCAGCACATTTTTTGCTACAGGTGATAGATTGCTTAAAATGGCGAATGCGCGATGGGAGCATCCTCCATTTTTGAGAATTTCATCTGGGTTTGCATGTAAATAGTCCGTATGCCTTCGCCATTTTTTGCAATGCAAAAACCGGATATGCCAAGTCTGTATGTAGGTTAAATGCACAGTAAGTAGGGTAGAAATTTTGAAAAACGAGTTGAATTTGGCTTAGTATTTCTTAATTTCCACCTTACTTTTCCCTTTGTTCCATTAATTTTCTCAGTGAACACAAAGTTTTGTAGAATTCATTAGTGAAATGTGTGCATATTTAAAAAGAGTTTACTTTGCTAGAAATTGTATTTATAAAGATAACTGGAATAATTACCGACTATGGAAAAAAAAATGTTTGAAAGGAAGTAAAATACTGAATGATAAAATAAAACAATTTAATACTTTATTATATTTGAACTAATGTTCATTTTAAACATGTGACTGGTTTCGCTAACACAGTAGCTTTATCAAACAGGTGACGGAATTTTAATGATATTGACAAGTATTAGAAAATGTTTAAAGTGCAAAAAATGTTCTTAATTTGAAAAAGTTCACCAGAAAATTCATTCACAACAATCACACCAGAAATATTTTCTAGGTAAATAGGTTTAATAAGCGAAAATGGTGGATATCCATTTGGTTGTTAGGAAGATTACCTGAATATTTGTTTTTATCTTAAGAGCTTCTCAAAGATTAAATTTAAGGAATTTAGGTTCTACAAGTTTAAATTGAACATCAGTTCAAATATAATGTCGCTGAATTCGAATATACCATCGATGAACACCCCACGGACACCTGGTGGGCTCCAACCTGGACGCGGACGTCATCTTCGAGAATGTTTCTGGAAATTTCGACAATAACGAACCAAAAATCGTTATGGTGGCTATTTTTGTGCGCTAAATACGAATTTTATGTTGAAAATGACCAACCGAACACCTGGTGCGCCCTAACCTGGCCCTGAACGTCATCCCCGAGGGGTTTCCAGGCATAATTGAAAAAAATCACCCGAAAATCATTACGGGGCGTTTTTTGGCTCGCTGAAATTAAATATGGCACCGGCCAATTGTGTCTGGAAAACTCTCGGTGATGATGTTCAGAGCCAGGTTAGGGCGCACCAGGTGTTCGGGTGGTCATTTTCAACATAAAATTCGTATTCAGCGCATAACGATTTTCGGTTCGTTATTGTCGATATTTCCAAAAAAATTCTCGAAGATGACGTCCGCGTCCAGGTTGGGGCCCACCAGGTATCCGTGGGGTGTTTGCCGATGGTATATTCGAACTTAGCGACCCAAAAAACCCCCGGGTGTCCAGTTTCTCTCCTCTCTCGCATAAAGTTCGGGATAGTCCACGGAGATGACGTTCGTCGGCGTTCCTGAGCCCCAGGTGTTCAGGGGGTAAATTTGAATATCATAATCGTGATCAGCGACCTCGAAAACCCCCGGGTACCCGACTTGAGCCAATTCTGACTCTTATTTACGAAGTTATTAAATTTGCCAAAATGCCTCTAAAAAGATGCATTTTTTGCATGTATTTTTGGCTGCAGAAATGCAACTTTCGGTTTGTAATAGGTACAAAGTAGGTATAAATGATATAAATAATGTTTGCAAGCGAATGCAAAAAACCGCATTCCGATACGTCCTATCCTAAAAGATTTCCTAACATAATGCTTTATTTCCTCGACTAACAAGTTGCTTTACAGGGTCATTCATTGATACCAAAAATTTGAACATTCAAACCAAAACATTCATATATTCCGAGACAGAGGATGATTCATTCTGGCCACATCAAAATTCTTATACATTCTTCTACTGCACTTGGAAATGGGTTTAAACATGTACAATAGGTAAATTGCAATTGTTCGATTATGCAGAATATTTAGAGTGAATCGTGAGTCTGCAAAATCGTGTGTCGTCAAATCTAAAGGTTTGTTTAGAGAAAGTATAGGAATATAATATTTTCGTTGAAATTTAATCACTCTGTATAATGAAAGAGAGATGAGATTATTTTTTTTAGAAAAAACCACTGTCATTTTAATAATGGTGAAATGCCTCAAACAAAAATAAATTTCATAGATCTTTGTTTTCAATTTATCACGTAACTACGACATCTAATTTGTTAGCTAACTGAAATGCAATCCGTCCTTCAGCATCACAGTAGCTACATCAAGATCATTATACATACAAATTATATATTTTCCTAAAACATTCCGGACAGTTGGGTGATAAATATTCGTCGCCGGGGATGAAGTTCAAGTTAGATGTTGACTTTCTTTATGTACCCGGAATAATTGAAGATTAATGAAATCTAGAATGTCATTTAACTAAAATGTGTCAACATGAAAATATAATATGCAGTACAAGAAGTTCGTAGAGAAATTTTTACGGTAATTCCGGCTGTGCTTTGCGATATCTCTCTAATAGACAGTCCTGTTCTCTATTTGAGAGTGATTGAAGCAAATATAACATGAATCAGCCGTAATTAACATTAAATGGCAGGTCTTTCCATTGTTAAAAATGGCGAATATGCTGATCTCGCTTTTACCATTATTTTAACTAACATTTCCGTTACTGGAAGACATTCATTGATTGTGATTTTAGTGTTTTATTCAGTCAGGATGAGGCGCAAATACGCCAAAACCCGTCTGCAATTTATATTGGTGAATGGTTGGTTAAATTTTGTAGATCATACCGACTTCTGGTCTCAATTTTTTGCAAATTCAAAAGCTATATTTGCCTACGCCTCTTTTATTTTCAACTAATGGTGATAAATATAACCTAAGAAATCATTGTTATGCATTTCGTATTATCCAGAGTATCTACAAGGTTTTTGTAATACCTACAACGATAATTTATGAAATTACGACTTATGGTTTCTTGGAAGGTAAAACTTTTTGCATTAAAAGTCGACTCAAACTGAAGGTAATGAACACGGAATATTAATCGTTTCGGAATTTCTAATCAAAACTTTGAAGCTTGTTAGTCTGGAAGGAAAAAATTAAATAGAATCTTTACAAATTACCAGAATACGACACTGTAACTATAATAAAGTTCTGGAGATTAAGAAAGTAAAATTGATGGTTTATAAATTTTCATTCAAAACGTTCAAACTGAATTATAGTTAATACAAGTGTGTGTAGGTTGGAGGTAGATAAATTTAATTGACACAAAACATTCATTACCACCTAACACAGAATTGGAAGTACCACATAAAATGTAGAAATTGAACATTGAACACATGAATCTATGGAGCTCTTCACTAATAAAATGCCTTCTTAAGCAATAATTGTAAAGATCAGCTAATGATATAGTTTTCCTTGGTTTCCTTTAGCATTGCACTGATCTTAAATGGAAAAAAAGATATCCAGGATATCCCCATAGGGCTAACAATACGAGGCTATATTGAAAAATTCTTAGCCTACTATAGAACCAAACAAAATTTCAATGTCTAAATATTTTATTACCAAACATATTCTCCTCTTAATTGGATACATTTATTACAGCGAACCTGCAACGTCTCTAGACCTTTCAAAAAAAATATTTCTTCTTGCTCTGCAAACCAGACCTCCAAAGCTTTTATTACCTCCTCGTTGGAAGAAAATTTATGACCTTTTAAACTTTTTTTCAGTTGAGGAAAGAGATGATAGTCGGACGGAGCCAAATCTGGTTAATAATGGGGGTGTTCTAGTAATTCAAACCCTTTTTTTGCATGGCAACATGAGATTTGTGTGCAGGGGCGTTGTCCTGCAAAAACAAAACACCTTTGGATAGCTTTCCGCGTCTTTTCTCTTTAATTTTTTTCCCGTAGAGTGGTCAGTAATGTCGAATAGTAATCTCCAGTTATTGTTCTACCCTTATCCAAAAATTCAATCACGATTACTCCTTGGCAATCCCAAAAAACTGAAGCAAGAACTTTTCCAGCAGATTTTTGGACACGAAACTTCTTAGGTCTTGGAGAACCAGAGTGTCGCCATTCCATCGATTGCTGCTTTGTTTCTGGATCGTAGAAATGTACCTAAGTCTCATCCATAGTAACAATTCGGTTTAAGAAGTCTACATCGTTTTCAAATCGATCACAGATCGAACGCGATGCTTCTACCGTTGCACGCTTTTGGTCAACATTCAATCATTTGGGGATCCATTTTGCAGCAATTTTTCTCATGTCCAAATTGACGTGAACTATATGATGAACGCGTTCGTATGAAATATTCAGTACTTCAGATATCCGTTTTAGCCCAATTCGACGTTCTGATAAAATCATGCCATGAACCGCATCGATATTTTCAGGGACTGACACAGAAACTGGCCTTCCCGATCGGTCAACATCTTCAATGGAAAACTTACCTCTTTTGAAGCTTGTAGTCCAATTTTTCACGGTCGCATACGAAGGACATTGATCACCAAGGGTATTAAGCATATATTCGTAAATCTGCTTACCTCTTAACCCTTTTAAATACAGGTACTTGATGATGGCTCGATACTCCAATTTTTCCATTTTCACAATTTTCGGTGGACATCTTGTTCTTTTAATTTATTCCGTAACTCTGGTTTACTTTTTTGACGTCAAACTTCACACTGACACTTCTAATAAGTTATTGTTCGTTGCTATGGTAACGCAATATTTTGTTTATACATGGAACTGGTCTAGGCTAACTAGATATCAATACATCCTCGTACCTAAGCCTTAAAATTTCATTTTAGCCAAAATATTAAACACCAAGTAGACATTACATCAAATGTAACTCCTGTCATTTTAACGATATGTCAATGTCGAAATAATTATCAATAATATTACGATTTTTATTAATTTTTTCATTAAATAAAAGAATTAATTTTTTTCAATGTGGGTAGGGTGGGGAGAAGAGGAGAGAGCCTTATAAGTTAGTTCTCTGGTTTTTTATACTCGTTGCTTCTTCGTAAAAACTGGTCGTTTTGTTTAACAAAAACAAATTGGAAACGACTGTGGTGATTTTTCAAAAGAAAACATTTAAAACATCTCCAACCGCAAACTTTCTCGATACTAAAAAGGCACTTGAAAATAACTCTTAATTTATATCCATCGCATAAGATATGTTTTCGTTATACCCCCGTTGAAAGTTTACGGAGAATAATAAATTAATTCAGAAGCTGCCTCTTGAAAACATTTCCGGTCGAGTCAAATTGATTTAGAAAGTGCACTATACAACATCGACACCATACCTTGTAAAAAGCTAGTAGTAAACATGTAATCAATATTCCGTTCAATGGTTGAAGCTTTACATTCGCAGACACGTACTGTTCCAGTTTATTTTTGCAGTTTTAAAGCAGTTTCTAGGTATATTTTTAGTTTAACAAGATTCCATCAATGTCGTGAAAAAGTGTGTTTGGAATTCTAGTTTGTATTGAGAACGAGGGAATTCCAGTCGTTTTGTTTGCGATCAGTTTGTGTTGGTTGTTGTGTATTTTGTATTTTTATAAGTGTTGTGTTTTCTTGTCTTTGACATGCTTCTTCAACACTATATATTTTTTGATACCCTCTGTATGTATCGAATTTTTAATATCCTGAACGATGAAGTATATTTACAATCTAATTTTTTGAAGCCCTCTGTATATGTCGAATTTTCAATATCCTGAACAATGAGCTATATTTGCAATCTAATTTTTTAATGTACTCTGTATATCGACACTATAAATTTTTGATATATATATATTGAATTTTTAATATCCTGAAACATTGATATGATTTATTTACAATTTTGTGATATGCCCTGTATATCTGCATTGTAATTTTTTAATATACTTTGTATAAATTATACCAAAGATCAATTTAACTATGGTGAACGTTCACGGATTATTTTTTTTATACCTTTCCTTGCACATTAAACTTATGAGAGTGGTAGCCGAAAGCGTTGGGTGCGATATAATAGACGTGAAGGTTGATGGTTCCAGTCGGTCCTGTGGCGAAGTAATAAATAATAATAAGAATTATTTAATGTGGTAGATTAAAGGGATTACCCCCGCACAAAAAAGAGCCAATTTCGGGGTTTTGGGAATCTTAGCATTTTCGATTATTTCCTTATAGAGATTCCCATGTTAAAACCCTGACATGAGGCGGTATCGCATTCCGGCAAAAAAAAGAGCCAATTCTTGCGTTTTGGGACCTTAGCATTTTCGACGATTTCCTTATGGAGATTCCCATGTTAAAACCTCCGCCATGAGGCGGAACTGTCATTGTACTGTCAAACTGCGCTACTGACTGGCGATCACATTCCCGATTTTGTCATTTGTCCATATAATCACGACAGTATAAGTTGACGTTTATACCGACCTTGGTTTGACTTTTCAGTATTTTAGCCAATCTTTCACTCTAACATTGGTTATATCGATTCTTCTCAGCCTCACTCCTATTTCAGCATATTCTCTAGTACGCCTCCGACCGACGTCTACGATGATGTTATTTAACTAAAGCCACTTCTCAACATTTCAACAATAAAATTACATCCGAACATCAACCTTATTATTTCCACCCAACTTGTTTCACTCATTACTTTCCTGAATGAACTACTCTTTTGGGAAACATCTTGAGATGCTTTACTCACATTTCAACATTAGAAATTCATTTAAAGAAATATTGTACAGCTAAGTGTTTTTCGAGTAGAGATCATATTCAGTTACTTGGAGTATATGTGCACTAGCAGAAGGAGGAGGATAGAGAAAGAGAGAGAAAGATAACGCCAGGCTGTTTAGCTCGCAATTGTTAGAACTACAAGTCGATACGGAGGTGAAAATGAGAACAAAAAACAATTTGAAAACAATTATTATTTTATGAACGGGGACAAATATAGTGCCTGAATGTAGCTTAAAATCACTCTGTAACTCTTACTTACAGTCAGTCACTCTTCCGCTCAAACTCTGTGAGAAAGTTAAAGTGTAAGTAATAGTTTGAGCGTGAATGTGGGAGAGTGAGTATAAGTAAGAGTATGAGTGACATTCTTACAATCTCACACTTGTGAAAGAGCGTAGAAGTATAGTTTATCGGTAAGGGGCGAGGAAACATGGCGGATATCTGTCAAAAACGTACCAATGGCGTACGGTACCTATTTTTATAAAAGTATTAAAAATAATAATAATTATTATATAATAATTAACACGGTATTTGTTAAAAACAAATAATGTTAAGAATCGTACATGAATTCAATATGGATGCGAAATAGTTCAAAATCTGATACTGACAGTACCAACGCCACTGGATAATCAATGTCAGTCAATTGACAAAGTGAGAGGGAAGAACAAACGCACGCGCTTGCCAATAGGAAGTCAGCTGGTCGCTAAGCAACGAAGGCCTTTCGATAAATTTCACCAATTGAGTTAGTTCGGAGGGCGTGAAAATTATGGTTTTCGCACAACGCTGCCAGAGCTTGAAGAAGCTCATAACAAATTTGGAAAAGTGTTCATCTTTTAATACTACATACTTAGCACTTTATCTTTTTCATAGTTGAACGTGGCAATATCGAATGTTTTCGACTGCATTCCTTTCACGGCTTCAGATAAACTTGCCAAACTTTAATTGTGTGAAGAGTGTGGAAAGTGTGAGAATGCGAAAAGTGTGGAGATGTGAAAAGTGTGGAAATGTGAAAAGTGTGTGAATGTGAAATGTGAGAAAGTGTGAGATATAAGAAAGAGAGTTTGTGAGTGTGTAAAAAAACTATCAAAGATTGTAAAAATTACGAATGAGATTGTGAGAGTGTATAAACAGAGTGAGAGAGTGAAAGTATGACAATATGACAGTATGGGAGAGTATGGATATGGATACATCAAATATTTCGAAGAGAATAATAAAAAAAAATACGATTGGTTAGAACAAACCCCATTGAACATTTGCGAAACGGATACAGTATATTCGTGTTAATCTATTCGAATTACTATATCCTTTCAAATCTATTGGTGATCTTAATTGGGTTAGTGGTTTTCCTGGATAATTTGTGCGTTGCGCAGTATTCAATTTTGTTAATTAATTCTAATTATATCTTGATTGGATGGAGCATTCCATCATCGACCTTCATGACAATGTATAGTTCCCTTCAACCAACATTAAATAATAGTAGTCGTCGAAGTTTTCCTTCATTGTTAAAACAAAGAAAAGCTATATTTTTTCCAGAAGTTAAAATTTCTAGCAATTTATTGAGGATGCCATTAATTAATCATTTTTTTCTTAAATTATTTTTTAAATTCTCGAAATTACTGGAGATTATCTCAATCTGTTTCAAGCTACTGACTTTATTACTGCTTAAATTACTTTAGATCATCTTTAAGCTTCTTGATCTCTTGTAAATGTATTCTAACGTTAAACATTTAAAATTCAATCCGACGAAATAAACTTATAGTGAAAATAAAACAAATCTTGAAATGGTTAAAAACAGACTAATTAATTTTCTTTTTTTTTTCAGCCTCTCGTATTCGATACGAGATCACAAGCGGTAACATAGGAGGTGCATTTGCTGTTAAAAATATGACAGGTGCTATATACGTAGCCGGTGCTTTGGATTACGAGACCAGAAAGAGGGTTAGTATTCATTTAGATTGAACATTTTTATTAACGAATTTATAGGACAAAAAATGAGTTAGACATTGCATGCAAATTTTTGGATGATATTATTCGAACACTCCCTACAATAAATAGGAGTCTGCATAAAATAACGTGAATCTTCAGGAATATGAGATGCAGGATTACGGAGATACAAAATTACCGAATTTATGAATGTTCCAAATAAATAACTTTTTGTATTAATGCAAATCTATTTAATTAATTTTACCTTGTTTTTGCCGACCAAAAGTATCTCAAAGAAGCGTTTTGTGCCCGGCGTAAAGAGCAACGATGCGTGGAGTTTGCACCGTGGAATCCAGCTCCTGATTCTATATCAGTGTACCACAACAACGTTTCTTCGTGACTGTATGCTTCCAACCCATCCAAGTTTAGCTGGATATGGTATGGTTGGTTACCGTTAATTGTGGCCAACTCTTCTAATTTGAAGAAGCGAATTTATGATAGCATCTGTGATTCTGGAATGACTATGGATGGGTATTGGTTCCTTCGTGCCAATTCCCATTGCACTCCACAGCATTTTGCAGCCATTCTCGCTGCCGCCTTAACATGCAGAGCAAGAGCGGAAAATTGAGTATGACTTTCATTACCCCAGTCGGATCCGTAGATTTAGTCCCCACGTACTCTGGCTACCCAAAAGAAAAATTACAATCCACCAAACGAAATATTCTAAAAGTTGATTAAAAAATTGATACCCCACTGCAATATATAGTTTAATTAGAAATGGAGTGGCTCTTTGTCCTATCTCACTGCGACCTTTGCGATGATCTATTGTGGTCTTCCCTAATTTTAGAGCTCTCTGTCCTCGGTTTTTCTTCCACCTGAGCAACGCCTGGTTGTTTATCGATAGGTGGATGCTCTCCTTAATGAGATTTTTTGCAATTCCACAGGAAGGTTCTGGTCCTATAATGACCTCAGTCGCTGCCTGTTTGGGTAATTCATCGGCTTTTTCATTGCCTTTTATTCCTTGGTGACCTGGTACTCTATTATGACTACCTAGTCTGTTGAGAGCTTTGCGACACTCCCACAACAGATTTGACGTTGAATATATTTTCTGAACAGAGGACTGTCGAATATACACCGGATTTATAATTTATAATTAAATCTTACATCGATAACTTCCGCATAATCTTCAAAGCAGTAACTAAATAACTTCTAACCGAATTCTCGGTAAATGTTATAGTTAAACTTCCAAAAACAACTTCCCAGTTACATCAATCTTCAATTGAAATATAGAGCTATTGTATTAGATACGAGATGAGTAACATTGTAATTACATCGCCTGAGACCATCTTATCAACAGATAATGTCATTCAATTCCATAACGTTCAGAGACGAGGTAATTGAGGAGATTGTAATTATTACTTTTATTATTAAATCAAGTCAAGTTGGTGACAAAATTTATTGTGAATGTATAAAGGGTGGATTTTGGTTTAGTGTAATGAAAAGAGGTTGATTTAATTTGATATTTGGCAGCGAATAAGTAAGTAAAGAAAGGTTTAATCTACGCAACTTTGCGCTGTATATACTTTTATGACACCGTCATAACGCTACGTAAGAATATCGTCATCGCTGTAAATAACTAGAACTGTTGATATTTTCGAATTTCCACCAATACACGACGAAGTTACTCTATATTGGAAACTACTCACGATTTCTATAAAAATTGGCATATATGGAGAACAAGTTATGGCAAATTTATGGAAAATATTTTGTTGGTATCGTCAATTTTCCACTACAACGTAGATAGAAGTCACTTTCCATTGACCCTAAACCGGTTCTCTCTGCACATTGCAAGGGAATATTTATAACTCGGCTATCATCAGAGCATTCCATACTTTCGAGGAGAGAATTCCATTAAACGTGCTTTTGTGACAAATGGTTTTAAATATTACAGAAAATTCTTCCCGTTTCACACCGTTTAGACTTATTTGAATAAATAAAGTGATGGGATGAATATTTAAAAAATATATACATGGTGTTCCCGCATGTCCTCCTCAAGCATTAAGAACAGCGCGACAGCTGCGTGAGGTACTAAATTTTAAGTTGTATATGTCTGCTAAAAATAGTTCGCGGATTGATCCTAAGTCTTCCAATATGTACCACTTCTCGCTTCTCCCCAAACCATGGTAAAAAACCTTGGTAAGAATGGACTTATTGGGTACATGCTAAACGATTTGTACAGTCTGGTTTGTTCATAAAATGTGCTCTTGTGCCTACACTAAGAGATTTCCTCGCGTTACCTTAGGAAGGGTGTCTGGCACTTAGGCTGCTCTCATGCAACACTTCCACATGATAAACCTCTTGGAGTCTAATTTGAAGCTCAGGGGGAGTAACATTTGGATTTCCCAACTGCAAAAAACGGTCTTATCTCGGGGTAGTGATTCGATTTGTCTTGCAACATCTACTTGGTGCATCCCAGCTTCAAGCAGATCTATAGCCGCGCGAGAGGGGTTCCAACAAAAGTAATCTTATGTCAACAATCTAGTTAGCACAGCGTGAATTAAAAAGATACTTTTATTGTAAACTTCCCTTTTTTAAAATTGGATAAGTTATATTGAAAATGGATTGAAATATTGAATTTTCCTCCACAGTACGAACTTCGTTTAGCAGCTTCGGATAATTTGAAGGAAAATTACACGACTGTCGTCATACACGTCAAAGATGTCAATGATAATCCTCCGGTGTTCGAAAGGCCCACTTATCGTACACAAATTACGGAAGAGGACGATAGAAATCTGCCTAAAAGTGTTTTAAGGGCGAGTGTTTATTATATGCTGTGTGTTTTTGTTTTGATGCTTTTGCTGTTTTTTTTTTTTCGTAGTTTGATGTTTTCGCATGGAAAATGCTTATTTTGATTGGAATTGGAAAAAATAATAGAGTAGTTTGTTGTTTTCGCATATAAAATGCTAATTTTACATTTGAAGAATATACATGAGGCAGAAAATATGATTTTACCTCCATGAGACATTCTTTATATGACTGTTAAAATTTCTCGTCGACTGTTGATATCAGAAAGATAAAAATGATTGATTTTTTTTTGCCCCCATCAAGTCATGTGAAAGTTGCGACTTGATTATCTCAGTTATGAACCTTCTAATAAAGCCTTCGATATTTATTTTCTTCGTCTTGATGGAGCCGGTAGAGTCAGTGCTAATATCCATTAACCTCAGAAGGTTACTCTTGAGTAAATTACCCTTTTCACTTGTATTATCCGCATTATTTGTGATAGTTTCATTATATTATCAAAACCTAAATTATATTACATGACAGACAAGCAAAATTACTGTGGAAAAGTTTTGAATTACAAAAAAAAAGAAAAGCCCGAAAATAATTATCAAATTAATTAATTTTTTCCTCTGGTATTCACGCATACAAGTGGAAAATTCATTTCAATCTTTCTTATTCGAAGCTTGTAAGAAACTAATAAAATTTTTGGGCTCTGTAGCAGAATAGCGCTGGTCAAAATCGCGCTGGTCAAAAAAAGCGCTGTACAAAAACAGCGCTGGACAAAATAGCGCTGGACAAAATAGCGCTGGTCAAAATAGCGCTGTACAAAAACAGCGCTGGACAAAATAGCGCTGGTCAAAATAGCGCTGTACAAAAACAGCGCTGGACAAAATAGCGCTGGACAAAATAGCGCTGTACAAAAACAGCGCTGGACAAAATAGCGCTGGACAAAATAGCGCTGGACAAAATAGCGCTGGTCAAAATCGCGCTGGTCAAAAAAAGCGCTGTACAAAAACAGCGCTGGACAAAATAGCGCTGGACAAAATAGCGCTGGTCAAAATAGCGCTGTACAAAAACAGCGCTGGACAAAATAGCGCTGGTCAAAATAGCGCTGTACAAAAACAGCGCTGGACAAAATAGCGCTGGACAAAATAGCGCTGGACAAAATAGCGCTGGACAAAATAGCGCTGTACAAAAACAGCGCTGGACAAAATAGCGCTGGACAAAATAGCGCTGCACAAAAACAGCGCTGGACAAAATAGCGCTGGTCAAAATAGCGCTGCACAAAAACAGCGTAGGATAAAAACAGCGCTCCATAAAATAGCGCCGCCAAAAGATAATTATGCTTCTTTATTTTACCACTATCTCATACATAAAAATAAACTATAGTACCGAATTAGCATAATTAGGAATAACATATTTTTCATAAATTACAGTCATAACAATAGTTTTCCTAATTCAATTCGTCAATTCAACATCGCTTCCCGACCAGCTGACAGTGATCAAAGTGTTGGTAACTGTCTATAACAATATCAGAATATAAGGAAGGGAAAACAAGTAAGAACAACAATCAATATTTTTCATCATACTTCAACACATATCGCTTCCCGACCAACTGACATAGATCAAAGTGTAAACAACTACTTGTCAGTGTCATATTTATTTAAAGTCTAAAAAAATGCAATTTGGCAAGTCTCAGAAAGGAGGTGATACATTATTCCACGAAGTATATAATTACCGAAATGACAAGCAACGTGAAATTGCATTTTAAATAGATATGACAGTGACAAGTAGTTGTTTACACTTTGATCTGTGTCAGTTGGTCGGGAAGCGATATGTGTTGAAGTATGATAAAAAATATTGATTGTTGCTCTTATACTTGTTTTCCGTTCCTTATATGCTGATATTGTTTGTTGTAAAAGAAGGTTGATGCTTAGCGGTGAAAATTGATTTTTCAATCACATCCTACTGTAATAATTGATTTTGTAAAGATATTTCAACCGGCGCTATTTTATGGATCGCTGGTTTTGTCCTGCGCTGTTTTTGTCCAGCACTGTTTTTGTCCTGCGCTGTTTTTGACGAGCGCTATTTATGTCCAGCGCTATTTATGTTCATCGCTGTTTTGTCCAGCGCTATTCTGCTACAGAGCCAATTTTTGTGGTGCTCATGGTTATTTTATATGTAGAGTTTAATGGAATATAACGATGTATAAGTTGTTGGTGACTTACTCCTGCTTAGGCTAAAAGCGAAACAAGGTTTGAATGGTTGTTTACTTTATTATTTGTGATGTCAAAGTAGAAAACGTATTAATACCCAGTGCTACAGTTTTGTAACAACGGGACAAATATTTTATTTTTTCTTATCCCTTTGCAGTCTGCCTATTATTTCGACTCAAGTTGTGTCGTCTTTAAAAATATTGAATTGTACTCAAATCTCCCTGTTGGAACTCCATTTTGTTTTTTCCTTCTTCAAAATGGCAAATATTACAGTTTACAGTGTCTTTATCTGCATCACGAACTTTTTTTAAAAGTTAGGTCGACAAAGGGAACAAATTTAATATTGTACTCAATGAAATATTTTTCTTGAATCATCTCAGTTGAATTGAAACGGATCGCACTATTTTTATAGATTTTATGGACGATATTATGGTTGTATTTACATTGTTGTCAGATCTTTAATTTTTCTTGAAAGGTAGGAACTTTGTTATTTCAAATGAATCAACCTGTAAATTTTTGAAACCCTTAAAAAATAAAATGACAAATTTTATATAAGACTTAATTTATCATGGGAAAAGCATGCCATTGGGTATAATAGAAAATGTTTCCTTTTTTTCCCTCATCGGTGACATTATACAAAAAGGGGGGCTTGGAAAATTTGCAATTTACTCTCATAGTATACTTAACAAAGACCCCACAACACACAATGCCTTTTTTATGCATCTGAAACACTATTTTTAATCAAATTTCAGAAATTTCCTAATCACAAATTTCTGTTTTCATTTTACAGTAAATTTCAATCACAAAGTTCACACAATATCGTTTGGCAAGATACATACAACTGTAATTTATTGGAACCATATTACTATTTCAATCATCATATTCAATAATTAAAATTAGATTTCTGATTAATTTTCGATGAGTATTTAACGGCACACTCACTGAACTCGACACAATTGGATAAATACATATTTACCAACAAATCCCTATATTTAAAATGGATAATGTAAAAAAAAGAGTTTCTTTATGTTCTATTTCCTTTGCTTTCCTTTTCTATTTGATAACAAAATTTTTGAGTACTTACTCTAATAATTAAAACTTCTGCTAAAGTCACCGCCACATACTTTGAAATTGGTTAAAATGATAAAGAAGAGTGGCATCAGAAGCTAATATTGAAAAAAGATCCCACTTCTGATTCTGATTTTATTATGCGGGAGGAATGGTATAAAAAATTATACACAAATAAACAGAATAATTCCACATTCAACAATGTCCAAATATTCATCAATTTACGTTATTCATATCGAAAAAGATCGACCTCGGCCATAAAACACGCATATCTGACAGATCCACATAAATAATGTACGGAAAAGTTGGTTTCCTATTCTCGAAAATTTATTTCGTTTTCAGAAACGAACTAGAACGGCTTGAATGGAAATCACCTTCACGTCGGTGTGATTTTACTGTCTGGATCGGGTCTGCTTTCAAGGATTTGCGAATATTTGAATAATAGGTTATAAATTACTTTTCAAAACTGCTTGGATTTGTTAAACAGTCCCAGTAAATTTTATATTTTCGAGTTAAACACCTGAAGAGGGGCATATGGTTATCGAAACTCTCAGATAAGAGTACCTTGTAAATTGACGTAAGATTGAAATGTTTAAAATTGTTTTTGTATCTCAGAAACGAAACGGAAAAATATTTGGGTTTTAGTAAGAGCAAAACTTATGGATTGGTGATGTTACCGTTACCGTTACCGTCACCGCGTTACCGATATGATAATGTACTTCGCATTGACAGTATTATGTGCCTCTCGGACTTTTTGGATGGGTGGCGAAAAAATTTTTAGAAGGGGATAAATTTATGGGTAAAAATTTCCATCTACCATGGACGTACGAAGACATTTTTGAAAGGGTTCATTTATTTATTTTATTTTATGTTTATGTTGTTTTTGTTAATGTTTTTATTATTTTATTTTTTTGTTTTCGGTTTTTGGTTTTTTCTTTGTTTGATGCACCTAGTACGAGTTAACACTGGTAGCTTCTGACAGTCTGAATGAAAATTACACAACAATCGTCATCTATATAAGGGACAAAAACGATTTACCGCCCACGTTTAACTGTCCCCAATACAGTCGGGTAATCGAAGAAGAATACCCTGGAGACTATCCCCTAAAGTTGACGCAGGTTTGTTCTTAACTGATTTTTTTATTTCAGAAGAATTATTTACAAAATTTAGACTCGTAATAATAACCAAAATCATGGGTAATTTTTTGAAAATTTAAATACCGTTTTTCTGACCCATTTTAACTGTAACATTTCCGGAGTAATTTCTTGAAATGTTGACAATGTTGCCTCGCAGTTGTCCCAGAATCTCTGGAATGGGATTATAACATCTATCTTTAATAAAAATTCCAAAGCTCAATTAAACATTGACGCCTCTTTCTAGACACCTACATAACAGCCTATCATTAAAAATCAAATAACTTACCCATTTTTCATCTAAACTTCAACAAATTATACATTTTCAGAAAGGGGAAGAGTTCGGCTTTCAGATAGAATAAAAATATATAGGGTGTTTCATTAAAAAAATAGACGATATTTTCTTTAAAAATACAATTTTCTTAAAAACACCCTATATAAGATTTCACTAATTAAACATTTATACTGAAAAAACTTTATAAAAAAAGAAATTGTTCCTCGAAAACCGCACCTCCCTATCGTTTCTGAGTTCCGAGATTTTTACAGTTAAAAACTTCTGTGCAATTTGTATATTATGTCGGATTTCTTCAAGTAAAATTGCTAAATTTCTTTGTGAACCTTAAAGAGTATACTGGACGCTCTTTTAGTAGAAAGATAAAAAATTAAAAGGAAGTTGCAAATAAAATTCTATACAATATAACGAAGCCAGAAGTCTCCTGCAGTACTTTAAGAGTAACAGAAAACTTGGTTAGGGAGTGAGAAAGTATGGAGTCGGAACATTTCATACAAATTGATAAAAAACGAGAAAACATTCATCCAAATTTTGTAAATAATTTTAGTAAGTGTACTATTGAAATTCATATAAATATATAAGATACACGTTTTATGGCATAAATGATTAGCAACCAAAGGTGGTAAGTTGACTTACAGCCCGTCGAACAATGGGGCATAACGGTACTGTTCCATTCAAATTACTCTACACCTAACCTAGTTCAACCGTTTGAGGTGATTTTTTTTTTAAATGTTCGTCTTGAATGTGGCTATCGATCCCTCTAGCGGGATTTTCGATTTTTGGCCACATTTTTTTTAAATTTGAGTCCAAAAAGTCATTTTTATGAAAAAAAACGATTTCCGGCGCAAATCTGATGCTCCGTGGCGCAAGATGATGGTTTTTGAAACACCTATCAGTGGAAAATCTTTGCCTTGATAAAGACTAAAAAACTGTCTGTGTTAAAGTGGGGAAAAATGTACCAGGTGCCTCAAAGCGGTCAAAACTTTTGGAAAAATTCAGATACAACAAAAGTTGACTAGAATCACTCAAGAAAGACTCAGAAAAACTTGCTGAATTTTTGAACACATTAATGGACATTGTAAGAATGGCCAAATTCAAAAATTTCGACTATAATTCACAGATTCCGGAAAGCTTGCTCCAGATTTACTGAATGATTCTGAAAACTGTGGTCAAGTTAACCTTCTTTCCAAAATGGTCACTCCACCAGAAGGTTTATTTTTATTATTAACCCATTTGAGACCAATCGACACTGTCGTCTGGATACTTTCAAATTAAACTCTTTTTCTCGTGTAGCCAGAAAGCCTGGACATGGATAGCTATGAATAAAATTGTCCCTCCTCTCAGAATGAGGCACCAATTTCGGGACCCAACCTCCCTGAATGCTCAAGCATAAGCCGAAAAGGGTTGACTCTGCGAAAATGGGATTATAGATTGATGGGGTTCTGGGTATTTCACTGTGACATATTTTAAACGTGCGAATTCATGTTCAATTAGATGATGAAAAATCTTCTGCGTCCCGTTCAGGTTCTCAAGTCTCAGAAATTCAGCTTTCCGGAATCTGTGAATTATAGTCGAAATTTTTGAATTTGGCCATTTTTACAATGTCCATTAATGTGTTCAAAAACAACTATACAGGGTGTTTCAAAAAAAGGTAACACCGTCTCTAGGATAGGTAAAAAACTGAAAAATAATTGGGGTTTGCTTAGTAAAATTTTTTTCTAACGCCATCCGTTTTGAAGATAAAGGGCGTTGAAGAAAATAAAAAATTACACATTTCTTACGATTTTGCCGAAACTACTGGCACCATTGTAATGAAATTTTATACGAATATGTTTTGGAAGCTGATATATCCCATGAATTTTTTATAACTAACTCTCATAGAGGGCGCTAGTTACACGATTCATACAACGTATTATTCAGCATAACTTTTTTAAGGGTAGAATTATTAGTCAAAACTCCAAGTGAACATAAACATCGTTTAATTTTACACCAAAAAGGAACTCTTGGTAAAACTCGATATTATGTACCGTTTTCGGAATATTTTGATTTGAAAATTATGAAGTAATAATCGCTCCTGGTATAAACTAATGATAAAGTTCGCTTTTCTCTAAGTTTGCCATGTAAAATTGACATTTATTGATTGTTATGACAATAAGTCAACAATAAATAGAGTTTTGAAACCTTGTTATTTGTAAAATTAGATATTGTTAAACAAAATGTACTCAAATGTTGAATACACCGACATGTTATTAACTTTAGGCGAGTGTTTAGGAAACTCTAGTGCAGCTTTTACGCGTTATGCAGAAAAGTTTCCTAGAAGAAACTTACCAAGTAAAAAAACATTTAGAGCAGTTGAACGACGTTGTCAATTTCATTACAATGGTGCCAGTAGTTTCGGCAAAATCGTAAGAAATGTGTAATTTTTTATTTTCTTCAACGCCCTTTATCTTGAAAACGGATGGCGTTAGAAAAAAATTTTACTAAGCAAACCCCAATTATTTTTCAGTTTTTTACCTATCCTAGAGACGGTGTTACCTTTTTTTGAAACACCCTGTATAAGCATAATTCGAGAACATCAGTACCTACCCAAAACGTAGGTCTTAACTTGACCTTTTTGTTCTTTTTATTGCCCTTTTTTATTATTTTTTGTCGTTTTGCGTCTTTTATTGTTCTTTTTCATCCTCCAGCGTAAAAATTCAGTTGATTCTGCATTCGATTCTCGAATGAGGATTTTAAATATTCGCCACAAATTCGTAAATGGTCGTCCGTCAAGAATCTCGGTAATTTTCATCAAGAAGAGCGTGCGGAAAATGCAATTTAACCCTAAATTGATAAATGCGATCGTAAATTAATTGAAATCCGTGTTTCGGTATGCACAAGAGATATTTTTCGCGGAAAACAACTTTTAACCTTCGTTCATTTTTCATTATTTTCTTCGACGTCTTGGAATTGTGACAGTTCGTAAGAAACTTTCGATTTTAGCGCCTCGACAAGAAGGAAATGAAAGTTTGTGAAGTTTAGTTAGAAACGTCATTAGTCATTTTCAAGGAATTAAAAGCACAAAAGTAAAATTTCATTTTGTTTCGTATTGAAATCGGCTGTTTCCATCCCTGGGTTAACCCCAAAACTATACATCTTCCCTAGTAACTACCGACTTGTCTAATTAATCCTTTAAGGACTATTAGTTAGGCTAGACGGACCAGCAACCCAACAGAAGCTTTAATCTTAGGTAAGTAACCAACGTTTCCGGAGGGTTTCCCTTATCTCACGATCTATTTTGACGTAGAAATCGAATTTTAGTTGTAAACACAAAAGCGATCAATTTGATAAAATTTTAGTTGGAAAATTACCTTATTCAAGCATTTTGGTTCAAGACCGCAAAATGACTTTTTATCTCGTTGTTAATTACATGTGGCAACGTCGTAAAACAGGTTAGGACGTGAACGTAATTTAAGCATGCGATATGTGAATCAGAATATACGAGAATGTTGGCAAGAAGATGTTCGATAATATTTTAATTTTATCGAAATTTATGTTGCAATCCATAAACAGTGACGTTAGGAATTTTGTCGAAAGGAATAATTATAAAAATTCAACACTATGAATTTTTTGAAAAATAATATATTTCAAAAACAGTGGCCGTTCAACTAAGGAGCAACAACTACTTCCCGTGCATATGCACCGCCGGGTATTGAATTACACCCCAAAGTCAAACGGGGTTGGTATATCTACAAGATATTTTAAAACCAACCTTTCTGGTTTGCACAACTTGTAGTCCGGTTTCGGCGTATTTGTGCCTCATCAGTACAAGGTATGTGGTGTCCGTCCGAGAATCTCTAATCCCAGACTGAAGAGTACACTTCAATCACAATCAATACTTGTCTTCCAGTAACGGAAATGTAAAGATTGTGACGGTAGCGACCTCTTCACTTCCAATCGCAAACCAAAAACCTTGAATTTTTGACAACAAGCCACGTAGGCTTGAAACAATAAATCTTATTACAGTTTCCTGTAATATTGTCGTATTTAATAGAGTGAATGTATCAACAGATGTCGAAAGGAACAATTATAAATATTCAACACTCTATGAATTTTTTGAAAAATAATATTTTTCAAAAACAGTGGCCGTTCAACTAAGGAGCAACAATCTTGTAGATATACCAACCCCGTTTGACTTTGGGGTGTAATTCAATATCCGGCGGTGCATATGCACGGGAAGTAGTTGTTGCTCCTTAGTTGAACGGCCACTGTTTTTGAAAAATATTATTTTTCAAAAATTCATAGAGTGTGGAATATTTATAATTATTCTTTCGACATCTGTTGATACATTCACTCTATTAAATACGACAATATTACAGGAATCTGTAATAAGATTTATTGTTAGGAATTTTGTTATAAAAAGTCGATTTTGATTGTTTTTTTTTTTTGGAAAATTCAATTGATTTCCGTTTCATCAACACCCTTTCATTTATTTTTAAATAAAAAACTTTCATGATTTTCCTACCATTATAAAAATTAATATTTGTCAAGCATCCATCAAAATTTTCTCATTTTAAATTGAAATTCTCTAAATTGCAATACCATCCAATATTTTCCACAACAAAAATCATAAATCAACAGTTTTTAATTAATCCTTTCATTAATGCAGCTGGTGCTGACGTATATACATTGTAATAATTCTTCTTTGAAATTATGGTTTTCCGTGGTAGTGGATGTCTATTTTAACTAGTACTTGAACTAAATATTGGTACCATTTCTAACTACTTCAAGTCCTGAAGCTTTGTGTCTTCTACAGTGTGGAAACCACTTATGGAATAAAATTCTTTATGTCAATATTTTAGAAAATTATAAAAAATGCGTAATGTCTGGCGATCTAGCTGGCCACTCAATAGTACCTCTTCGTCCAATCCATTTATTGGGGAAGATTTCATCTAAATAAGTTCTTACCATTAAAGCATAATGGGGTGTTGCCCCGTCTAGCTGGAACCAAACATTTTCATTCGGTAAGCTAGGATCTATTGCGTTGGGATATAAGTTTGCCAACGCAGGAATAACTTCATTTATAAGCATATTTGAATATTTTTCAACTGCCAAATTTCCATCTATAAATATAGGACCAGTAATATGGTCGCCTATGATACCGGCCCAAACGTTCACCTTTTGAGGGTACTGAGTATGTCTCACGCATCCAATTAGGATTCTCTGCTGACCAATATCTACAGTTCTGTCGGTTTACCTCTCCATTCAATGTGAATGTTGATTCGTCAGAAAAAAGAATGGTACCAAGAGCTATCTCATTTCTGTTCAGCTTATTCATCAATCTTTCGCAGAAATCCATTCTACAATCTGGATCGTCTTCTGTTATCTCCTGCACAAAAGTTAATTTGTAGGGATGAAGTTTTTCTTTATAAAGACATCTTAGAACAGTTGTATGACTAACATTATTTTCACGGGCAATTTGACGTGTACTTGAAGTTGGATTCTCTTCGACACTTAACAAAATATCCACTTTCATATCATCTTCAACGAAGTGTGGTTTTCTTTTCAATGGTTTGACATGTCCAAGTTCTCTGAATTTTGCATGAATTTTAGACACAGTACTTTGTGAAATATTAGGCAATTCGGGATACCTGTGATTAAATAAGTTTGCCACTTCAACTTGGCTTCTGCAGTTATCCCCGTACCCGATCATCATTAAAATCTCAATTCGGTGAGTCTCAGTTAAATATTTCATTGTTATGTCGACAAAGAAAGAAAGATTTTACTTTTTCAGTATAAACTGTCAACACATCAACAACTGACAGAATAGAAAACAATCCACATTATTTACCGATTTTGTCTAATTATTGACGTTTTTAGGCAATTTTTAGGTATTTATGATAAAATTCATGGGCGTAGTAGGTTTTGTTTAATATACAAATACGTCTAATAATTAGTTAGTTTAGATTTTTGATAAATCCATATTTAGCTAATTTAAAAAAGTACCAATATTTCAAGTGTAATAAATTATTAATTCTAAAATTTCACCCTGTATAATTCATAATTGACCCATATTACAGACACTTTGTTGTCTCCTGTCAGCCTGTTGAGGGATTCTTTACAGTTTTTTACCAGTCTGGACCAACTTTTTTTTGTTTTATTAAAAGTAAATTTTTGGTTACAGCAGGTTAAAAACAACCTAAAAAATTAAATTTCTCTCTTACAGTCCCTGCCGTTATCGATTTATGTATTTTGAGCGACGTGTTATTCAATTTTCTTAAAAGAAAAGGCCTTAATTCTTTTTGATGTCGCACAAACTCGTTTTATTTTTAAAATTTAAAACAGTGATGGAAAAGTGTTTCTCGGAGATCGATAGGACGTTTTTAAAAATTTATGTTGATAGCAATAGAACGCTTCAAATTTTAGGAATTGTAAAATTTTATTCAAAACCATAAGCTTCTTATACCTTATACCTAGGACCAAGTAAAAATGTATTTTATATGGATTTTTCAATACTCAACTTGAGTGGGTTGTATCGGATATACTTTTTCTTTTAAATAACGTCAATTGGTGATCCTTTTACGTTCAATAAAGGATTAAGAAAATGACAAATAGAGTAAACGTCTACGCGTATAATGGATTGCAAACATTACAACCGAGACAGTGAATTTTGTTTTGTTTTCAAATCAATGTTCCACAGTATACGGTGAGATCGAACAGAAATTCTCATTGTAGTGTTATAAATTATACTCTTGTTCGATGCCATTGTGAAATATCCTTTGGGAAAATTGGAAGAATTGTTATATAAAATGTGAATAAAAATAAATTAAAACATATAAACAGAATGAAATAGATAATAAGGGCGTTATAAAAAAGCGGTATAGGACGTAATTTTTGTTTTATATCAATAACGGAAGAGAGTCGTTTTACGAGGATGTATTGATATCTAGTTAGCCTAGACCAGTTCCATGCATAAACAAAATAATGCGTTACCATAGCAACGAACAATAACTTACTAGAAGTGTCAGTGTGAAGTTTGACATCAAAAAAGTGAACCAGCGCTACGCAATAAATTAAAAGAAAAAAGATGTCCACCGAAATTGTGAAAATCGAAAAATTGGAGTATCGAGCCATCATCAAGTACCTGTATTTAAAAGGGTTAAGAGGTAAGCAGATTTACGAAGATATGCTTAATACCCTTTGTGATCAATGTCCTTCGTATGCGACCGTGAAAAATTGGACAGCAAGCTTCAAAAGAGGTAAATTTTCCATTGAAGATGATTACCGATCGGGAAGGCTAGTTTCTGTGTCAGTCCCCGAAAATATGAATGCAGTTCATGACATAATTTTATCAGAACGTCGAATTGGGCTAAAACGGATATCTGAAGCACTGAATATTTCATACGAACGCGTTCATCATATAGTTCACGTCAATTTGGACACGAGAAAAATTGCTGCAAAATGGATCCCGAAATGTTTGAATGTTGACCAAAAGCGTGCAAGGGTAGAAGCATCGCGTTCGATCTGTGCTCGATTTGAAAACGATGTAGACTTCTTAAACCGAATTGTTTCTATGGATGAGACTTGGGTACATTTCTACGATCCAGAAACAAAGCAACAATCGATGGAATGGCGACACTCTGGTTCTTCAAGACCTAAGAAGTTTCGCGTCCAAAAATCTACTGGAAAAGTTCTTGCTTCAGTTTTTTGGATAAGGGTAGAACAATAACTGGAGATTACTATTCGACATTACTGACCACTCTACGGGAAAAAATTAAACAGAAAAGACGCGGAAAGGTTGGTTTTATAGTAGGCTAAGAATTTTTCAATATATCCTCGTATATGCAGCAAGATTTCCACTAAACTGTTTGTAAAAGCTGGATTGTTGTTGTAGTGATGGAAAAGATTAGTGAGTTTCTAGATAAGATAGATTGTTACATCAGAAGCTGAGAGAATTTGATAGATGCCATGTATGTTTTGAACTATAGGATGAACATTAACAGTATATTGTGTCATGAGTACAGAAAATGAGCTTTAGCAGCCCGAGCCTATTAGATGCACGAGCGAGCGTAACGGTTTAAAAAACACAACCACCCCACTTCAGCTGTTGTTGATGAATGAAATATTCGACTCAAACGTTGCTTTTATACAAAGTTTATAGCAAAAATTGTGCGTTATTCATCAAACGTTATGTCTGTAACTTAAACTTTAATAAGTTTTTCATATTTTTGTGACAGAATGTACCTTCACACATCGCTTATTTCGATATCAAAGGACGCCCCAATTCCCCCGGCTGTACGGAAGAACTCGGCCACAACATTTCGATAAACGGAGAAATATTACCTTTGAAAAATATGTCTCTAGTGAAAGATATTTCCTTTCGAAGTTTTTGGCAAAGAGTCCAGATTTTAACGGAAAACAACTTGAAAAATATGTGCACTCACTAAAGTTGTTAGTTTATATCTTAATTAACCTAAGTAAACACATCGCATTTTTTTTTGTCGAATATAACAGGACGAAGGATATAGTTGTGTCAAAAGAAAACTCATTAACTTCTTTTACAAACCAAAAAAATACATCCTTCCAACAATGAAAAAAATTTAATTACGAATTAATTTCGAAACGGCTTTTCGCCCGTCACTTCGCTATTATCCTTTTCATTTTCATGAAAACTTTAATCATAAATATTATAACAACATACAAGGGTGTGTTTGTGGTCGAGTGGACGAAAGTTTTGGAGGCTGTAGTTGAATTTGTTTTCATTTGGCGTTTTTACAAATGGAAACCTTAATTATTAACCCTCGAGTCCTTTAAAAAAAGTAAGCAGTTAAAAGCCATCTAACAAGCCGCAATAAAAATAAAAATTTGCATTTTATAAATTATATTCAAGGTCAAATCAGTTTTTTGAGAATATCTCGTCTTCACTGCTTTGAATCGTATTTGCATTATTATTATTAAACTTGTAGAGTATAAAATTCGCTACAAATTTTGTTAGAAACATTTTTTTATATTGTAGTCTAAGAGATCGTAATGGGTCAAAACTGTGAAGGCCCTCCGGTTTGGTGGTGGTGGCGTCTTGAGGTATTTCGGAGTTAGATGGATCCAACTAACCTACCTAACGTGCTTGTTGATGATTTTGTTCGGTTTCATTGCTTCCGCTTTCTGTTAAAACATCGGCCTAACAAATTGACCATTGCGGAGGCACCCTCTGGAGAAATTGCGATTCTGATGGCACAGAAGTGTGGCAGACCTCCTCATGAGCCCCCGACATACAAGACATTTGCTATTATTGCGAGATTTATAGTGCTAGGAGGCAAAATGTTATGCTCAGGACGCAACTTCAAAACGCCATCACCGCCAAACCGTAGGGCCTGCACAGTTTTAACCCATCACGATCTCTTAGTTACCATTAAGACTACAACATAAATTTTCATATGCTAGTCAGTAACGCCACTGGCTGATACGCAACACCCGCGACCACGTGGAGTCCCAAAGTTATTGTGGTCGAACTCTATGTTGAACCGTTTTTGAGATAGCGGGCGCAGAGTGTGGAGAATAAAGAATGCCGTCCAAAATATTAATCCTAATGATATCAGAACAAATATTTTCAGCCTAATCTATTTTTAATTAGTTCAACAAAAGATGGGTAGTTGCGTGATTCGAAACCGAAATACCGAAAACCTCCAATTCCAATCACGCATTCTATATAAGGATGTAAATTGCTGCAAACTCAATTCTGTCATTAAAACCGCTGATTGTTCAATCGAATACGCATTAAAAGCCGTTTTGTAATGTATGTATCGATAATTTAAACGCTATCAATGAATCTTCACGATTAATTGCTCTACAGGGAAATATTTTTATTACTGTTGCGAATTTGTGAAATGAGTTGATCGGAATGTACAAGGGCTATTTGGGGATTTTAGAAATTGAATCTAGGTACTTAGGGCAGTTCGAGTGTCACCAACATGATAAAGAGTGTGATAGTAATGCGTTTGGTGGCAGATAGTCTAGTTGATGAAAGTGACATTCGATTCGGGATGATATCTAGAGATTTTTTAGAAAACAAGAATTGAAAAAGTTGAAATAAATTTGGAAAAAATAAAAAAATGGATTTGTTTGAATATAAAGCAAGTTTTTTTCAAATACTGTCATGAAATTTTCAAAAAAACGTATTTTTAAATTAAAAATCCACAAATCTCTGAATATTGAACTGAAATTTTAGGACAGGACTCTCAAAGGACGTATCTACTGTGGTGACAAAATTTCACAATACCATAAACTGACGAGTTTTCGTTTTATGAATCGTGTGTTTTTTTGTGAATATCTCGAAAAATATTGCAAATATTCCAAAAAAACAGGTTTTAAAAATGGAGAAAAAGGCACTAATCTTAAAAGGAATTACACTAGTGTATGCAAAATTTCCCCTGAACTACAATGTTCTAACTGAGTAGGTGAGTAAAACCAATTATTATTAAAAACTGGTCCTTTACCGGCTTCACGAACATTATTTCGCATCATCAGAAGGATGACAGTGATGATGATGATGATGCGAACTAATGTTCGTGAAGCCGGTAAAGGACCAAAATAAATATACCTAATACAATATTGGTGGAATTTTCAACTATAATTGGTTTTACTCATCTACTCAATTAAATGCTGTACCACATTGTAAGCGTTGAAACAATTGAACGTTCTAACTGTTGAATTGTAGGAATTATGCGTTATTTTATATTCCAGACATGGGCTTTTTGGGTTTTTTTCAATAATTTATAAAACGAAAATTCGTCAGTTTATGGTATTGTGAAATTTTTTCACAGTATATACGTCATTTGAAAGTACTCTCTTAAAATTTCAGTTCAATATTCAGAGATTTGTGGTTTTCACAAGACTTTTCAATTCAAAAATACGTTTTTTTTTATAATTTCATGACAGTATTTGAAGATGCGCACATGATTTTATCAAAAAACTTGCTGTTTATTCAAACAATTCTATTATTTCAATGATTTTTCTCAAAAAGTAAACTCAACTTTTATTTTATACAGCGTGTGCCAATAAAAGTATAGTCTTCTGTCTGTTTGGAGTAATCTCCGAATCGGAAAAATTATATAGAAATAATCAGGAGTAATATTAAGTATTTTTAGTATAAATATTCATTCAATAAGTCATATAAAGGGTGTTTTTTGAAAAATGGTAGCACGTTGTATTTAAAAATATGTAGTTTGTGTTTTTGCATGTTTGTAAAAATATTTTTAATGCCCGCTTTTGTAGATTAATATGACGTAAAAGTATATACAGGTTGACATTCAATAATCTAAATTTTCAATAATAAAAATAATATCGTTCATAAAAATAAATAAACTCGCTTACCAAATCTAAAAATATTATTGATTTTTCTCATTTAATCCTTGATTGTTCCACCACTGCGTTCCATCCTCAACTCCTATTTCCTGCAATAAAAAAAACCTCAACGTACTGTTTGTTAATCTTTTTTATGTCACCCTGTATATTTAAAACGTGACCAATCTTATCTAACATTCCTTATTGAACTTTAGGTAACTGCCACAGATGGAGACAAGGATAGACCGCAAAACATCGTTTATTTTCTAACAGGACAAGGAATTGATCCTGATAATCCTGCTAACAGCAAATTCGACATCAACAGGACCACCGGAGAAATATTCGTACTGAAAGTGAGTCAATAAGCACCTAATTCGATTTCATGCACAGGTCTCAATGGGATTCGTGTGTTCGCTTGTCCGTATTTTGTTATGGAGTATCCTTATTTGTCAGATATACTTTTAAAATTAGTTTTCTATCTCACGATAATTCCGTGTATTTCAGTTACAATTAAAATCTGGCAACGTCGGAATAACTAAATAGTTTGACGTAAGACGTTGTTCTACACCAAAGTTATAGAACCATTAACACGTCAGTGTCAATGTTACCAACTGTTTTCGAGTTTAACCAAAAATTACTGTGGTCTAATAAAGAATATGTTCGCAATATTTTGCGTAATCGAATTTATTTATGAAAAAAATAAATGAAAATGCTTTCTTAAATATCAAAATGTAATTTGAATGTAGGGTTTAAGGAAAGAACGAATATTGAAATAGACTTTTCGCTAACATCAAAACTTTTAATGGTATAAGTACTACATCTTCTTTTAGATGGCAATTTTAAACTTTGAAGCACACCATTCATAACTTTTTTTCCTATTTTCTGGTTAAAGAATCCTTACATTTAAAAGTTGACTTTAAAACTTTCATAAGGCTAGTTGCTTTCGAATTGTCATAACTTTTTAGTTTATTGTCAATATGGAGAAAGAAGGATTCTTGAGAAAAGAGTGGAGAAATTAGGAGAGCACTTCACGTCCTGCATCCTTACAACGAATTTCTTTTTTGACGATTGATGTTCATGGAACTTTTTTTATCGTCTCTACTTCTCGATACAAAGTTTAAAGTGAAAATGAGTCGAAATAGTTATGCAATTCAATAACACCCAGACAACTTGATAGAATATACTTAAACTCAAATTAAAGGACCAAAACGATCTTCAAACTATGATTGCTTGTAATAAAATCTATAATTTTTTCCATTTCCTTTCCAGCCTCTCGATCGAGATCAACCAAACGGTAGACCGCAATGGCGTTTCACTGTTTTCGCTCAAGATGAAGGTGGAGAAGGTCTAGTAGGCTACGCGGACGTTCAAGTCAATCTAAAAGACATAAACGACAACGCGCCGATCTTCCCACAAGGAGTTTACTTCGGTAACGTCACCGAAAACGGCACGGCAGGAATGGTCGTAATGACAATGACAGCTGTGGACTACGACGATCCATCGGAAGGCACGAACGCCAAATTAGTCTATTCCATCGAGAAAAATGTAATAGAAGAAGAAACAGGATCGCCAATATTCGAAATCGAATCGGAAACGGGAGTGATAAAAACCGCCGTGTGCTGTTTAGATCGAGAAAGGACGCCGGATTATTCGATACAAGTGGTAGCTATGGACGGCGGAGGGTTAAAAGGGACAGGCACGGCTTCCATTCGCGTTAAAGATATCAACGACATGCCGCCGCAATTTACCAAAGACGAATGGTTTACGGAAGTAGACGAAACTGACGGAGCCACGTTACCGGAAATGCCGATTCTAACAGTAACCGTACACGACGAAGACGAAACGAACAAATTCCAATATAAAGTTATCGAAAACAGCGGATACGGTGCTGATAAATTTACGATGGTGCGAAATAACGACGGCACGGGCTCGTTAAAAATCGTACAACCTCTCGATTACGAGGATCTGTTACAAAGTAACGGGTTCAGATTTAGAATACAAGTGAATGATAAAGGTGAAGATAACGACAACGATAAATATCACGTCGCTTACTCTTGGGTGGTGGTTAGATTGAGAGACATCAACGATAATAAACCCCAATTCGAACGGCCTAATATAGAAGTGGCAGTTTTCGAAAACGCCGAAGTCGGTAAAAGTTTAGAAACTTTCAAAGCCACCGATCCGGATCAAGGAGGTAAAAGTAAAGTTTCCTACGCTATTGACAGATCGTCGGATAGAAAACGACAGTTCTCGATTAACCAAGAAGGGACTGTAAGTATACAACGATCTCTGGATAGAGAAGATACGCCGAGACATC
This sequence comes from Lochmaea capreae, assembly GCA_949126875.1. Lineage (NCBI taxonomy): Eukaryota > Metazoa > Arthropoda > Insecta > Coleoptera > Chrysomelidae > Lochmaea > Lochmaea capreae. The sequence continues at coordinate 1,097,281 of OX421395.1, read as the reverse complement.
AAGTTAAGATATTAGCTATTGACGACGGGATTCCCCCCAAGACTGCGACGGCTACGTTGACGGTTATCGTGCAGGATATCAACGATAACGCGCCGACGTTTTTGAAGGATTACAGGCCGGTTGTGCCGGAACATGTTCCGCCGAGAAAAGTTGTGGAATTATTAGCGACGGATGATGACGATAGGTCGAAAAGCAACGGTCCACCCTTCCAATTTCGACTCGATCCCAGTGCCAGTGATATTGTTAGAGCGTCGTTTAAAGTCGAACAGGATCAAAGTAAGTTATGTCAACATTTTAAATTTTATTAATACCAGTAATAAAAGATAATTTTCAGGGATATTCATTCAAAGTAAGAGTATCTTTTTTTTAAATGCGAAAAATAAATTTTCTGATAATATTGTATCTTTCTGCATATTTTATATTAGGTGGTATGAGCGTCTGAGATCAGAGGCATCGTTTGACTGGAATTTATTAGAGCATTCATCCTCTTTGTCCTCTTCGATTACTAGGCTCTATTATCAAAACCTAAACCCACGTTGGGCGCGTTTTGGTTAACACCAGCCATGCTGAAAGGATTTTTTCTCGATGGCGTTATCAAATATGTTAAAAATATAGGCTGGTTGACGTACTGAAAGGTACTTCCAGGAGAATGTACAAAGGGTTCAATGAAGCCTGCCAAAAAAAAAACTAAATTGCCTCCACCAACATTAGAATTATGATATTATGGACGCCCCCTATGTTCTTAGTTTACTCTTTTGGTAGAATTTCTTTTTCCTCCCATTCCTATTCTTTAAAGTCTCACCTACTTCTCCTTTTATCCTTTTTCTATCTTGTAACACTCCAATTTTTATTTACAGAGGGAGCAAATGGCGACGGTATGGCCATCATAACATCACTCAGATCCTTTGATAGAGAGCAACAAAAAGAATATTACATCCCAATAGTTATAAAAGACCACGGCAATCCTGCTATGACAGGCACAAGCACCTTAACGGTAGTTATAGGAGACGTAAACGATAACAAAATGCAACCAGGTTCCAAAGAAATATTCGTTTACAACTACCAAGGACAAGCTCCAGAAACTGAAATAGGCAGAGTTTACGTATACGATTTAGACGACTGGGATTTACCGGACAAAAGATTCTACTGGGAAAATTTAGAACATCAAAGATTCAAGTTAAACGAAGACACTGGTATGATTTCAATGAAACACGGCACCAGAGATGGAGTATACCATTTAAAATTCAAAGTTTACGACAGAAAACACACTCAAACCGACGTAGCAGCTAATGTCACTGTTACCGTTAAGGAAATCCCACATGAAGCAGTTGTCAATTCAGGATCAGTACGTATTGCAGACATAACCGATGAAGAATTCATCAGGATTTGGGATTACCATTCGCAAAGTTTATCCAAAAGTATGGCTGAGAAATTTAGGGATAAAATAGCAGATCTACTTAATATAAATAGGGAAAACGTCGACGTATTCAGTGTCCAATTAAGAAGAAAACATCCTCCTGTGACTGATGTAAGATTCTCCGCACACGGTTCTCCTTATTACAAACCGGTCAGACTAAACGGAATCGTTTTGATGCACAGAGAAGAAATAGAAAGAGCTGTTGGGATAAACATTACCATGGTAGGAATTGACGAGTGTCTGTACGAAAACCAAATGTGCGAAGGATCTTGTACAAATACTTTAGACATAAGTGCCTTACCTTACATGGTAAACGCAAATAAAACGGCTCTGGTAGGCGTAAGAGTCGATGTATTAGCCGAGTGTACATGTGGCGCTAGGAATTTCAGTAAAGAAGAAAACTGCCGGAATACTCCTTGTCATAACGGAGGTAGATGCATAGAAACGAGATATTCGTTATCCTGCTCTTGTCCAGCTGGTTATAACGGTCCTAGATGCCAGCAAACTTCCAGAAGCTTTCGAGGAAACGGTTGGGCTTGGTATCCAGCTTTGGAAATGTGCGATAAATCCCATTTACATTTTGAATTTATCACTAGAAAACCTGACGGATTATTACTGTATAACGGTCCAATTGTTCCTCCAGAAAAGGACGAAATAATGGTTTCAGATTACATAGCAGTAGAATTAGAGCGCGGGTATCCTCGACTACTTTTAGATTTCGGCTCTGGAACTCTAGAACTTAGAGTAAAGACAAAAAAGACCTTAGACGATGGAGAGTGGCATAGACTCGATATATTTTGGGATACAGAAAACGTTAGAATGGTTGTAGATTACTGTAAATCAGCCGATATAGCAGAAATGGAAGATGGTACTCCTCCAGAATTCGACGATAGTAGCTGTCAAGCTCAAGGTACTATCCCACCGTTCAATGAATATCTAAACGTCAACGCACCTCTACAACTTGGTGGGTTATACGTAGAACAATTCGACCCAACTCACTACCACTGGCAGTATATGCCAGTAGGAAAGTCTTTTGACGGTTGTATTAGAAACTTATTCCACAACTCCAAATTATACGACCTAGCCCATCCAGGATTATCCAGACATAGCGTACCAGGTTGTCCTCAAACGGAAGAAGTTTGCGGAAGATCCGAAACCACTGCAAGATGTTGGGAACACGGAACTTGTGTTGGTAGCTTTAACGAAGCTAAATGCCACTGCCATCCAGGATACACTGGTCCTTCTTGTATGTTAAAAACCACCCCGACTTCCTTTAAACCACAATCTTACGTCAAATACGCTCTAAGCTTCGAACCTGATCGATTCTCCACACAAATGCAGCTCAGATTTAGAACGAGAGAAGAACATGGAGAGTTGTTTAGAATATCCGATCAACATAATAGAGAATATGCTATTTTAGAGATCAAAGACGCTAGATTATACTTTAGGTACAATTTGAATTCGTTAAGGACTGAAGAGAAGGATATTTGGTTGAGTGCTGTTCCTGTGGATGACGGACAATGGCATGTTGCTAGGGTGAGTAGATATGGTTCTGCCGCTACTTTGGAACTAGATGGAGGCGAAGGAAGGAGGTACAATGAAACGTTCAGTTTTGCTGGTCACCAATGGTTGTTGGTGGATAAGCAGGAAGGCGTGTACGCTGGCGGTAAAGCTGAATACACAGGAGTGAGGACGTTTGAAGTTTATGCGGATTATCAAAAAGGTGAGTTATATCGAGAACGATTTTCCTTTTCGATCAATTTATTTTGGAATTACAGTTCCCTTTGAGTTTAATTAGTTTCGTAAGATATTTTTTAAAATGGTTGTGGTTTCGGCAAAGTATTCAAAGGAAATCCAATTTCAAGTGAGTGTTTCGTATATGAAAACCCCATCGGGCTAGGAACAATATTTATATAAATAGATCAAAGCTTTGATGAAAATACATACATCATGGACGTACGATAAATATTTTCAAAAGGATTGATTTTTTTATAAAAATTTTCTTCCTTCATTCATACAAAATTTTTAGAAGGGATTAGTTTATTTGCGAAAATTTTGACTATCATTAGCGTACGATAAAAATTTTCAAAGAGGTTAGTTTTTTTTATAAAAATTATCTCCCTTCATAGGCGTGCTACAAAATTTTTAGAATGGATTAGTTTGTCTGTAAAAATTTTGACACATCATTGGCGGACGATAAAAATGTTTCAAAGGGGTTGATTTTTTATAAGAAATTTTCTTCCTCTATAGGCGTGCTACAAAATTTTTTAAAGGGATTAGTTTGTTTGTAAAAATTTTGACTCATCATTGGCGTTCGACAAAAATTTTCAGAGGTTAATTTTTTTAAAAAAATGTTCTTCCTTTATAGGCGTGCTACAAAATGTTTAGAAGGAATTAGTTTTTAAAAATTTTTACTGGTCATTGGCGTACGATAAAAATTTTCAAAGGGGTTAGTTTTTTGGTAAAAATCATCTTCAATCATAGGCGTGCGATAAATTTTTTAGAAGGGGTTAATTTATTTGTAAAAAATCTCACTCGCCATTGGATAAAACGGGATTTTTAAAAGGGGTTATAAAATTTTTATAGGGGATTAATTTATTTCCAAAAAATTTCCATTTACCAACTGTGTATGATACATATTTCTCTTATTTATGTTTTCACCACTGTCGCTGAACATTTTCAATTTTACTTTTTTTTTGACAGGTTGTTTAGATGACATTCGCTTGGAAGGTAAACATTTACCATTGCCGCCGGCAATGAACGGTACGCAATGGGGTCAAGCGACGATGGCGAGAAATTTGGAAAAGGACTGTCCTTCGAATAAACCTTGTGCAAACGTCATTTGTCCCGATCCATTTGAATGCGTGGATCTATGGAACGACTATGAATGCACGTAAGTTGACAATTTATAAAAAATATTTTCAAATTTATAGAGGTCAAGTTGGTGGAATATTTTGCAAAGTTTTAATCATTTTATAATTTGGGTTATATACGAAAAGGAAGTGTCATTAATTAAGATTATGGTAATTTCGGAGATTAAAAAAGGTTTTTTATTGCGCAATAAATCTCGTATCAATTTTTAATACTTTGGGGATGAACATATTAAAGACTAATTTTTTGTTTTTAATTTGGATTTGATTAAAAATGAATTCAGTAGTGGAGAAAATTTAGCTACTGGATTTTAAATTAAACGAACAAAATTTGCAAAATATCCTAGCCTCTACAAAATCATTTCATCATCATCGTTTATTTTATTTTTTTGGTACACAACTATTTTATTTTATTTTTCACATCATTTTATAATTATTTTCAAATTTTGAAATTAAAGTAGTTTGAGTACCACCCCATACAGTTTCATTTTGCGACGGCACTGACTTTCTTATTTTATTATTTTTTCAAACATCGATTTATTTTTATAATTATTCAAAAAGGTACAATTGAATGTTGGTCTAAAATAAAAATTTCCCCCATTTCTTTTTTGATAAAATTCAAATATTAAATTTTTTATTTTCTGTCTATTATATTTTTATTTTAGATTCACCCTGTATATTGAAGTAATATCTTGGTAACGTGATTTTTAGTCAGTTGAAAATAAAAATTTGAATTTCGTCTATGATAAACATAAATTATACTGAAAAAGATTTACTTGCAATTAAATTTTACCTCTACTGTACCAAGAAATTGACTTGTAGGAAATTCTTTTGTACCTTCAGAATATATAATTTATTTATTTGTAAAAACCATTTGAACTGAATAATGTAAAATTGACATTTTTGAACTGTGATATGAATGAAAATCAAAAGTATATTCATCTCAGATTATGCTTTCCAAAATAACATATCTAAAGTTTTGAGTTCGTATGACATTGTTTTGATTACACATTCGTCCCACATAAATCACCGACATGTTTTGATTAAAACTTTATATAGAACACACAAACTATTTAAATAATCAAAGGTATATAGATTTTAAGCCAAAAGGGCAAAAGCTTATATTTTGACAAAAAAATATATACAGTGTGACCCATTTTGTTTGGAAGCACCCCTATAAAATCCGCATTTTTCAACCGATTTTGATTAAGTCTTTTTTGTTAGATTCAGTATCAAAAACAGTGTTTGAGCACAAATTTTCATACCATAATAGCTATTTTCAAGGCCCTCTACGTTAATTTTTCTTTGCCAAAAAAGACGAAAGTATATTAGGCATTTTTTTTTCTCAAATATGACTACACCACTGGATTCAGAATCATCACAAATGTAAACTATCAAAATTTTATAAAAAAAGTTTTATTAACAACAAAGTTATCACTACATGAATTTGGAAAAAGTTGTTTTTTAATTAATTTCTTACTAAGAATGTAGACACATTTTAAAAATGGCAACATGGTAAAGAAAAACTAGGACTCAAACATATTGCACTGTAAAAATTCGAAGCCGATACCTTAACCCGTTCTGGAGTTATAGCTTCTGAGAGTAATGTAAAATTGTGCTGATGTGACGAAAATACAAATTAACCCCAAATAATACATTTTGATTATTAAACTACTTAATAATAATTGAATTCTACATTTTTGTAGCCTCGACCAGACCTCCGTTAATTTCCACACATTTCTCGTATCGTTTGCGACTGTCTTAGCGCTTTTTTATTTCATGTGGCGTTATTCCAGCACACGCCTGTCGTATTTTGTCACACAGTTCTGCTCTATTCCTTGGACGTGTCTTATACACTTTTTGTGTCAAAAGACCCCACAGATAAAAATCCAATATAGTTAAATCGGGCAATCTAGGAGGCCATTCGATTAACTCGCTACCGCGACCTATCCAACCATTTGGAAATGTTTCGTTAAGCCACTGCCTGACAATCCTAGAATAGTGTACAGAACAACCATCCAACAACCAGTTCGTCAATCACTGCGGATAACTCACCTTCCAAGAATTCCATGAAGTTATTGGCATTCATGTTACTCTCAAAAAAGAATGGACCTATTATCCTGTCTTTTAAAATTTCGGCTTCAAATTTTTACAGTGCAATATGTTTGAGTCCTAGTTTTTCTTTACCATGTTGCCATTTTTAAAATGTGTCTACATTCTTAGTAAGAAATTAATTAAAAAACAACTTTTTCCAAATTCATGTAGTGATAACTTTGTTGTTAATAAAACTTTTTTTATAAAATTTTGATAGTTTACATTTGTGATGATTCTGAATCCAGTGGTGTAGTCATATTTGAGAAAAAAAAATGCCTAATATACTTTCGTCTTTTTTGGCAAAGAAAAATTAACGTAGAGGGCCTTGAAAATAGCTATTATGGTATGAAAATTTGTGCTCAAATTCTGTTTTTGATACTGAATCTAACAAAAAAGACTTAATCAAAATCGGTTGAAAAATGCGGATTTTATAGGGGTGCTTCCAAACAAAATGGGTCACACTGTATATTATGAACCTTTTTAATATGGACTAAATGTTATAGTTGGGAAGCAGATCGCTTATTAGACCGTTACAGGAGTCAACTAATTTTTGTTTTGAATATCACAGTCCAAAAAAAACCACCCTACAGCTCATCCATTGTTAGATAAGATTGGATTAAGAGTATTTAAATGACAAAAAGTATGTTTGCTTATATTGATGTAGTTGTGGAGATGGCCGTGTAATGTCCTCGGACGGCAAGGACTGCATGGACAAGGACGAATGCATCGACTTACCTTGTTTGAATGGTGGTACTTGTATGAATTTGGAACCAAGATTCCGGTACCGTTGTAATTGTCCTGATGGATTTTGGGGTGAAAATTGCGAATTGATTCAAGAGGGTCAAACGCTCAAACTCAGCATGGGAGCGTTGGCGGCGATTTTGGTCTGCCTGCTCATCATATTAAGTATGCGTATGAAATACGCTCAGTAGTGTAACAAATAAATGATGGTTATTAGAATTAATAGAAGTTGATAGTTGTTAGCGCTGGTTTTAAGAAAAATGGGAATGTTTTTTTTTTAAAAACAGAATTAATATTTGATTTTATTTTTTGTAATTTTTAAGGAATTTTAAAAGATTAAAACTTTACTTTTATCAAATTTGTGAGATTTTTTCGAAAATTTGTGGAGAAAAACATGAAATTTGGTAAAAAAAATTAAAATTTGGTCTCAAGATGTTTTTGAAAATAAATGCAAAATATTTTTCAAGTTATTGATTTTTTCAATATATTGAGGTATAGGAAATGGAAATAAAAAAATAGTTTGCTCTAAAATATTAGGGTCTTCAGAAAATATTTTTGAAAATTTGTAAAGTTAAGCAAAAGATTTTTTGATATTTCAATGCTAAAACCATAAAAAATATAATAATTCAGAAATAGAAACTGAAGTTGGATAAGTTTTTGAAAATGGAACATTATGTCTACTCAAAAAACCAGCAGACGAATTATGTAGTGATATCATTTATTAAAAAAACACTATACTGGAGGGGTAAGTAAATTTTTGAATATTTTTTGGGTACCATTTTAAAATATCCAAATCCCCATATAAAATTCATCTAAAAATTTAGAGTAAAATTCCAAGCAATTATTTTTTTCGAATTTAAATATACAGAATCTCCCATGACCAAATGGAAAAAGGTTTAGAGCGTGAAGGCAAAATACTTCATATAAACTTTTTATTGGTCGTGGGACACTCTGTATTTCGAATTTGGTATTAAATGAATTTAATTTGGGACAGCCTGTACGTAAACTAATTTAAAATAATACCACAACTTATCGGTTTACGAATTTTTAGCTTTGGTGAAACTATTGTAAGACGTTATTTCATAAAAAATTGTGGATAAAATTTATGAAAATAGTGGAATTTTAGCTCAATATCTGTTCAATTTACATTCGAATTTGTTCTAGAATATATTCATTGAAGATTTTAACTATTATAGTTATGTATACTTTTCAAAATTTTACGATCATTAGTTCTTTTTTCTCAATACTTAAGCTTTTTTCGAATTTTATGATTCAGTTCTAAATAGCAATCTCGAATTCCCTAGTTTGAGAACAATTTTCATGAATTCCATAGTTTGAAATAGCAATCTTAATTTTTTCCACACTTTGAAATACGAATCTTCATAAATTCCATGGTTTGAAATAACAATTTTCATTAATTCCATAGTTTGGAATAGCAATCTCGAGGAACTTAACAGTTCTTCATGAATTTCATAGTTTGAAATAACAACGTTCATGTTTTCCATGGTTTGAAATAACAATTTTCCTGAACTTAATAGTTTGTAATAGAAATTTTCATCAATTCCATAGTCTGAAATGGCAATCTCAACGAACTCCGCAGTTTGAAATAGCCATCCTCACGAACCCCACAGTTTAAAATAGCAATCTTTATGAATTCCATGGTTTGAAATAACAAATTCCATGAACTCCGTAGTTTGGAGTAGAAGTTTCCATTAATTCCATAGTTTTCAATAGCAATTTTACCGAACTCCACAGTTTGAAATAGCAATCCTCACGAACCCCACAGTTTGAAATAGCAATCTTTATGAATTCCATGGTTTGAAATTATAATTCTCATTAATTCCATAGTTTGGAATAGCGACGTTCATGAATTCCTTAATTTGAAATAACAATGTTCATGAACTCCATAGTCTGGAATGGCAATCTCAACGAACTCCACAGTTTGAAATAGCAATCCTCACGAACCCACAGTTTAAAATAGCAATCTTTATGAATTCCATGGTTTGAAATAACAATTTTCATGAACTCCGTAGTTTGGAATAGAAGTTTCCATTAATTCCATAGTTTTAAATAGCAATTTTACCGAACTCCACAGTTTGAAATAGCAATCCTCACGAACCCCACAGTTTGAAATAGCAATCTTTATGAATTCCATGGTTTGAAATAACAATTCTCTCATTAATTCCATAGTTTGGAATAGCAATCTCAACGAACTCCACAGTTATTCAAGAATTTCATAGTTTGAAATAGCGACGTTCATGAATTCCATGGTTTGAAATAACAATTTTCATGAACTCCACAGTCTGGAATGACAATCTCAACGAACTCCACAGTTTGAAATAGCAATTATTAATTTCATAAATAGCAGTTTTTACGAATTCTCTCATAGTTTCATCTTCAAACAATTCCAGCATTTGAATACGCTTTTGTGGAAAATTTTAGTCGCTAAATTTCAACTAACAAAAAGTCAGTAGCGTGTGTGTGTTCTGCTGGTATTACATTAATGCTAAATTAAATATAATAGCTATTAATTCGACATGACATACAAACATTATTTAACTATCTTTATTCAAACAAAAATTGGGATTGCTGGGAAACACACTCCCTTTTAACATTCTCAAAAGATAGTTTACCATGAGCGTCCCATATGGCATTTCAATGGGGTCAATTAATTTTACTAATTGTTGTTGGGAAGAAAAAATTAGCGCTTTTTAATGAACATTTCATTAATTTATTAACTCTAATACCATCATTTTTATTCGCACTTAATGTACCTACGTTATTTTAGGTTAAAATGCACGAAAGATAAATTTTTGTTTGATGTAAATTTCCACAGAAACTCTTTAAAATATTTTCATTAAAATTCTAAATTCACATCAAACAAATTTACCAAAATTAAAATGCTTGCTATTAGCTTAATCACCATCTATATTTATGCATCTTGTATTTGTGTTATTATTATTATAAAATTTGGATTACTTTGCAGTTAGACTATAGGTAATTTTTGCAAAATAATCCAAAAATTATCATTTATGTAAGTACGCTAAATTTTTTGGTATAGCAACGGATTTTTACAACTAGTTGTTGGATTAAGCAGAGCCTGGCTGTCAGTGGGATATACTCTTTCATCTTCCTATTTAAATCGCACAAAAGTTTTTGGAGTAGCTCGTCCCCAAAATATCTATTGTGTCTTCTCATTTCATGAGGATAGTCACAGAGACTTTAGTACTTTAGACTGGAGATTTCTTCTTCCCTCTTTGGACATTATTCCTTCTTAGAACACCTGTCAAAATCTATATTCTTTCTTCTTAGGGACACCTGCTAAAACTATTAAAGCAGTTTTACTCTGACTTAAGGGTTCCCACTTGGTTGTTGCTCCCCATGAGTAAATATTTGATTCTCTAAGCCCTACTAGATTTTTCCAAGAATCAGGTATAAGTATTGAGATAGGAGGTGGTAAAGTTGAAGTAAATCCGTTGTTATTTAAAAAAATAGAGTACTTGACTTGACTAGACGTTAACATAAGATTCAGTGCCAAAGCAAGGGATACTACTAACCACTTCGTTGTTCGAGTAAGTATTTAGCTCATTATTTTTATGTACCTAATTTAGATGTCCACAAGGTTACAAGCTGCGCGATAACAGCTGTTTCAATGAAAACGAGTGCATGTGGTTACCTTGCGTAAACGGAGGTATATGTAGAGATTACGAACCGCCTTTGAGATACGAATGTATTTGTCCATCGGGATATACTGGTGGACATTGCGAATTAGAATTAGCTTCCGCCGGGGCCATTATGCCGTCCACCGATTTCATTTTGGCGGTTATAGTTTGCTTGTTAGTACTTTTAGGTAAGTTTATTGTTATTTTAATAGGTTTATCGCTCATACTATACAGGATGTCCCCGAAATACATGCTTCAAATTGGAGAGCAGCTACATAAGACAAAAATTTATAGAGCCCCAAAATTGCAAGTAGATGATTTCATATGAATAACTAACATAATTTTTTGTCTTATTTTTTTGGGAATTAAACCACAATAATGTTTTTTATTTTTTATTTCGACGTTTCGGTAGCGTTCCAGCTACCGTTGTCAGGATTAACTAGTAATGAATGAATAATTTTTGGTCCCTATCCCGAGTTACAGCCTGTAAAAAAAATGTTGGGACACCCTGTATATTGTTAATACTTTCAGTGAAATCGACGATTTGATATATTTTTATATATAAAAATGCATGTGGAACCGTTTTTAGTATGCTGAAGAGCACTGTTTCACTTTATTTCGATTAAAGTTAAAGTGGAAAGATAATGAGAAATTTTGAAATGCAAACTTTTGAATATAAAACTTCTATTATTGCCTATAACTTATATCGAAATTATATAGCTCGTTTTGAAGATCGTATATGATGATACGAAATTTTGTTTTTGTTATGTTTATATATTTTTATTTTATTAAAACTTTCCCAGATCAATTTAATCTGAAAAAAAAAATTCCACTTTATCTTTAGTCGTTTACATCAAAACGACCTTTATCTACAGAATACACACTGTCTTATACCACTTTGCCAGCCTGCTAAAAGAACATTTAAAAAAAAACGTATCTACTGCTGTTCAAAATAAGTTTAAAACTTTCCCGTTAAGGCAAATACACATATTTTATTGCTGTCATTAAAAAACGATAAACGTAGCTTCCTATTAGGTATAAATATTGAGTTAAAAATTATTATTTTTCCACTGTCGGGAGTAGAAATCAGTTTCTATGACATCAAAATTAAAACAGAAGTAGTCGATTATTCCCAAGGGAGTATAATGCTTCCAAGGGAGTTTACATTATGGAAACGTTTTTCATTATACTCCCTTGGGAATAATCGACTACTTCTGTTTTAATTTTGATGTCATAGAAACTGATTTCTACACCCGACCGTGGAAAAAAAAGTATTTACCATTCGGGAGAGATGCTATTTTGTCCTCGGTGCATTGTAGCCCTCGGGCTACAAATTGCGCCTCTGCAAAAATAACCCTTATAGTATAATGTACAATTTCGTTTAATTTCTTAAAGTTTTAAACTTATATCTTGAAAACCAGTGATTCTCAAAAAACAAACTATTCCGTGAACTAAGTTTATTGAATTTTCCAGTTCTCGTATTGGTTTTCGTGGTATACAATAGAAGAAGAGAAGCTCACATTAAATATCCCGGACCAGACGATGACGTTCGGGAGAATATTATAAATTACGACGACGAAGGTGGTGGGGAGGATGACATGACGGCTTTTGATATTACCCCTCTCCAAATACCGATTGGAGGACCTATTCCTGAACTTGGACCACCAAAAATTGGATGTAAGTAAAAATTGTCTTGTAATAGAGCAAACATGAAAGCCTTATTTGTGTTTTAGTTATAATGGGTGTTGGACAAGAGCCCAACGTGGGGATCTTCATTGAAGAACATAAAAAACGAGCTGATAGTGATCCTAACGCTCCACCTTTTGACGATTTAAGGAATTACGCTTATGAAGGAGGCGGTAGTACAGCTGGGTCGTTGAGTTCTTTGGCCTCAGGCACGTAGTTTCTTTCTTGTCTATTTTTTGTATTTTTTTCAAAAATTTTACTCATTAGATGCGGAAACAAAGGGGGGCTATGACCAATTTTTATTCAGTTTCTTGAATAAGTTTGAAAATATTCATTTTTAAATCAGAAATAATATATTTGACACCCTCTCAACAAGCTCTTTCAATACTATTTACAAAAAAACTAATTTCCTCCCAAAAAAAGCCCCCCGTTCTCAAAATGTATTAAAGGTACGTAGTTTCTCTTTAATCTTTAAAGAAACATTTTTTTCATTTTTGTTTTCAAAATATTTCACTTAGATTCGGAAATAAGGGGGGGTACTTATCAGTTTTCATTCAATTTATCAAGTTAGTTTGAAAATAAACATTTTTAAATCGTCAATAATATATTTGACACCCAATCAATAAGCTCTTTCAGTTTGTTTCAAAAATAAGGGGGGTACTTGGCAGTTTTCATTCAATTTATTAAGTTAGTTTGAAAATATTCATTTTTAAATCGTCAATAATATATTTGAGACCCAATCAATAAGCTCTTTTAGTTTGTTTCAAAAATAAGGGGGGTACTTATCAGTTTTCATTCAATTTATTAAGTTAGTTTGAAAATATTCATTTTTAAATCGTCAATAATATATTTGACACCCAATCAATAAGCTCTTTCAGTTTGTTTCAAAAATAAGGGGGGTACTTATCAGTTTTCATTCAATTTATTAAGTTAGTATGAAAATATTCATTTTTAAATCGGCAATAATATATTTGATACCCAATCAATAAGCTCTTTCAGTTTGTTTAAAAAATAAGGGGGGTACTTATCAGTTTTCATTCAATTTATTAAGTTAGTTTGAAAAAAATTCATTTTTAAATCGTCAATAATATATTTGACACCCAATCAATAAGCTCTTTCAGTTTGTTTCAAAAATAAGGGGGGTACTTATCAGTTTTCATTCAATTTATTAAGTTAGTTTGAAAATATTCATTTTTAAATCGTCAATAATATATTTGACACCCAATCAACAAGCTCCTCCAGTTTGTTTCAAAATTCAGATTTAAAAAAAAAAGCTAAAAAAGCCCCCGGTACTCAAAATTTATTAAAACTTTTCATTTAATTTCTCAAATTAGTTTAAATAGATTCATTTATAAATCAAAAATAATATATCTGACACCCAGTCAACAAGCTCTTCCATTTAATATGTCACAAGGTATAATTTACAAGAAAAATATAATTTTCTCCCCAAAAAACCCCCCTTTTTCCAAAATTTATCAATTTACCCGGGACTTACTTGTTTAAAATTTTAATGAAATCGAGTAGATTTGGAATAATTTGGCTGTGTCAGACAAAGACACATAAGTGATCATCCTCCGGATGCAATTATTGTTTTTGTTTTACAGGTACAGACGACGAAGCTCAAGAATACGACTATCTGGGCGCTTGGGGACCTCGTTTCGATAAATTAGCAGACATGTACGGCCCAGGAGAAGAGACTGAACTTGAAGAAGAATAAATGTTAAATCTAAAAGTGAAATAATTCAAAATAAAAAAAACATTCCTCCATCTAAAAAATGCTTTAACGCGACCTCCAAGCCGCGTGTTTCAATAAGACTGTTTTGCAGTTGTACTGCGGTTTAAATAATTCTAGACAATTTATTAAAAAATAAAAAGCACACTTGCGAATTTGAGTACTGCATAAACGCCATTGAGATTATTTTCGAATTGTTGGTAAGCTCATTTTCAATACCAGCTAGGTCTTTTTGCAAGAACACGCCTTAAAAATTATTTATCAACGATGTGTTTCACTCAATATCGATCGCATTTCAAAGAAACCAATGGAGCGAAGTCTGTAGACTTTGGCGGCCACTCGATCAAACTTCTCATCCCTATCCACCACAAATCCTTTTCGAATTAGCTGATTTATTTATAGCCACAGATAACTTTGAAGAAATGCTCAAGGATTAATTTTTCTATAACTTCTTTTAGGACTGACAAAAGCCAGTTTTTTAAACTTTTCATCATACTTTACATCTTAAATTGTTCTTGTTATTAGACCTAATAATAATCGTTTATTTATTGTAATTGTTGAGTAGTAAAATGTTGTTACTTAAATGATATTGACTGAAAGCGCTGAAGGCCGAAAACGTCTCAATGGTTCTTCCATTCCGGATTATTCTTTAACCCACTGCCACTTTTAAATGTTGATTGTCTTCTATCAAAAAAAAAAAGTAAAAAAAATTGTGTTCGTTTTTCTGTGTTTATTAAGTTTATGCGGAACTTTTAGCAAGCGAATGCTACAATGCATGGTAAGTTTTATTGTACCTATCTATGGCACGGAATAATATAAATAATAAGGAATTTAATACAACTCCACTGCGTATGGGTTTTCCTTTGAAAAAATCGTTTTTATGGAAAAATGCTTGGAAGGAAAGAAACATTTTTTGCAGGCCAGATATCAGTAAAAATAGGAAGCATTTAATAAAATCGATTTAATATTTAACACTAATGTCTTATCAATTTCTAAACTTATTATCTCCTATGTCAGTGTAAGAAAAGTAGATGGACAATGATGTTTCTGGTTAAATTCCTACAATTTTGAATATTTTTTCGAAAACGAAACCAAAAATCTTTTATCGTTTTCTTTTAAGCACTTTTCCTAAATGCGTTACGAAAATTACGATCTTATGAATATAAAAAAATTTACACAATCAGTAGTTACCATTAGTTGAAGTATGTAGGTATACATTTAATGAAAATTTAAAACAGTACATGAGAAATATTTTAGTCTTGATTTTTTTTAAATTCTCAAACATGAATGGTACTTACATTTAGCTTGAAAAAAATACCTTTTGGGTTTGGAAAATTTTTAAAAAGTGGAGGATCAATTTTAAAATATTTTCAGTTGGTTATACTTTGACGTTAACAATTTTTACGGCTAACTTAATCAACCCCGAAAATTGAAATTATGCACTCAAAATGGGTTTATTTCAAAAACATTATCAATTTGTTGGCCAGCAACATGTCAATTAATATAGTAGTAAGTTTTTCAGACATTATTGCACAATAGCATGTATTGTTTTGAATTCGATTAATCAGGGAGCTTTTAGAAATTTTTTTTGTCATTATATTTTGACAGTTTTAATTCTTAACCCATATTTAGTCAAGACATTAAAAATTGACAGTTAAAAAATCTTTCCTCGCTATCTTCATCAGTAATGGGACATTGAGCCATACAAATAAACTGTCAAATAAATGTAAAAAAATTCTAAAAAGGTATGCGATTAAAATGCCCTTGTGTTTATAGAAGTATGCAATGTGGGACTGTATTGAAAATACCTGAGATATAAATCTTATCTTGAGAAGCCAGTATTCCTACAAATCTGTAGGATCAGTCACTTTAGGTCAAATTACAGGTTTAGAATAGATTTATTTGCGGAAAGTTGTGGATGAGATAAGCTACAAGAAATTTAGAAGAAAAAAAATCATCATGTAACTCGAATTAGTTGTTTTGACAAACAACATTTACAATCAGTATTCTCTTTTTTCACCTCGTATTATTTATAAAGTAGAGTAAAAAAGCATTTCTAGCCTTCACACTAAAAAAAAATCTCACCTGGAATGCCTACGTCATCAGAATCAGCTCATTAAGAATAATCTAAAAGTATTTAAAAAAATAATGATGGATCACCCTGTATAATGAAATTTTGTTTTCAAACACTGGATTTTAAATCGGAATGTCAACCTGGATATAAACGAGGGATAGAAAATAAGGTGATGACAAAGTAATATCAAGAATATGGAATACAACAAAGAAGGGCAATATTTTTTGGAAATGATCTGGTGATATACAAAAAAATTATGTGAGAAAAAATTTAAAAATGTGACTGCCAAGCTTGGAATGTTCAGATATTAGTGCTTTTAATACCAAAGATATTATGTACAAAATAATGTACAACAAACAGTTTATGAAATTACTTCTAGTCAAACATTCGAGTTCCATAAAATAAAGAACTTTTCAAAATATCAATGTACATGGTGTGTAGAACCGGAAGTGGCCTATCAATATATACAGTGTGTCCAATTAAATCGGCATAAAATGGGAAACTTTTTTATTATAAGTTTTATGAAAAAAAGTTATTCTTTATAAAAAATTGTGCGTGGTCTAAAACTGGAAACACAACCATCAGATATCAATTTTTTTAAGCCGTATACGAGGTTTGTCAAAAAATTTGAATTTTACTCAAAAGTAAAGTACCTTTATTTTTGAAAATAGCGACAATTGTTATTAAGAAAAGTTAATCATAATGGAAAATTATTGTCAGATATCCAATATTATCCATTTGATAATGGATAATTTACGTCTACAGATAAACATTTAATCTAAGATGCCCTGACAAATTCTGTACAGTACCTACCTAGCAATTTGTGTACAGAACGGAATTACAAGTGATGCCATCTGTAGTACAACATCTTAAAACGTCATTGCGAAAAGGAATTTGGTAAACGAACCACTAAATGGCTAGAAAGAGATGGTGGATTTTACTCTGGAGTGAAATTCATATATTTTGACAAACCCCGTATATGGCTTGAAAAAATTGATATCTGATGATTTTGTTTTGAGTTTTAAACCGTGCAGAACTTTTTATAAAGAATAACTTTTTTTCACAAAACTAATAATAAAAAAGTTTCCCACATGATGCTCACTTAATTGGGCACACTGTATATATACTGTAGCCCGAAATATAGGAATAGGTAAATTTTTCAAGTCACAATTAAAAATCTAATAAGATATAGATTCACAGAACCACACCTAATGATAAAGAAAGAAAATTTTGAGATTCAGTATTTGTCTGACGTCACGGACTTCGACTGACAAGCGTAGTGGACAAGATATGGCCAAAAATTTGTGTACCACTGCTGTGGTAGATTTTCAAAACTTATTGTTTTTCTATTTTTCTTGTAGCACTTGATGAATGTAAGAAGGCGTGCATTTTAACTGTATATAGAGCATCGACTTCACATCGTTTTTATATAGCACTCGTAATATATACAATGTTGCCATAAGTTTTATTATCGGACATTTTGTAATGATTTATTAAAATGCTCACTAGAAAAAGAAAAAAAATTTTATGTTGTAGTTATGTATATATAGTTCACGGAGAAAAAGCGATATTGGATGAATGTGAAGAGAGTCAGTGCCAATAATTGTAACCAATATTAAATGTAATAAAATTCTGAATGCTGTGTAACAATTATAATATGTGTTTGCACTTGTGTATTATTTTGAAAATGTATACTTAATATTCTTATGACATCGCACTATATTATCTAAAAAAAATGAGGTGATCATTTGTCCATCAAATCATTCATCGTTTTTATGCTGGTAAAATATCAATGTGATATTAATTAAAATGTGAAATTAAATCTAAATTAACTTATTCGTTGATATGGAAACACATTCAACAACATAAAATGAAAATTTTTGAAAATAATGTAAAAGTAATCATCTGGAATGCTGAAAATGAACAAGTTCAACTTTGATTTATTTTTGTATCTCCCTGTATGTGTTCACGTTGCTATTTTGCTGCTATACAATAACCATATAGAATTTAGTTTTGACTTGGGTGATTTTTAAATTAATTTTAAATATTTATTAGTTGTTTGTGTCCATAACTTTGTAGAAATATTTTGTCTCTTTTTTGTACATGAAAATTTTTATTTAAAAATTTATTGAAATAAAATTCTATAGTAAAATATGTTTTTGATTTGAACCTTACGCAACAAAAAATCAAACCACTATTTTGACACTGACAAAGTGACTTTACCTCTACCGTGTTGCCAGAGTAAGTTTGCGGTAATATACAAAAATAAAAATCATTACTTCTATATTTTTGATTCAGTGTAATATAACAAATTGTGCACGTCAAATTTAAAATATTTATATTTCACGAAACGGAAGATTCTAAATTAGAATGAAAATTTCACATTCTGACAACATTAATGTTGTTTTTAACAAATAAATTGCAAAATAGCAACAAGCTAACAAATAGATACCTATAAATATTTTGGGCAAAAACACTTTTTAGAATTTCAGAATGGTAATTTTCAAAAAAAATGGTCTCTGCTTCCACCAAAGCTTTTTGAACTTTGCGATGAGTCTCAAATTGTAATTTTTACCAATTCACCCCCTGTACAATTATCATTAATATTAATATATTACAAATCAACATATTATGTCAAAAATAACAATACCCTGTCCAACTAAACAACCAGTGAAATTAATTTAAAATGGATTAATAATTTTTTTCCAAATTAAGGTGTGAAAATTTCTTTCCGAATACCACGCAGGCTTAAATTATTTCCGGAAATTTTCTTTCGGGCACGAATATTTTAAGAAAATTATCCCTCGTCGCTTCGCTATTTCAAAACATTCGTGTCCTCAAGAAAATTTTCAGCATAATTGTGTAATACGGCTCTGTCATTTATTGACAATATCTTCTATACACAAAAACCTTTCTTTTTTTGGGTAATAAGAAACTCTTTCAACCGACGGTCACAGAAACCATAGATAACCAACAGAAACAGGAGGTGACTTGGTATAAAAATTACAACTTTTTTAGTCGTAAATTTGACTTGGTAGGACAAGTGGTGCCAGGATAAACAAATTTAGCATATAATTACAAGTCTCGACGAGTAATTTGATACCCGCAAAGTTTAAAAAGATTTGGTTTGAAAATTACGATTTTAAGTGATTTTTCGACCTTAACAACAAGAGTTAAAATTGTTTATTTTTGCCCAACATATAGGTATAAAAAAAGCGTACTAGGTATCTTTTTGTTATAGCTTCTTGTTATTTTGCAATCTATTTGTTAATACCAAATTACTGACCACTCGTATACAAAAAAGCCACCGAGGTTTTTTGTTTGCAATAACTCAATGCACCTACTGCAATAGGTTTCATCCCGGCACCTATCTTCGTGGTTGGTTAACTCGATTTTCTATGCGTTATATTATAGGAGTGAATACATTTTTCATAAAAAGGTGGACAATATAGTTTGGAGGATATTTTCTAAAACTTTTCAAGTACAGATTCAAAACGTTTTTTGTTTGATAATTATCATAGTTATTACCTATGTAAACTTCAATTTTGTAAAGCATAAAGTTTGCATTGTCTCCACCTTCCTTAGATATAACAACACTAAGAATATTATGAATAAAGCAATATAGTAAAATAATATATCAATATCAAAGGCATAAATAATTAACTAACCTTTTTCTGCTTCAACTTCTTTCTGTTGGGTGTTGTCTGCTGGGTGCTGTCTCTGCTGGACTCAAATCGGTTTGATGATTACACAATATATTTTTTAATGTTCATTGTTCAATATTTTTACGATACCCGCACTTTCTTCAAACCGAAATCCGATTGATTTTACTTGAGAGCGAAAAATATTCACCTTTGCTTCGAAAACTGCGACCGGTAACTGCAAAGAACAAAGAAAATGCGTATATCAAACAATCATTCGACTTCGGTGCTGGCGACGAATTTCTACAAAAAACTCAGTTACCTTACCGGTCAAGGAGCATTTGATTTTCAGATTTAGCTGTAACAAATAATCCACTGTTGCCAATGTGTTTCTACGGATTAATTTTTAACAAGAAATAAATGTTTATTCGTTCATATAACTAACGTATTAAATTATGCTGAAGGAAAAAACAATCAAACTTTTAAAAAAACGCGGATCTAAGTGAATTTTAGTATGTCAAAAATAAAAATCATTTCGCTGTCAGACGTAACGCGTGATTTGATTCTGCACTATATTCGCCAACGCAAGCAGGCCGCTACATTCAAATTGCATAACATATTCCTTTCCTTTTATTGAAAAACTTCATCTAGAATACAAAGTATTGAATATCTTTTGAGAAAGGAAAGAAAAATACCTGAATTCTCACAACGTAAGCGTTTATGATGATTAAACGCAACCAATCAGAAGTATTGAATCCTGCCCGCATTCACAATACTGGTGCAAAGTGAAATCATGCAGAACCTCAATTAATGTCACTGTCAACAAAGTCAAAGTTGTCAATTATCATATGACATTCAATGTCATATTTGAATGCCAAAGTCAAAAAATTGCAGGTGGTTTTGAAGAAATGACCAAATAAATATATAATGCATGATACCACAAAAATGCTAAGAATCATGTCACATGTAAAACATTTTTTAATCTTACGGTAATATCATTTAACATTGTTAACAAGTAAAATGGATTTTTATTCACTAGTCCCCGAAGGTGGTGATGACAATAAAATTATAAGGAACATAGAATGGGATATGATGGACAAAACGAAATTCTTTCCTTTATCCATGCTCAGTTCATTTAGTGTTCGATGTGCTCTTTATCCCTTAACGTTAATAAAAACTAGGTTACAAATTCAAAAGCACAATGATTTATACACAGGTACGAAGTATTATTTACATTACATAATTGATCTAACAATTAGGTGTTCATAAAAATAGTATCTCATTAATGATAACTAGCAACATTTAGTTTATCAAATGAAAGCAAATTATATATTATGGCTGAAGAATGAACTACTGCAAATTTCTTGTGTGACCTTTGCTACCAAGATGCTGAGCTTAAATTTGATTGTTTAGGTTAAACTTGAGTTTCAAAAACAGCAACATATTGATATCAGTTGTTATATTTTAGGTATGTTTGATGCCTATGGTAAAATATACAGATATGAAGGATTTTCTGGTCTATATAGAGGATTTTGGGTATCTTCTGTACAAATAGTTAGCGGTAAGTCCTTTTGTTGTTTATTTTAATCAGTTGCTGTTAGATACATTGTTACATTCTAGGAGTATTTTATATCTCAACATATGAAGGAGTGAGGCATATTTTACACCAGAAAAAGGTGCATTCTAGTTTAAGAGCTCTTATAGCCGGAGCCTGTGCTTCATTAGTAGGTCAAACTATTGTAGTACCCTTTGATGTTCTTAGTCAACATCTAATGATGATGGGAGTCAATGGGAGGGAGGAAAAAGTAAGTTATTTGTATCAAATATTTAAGTTATATTAAATGTTTTACTTTTAGGCTTTTAATCATTTAGGAATAAAAATCCAAACTGATAAAAGTAAATTTGCGTTAACGTTAGATGTAACAAAGCATATATTCAAAATGGATGGAATTGGCGGTTTTTATAGAGGATATTGGGCTAGTCTATCCGCATATGTTCCAAACTCGGCTTTATGGTGGGGATTTTACCACTTTTACCAAGGTAAGATTTTTAAAAAATTTTATAGACTTCAAAATGTCTTTTTCTTTTCTTTTTCAGACCAATTATTCTACATACTGCCTAGTTGGTTCTCCCATCTGCTCGTGCAAAGTATCTCGGGGACATTGGGAGGATTCACCACAACAGTTTTAACAAATCCATTAGATGTAGTTAGGGCCAGGTTGCAAGTACAAAGAATAGGATCGATGCGCACTGCATTTAGGGATTTGTGGGTTGAAGAAGGTCTCAATATGTTTACCAAAGGTCTAAGTGCAAGACTCATTCAATCAGCCACATTTAGTTTTAGTATAATTGTCGGTTATGAAACAATTAAAAGAATATCCGTAAATGAGGAATATAAACAGTTCGTTAAATGGTGATATAACTATATTTTTAATTATTTAGGTAATTGTTTTTTATTCTACCAACTGTTAAAGAGGATGTGAAAATGACTCATTAAAAAAAATTAATATAAGGCAGGTAAGAGCCAGATTTTTAGTAGATACTTTTTTTTGTTACTTATACATATGGATCAAGATTATATTTATACAGGATAGTCTAAAAACTGCAATTCTTTTATACAAGGTGACTCAGATTTTAATTCCCACAACAGCCATAAAAATACATGGTCAGATTATCTCCCACTTGAATTGATTTGATTGCATTGCTCCCTAAATTACGCAACTTGTTTCGTTCAACCAATTGGATATTTTACAGTTTGGGACATTCCTGTAGTGGGAATTAATGTGAGCTACCTCATATTACGAGAATTGTTTTTGAAAATAATTATTTACTTTTTTAAAAGCTGGTCAATTTGCATTTAAAATATTATACAGGTCGATTCATTAAAAATATCCAAGCTCCTAATTTTAAATCCTCGTGCCAAGAAATATTTCAAAATTCAATAACTTTATCTGGAAAACGTGCACATAAAAGCGTATCGGGCTAAATGATAATGTTTTTAGAGTCTACAGTTTACAAGTTGGACATTGTTAATTAATTATCTTGTATAATTATTATTTTGCATTGTTTTTTTTTTAATATTGTTTGGAACATTTCCAAAGTACAAATATATTATAATAGAAATGGGTAGTTGAAATGATGCTGAAACGATTTTTCAGTCTAAAAATATGATATATAGTCCAGTGAAATTGGCTTATATTTTGTATTTGTAGATTTTAACTCCTCAAACTCAGTTTTTTTTGTATTACAAATGGCCACAGACTTTATCGACCAACTTTCATGGAAATTTGAATCATTTTATGCAAAAATATCAATTTCATCCCAAAATTATTATTAACCCTTGAATGCGACCATTTTATTTATTTAACATTTTATGAAAATCTTCCG
The DNA here is from genome assembly GCA_949126875.1 of Lochmaea capreae. Classification (NCBI taxonomy): domain Eukaryota; kingdom Metazoa; phylum Arthropoda; class Insecta; order Coleoptera; family Chrysomelidae; genus Lochmaea; species Lochmaea capreae. Next base: position 1,073,977 of record OX421395.1, on the reverse strand, counting down.
TCAACTTAGTACAATTAATTTTACAATTTCACCTTGAGGAAGTTACCGGGATGCTTGTAGATTTACATACACTGTGCCGGATTTACTTCATTATTTAAAGTTGTGGTAGATAGAACCAGAGGTGCAGCTTAAAACTGGTACAAATTTTCCCGTAGCATCATCAAAAAATGATATCCTATGTAATATTATGGTGGGGGAAGCCATAAAACCCTATAAATTTGTTATAAAAAGTTTTTTATTATTTTTATGGCGTTCCCCATCATAGTATTCCATTTAATAACATTATTGAACAATGAAATATGCTAGAAAAAAAAATTCTATGCATTTTCAGCTACAGTTCTGGTTCTACATATTTCCCAAAGTTGTGATTTGATTTTATTGTTACCAATTATAGTTTATTTATTGCCAAATTGTACATATTGAAATATTTATTGATCTATGAAATGTTAGAATTGTTATTTATAGTAATAAAGTACTATATTATCTATTAAATGTTTGTAGTCCTTTTTGATATTAATTTTTCCGAAGGTAGAAGCAAAATACGCAAAACTTACCGAATTCTTTTCCAAAAATCTGGTTAAATCCACAATTTATCTTCAAACTGCTTTCCAATGGAAAATTTATAAAATCATTCAGTTTCTTACCTGCAAAAAAGAACCAGTAACGAAAAAATTTCTAAAATAAATTTCCAGATCTTGCAGGATTTTGGTCACTGTGTACGTATCAACAAGTGTACACGGTTTTTTAATTCAACTCAGAATTTATTCTTGGGTTTTTATTTAATTTGATACTTTTCGCATGAAATTATGGTCAGCTTTGACCAGTTTCTATAGAGTCATAAGCATTGTTATGTTGTCAACAACGTCAAACTGAAAGCTTTATTATAATGAGAGAAATTCAAATTATTGGTTTGTATAATAGCCAAAAGGATATAAAAGAATTAGCAAAAATATCGCTTGTATGTTGCTGCTGACAAAAAAAAAAATCAAGAAAGAGGTATGTTCACTATGTGTATAATTTTATTTTTATGATTTGTCAGTTGAAAAAAACAGTTTTTTTTTAAACTTCACTTGGACATCAAATAATTGCATATATATCGAAAGAAATATTAGAAGCTGGTTAAGTTCTCAATTTTCTTACAATTTAGAAGCAACGTATCAAAACTTGAGAAATTGTCCCAAAGACTGCTACTGCAGTTTCAGAAACCGTGCTTTTGGCATACTTTCACGAAAAATTTGCTGTATTGAAGTCTCCATCAAGCTTATGATGTAAATATTCTATAGTGAAGTCCATCCTTTCCATGGAGGAAAACATATAGGTATTTCCAACTTAGAAACTTCGAGCAATTTAAAAAAAAAGAAATGACGGATATAAACCCAAAAACTCTAATGTGTTTGACAGGGAAGATGTGAATAGATTCCTGTTTGAAGCCCCCGATGATATTTATTTAATGATGAAGGTTGTAACGATTATGGAAATTGCTCTAGTGAACTTTGTACAATGAAAATGGAAAATGTTGAATTAAGACATGAAGTCATAATTATTGTTACTATTCTCGATTCCAAAAAATGGAATTTCACGCAAATAAAATGTTATATAATATAACGAAGCCGGAAGTCTCTTGCAGTACTTTAAGAGTGACGGAAAACTTGGTTAGAGATTGAGAAATTATGTAGTCAAAACATTTCATAAAAATTTTGTAAATAATTGTAGTATTAATATTCATATAAATAAATAAGATACACGTTTTGTATGACATAAATTATTACCACCCTGGTTGGTAAGTTGACTCACTACCCGTCGTTAAGGGCAATACAGTGCCATATTATCCAATAGGCTGACTAGGCTAATAATGAAAGAGTGTATAACACGTAACAAAACTGTGAGTGGGTCAGAACTACATGTGCCTAAAAAACTTTCAGCTACTAGTCTTTATGACAGTTTCGATGCTTTTAAAGAAGGTTTGAATTTTATTGTGAGCAGTGCTCACTGAGCACCTAAAACAAAAGCCGAGGAAAAGGTATATTTCAGAAAATGTTGCTTGGAGACTTTGTGGAGATATTTTGATTCAATTCAACAAAACAGTCCAGTCTTTGCAAAAGCAAAGCATGGATATAGGGACAGCCGTTCAACTCTCTAAATCATTCATTAACTTTGTTATGGAAATGAAACAAACTTATAACAACTACGAAGAAAGCGGTAAATTGTTAACAAGATGTAGTAATTATAAGGAAGAAAAAAAGGAACTGTTTGCCAGGAGAGAGTGTTGTTGGAGAAACTACTTTTGATGGTAGGACAGATATGGAAGTAAATATGTTCTACGTGGTTGTAGACAGTATTGTATATTATAAGAACTCGAGACGCGAAAAAATTCGTACGATGAAATCAGTGAAAACACTAAAGACAATAATAATAAAAGAAAATCATCTTCGAGGAATTTATACTAAAGATTTGAATAGTAATTTTGAAAATGAATGTATACAATTCAAATATTTTATTCAAACTTTGGACTAACCTCTGATTCTGAGAAAAGAACATCAAAAACTATGTAACGGTTGCAAACACTCCACAGCAAAAATTTAATTCATACGTTTCCCAAAATGGACATTATTTTAAGAATATTATCTGTGTTTACCAGTGACGAAAGGTGATGAATCGAGTAAAAAATTACTTAAGAAATTATTCAGCAGACGATAAAACTGCTGACCCCTCAATATTATATATCAGAGGCAGGTGTCGTAAAATACATCTGTAGAAAATCGATTTTTTCATTTTCAAAAATACTTACATATATTTTTTGCAAAACGCGTTTTATTTTACATGTAACTATATTTTTACTTTCCTAGTTTAGATACGCCAAAATGATGTCAGCCTAGAGCGCTCAAATGTCTTAATCCGGCTCTGGGGCAATCGATATCTTTTTGGTAATTTTTACTTACGTCCTTCAAAATAGTGTCAAAATGTGTTCAATCTACGCAAACTCAATGAAATTCGGAACTGATTCTCAAGCTTGTTGGAACAAACCTATTATATATATCACATCTATCATGTCTGACACTTCGGTCGACATCTCAGCCGACGTTTTATCTTTCTCATCTCACAACTCTCATCTTCGCCAACAACTCGCATCTCATCTTGGTAGCAGCAAAACGTCATTTTCGGTTCCCTAAGTAGCATGTCAAGATAGGGTTTTCAGTAAGGTGGTATAATGAAAAATCAGTTTTTTGTGTGATCAATTTATTGCCAATTAAAATATAATCGATTGTATTTGCTAACAATATTATAACGTTCGAATATAGTAACATACTATACTAAGGACAAACATGGAAGAAGCTAACAAACAATATTTTTTTTTTAATATCTTTATAATACCGAGTTATTCAGAAATTACATATCTACAATTGTTTCAAATTTTTTTCGCATCACCGCTCGTTCTATCTAACGTCATCGGTAACAGACGACTGGATATCAATACAAATTGTGTATATAAAATTTGCAACTTGTTTACAGGGTGATCTATTAAGATAAATTTTGGAATTGAAAATTGCGGTAATGGTTTTTTATTTCCTGTACCAATCTTTTGCTTTTGTCAAGGTTTCCATTTTATTTATTTATTTTTTGATCTCTTTCCATGCATCTACCAATTTTTTGCTTTTTCCATCTTTATTTCTGGAATTTCCTCTTTTTCTTATTTCCATTCTCGAAAAAATTTATTCATACAGCATTTACATTGAAATATTTCCTTCAAAGTGTATCTCAACGAACGATTTTTTCTTCGAAACACCTTATATACCTACTGGGTGTTTCGAAAAAAAGGTGGCTTGTATCTAGAGTAAGTAGAAGACTGAAAAATAAGTAGATTTCACATTCTCCTAGCATCGTCCGTATTCTATATACAGGGCAAAAAAAAAGTATATACATTTTTATAAATTTGTCATATTTAACACTACTTAACCAGCGCCCTCTATAAGAGTGAAGTGAAAGCATCTAAAAAATATTCAAATACAATTTTATCACAATGTTGCTAATAGTTTGGAGATAATCGTAAAAAATATAAAAACATTTTTTTCAACGTACTTACGAAGGTTTTTTCTATTTTTCTACTTATTCCAGCAACGTAGCCACATTTTTTCGAAACACCCTGTATATTTTAGACACTCAATTAATATGTTTTCGATTAACCCCGTATTTTGAAACCTCCGTATCGTATATCTAATACCTACTTTGTTTCTACTGTTAAATATTTTTGGAGATCTAATTTTTTTTATCATCTATGGGGGGTGGTTCTAATTTTTTTTTGAGCTTTTTTATCATTTTTATATTATGGAGAGAATGGAAAAAGTTTTTTGGAATAATCGAAAATGAAATTCAAAGAATCATAAAAAAAATTGTTATTGTTAAAATTACCATCCTGGGTTGGTGGATTATTAAATTGGCGCAGTCAGGAGGATTCTATTTTATTAAGAACGAATTCGACCAAACTATATACAGGGATGATTAAATATGTTTATTCAATAGAACCACCCTTATTGAATTTTTTATTCCCGAAAAATTGAAGGATATACAATAATTCATATTTCATATAGGGAAATTCATCATATTTGTAAAATTGGGAGGAAATCAGAAGCAACTAAGATAGAAATAATTACATTTTTTCCGAAAACGTGCAAAATAAAAATGTTTTCCATTTAAGAAGTGAGAGATTTGATGTAAGATGTAAAATAAGAGATGGGAGATATGATTTTGTAGATATGATATGTTGGATTGGAAAAAGTCCCATGTCTTACCAACATCTTCCAAAGATTTCATATTTGGAAAACAATTGGAATACTTTTTTTATAAAAATCCTGATGGATCAATTTTTTTAACGACTTCCCAGTGTAGATTAATTTACAGAGATGCCTAACATGGAATTGAAGAAAATTTATTGTTAATTTTGATTCCCTTTCGTATACACGGGGTTTTAATTATCACAATTATGAGAAAACGAAATAAATCTGAAAAAGAGAGGCACTAATATAATTGAAGATCCATACTACAAACGTGAACAACTATAAAAAATTTTTTTAATAAACTATCTCATTGTCAAAATCGATTGCTTTATATTATAGGCACTTTTTTCAGTGTAGAAAAAAAAAACTGACGCACTCTGTTTTAGGAAATTTTTTTATATAATACGGGGGATTTACGAAATGTAAGGACTGAGGAGAAGTTTACAGAGTGATTTATGCACCTACAATCTTAGGTGGATTTTTTGTTGTGATAGTTTATTTATAGATAAAATTTATCAACATTTTGGATTGTCTAAAACTTTTATAAAAAGTGCAGTAAAAGCATCTGTCTCTAAAAATATAGAATTACATACATACACACACCGAACTTCTACCAGAAAGGTACTTCGTAAAAATTAAAATAAAACAAAAAACTTCCGTTAAAAATTACTTAACAAAAAAAATCTACAATACTAGAGAAAAAAGCACCATGGATATCGAAATTATTACATTATCGATATTCGGTATATTGCACATATTTTTAAAAAGAAAAAATGATGGATGACACTACGTTTTGTACTTATTCAAATCATACGTATATATGTATAACAAAATGAAAGTAAAATTACAATAAGTACTGATTTTTTTTTTTAATTAAAATTGTTACGTTACAAGGGGGCGCTACCAAAAGTTAGCAAAAACAAGGATAGTTAATAATAATTGGAAGGAAAAAATAACGTTATAAATACTACCAGAGGAATGGAAAGAAAATATGAGTATATGAGTATCTAAAGTGATAAAAAAATACGAGGTGCGACGAAAAGTTAGCAAATGAAAATTTCATAAATACGAGACGCGTACTAATTTCAGAAATACGAGGAATGGACAGAAATTGACGATAATAATGGTTGTAGAAGTACGAACTGTTTTAAAAAATTATGGTTTTGGAAAGATTAGGAACGCCCAAAAGTACAAGGTAGAGAGAGCCAAAGATATAAAAAAAAGTTTCAAAATTACGAGGAGTGTACAGAATTTGGAAAAAAAAGTATTACGAGGTGCGACCAAATGTTTGATTTGTAAAAAAATCAGTTTTTGTTGTAATTTTATTTTAACTAATAACTATTATTTTTTCTATTCATATTTTGAATTGGTTATGAAAACTGAGAAATAAAAATGTTAAACACATATTATATGGCATGCCTTTAGCGACATTTTTGGCGATTGTACTGCATTTCATCTAAAATTTCACAATAAATAAATGATATAAGTACTTATTACCCCTTTAAAATATTTTTTTTTTAAATTCCTGGTAAATATTTAACTACCGTAAATAATGATTTTTGAAAATCTACCAGTTTCGGAGAAAATTGTTGGAACCAATCAAAATTATTTTTTAAACAACTCTATCGATATGTAACGCTTACATTATTGATAGTAAATTATTTCTAAAAAAAAACGATAAAAAATAGGGCATGTTGCAAATTGGTACATTTGAACTACTTCTACTCTAAATTGAACTGATTACAGTACTAGACGTAGCTGGGAAATGAAAAAAGTTCCAAAAATCTATTTAAATCGACATCGAAAATAAATTGACAAATGTACACAAATTATATACAGGTATGGTCAAAAGTTAGATCGAAAACGACTGAGGAGGAGAAAATAGTAAATAGCAGCCAAGAGTAATGAAAAAATGTCGATATTTTGTAGAATGATTATAAAATGTGCGCCGTTGCCAGATCAATTATTTTGGGGTAGAAAAGCGAAAATTGTTATAAAGTATTATTGATCTGTGTAAGACTTTGTATTCTCTAAAAAGAACTTCAATGGAAGACAAAAGTGATAGGTACATCTACTATTCATTATACTAAGAGGCGTTGAAAAAATTTAAAAAAATTAGTGGTTATAAAGAAATAATTGAAATTGAAACTTTTTTCATAAAATTTTGTTCTTAAAATTGTAATTACCCCGGTATACAATACAATCTACCAAATCAATCACCATAAAAAATAGGCGATGGTAATATTTATATATCTATGTATATATAAAAAAAAAATTATTAACCAAATTTAATATAAACACTGGTTAGACTCAACCTTGCGCTCTAAAATAAAAAATGTACAACATATTGTTACTGTACAAAATAATTTAGTCCTTAGAAATTTACAAAAAAAAAAAATAGTTTACGGACGATAAATTTTAGTGAAAATGAAAAAAAAAATGTATTTTTGTATGAAATGTGATAAAACACAAAAGTAAAATGATAAATGCTGCAAAATTATGTTGATTATTCAAGAAGCACACTGTATATTTCGATTTTATCTGAAAGCTGAACTGTTTTTCTTTCTGGAATGTATAATTTCTTGCAGATTAATTAAAAAATGACAGAGACGTTTGGTTGTTCATGATAAGCTTTTATGTTCCAGTTTGAAATTGTTTATAACCAAATAACTTCATTTTTTCAATTAAATTTCAATAAAAACATTTTTTGGAAGGAAAATCGTTTGGTTTTTCATGCGAGATCAAAATATACAGGGAGATTCCTTGAAAATAGACATAATTGCAGTCGAAAAATATCATTTTTGTTAACACTTTGTATAGAAAAAAAGTGAAAACCTGACAAAAAATTCTTTGAACGTCATCAAATTACTTATGTTTTCTTGACATTTCTCTCAGAATTTGGTATTTTGATGACATTTCATTTAAAAATTCATTCGCACGTGCTGCCCTCTTTAATTTCAAGTGTCAATATGAAGAAAAAACATTATTATTTCTAAGGACCGGCCTAATAAATAAAAAAAACAAAAACATCCTACCTTAAAATCAATAAAAAGTGGATGGTTGTTAAAAAAAAAACAAAATTTAAAAAAAAAATAAAACACAAAATTGTTGTGTCTATTTTTCGTTTTTACTTTACTGCTTATAGTTCATCAGCTCGAAATTGACCAGACCATTCAAATCGTCCAATTCGTTGAGGTAATCCATGCCGCTGGCACTGCTGCCAATGTGTGTGTTGACCGTCGTTGCCACCGAACCAGCGTAACTGCACAGACATAACCAGATATCACATACTGCAACACAGACAACCAATAATATTGAAAGGACAAACTGGTTTCAACCATTTTCAAGAGGTTACGAAAACAAAATTTCCTTGGCATTAAACCAATACGTTTGTTGAAAATGTTTACCAGTAGATTCAAATTATTTTTAAAGGTAAATACCACCCATCAAAAACAAAATAAAACAAAAATAAATTTACCCCTTGGAGAAAAATTTTTTTTGTAAATAAATAATAGAAATGAAAATTATTGCAAATATATATACCCGTTTTAAAAATATCATCGCTTGCCCATGGTAGAAAAAATGTTTTTAATAAATGAACCCCTTTAAAAAAATGTATCGTACGCCCTAGACAATTTTTGGGAATAAATAAACTCTTTGAAAAATTGTATCGTCCGCCCATGGTAATTGAGATTCCCACAAATGAATCAGTCCCTTCAAAAAAATTATTTCTACTCCCATGATAAAGAAATTTTTTGAACCCTTTAAAAAAATGTATCGTACGCCCTAGACAATTTTTGGGAATAAATAAACTCTTTGAAAAATTGTATCGTCCGCCCATGGTAATTGAGATTCCCACAAATGAATCAGTCCCTTCAAAAAAATTAATCCTACTCCCATGATAAAGAAATTTTTTGAACCCCTTTAAAAAAATGTATCGTACGCCCTAGACAATTTTTGGGAATAAATAAACTCTTTGAAAAATTGTATCGTCCGCCCATGGTAATTGAGATTCCCACAAATGAATCAGTCCCTTCAAAAAAATTATTCCTACTCCCATGATAAAGAAATTTTTACAAATGAATTAATCCCCTATATAAATTTCTTAGTAAACGGAAATTTTTACAGGTAATTTGACATCTTATAAAACTTTTTTATGGTATGCTCATGTAAACTTTCACAAATACGTCAATCCCTAACAAAAATTGTATCGTACTCCTATTACAGAAAGAAATTTTGGAAATTTTCACAAATAAATTGACCCCTTATAAAAAATTTATCGTACGCCCATAATATTGAAATTTTTGAAAATAAGATATAAGATAGACAATTTTTACAAATAATTTGACCTCTAATGAAACTTATGGTACGCCCATGGTAGATGGAATTTTTTACAAACAAATGAAGCCATCAAAACATTTTGACTTCCAAAATCGCAAAAATTCGACTAATTCCGACTAAAATTCATCAAGATATGACATAAATTAAAAAATTAAACTCAATTGTCATTAAACTGGTATTTTGGAAAAAATCGGGTTTCGTGAATAAAAATTATTGTATAGAATTAAATACCTTTCGAAAATGGTTAAATTGAACATAAAAGCAACGCCGAAATGATTAAAATCACGTGATAAAATGTTGCAATGTGTCTGGTTAAGTCTGTTTGCAGCATGCTAGTCATGAAATGTTTGGACCCAATTATAAATCACATTTCAACTCGTGGTAAAGTTAAAAGAAATTAGTTTATAATTGAACTTTTTCGAGTAAAATATGATCTACAATTTGCAACATCGATCCGACAAAAGCACTGTGTTTTATTTATTCTCAACTTTCAAAATAAAAAAGATATTTTTGTTGCCGAAATCTGTATATTTTAAAATAATACATTAATTAATCTTACATTCAGTCAACGTTATGTTATGTATCACAAAATTTTTTATACTCTTATAAATTTTGATTTCAAAAATTCTCTTTTTATCCTTAAAATCCTCCGAAAGTTCAAGTGTATAATATTTGATTAACAAGTAAAAAATAATATATATATATTTATAAAATTCGTTTTTTCTTTTTTAATGTAAGCGTAAAACAATAAAAAATATATGTATAAGTAAAAAAGTATTGCGTATATAAAATACATTAGAAATTTTTTTTTTTAAATCTACAACTAAGAATAAAGCACAGTGACTTCACAGATATTTTTCATTAAAAAAAGTTTGATCCTTTTCTTCTGGTGTTATAAGTCAAGCATATTTGGAAAACTGACAGAAAAAGGAATAGGTTATTTCTTTTTAGTTTTTCCTCAGTTATTTGTTGCATTTTCCAACAAAACACAAAGAAAAAGAATTGAGAAAACCAACTGCACTCATCCCGGAAATTTTATTTTCAAAAAAATCACGTTTTCACCAACTGCACTCACCCTAAATATTTTAATGATAAATAAAACATTTTTCACCAGATATATCAAAATTCTTGGAATCTTTGTACTTTGTGGGAAATAATTAGAAATATGCGTACGGTTTTGTTTAAAAAATTAATAAAGAAAATGAAAACTTACGTAGTACTACCTACAGACGGTGTATCACGCGAGGGATCAGGTGACTGCAACATATGTTGAGGAGTGTTCGGATAGGTATGAGTTCCAGTAAATCCGGGTATTTGCGTCACCAGTTGCGGTCTTACGTAACCGTTATTCGCCGAAGGGGGATTGTCTGAAATTCACAACGGTTAAGCTACAAAATTGCCCGGACAAATATTAATAACGTTTTTATAATTTTGATTCCAACTTGCCCTACGCCCCTCGTAAATGCAATTTTCTATAAAATTCAAAATACTCAAATAATTCACACCAAAATCTCCTCCACAAAATTAAAAATAATTACACTAAAATCTAAAGCTCCCCTCGTCAAAATAATTCAATATTTCGCCAAAATCTGAGACGTCCTAATAAATGCAGTTTATTTTAAATAAAAACAATTAAAAATTGAACTTTTCAAAAAGCAAATTTTCACTAAATTTGAAGATAATTACCTTGATAAGGTGTATAGTATTTCCCAAACGGGATATCCTTCGATATGTCTGGATACAAAAAAACGAGATGATTCAAATCCGCAATGCGATCGGCCAGAGATCGTATGGCGAAATCTTTGGATGTAAAAGGTTGCAAACTAAAAACTTCACCTGTATCTAAAACAATATTAGATTTATTTTTTCACCATCAAAAAATTTATTCGATATTATATACAGGGATGAACATTTTTAACAAAACAACAAAGGAATAGCAAAGAAAAGTAGTTTTAAAAAAAAATACAAAGTACTGTACCTGAAATCCAAGCAATTGTTATCCCTCCTAATTCACTATCGGAAAATCTTAACAAAAACGTTCCGCATACACAAGACGAAAGCATTTCTTCAGCTTGACGTTTTCTTACGAATCCCATTATGGCACTAAAAGTTACAGCACTGTTTAAGTGAATCCAAAAAGGGTAACGCTAAAAAATATTGACTCACCCGTCCACCCAAGGTCCCCTCAAGTGTTCCCTGGTAAGTTTCATAATGGCATAGAACCATTCCCAAAACGTAAAATTTCTCTCGCTTAAAGGTTCTTTGCAAAATTGCGCCCAAGTTAATAACGAATTGCTGGTTTCGTTGAAGTTACCTCTGAAAGCTTTTTCGGATAAAAATCGTAAATTGTCCTCGGTGAGACCGCGTCCTGTAGCTGCTCGGAATTTAATAGACAATGTTTCCGCTACATTCTTCCAAGCTACCTAAACGGAGGATGGTTTTTTTTTAATAAAACAAAAATTTCAAATTTTTTATGCAAAATCAGAAAAATATTGTAGGTTAATAATAAGTTTTATACTCTTTTACACGCCCTGTATAACGAAATCCTAAGAAAAATATACAATTAATTTTTTTTAAATAAAAATCAACTTACTTTTTCAGGTACAGCAAATGGTACTCGTCCAGGTTCGCTAAAGGCGTTATCCCAAGTGACAGTAGCCCAAGCGTGCGGTTCTTGGTTACCATGGACAATGACAACCACCGGTAGACTCAACGTCCAGACTTGAAACATCAATTCTCCTCCACCAACGCTGAACTGTGATTGAAAAAGCAGGGAAAATTTTTCGTCCATCACGCTTTCGGTTCCTTTTGAAAAAAAAATTATCACTATTCACAATAAAATAAGAAAAATTATCAGATGTCGAATAATAATTATTATTTATATTCCAATCTTTCATATTTTTCAAAATTGTATTAAAGATTGGAATATAAATAATTATTTTTCGACATCTGTTGATAAAACGCTTTATTAAAAACGACAATATTACAGGAAACTGTAATAAGCTTTAACTATTTTTATTCACCTTTTTTCTCGGCTCTTTTGATTTTTTTCAATTGCATATTCCTAAAGCTGACCGAAAGTTGTCTGGAATTTTGTTGGTATTCCATTGTGCCTGTATTATTCAAAATTTCCCCAGAACATTCGCCGCTCTTACCCAATTTGTCGTTTTTTAAAAGCATATTCGCCTGCGATTCCGATATTATAGTCACCTTTACTTGCGGTGGCGTCATGTGAACGTTCAATTTACCACCGACCAAAAGACGAACTGTCGCTGTAAATCTAAAAGTTTTTTAAAAAATTATAAGTAGGTATTCACACCTTCACCTTCATAATAACTGGATAAACATTCTAGGCTACAAAATAGACCACAGAGTGTACATTACAACCATAAACATAGTAGCACACTAACAATAAAAAGAGGTGTCCCACAAGGATCTATATTAGGTCCCCTACTATTTATAATATACACCTTCGTACATGAATACTGTAAATAATGATCTAGAAAGACTGAGATGGTCCTTTTCACCAGGAAAAGAAGTTTATCGGGTTTGAAACCTCCTGAAATCTTCAAAAGCAAACTAAACTTTTCGGAAGAGGTGAAATACCTTGGTATTACCCTCGACAGGAAACTAACATGGAACTCTCATCTACACAACAGAGCAAAAAGAGCATATGTGGCTTATGAGCAGTGTCGGAGGACAGTGGGACGCACATGGGGTTTGTCACCCTGTGTGGTTACCTGGATCTACACTGCAATAATAAGACCCATGTTAACGTATGGAGCAATTGCATGGGGACCGAAGGTTCTACAAGCAACGGTCATCCAAAAATTATATCAAATACAGCGAATGGCTTGCTTAAACATCACAGGAGCCATGAGAACAACACCAACCGCAGCAATGGAACTAATTACTGGTCTGACCCCTCTGGACCTGCACGTCAAGGAGGTTGCGTTAATGGCCATGGTACGATTGCGCACGGCTGGTGTAAACCCCGAAGTAGGAGTGGGCCAATTGAGGTTGAGCCTGTGGCAGGAAGCGCTCACTGCGCTACCTCTGCTGCAGGCAACCAATGATGCAATTGAACCCAGGTTTTTGTTTAACAAACCCTACAAAATTCAAATAAAACAGAACACAGAGCCAGGTGCTGCAAATGCAATACGCATATATACAGATGGTTCTAAAATGAAAGAAGGCTCAGGATGTGGAGTTTACTCAAGAGCACTAAGCCTAAAGATGAAGTGGGGAATGGGAAACAATACCAGCGTAGTTCAAACAGAACTGGCTGGTATCTCAATTGCCACAAAAGAACTAACCAGAAGAGGAATTTCTGGCAAAAACATAATAATCTGCACTGATAGTAGACAAGCCCTATTAGCCTTAAACAGACAACGTGTTATATCGAGGCTAGTACTAGAGTGCCACCAAGATTTAGCTGACGCCTCGGCAGATAACAATATTATCCTGAGGTGGGTTAAAGGGCACGACAGGAGTAAAGGAAATCGCATTGCTGATTCTTTAGCCAGGGAAGCCGCTGGACTAAAAATTCTAGGACCCAGTGACACCTACGGCCTAACGACTTCGACAATTGCGGAACTAGCCAAACGCTACACCCATACTCAATCCCTTACGAGATGGGATGGAATCAAAGGATGCAGTCTTGCCAGGATCACCCTGGGCGACCCTGGGAAGCTGGAGCCGAAGAAATATTTGACGATGACCAGGAGAAACCTACGTTTAACAGTAGGATTTCTGACTGGTCACTGTCAACTAGGGAAACACCTCCATACTATGGGGCTAGTGGACACACCTCTATGCAGGATGTGTGAACAGGAAGATGAAACTGTCAGGCATGTCTTATGCGAGTGTCCGGAGTTATCGTCAATAAGAGAGTGTGTGTTCGGTGAGTCTTGGCCTACACCTGCCGATATAAAGGAGATGTCTCCTAGTGACCTGTCCACCTTCCTGAGAAGGACAGGATGGACAATGACCTAGGAAGACAACTCCTAGGGATGATGCACAATGGGTCACATGTGGCCTAAGTGCTGTGAGCCTACACTCACCCTCCCTACTCTACAGATACAGATAGATAATGATCTACTAACCACTATGTATGTAGATGGTACTAACTTTTCATATCACTGCAAAAATACATCTGATATAACTGAAAGCACATAAAAAATCCTAACTAAAGCTAAAATTTGGTTTGTTAACAATGTATTATACCTCAACGAAAGTAAAAGTGAAACTTGCGTGTTCAGCTTAAATCACACAAACAAAGCAATAAAAGATATTACTTTCTTGGGAATATATCTAGACACACAACTTCCATGGAGCCCCCGTATAGATAACCTTTGTGGTGGGCTAGCTAGAACTGTATATGCCTTACGTAGACTATCAACTATAGTTAACACAGAAGCTGCAATAACTGCTTATTATGGACTTTTTCATTCTAAACTTCTGCATGGTATTCTAGTGCGAGGAAATACCAGTCAAGGCTTGCTACAAAGGGTGTTTGTCTTACAAAAAGCAGCTGTACGCTCCATTATACAAGAAAAATATCATGAACCTTGTAAAGAGATATTTAAACAGCTTCAAATTGTGAGTTTGCTCTCCTTAATTGTAAAAGAAAATTTAAATAACACCCCATTCAAAACTTGCTTACAAAAATATGAATTGTCATGACGACCTTTTATAGATGTTTCCACACTAAATTAACAAATATCCTAAGAAATATAACATGTATATCAAAAATCTAACAATTTTTCATTGATATAAGTAAAATTTCCACTGGTACTTACCTTGTGTTTGTTTTCATGACTTGAGGAGGCTGTTTTTCAATAATAAAAGTTGATGTAACTAACGTCGAAAGTAGCTGTGTGAATTCTTGCACTAAATGTGGCAGTATATCCGCAACTACAGGTGGATCTACCATGGGTACTCTCTGTTTTAACCTTTCCACTTCTTTGGTTTGTTGTCTGTTTAACCATATCAACTCCGCTAGACTCTCGCACCTAATAAATTGAGAATGTAAAAGAATTTTTTTTTAAATAAAATGAAATCGAATACTTACCATTCTTGTATCGAGTCCAAATTACTATTGAAATTAGCTCCATTTCCAGCTAGTTGTTGGTCGCGTTTCCATTTTATAAGTTCCTCGTCTAAAACGTGCGTTTGTAATTGTGCTAATAATTGAAAAGTTTCTTTCAACTTTTCCCCCAAAGCTAAGCGTAATTGTAGTAAAGCGGCTAATTTCTGGTTTAAGTTTTGTTCCAACATTTCTTTTTGTTTTTGAAGCTTCGGTACGTTGGGTGGAAGTTGAGCACTTGGTTGTGTTGTAAGTTGTTGTAAGTGTGCTGAAACAAACAAAAAATATTCAAAATCGCATCAAAAAAAGTATGTTGAATCACTTACCACTAATTTTTTGACATTCGTGATACTGTAAAGCAAAAGATTCCAATTCTTGTTCCATTTTTCTTAAATCCTCAGCTGTACTCTGCGTTCTACTGCGTAATACATTTACTTTTTGTAAAACTTCCGCACCGGTATTTGATATCATCAAGTTTGGTAAACCTGTGAGGCTGTCAACACCTGCAGCTTGAACTAACCTCATTTCAGCAGCTAAACAACTACGGATTAGGGTGAAGAGTTGAATAGGACAAGAGCTGAAACAAAAGTTACTTTATGTTCAGTAAAATATAAAAAACTGATAACTACAAAACTACAGCCTGAAAATGAAATATCACAAACAAAATTATTTAAAAAATCACTCACCTGTACCTCTCTCTAAATAGCTTAGCGGCTTCAGCAAGTTTAAGTTTTGTTAAAAAATATTCTGAATCGCCAACGACTGACGCTTTGTTTTCAATTTCTGTTATAAGAGAATTAATCAATCCCGCAATGTACTGTTCATGTTGAGGATTATCAAGTTGTGGTTCAATGTCTGACCTGAAAATGGGATGAACCGTGTCTTTAAAACCAAATTAGATGAGTTTTTAGCTTTCTCGTTAGGCAAGAAATGATATTTTACTATCATATGTAATTTATGTTGAAAAAAGGTCCCTCGAAAGATGTATTAAAAAAACCATCAACCTTTTTTTATAAACATTTATCATTGATTTTGTCCTATAACTAGACTTTATCATAGTGAATAAAATATAAATTTAATTTTTTTATGAAAGTAAGATAAATCAAACTGTTTACATTATCAAATTTAATTGGTAGTAATTGTCAATTATCTATGCAGTTTCAATATAATTAACTAAATCATTTGGATGCAAATTATCTAATTATACCTTCTACTGTACACTGTGTTCATAGCCAAGTATCTATCCTTAGTATCTTTAAGAAAAAGGAACTTGACATTTTGCAAATAATAGCAAAACAATTTACTGTTTATGAATAAAAGTTCATGAGAAAATTGTTGTCACTAAAAATCAGTCATCAGCTTATCTGTATCAGATAATTTGCGATGTTAATACATGGATATCTAGCATACAATGTTCGTTTAAAAGTACCTATTCATGGAAAGAAAAAAAATTAATGAAAAATCTCACGCTTCGATATCCTACCTATCCAAAGATGATCTAAAAATAATCTACAACACTTACCAGAATTTTTCTTCGATATATTGAGCGAGATAATGTCTTACTTCGATTGGGAATATATCGCCATAGATTTGTTGCAAACTTCCAGGTGGAAGTTGCTGTACTTTAGCCCAAAGTGCCATAATTTCGTCCTAAAATGAAAATATACTATTTAATAAAATTCATGCATTTATAAAGTAGCTTGAATAAATATTTTAAATATCCATTATCAGCTTTCTAAACACGAAACCGTTCAAGGTCATCGTTGAGCGGGACCATCCATCTATTCATAAATTGTTTACATAGAAAATTGGTGAGAAAGAAAATAATCAAATTTATTCGCCAATAAATTATTAGGCATAGCGCAAATAATTTAAATGAACCTTCTAGGATTGTTTAAGCAAAAATTTAACACACGAAATTAACAAAAGTGCAAAAATTTACCTATCTCAGCATATCAACAACATGGCAACCGAATTCACATCCTTTTCTTGTTATCTGTCGTTGTCAAATGTCACATCATTTTAGTCAAGTGTCAAGATTGTAATTTTGTACCCATTTCAACTAATTGGAATCAAGTTGCACAAAATAAAGAAAATGCAATTTAAACCAACGACTTACATAAATATTCTGAGAATAGTAGACGTTACTTAACGCGATTGGGATTGGACAGTTTTGCCCCAAGAATTTAAATGTGGTCGACGTATATGACCTTGAAGTAAGTTGAGAACGTTTTTGTGATATCTATTGATTTGTGGATATCAGACAAATATTATGCGTTTGGTTGCGATCTTACGTTGCAAACAAATGGTTGTTTAGTACAGAAACCACTAAGTGTTTTTTTATTCACTTCTTTGGTGATAAAATTCAAGGAAATACTCGATTTTTGATAACATAGTTATGTGACTCAATTTATTTTATTGGTGGAATTGGAAACTTGGATCTTGGGCAATATTAATATTTCCACGTTAAAAAAAATATTTATTAACAAAAAAAAAATACTTCAACAATCCGACAACAATAAATAAAATTTTATAAAGCCAAATAGGATAAACCTCGTATTTTCGTCAAATTTGACAGTTCCATATCGACGGTGGAAAGGAAAAAGTGCCTAACCGACATTTGAGCCGTTATTAAGTTATATACATAACTGTAATCGCCGAAAAATTCTGCGGCGAATGGACAGAGTTTCGAGTTCCTACGGTGAATTTTACTGTCGCTTAGGAATATTATATTTTGATGATTAATTCCAGCTTTTGGCGACCAAGCGACCAAAAAGTCACCCATTAAAAAAAAATATGTATTTAGGAAATTTTATACAAACAAATTATTTGCTTAGTAAATTTTACATGTTTTTGATTTGAAATATTTTGACTTTTAGTCTTTTTATCCTGATCGTGAGAAAAAATAAAATTTTGATTGGATCTAATTACCCCCCAGAAAAAAATATTTTTCTGTCGCTTAAGTATTTTAACCTCACTCAAAATTTCTACCACCTATCATTTATCTATTTTTTACAAGTTGTTAATAATACAAATGGTACACAGTGTTCAGCACAGCCAGGAATGACCCTTTTCCATATGAAGTTGAAAAATGTAGTTTTGAAGATTTTTATAAATGGGACTCCATAGCTGATAAATATGTTAAGGGTAACTTGATGGGAAAAATTAGTAAAATTAGGATTGTGACATTTAAAAGAAGTAATCCTCTAATTATTTCAGTCAAATATACAATGAACAAATCTGCAGAGTCTAGTGTGATTGAAATTCAGTCAAAACCTAAATTGTCTCTTGTGCCATGCTACCGATCATTTCTGGCCATTTCAAAACCAAAATATGATGATTTGGTTAAACTTTGTAAAGACAAAGTTATACCAGCTCATCTTCAACATGAGTATCTGAACTTGCCACAGGGTTCTACGCTTCAAGACGCCCTGCCTGAATCAGATATTGAAGATAATTGAGAAAATTGGCTGACTTTTGTTAAGACTGAGTTTATTTTTTTTTATTTTTATCAAATGGGTTACAAAAGTAATCATTTTTTTCGTCAATATTATATTTTTGTTAGTGTTCTTTTACCAAATATTGAAAACGACAAGGCTGACTTTTGTTATATTAGGTGTACAAGTTTATTTGCTTATACTCATAGATTAAGATAATTGAGTTTTTTGTGAAAGTTTTACTTAAAATAAACAGTTTGAAAATTAGGTTTTTGTTGAGTGACTTGGCATTTTTTTTTACCTTAGTCATAATATCCCAGATGAACACCATTTATTAATAAAATTAAATGTTAAGCAGCTCTACCCTGATCATGAAAGAGTGTTTTTATTATTTGAGCAAATTATCCACACCAAAATTCTTTACAAATATATGTATATGGCTTTTCAACTTTCCTGATATAAGAGTCGCTTGTCGGTTAGTAATTTTTTCCAATCTGTGATTTTTATTGAAATGTTACCAACCGACCAAAACTTCTTAAATCTCAATGAAAACGAGGATCTATACATCAGTTAATGGATGATATATAAACAGCTTTTGAAATCAATAGGATTGAAACCTGTATAATGAACAGTAAATTTTTTACGATTTTTTTTCTATTTAACTAAACTTAAAATAGCTCTACTGTAAAGTTGGCTATAAGTCGCTTAGGCACTTTTTTCTTTCCACCGTCGATATATACTATACCTACATTTTAAAATAATACCACAATATCATTGTGATTATCTTTGACTAAATTTCACACACGCAAGACATTGTAAAACTGTCTAGGTACCCAACCAGAAATCGGTTTCGTGAGAATATTTTGAATCTAAAATTCGGCGGGTGTCGTAAAAGTCGAACTACTGTGATACTTCTTGTTATAAAAATGTCTTTTGCTTGTATATATAAACTATATTTTTGTAGGAAATGTTATTTTAAAATAAATTAAATGTAAAATATTTCGAAATTTTGACATTTGTAGTGAAAAAAAATTTTTGTAGCCTTTAGGTTTAGCATGATCAACAAATATTTATATAGTTATATATGTCTATAATAGGCGTACAATAAAAAGTATATACGGGGTTAATTTATTTATAAAAACTTCCTAGACGTACGATAAAATTTTTTTAAGGGATTAACATTTTTATCTAGTTAAAAATGAAAAGTTTAGGCTAGAAGATCGACATCTACGACGTACTTATCTGAATTTAAAAACGATATTTTCAACAATTATATAAACTTTTTAGAAGACTTTACAACACTTATATCAATTACTATTTGTATATTGTCAATCGTTAAAATTTGTTAATAAATTCCAAACTACCATTCATTAATAATATTCTACCTTCTAAATAAATTTCTATTTTTTTTTCAGTATCACATCTTTGTCCAATTTTTTTTCAGCTTAAATCTTTTTTTTAAGCTACAACATTGACTTTCCCTCGTATCTAAGGAACTACTTGTTATATAATCGATAATAAATCGATTTTTAAACGGCCATAGTCGCATTTTTGTCATCAAACCTTTGACTATTGAAAAAAAATTACAGGCACTTTTAACAAACTCGAAATTTTACAAAAATCGTCTACTTAATTTCAAATAATAAATTCTATTCGATGTGTATAACTTTCGTCCTATATTTCGAAACAAGCTTACGTAAAAAATCTTTTGTATTATCATAAGTTGCGAAGCTAATTCCAACTGCTATGGGACCTTTGATCCAGTTCATGGAAAGTCCTTTATACAGACCACCGATCAGACCTTCAGTCCTGCAATAGAAAATAAGCAGAATGAGAAATTTTGATTTACATTTACAGCACATGCCAAAACACACAAGCTTCAACTCCAACTGATCGGTTGTCCCTCACAACAGTATGGCTGACCTGTCAAAGTAAGGTGTTGTGGAATGGTCTTTACTAAAAATTCCATAGTCAATTCGCAAATAGAAAAAACAGCCTTTATGCCCACATTTAAAAACAAGATCAATCTTTTTTGGCACGTTTTTATGAAAAAAAGTTAATACCCCCTTCGTTACTCTCCCCCACGTTAACATACGTACTTATAAACATATTTTAGCGTTATTCCTAAAGAGCTGAATTTCCCATTGACATCTGTTTGCATTCTTCTTCTAACAATATCCAATGGATACGTACAGCTTTGTCCTAACATTCCCGCCACCGCACCGAAGGCTAGCGACGCCAATGGAGGCGGCGTTTGGATGTTATTTATGTGTTCTGAAATAACAAAACTAATATTGACATTAAACCACGTCCATTTTTAGACTCTCGTCTGTAGCCTGGGGGACGGGGTGCCGACCTCGGGCACCATCGAGTATCTCCGGTGGCGCTCGGCTTTCATGCGAAGCGCGCACGGTTCTAACACCCCGTGTCGCTCTCTATGAAAAGAACATCTCGCTTTCCATACACTTTTTTAACTAAACCACCCTACCTTACCCCCTACCCTAATCCGAATCGAAAAATTGAATTGTGTAATTGACAGATTATTATAATAATTTTCAATAATAACCCAACAAAAACCACCCTACCTTACCCCCTACCCTAATCCGAATCGAAAAATTGAATTGTGTAATTGACAGATTATTATAATAATTTTCAATAATAACCCAACAAAAACCACCCTACCTTACCCCCTACCCTAATCCGAATCGAAAAATTCTTCGTATTTTTAGTCAATTTTTGAAAAAAACAATAAGAAAATAAAAATAAAAATATCTTGACTCGGACACGACTCGAACCTGGTACCTCTGTGTTAGTAGCCCAGCACGCTTACCCTGAGCTAATCTCTGCACACGTCAATGATATCGTATAGGAGGTTAAAAGCTTTATGGACGCATGAAAGCCGAGCGCCACCGGAGATACTCGATGGTGCCCGAGGTCGGCACCCCGTCCCCCAGGCTACAGACAAGAATCATTTTTAGTCAAATTTAAGACACAAATTTTCCCGAAATATACAAGGGCATATCGATATTTAATTATAATATAAAGTGGAATCCCATAAATTGACCAGTGTAGTTATCAAATACATTTTAAAACCAACCTCTATACAGCCTTTTTAATGTATCGTAAGTGAAAAATGATATCCCCGCATACGGTATCACTCCTATAATCGTCGGTATGTATCCTCGGTAAAATTTTTTTATTCCTTCTAAATAATATATTTTTAAAAACACCTGAAATTTAAATTTATCAAATAAAAGAAAACAGGATTTACATTTTCTAGTATAAACCTGTCTTAAAGTTGAGTATTCCTCCCTAGATGTGACCGCCATTCTAGCTCTCGCTAGATCAAGTGGATAAGTAAGTGATTGCGATGTCGCTCCTGCTAGAGAACCCGCTAAAAACAGTCTCACAGGCGTCCCCCTACAAAGAAACACATTGCTCTATCCATAGAGTAATAAATTTATTTATTTATTACTCTATGGCTCAATCTCTGTATTATCTAGCCAATACGACTCACCCGCCTTGATCAACATTTAGTATACGTTTCCATTGTTCGTGCGCTGTAAACTGTATGGCGGCGTGTGGTACTATTCTAGCCATTGTGGCACTATTTCCTCTCCATAACGTTAAAACACCTTCGGTTCGTAAAGTTTTTAAAATAAATTTGAAAGCCTTTTTAGTTGAATATGGTTTGTGTCTGAAATTTAACAAAAGTTTTATAGAGTACTTTCTATATGCTCCTTCGTTTTTGGTTCATCTAGTTTTTGAATTTTTTAAAACGGTCAGTTAAAAATAAAAAGCATTCTTGCAGCTGAAACGCTATCGAAAATGTAGTAAATAGAAATTTTCAAAATACACTGAACAATATGTACCTACAGAAGATATAGGTAATATCGAGGATTTTTTAATACAAATAAACCTACCTATACTATTATTATTGTGGATATAAATAAATAAATTATAATTACACTAAAGACGTAACACAAGTTTTAAAATTAACTTAAATGTAAATACCTAGTAAGAGTGATTACGAAACATCAAATATTTAAATAATATTATAGATAACTAGGTACATTATTATTACCTAAAATTATTTATCATAAACCTTGTCCGAGCAATTCTATAATAAAATTCCAACTTTCAACTTCCAATATTTTAATTAATTGTTTAAACACCCCTCTTAATTTTATTTAAGTATTACTTACCCAACTTGAAAGTTAATTTTCGTCCGGTCCAAAGGCGCTATAGTAGTTTTAGCAAGTGCTCCGGCTATAGCACCAGCCGCCAAACTGGTCAAAACTAACTGTGTATTACTCAAATTATAACCATTACTATTTGCATTAACAGTTGTTTCGGCACTTTTGGCCATATTCAAAGACCCCAAGGTTTCACTTAATCTGAAAAATAAAAATTCACCAACAATTTAAAAATACAGCATCTAAGAAATCTATATTACAACTACTTGTAACTTGTAGAAATACATCCTTCAATTTGGTGACCTTACTATAAAGTAAACAAACTCGGTATCAAATCAGAAGATAGCTCTCCACGATAAAATTTTTTATTTCTATGATGGTTGAAATAATTATTGTACGACGGTACTGGAACCAGTCAGCTGTTCAACCTGTTTGGTTACCTGTATTTTAGATTTCCTTATCTACATTTCGATTGTTTGATGTATTTAATTTGGTAAAAACAGCTTTGCATTACAAAATTTTTTGTTCATTGAAAAAAAGGAGTAATGGTAAGTTTTTTTTATTAAGGAAGTACCTTACAGTACTTTTAATAATTATGTTTCTTTTTAGGCGAGGTACTTCAAGGAAAAAGATATAGATGGTAAGTTTTTCTATTCAATATGTCGTATACAGTTGGAAAATTATTTTTTTGCACCACCCAACTTAGGTATTTTGTAATAAAAATAGTTCTACATTTTCATTTTTTTAACCATGAATCATGGAACAGTTTGTTGACCTTCAAAACAATTATTTACCTAACCTCATAGAGAAATTAATTATTATTTCTATGCCTATTAACTATCGAAAACTTATCAATTTACCTTTAGCTGTGTGGAATATAAATATCAATATTATAACTTGTTTTATTAATATTACATTACATTTTTTAATGATGACCTAATTTTAGGAACTTAGTGCTAATGATAATCTTATCATATTTTGTTCTATTTCAATTCAATCAATAAGTCCCTTATTCCACAATCCATTCATATCACAAATGTGGTTAGAATTCAAAAAGATCCAAGAAAACAAAAAATCAAACCACAAATTGTATCATATATAACCACATGCAACAAGGGAGTAAGTGCAGATACTTTTGTATATGAATATGATCAGGATGAGAAAGTGGTGTGTAATTTTAATTTATTTTAAATATTAATAAATTTCAAAACCTTTGTGATCCCTTGAGGATTAATATTAGACACTGCTCCTTTGAGTTTACCGATATGTATATGTTGTGGTTTGTCTTTAGCCCTCATTGTCTACCTATTGCCACACAATTTCAATAAAAAAACTTAAGCTAAACTAAAACATATAGTTGTTCAGTTTTAATAAAATTATTTTCAAAATTTTATATCTTTTACAGAATTCAGAGAATGCTTTTATTTATTTGCAAGATCTGGTACCATAAAAAACATAGATGAGTTGACAATAATCATGAGAAGCCTGGGATTATCTCCAACAAAATCAGAAATGACAGGATATATGAAACAGAAAGTATGTAGCAAAGATGCTTAGAAATATTGAATAAAACATCATTTTTTTTAGGGTGGTAAAATGTCTTTCCCAGACTTTTTGGAAGTGATGTACATACATTCCAAAGTAGAGAATATTCCAAAGGAAGTTGTAGATGCTTTTAAAGCTGCTGATCCTGGAAATACTGGGAAAATATCAGCCAAGCAGTTGCGATATTTGTTACAAAACTGGGGAGAAAGTTTATCATCAAATGAAGTTGAGAGAATTTTCAGGGAAGCTAATGTAAATGCTAACAGCATGGTTCGATATGAAGA
This sequence comes from Lochmaea capreae, assembly GCA_949126875.1. NCBI lineage: Eukaryota > Metazoa > Arthropoda > Insecta > Coleoptera > Chrysomelidae > Lochmaea > Lochmaea capreae. The sequence goes on along the minus strand of OX421395.1, from coordinate 1,049,314 downwards.
TTTTGTTAAAATTGCTTGTGCTCCAGTTCCAGATTACTATTAAGAATTGTATGTGTTTGCCTTTGACAATTTTTCAACAAATACTTATGATACTATACATTTATTATTCATAATTTAACCTTGAAGTTATGTTGACAGAAAAGTATTATTATGAAATCATAACATTAACATATATTAGTGATATGATAACAATAATTCTAAATGTCCAATATATTTTTTTTAAATTATTATATAAAATATAAATAAAAAAATAGTATCAATCAAACATATTGTTTTATAACCTACACGAATCCTTCCATTTAATATAGTCGCGCAAAATTTGAGATGTGTGTGTAATTATATATAGAACTTTTCTTACCTTTTTTAATTTTAGTTTCTTGTAAAAGCATTTACTTCTAAAACTTATCCACTTTATACTTGAACTCTTAAAACTATTTTTATATAATAAATAACAAGCTTAAATTTATATAAAACTTAAATTTATGAAATTTTGTATTATGTTCAAAGTACAGTCAAAAACACAACAAATGTCAAGGACGTAACTGTCAAAAAAATGTCGAAAGGTACGTTCTTGATATTACATGAAATTTGAGAATTATTACTTTTCTCTAAGACCAACAAACTGAGCCCAAATATAAATAATAATAAATTACTCATTTCTGAGTTCATATTGTTCAACTGAGGAGGTTACCTTAAAAAAGTAAGTAATTATTCATTTCTATGGGCTACGCTACCTCTATCTTCTATGGAAGGAACACAACGTTTTGTCAAATGTCAAAAGCTCGGCGTTTTCAGTATCACTTTTGAGGTTAAGTCGTTTAGTTTACGATTAATAAATACGTTGGAAAAACATTTTTCATTCTCTTGAGAACGGAATTGAATTTATATATATTTTTTAATATAAAGTGATAATACATAATCATCACTATGTCTGCTGCTATGCCAATAAATCCAAAACCATTCCTCAATGGTCTGACAGGAAAAGCTGTATTAGTTAAGTTAAAATGGGGCCATGAATATAAAGGTTACCTTGTATCAGCAGATGGATATATGAATTTACAATTAGCCAATGCTGAAGAATACATTGATGGAAGCGTTGCAGGTACACGATAATCATGTTTTTTTATACTTTGAATTATAACATGTTTTAACTTTTTAGGAACTTTAGGAGAAGTACTTATTAGGTGTAATAATATTTTATTTATAAGAAGCGCTGAAGAAGAAGATGAAGAGGGTGAAATGAGGGATTAGTGTTAGTTTAATTAAGCGAACCTTTTTTATTCTGAAAAGTATGTATTTTTTTTATAAGAATGAATGGAATCTTTTGTATATTTTTCTCAAAAATAAAATTAATTTGTTTGGTATACTTGAATAAATAATGTGTGTACTATTTGATATTTTATTTGAGTGAATTAAAGAAGCATTTATATCTTTTTGTAACTTGTCTAGTTCCGTAGAAGCTACACAATATTGAAATAATTTAAAAAAATTAAGTAAATTGTTATTTGTTTTCAATCTCAAATAAGGTATGAAGTAAAAGTAGGATTACTGTAAAATAGTTAATTTCATTGTCCAATTTTACAATTGCAGTTGAATAACGAAATATTTAGTTATAATTGAAAGAAATATAAGTGTTTTCTTTCCATTTTTTTTTCCAAAAAAAACCCTATTCCATTAAACCTAAGAAAGAAAATAAGATTATAGCCTGCAGAAACTTCAACATATAAAGTAGATCAAGCTGTGCCTCCAAAAACTATAATTAAAATATAATATATTATACAGACGAAAGTTAACTCTAAACCTTTCATGGAAGAATCGGAGATATGCTCTAAGAAATTACTGTATTGTCTTCTAAAACCACCCCAAACAAATTTGTCTCTCAGCATCTGTCAGATTTCTGTAACAGTATCAAATACTTTCTAAAGTATCTCGATTATTTATTAAATAATTTTTTTGGCCGACCAAGCATTTTTGAGCTACCTATATTAGGTAATGTATACAAAATCATTCATTATTAGATGAATTATTTTCTATTAATTCACGATTTAGGTACAAGCAATAGGCAACCAAACATACACCGAGTGTATGTACTGTTCCTAAAAGTTGAAAAACTATCTAAAATCGACGGAAATGCTTTATAACCAGCACGTGCAAAAAAAGACGATTAAGAATCTCAAACAATAACCCTTATTAATACATTTGCAGGTAATTAGGAGCCTACTAATACGTTGATTCATAGAGAAAAGATTATCAATTATTGTTTTGTTAAATCGCAATTCAAGAATCGAGTGTAATCATCTATTTTTAATATCTGTAATATTTTCATCGACCTATAGTATTCCGAGCATGTATTTACGAATACGCAAATAATGGTTGTCATTTTGGAGGATTAGTCTTAGAGCCAACAAGTCAACATACACACAGCGCCATTCAAACTATTGTAATAATCATGATATTAGAATCGGAATCCTCGGGACATTTTCCTATGGAGTCCTTTAATATTTAATGAAGTATTTAAACGTTTATTTGTTACTCTTTAAATCAATCCTGGGTTAGGTAGGTAGATTTCGAGTCACTGTGATACCTACAAAGAATCTATATAAAATATTAAATACTATAGGCAGGTAGCAACAGAGTTTAGGAACATTTATCTGAAATACGTTTCTGCAGTATCGTTGGGAAGGTATTAGTAGGAAGACTTGACAAGAACTATACCAGAGACAATGATGTATGTATTAATGATGGGGTGACATTCACTGAGAGAGAGGTTTTTTTTAAATGATGCCCTCCCTACTTAGTCTGTAGGTATCTCGTTCTTTCCACAGATAACATACTTAGATAGTTCTTTCTGCAACACTTTCCACCACCATATGTAGGAGTGTGAGGATGAGAATCACTTCCATTGCTGCCGTTGGGCAAAATATACTGATACGTATTATAGGTATTTATTTAGTTCTAAAAGTCAACTTCAAGGTTAATACGAAAATATATACTTTAAAATAAACTTTTTACGATTTTATTTAAGTAATAGAAGTAGGTAGTACATTGTAAACCATTAAAATTATAATCCTAATAAAGCTGTAATGCCCAAAAAACCAGTGGGAAAATTGAAAATCTGTATAATTTTGAATTCCGTTGGGTATGTACCATTTTGGCAATTATTGCATGTGCTCGGGCAAATACAATGGAAACTATTTCCTAATTAGGGCTGAAACCGGGATAACGACGTAGAACGGAGCAGCGGCGTCGACTCCTCCCTCTCCTACATCCCCTTTTATTCAAATACTGGATTAACAAATGTTAGGTTAAAGGGTTAATGTGCCTGAAATTTTAATTGTGAACAAATAATTGAGTATTTGTTTTGTGTTTTCGATAATGAGGTATAACTGTATAAATTGAGAGAGGTATTATTTTTTTGGAATGCAGTGGTATGGAAGAAAGATTATAAAGGGTAGATTTATGAAAAGGTTTTAGAGAATTCCGGAAAACACAAATCTGCTTCTACTTTATAAAAAGCGATAAATTTCATAACCTCTATGGAATTTTCGAAATAGACTTTTAAAAAACTGTCATTTTTGTGGTAAGTATGCTACCCTCCGAACAATGTGCCTCTAAAAATGAAAAACAGTTTTTTTTTAATTGTCTTCGAGGGAGGTACAAAAAATGTTCTATGGTTATCTCTTGAGGGCCGATTGTACATACCAAGTTTAAGCCAAGGCTTAGCTGAACTCAGCAAATTTAATGGTTGAACCTGCCTATTAAAATTGTACGTATCCCGTTCAACTTCGGTTCAGGTAAACTCCATTATTGTAATGTTGGTATCATATACACGGGGTTGCCAGATTTCGAATTCACGAAGTATGTAAGGGTATCCTTGTTTATCTTATTAGAAAAAAAGAGTAGTATTATTATTATTTGAGTAAAGAACAAGAGAAGCGAGAAGCCGAGAAGAGAATATTAGAGGTTAGGTTGTACTTGTGTGTGTTGTTTTTATGTTTTTATCGATTTAAAATAAAATATGGAACAAAAACAAAACAAAAATCACCAAACTTCACTAATTCAGAAAAAATCCTGTTGGTGCAGCTAGCTAAGAAATATAGAGAGATTCTCGAAAATAAAAAGAGTGATGTCAATATAACGCGCAAAAAAATGAGTGTTACTTTATCGTACCGTTACTTTTCGCGAAACTAAGGCCCGGTTGTACAATTGAAGCTTAAAATTGAGCTCAACTGAGCTGGGCTTAAAATATAAGCTTAGCTCATTGGTGTTTTTTGACCATTTTTTCTGGAAATTTATATAGTTTCTTTAGAAAATATTCTTCAAATATTCCTTCCATTTTTTGAGTGATGCTCACATGAATTTGTTCATGGTTTTTGGTCATTTTATTAACTGGAAAATTGAAAAAATATAATTTTTTTAGACGTTCTTGACATGTATTCGAGTTTTTTTGCATCCATTTGATGGAGAAACAAAAATCTGTCAATAATAGTGGTAATATTATTATTAAAAACTCCTTTTTTTCTATTATTGTGCGTTTTTACAAATAAAGTAAAAAATGCATTTCCATCACTCGCATTTGAACCTAGCAAGGGTTACAAACACTAGTTGCATAAAATGCAAAGTCAGATATTTCCACTTCGATTTTGCTTCCTTTCCCGCCGCGATGTTTCACTGTAAAAGTTTATTGCAGCGTCAGTAAAAACGTAACCGACAGTGGCGTACAAAAATCGATTTTTAAAATCCGTCTCACTTTTTCCAACGATAATGCTATTGACCTTTATTTAAGTATTTATTCTTTTACTTTTGTTACTTCGCTTTGTAAATATCGGTGATAAAATTAAATATGCTGATATGGATTTAATACCTATTACGGTGAGGTGCAGCCGAATAAAGATACGCGGAACGATTTCCTAACAGACAATTGCTGCAATTCTGTGTACGTAAATAGTAAAATCGTAAAACCTTGAAACCTGCAAAGTTCCGAACGCTCGGAAGGGAACCATTTACAGATCGTATAGATAAATGAAATTCTAGCCGGTGCTCTGTACCTATCGGTAATTCAGAAAAAGTAGCGAAAGAGCTGCTCTCAATGAGCAGGAACAAACTACGCACCATTACGGGGCTTCTTACGGGACACTTTCCCACAAAGGAGCACCTGAACAAAATAGGACTGTATAATGGAGACCTTACATGCATAAGATGCAAAAAGGACACTGAAACAGCTCTGCACATATTGTGCAACTGTGAGACGCTGGACCACAGGAGGCAAAAACTGTATGGAAGACTCCAAATGAATCCAGAAGACTTCTACAACCAACCAGTAAAGAACCTGTATGAGCTAATACAGGGAACGGATTGGCTGAATAGGCTGTAGTCAGAACACTAGTAGGATCCACAATAAGCACAAGAGGCTGAGGTGGTGCCGGCGAAAGGACGGCTCCTCTTGAAGAGAAAAACTTCACTTCAGAGTACTATCAGGTGTCATATGTCATTGAAATAGATTTGATGATGATAATAATAATACATTGTAAAAGTGTTTCGTGTTCTTTTTAAATAATATTCAAAATAAGGTAAAAAATCATTATTTTTCATGCTTTAGTACAATATAGTACAGTCGAAATTTAATGATTTTTAAATGTTATCAAACATTTATATTTTAATGTTTGTAATGTGTAAACTTTGTAAAAGACACGTCAAAGATCCAGGCAGTGATGGATTTAGGCCTAGGCCCGTGAGGGCATAATTTGAGTGGCGGCGTTTAAAAAATTGGTTAAGATTAGTTTTTATAAAAAAATTTCTATAGAATAAATTATTCAATGCCCATTTTTTAAATTTAGTAAAATCACGTTCACTTGAATCAAAGTCAAAGTTAAAAATATCTTTATTAATTCAAGTTTCACAACTATATAGGTAACTACTATAGAACCAAACAAAATTTCAGTGTCAAAATATTTTATTACCCAACATATTCTCCTCTTAATTGGATACATTTATTACAGCGAACCTGCAACGTCTCTAGACCTTTAAAAAAAATGTGCAAACCAGACCTCCACAGCTTTTATTACCTCCTCGTTGGAAGAAAATTTTTACGACCTCTTAAACTTTTTTTTTAGTTGAGGAAAGAGATGATAGTCGGACGGAGCCAAATCTGGTGAATAAGGGGGGTGTTCTAGTAATTCAAACCCTAAATCACGAATTTTTTGCATGGCAACGTGAGATTTGTGTGCAGGGGCGTTGTCCTGCAAAAACAAAACACCTTTAGATAGCTTTCCACGTCTTTTCTCTTTAATTTTTTCCCGTCGAGTGGTTAGTAATGTCGAATAGTAATCTCCAGTTATTGTTCTACTCTTATCGAAAAGATCAATCATGATTATTCCATGGCAATCCCAAAAAACTGAAGCAAGAACTTTTTCAGCAGATTTTTGGACACGAAACTTCTTAGGTCTTGGAGAACCAGAGTGTCGCCATTCCATCGATTGTTGCTTTGTTTCTGGATCGTATAAATGTACCCAAGTCTCATCCATAGTCACAATTCGGTTTAAGAAGTCTACATCGTTTTCAAATCGAACGCGATGCTTCTACCCTTGCACGCTTTAGGTCAACATTTAAACATTTGGGGATCCATTTGCAGCAATTTTTCCCATGTCCAAATTGACGTGAACTTTATGATGAACGCGTTCGTATGAAATATTCAGTGCTTCAGATATCTGTTTTAGCCCAATTCGACGATCTGATAAAATCATGTCATGAACTGCATCGATATTTTCGGGGACTGACACAGAAACTGGCCTTCCCGATCGGGCATCATCTTCAATGGAAAATTTACCTCTTTTGAAGCTTGCAGTCCAATTTTTCACGGTCGCATACGAAGAACATTGATCACCAAGGGTATTAAGCAGATCTTCGTAAATCTGCTTACCTCTTAACCCTTTTAAACACAGGTACTTGATGATGGCTCCAATTTTTCGATTTTCACAATTTCGATGGACATTTCTTTTAATTTATTGCGTAACTCTGATTTACTTTTTTGACGTCGAACTTCACACTGACACTTCTAATGAGTTATTGTTCGTTGATATGGTAACGCAATATTTTGTTTATGCATGGAACTGGTCTAGGCTAACTAGATATCAATACATCCTCGTAGTACTCCGAAACTTTATAGTAGGCCCTTGATATCAACAATTTTTTTACCTCTCTCCTAAAATGCTTTTTGTTAGTCATTTTTCTAATGGCCCAAGAATCTAACAGTTCGTTTCTGCAGGATGAAGACCATTTTAAATAACTGGTCTGTACAGGAACCCCAGAAACATCCACCATAACGTAACAGTTAGTCAACGAGAGCAAAATATACATTCCTTGCCATTCTAGTATCCAACTCGTGAGTTTCCGTCTTCAATGCGTAGCATGCGCTGGAGAGTTTTTTATTTAAATTAAGAATATGTGGTTTTTCAAACTTTAATTTACTGTCAATATATAAACGCAAAAATTTGTTTGTCTGTAGACTTTGTATAACCCAACGACATATGATCTATCTCACATCTAAATGATACTTTATTAATTTTAGAGACATTAAGTGTTAAAAAGTTTGAATCACACCATTCCTTTATTTTTAGAATGTCTCTGCTGACACAACTCTGTAAGCGAACAGGATCAGTGTCATGTCACAAAATGATTGTATCGTCAGCAAACATAGTAAATACCACAGATATATTCAGTTTTGTTTGTAACAGAAGCAGTCGACTATTTTCTACTTTGCAAGTACTAATTTCTTCTTACATCTTTAAGAGTTCTCGGTGCAGCGTACAAATTTGAGAGATACGATTATTTCTCAAACTCGTTGGTCTGCTGGACATGATGCATGTCTGGAATAATTGATGCACTGGAATTCATTGCTGAGAGCAGAAATGAGAAACCGACTACGCGATCTGAAGCTACAGGATTGCAGCGAAAATTATAGCGTTTAGAAACCAATTTTACATTTTCGAGATTAAATATTAGTCCAGTAAATAAAGGCACCAACCTGTTTATCTCATTATTGTCGGACTTTTTTTTTGCAACTTGTAGGTATTTATGTGTAGATTACTCTCTGAAAATATGTCCCCCGCGGGATTTGCGGAAGGGGCTGGAAAATGGCCCATGATCCCGAAAAATCAGTTTTTGGCTGATATCTCCCGAAATATGCTACTTAGAGAAATGGGGTTTTGCTAGAAATGAAGTACAGTTCATTACCTACAAAAGTGGTCCATATCATTTTTGTCCCTGGATCAATATTTTTTGCTAAAAAAAGGCTTGCAATTATTTTCCGGAAAACTAAAAAACTTATCCAAAAATATTAAAAACCATCGAAAAGAGGACATTCTCAGCTTTCAAATGGTGTGCATTAAAGACCGATATTTCCAATCATTGTTTATCAATTTGCGGTAGACTCGATAATTTTCAGAAAACTCCGGAAATCAAAAAAAAAACGTCCCAAGAAAAACATGTTTATAAAAATACACAAAAATTATTTATTCATTCTTTCGGAATACATTCACCACCTATCAAAGTCCCATTATCCAAAAGGTTTCGGTAAAACTACGCTTAATTTAAAAAATATGAACGGATTGATAAGGGCGGTCAAATATTCAGGAAAAATAAAGATTGCCCAGTTTTTTCAATATTCCTGGAAAATAAAAAAAACGAAAAAGTTACACGATGTTATAGGTACAGGTCTCTCCTTTCATATGCACTTTGAATCATGAAAAAAGATTCATTTTTACTCAAGTTATGGGCCAATTTGCCCGCCCTCCCATGCCTACATTCACGGAGCATACTCTCAAGGTACGCTTGGGTCCGTTTATCTCGAAAACGGTTAAACTTTTGACAAAAATGATAAGGATCATTTTTGTATATAATAAACTGCTCTCCATTCCTAGCAAAACCCCACTTCTCTAAGTGTCATATTTCCGGAGATATCGGCGGAAAACTTAATTTTTGGGATTATTGGCCATTTTTCAGCCCCTTCCGCAAATTTCGCGGAGGACATATTTTCAGAGAGTAATCTACCCGTGAGTACCTACAAGTTGCAAAAAAAAAAGTCCGACAATAATGAGATGAACAGGTGGGGGGGTTTCTTGGTCTTCATTTACTGGACTATATGGCATATTTATCGCTAAAAACAAACTTTTTTGTTCATGAATCACCCTGTACAAAGTAATATTTACGCTTTGCTTGAAATATTGTATATGTACACAAATGTTAACATTTAATTGAATCTGCTTAAAGTAGCTAATATAAATCGTTATAAACATTCAATTAAACATTATCGTTATCTCTAGAAAAATTTGTTTATATTTTCTTAAATAGCTGGATAATATTATAAGCGTACAGTAACAATTTGATGTTCGATACAAAGTAATTCGTTGGTTATGTAACGATTTTAGTGCGCATACAAATTTTGTGAATAAATTTTATCAACAATTCCTCGAGAATTTTTGAAAAAGTACGTGAATTGTTAATGTTTTTATTACTATAAATATAAATAGAGTTTGTTCCTCATTTCCGTTTTTCTTTCATAACTGTTTTTCTCTTTCAATTGACTCGCTGGTAACATTGATAACATCAAAACAAAATTTCCAACAACGATATTTTAAATTTTGTTTAATTTAACTCTTAATTTAAAAGAAAAACTGAGCTATCTCCATATTTTTATACCACCTTGTATCCATAGCTGACGCTATATTAGACATTAGCCACCTATTCATTAATTTTAAGAAATTTGGCGGCTGCGCTTCTCATAACCCGCCAAAATATCTGTTCTCCACAATTTACCAGATCCACAAAAAGTAGGTACCTAGTCAGTTTGGATTTATGTTGAAAATGCATTAGTCACCAAGGTGTTGTCTGTAATATAATCTAGGTTTACTTGCTTGAAACGTTATTCTCTATAAAATACTCTCAGCAAAGACAGGTGTTGTCACATTCCCAATAAACAATTTTCGTCACTTATAGTAACTGATATTTTTATAGAGTATTCATAAAGGTTACACAATTATATAATGAAATGCTTTGTAGTTTTATTGCAACACTTCTATAAGTAAATTAGGTTTATTAGCGTGTTATGCCATTACTGTAAGTTCTAGATTTATAATGAAGTGTTGTAACTATTTGTATGACTGTGTTATAACACTTGAAGTAATCGTTACCTCAATTTATATAACAAATTTATATAAGGTTTGCCGTTACTTCCGTAATAAAACTAATGGTTTCTGAGTTTTATAATAGCATCGTTGTTTATCTTTTTAAAACTTCAGATACTTAAGTTCTTCTATAAATACGTTATGAAACATTTAGTAACAAGTTCTTTTATAAATACGTTATGAAACTTTGGGTAACTGATGTTTTCTCTTTGTGTTTTCAGTAAAAAATTAACCTAAAATAGGAGTGGTTATTAATAGCTGGAAAAAAATCAAGTACAGCAGTACATTTTGCCGAAAAGTTTTACCAGAATAACACAAGTAGTGCCATCATCTTCTGGTAAATTAAAAATCATCACTTTCGTTAATCGACAGGTATCTTCCAGTTCCACTTTATCAACAAATGACGTCAAAATTTCTTCTTTACCTTTGAATATTACCACCAAAAGTTCTCTAACCATCACTTGAGGTGTGCTGTGACACTCAATTAACACTTAATAATTTATAGTAGACTTGAAGTTTTATAGAATCACCATTTATTGATATATAGTGTTACTTTAAGTTTTATAGTGTTACCGACAGTAATTTTGTAGTAACTAGTTTTTATAAGGGTGTAGGCTTTATCCGCCATGATAATTTTCTAAAACGCAGATATAAACAGGAATCAGTCATTATTTTTATTATGATACTTTATAGGATTTATCATGGAGAATAGATATAAGGAGCAGAAACTTGTAAAGGAAAAATGTCGAAAAAGTGTCCAGCGGTAAGGTACAAATAGTAGATGGCACGAGAGTAGCTAGCGATTAAAATTACAGAGTGAAGATTGCTCAACAAGTTAACCTAACAAAAAATTAAAATAGTGTTTATTTTTATAGACGTTTTTATAAAAATTTACAATGGGAAAAACGTGTGCCGTGAAAAGTTGTCCAACTAGAAGTAAAGTCAAAAATAAAAAAATAAAATTTCACACCTCAGCCTCTGTCTTATTTTCGACCAACAGTAAGTAAACTACATGGAGCAACAGGAAACAGCAACTACACAATCCGCCCTGGAGAGTTTTAGGGATAATTTTCTTAAATTTTCACTGCTGCCACCATTCTGGCTGTATGTAGACAAACCAAATGAACTAGAATTTATTAGAATGGATTCTTTCAATTAATACTTTTACTTGTAACTGCACAGTGACACATTAACCCCTTCTGAATTCTCTGTGGATTTAATTTATACTTAACATCAGTTTTGAGGCAATATCTATAACAACAATCATCATTTATGGATGGGTACATATTATTTGTGCAATTATAGACAAATGTGTAGAGTATTTTTTGTTTTCATTACTATTTTGCAACACAATTGCCTATATAATGATATTGAAGAAACTTACCTTTAACCAAACATAGTACCAGCTACGCGAAATACTTATTTTTTCCTTGAAATTTGCTAAAACCAATCATAAAAGGTAACCCATTGAAAATAAACAAACCCTCCATTTACATAACCTAAAATTTAGCACGTCTAACATGATTTTAATCGCTAGCCTTCCCAGCGCCACAACAATCTTCCTAATTTCGACGGACACTTTTTGTATACAGAGTTTGTGCTCCTTATATCTTGTCTCCATGGGATTTATATTAAGCGCTAACGTCATTTATTGACAAATAATCAATTAAAAATAACTGATTTCCCAAAAAATTAACCTTTCTTTTAAAAGATTCAAACAGTTTACCACAATAAGCAAAATTAAAAATGACCTAGTAAAAAGGAAAAATATATGCATAACATAAAATAGTAAATTTAACGAGAAAATCTCCTACACCTATAATATTAAAAATCAAACCCGAATCAAAATAACCTTTTTACAAAAAGCAAAAGCTCATTCACTCTTCAGAACATGTCCGCAATAAAGCCCAATTTTATAACAATATGGTACGAATATTCTCGGTGTTGACTGGCTATTGAGGTATAAACAAATTTCCGTATCAAAATCGCTAGCACCTATCCTGTTTAAGAGAGGCGGTGCCTCCAGTTACCGCCCCTTCCAGCATTTCTTTCCAGACCGAAGCCGACCGCTTTGCTGCTCCCAAACACGCTTTAACCGCCGACGTGAAAACATAACCGGAAAAGTTTCAGTTTCGAATGCTGAAGTGTTCATATGACTGTTATCAGTGAGTGATATGGAGGATACTCAACACTTGGCCGAGGAATACGTTCAGGAATTCGTCCTGGATCATTTAGAGGATATAACAGTTAAACGCGAAGACAAACGGCAGATCGTCGAGGAAAACACCGGTTGGATACCTCACGATGACACTTCCAGAACGATTTGCAGAAGTCAATGGGAAGATAGACGACAACCATCACCTTCGCAGGATTCTATCTACATCCAACAACCTGTTTTAGTTAATATGACTTTAATGAACGATCCCGGTACTCCTCCAGACACTCCACCTAATCATTCACCCCTAGTTTGTAGACCTCAAGGTATTATGGATGAAATGATGTGGTTTCCGAGTAACATTCGATCCGAACCTCAACCTCTAGATCTCCGACCACTTCACTGCATGGGAGGTGAACCAGATTGGGAAAGAAGAGAATACATTCCTTCTGGTACGATCTCCGAAAACCCCAATCATCATTATAGTTTACACCATCAACGACCTCAATCTGTTTGTTCTGGCGCAAGTGCATTATCCCCTAGAATGAACCCTCATAACAGTGGTTATTCGACTTGTTCTGAAGATATTAGCTTGAATGATGAACTTTTAATGAACCTATCAGTTAGAGAGTTAAATAAACGACTACACGGTTGTCCTAGAGAGGAGATAGTCAGGTTAAAACAAAAAAGAAGAACGCTTAAGAATAGAGGTTACGCACAAAATTGCAGATCGAAAAGGTTGCAACAGCGACAGGATCTCGAGACGACGAATAGAAGTCTTCAGCATGAAATTCACAGGTTGAAGTCTGAACTAGCGAGGATTTCTCAAGAAAGGGATTTATACAAGCAAAAGCTTCAGCTCGGAAGGCCGCCTCATCTTAATGGAAGTCTCAATTCAGACGGACAGAGTTCCCCGGAATTTTATCTATGACATCATTTTCCGGGTCGAAGACACCAGTGATTTTCGACCAATTGGTTGGGTAAAAATTGACGCTTTCGGAAAAGTGACGCGATTTGTACAAAGTGCACAATTTTCCAATGTTTAATTTAACGGTTTTAAAAATACTATTTGTTAATGAAACACTTGAAAGTGTATGGCATATCCTTTTCATTAGTCGTTTTTTCATTTTTATAATCTATTTTTATATAAAAAAAATACGGTTGTGTTATGGATAATATATAAAGTATGTTATTGTAAATAAATTTACTTAGTTACATAAGTAAATTCTGTTTTAGATTCAGTGTTTTTGTTTTTATTATATCTAGGTATATGGAGAACCTTTTTCTGTATCAAGGAGGACCAAATTTTTCCACTTAAATTGTGTCGAAAGAAATTAGGCGGAAATTAAAGTGATAAGAAATATTTACAATTTAAAATTGAGGGCTCAACATTGTATATATAATTGTTTTTTTTTTTGGAAAGTTGAATATATTTTTTAAAATTACATTATCATTTTGTTCATATCCTTTTATAAAAAACGAAAGTTTTTTTGATTTTTTTCAATTTGGGAGTATCTTAAAATACCCCGCAGCTTATATTCATCCTTACAAATGTTCCAGCTTGAAAATATGCAGGGTATAAGTTTTATTAACGATAGAGACGAATTATTACGAAATATAAATGATTTTTAAAAAAAAATTTTATATTAAGTTTAGTTTATTTAATAATTATAATATAAAACAAAAGCTACTCTAACAATATATCAACACTTACAATTTTTACTATATTATAGAGAAAAAATTAAAAATATACAGAGTGTCTCATAAAAAAACCTGGATAATATTAATGAAGTAAAAATGTTGGCGTATGTCACTGAATTATTCTTTAGCCTACATACAAAAATTACTGAAGGGTTTTAAAATATTCTTCTCAAGAAATAATTTTTTTCTCAAAATGACATTAAAAGCGGCCTTTTAATGACACTTGGCAGGCTTAGAAGTTGTACTTTTAATGCCTAGGCAGAAAAAGTACAACTTCTAAGCCTGCCAAGTGTCATTTAGTTATTTGGATATTGATAATGAAACGCCATTTAAATATGAAAAAGTCGATTTTGCGTGGAATTGGAACAAATTTGAAGAAAAAATTATATGTTTCACACGGCAGAAAGCAGATTTAATGCCTAGTAAAACAAATAACTATTTTTTAAACTTCAATACTTTTAATTTGACGTTTTATGGAATGAAAACTTGTCAGTTAATGGTATTGTGAAAATTTTAACAGTAGATTCGTCCATTGAGAGTACTCTCTTGAAATTTCTTGAGTATTCATAGTTTTGTGGTTTTTACAAAACTTTTTAAGTTGAAAATGTGTTTTTTTCGAAAACTTTTTGAAGGTGAACAAATTATTTCATCACAAAACTAAGCCGACCAGTCGGTTTGTCGTACCAAAAGCCCAATTTGCGAATTTTCAGCATTTTTCATGTCACAAAATTTTTTTTGTTTTTAAATTTTGAACAAAGTGGTAGGTATGAAAATATTTCACGATTTCTCTTGATACTTGGAGATACCGAATCAAAATACAGTAGTATATGTAAGATTTTTCCCTAAATCGATTGGTGATTATTAGAACGTTTTAACTATTGAATTGTAGGAATTACGCATTATTTTATATTCCAGAACTCGGATTTTTGGATGTTTTCAATAGTTTTACTTTGACGATTCATAAAAAGAAATTCCGTCAGGATTTGGTATTGTGACATTTTTCCCAGCAGTATTTTTTTGTAAAATGTGACCCCCAGGCTATTTTTCTGGACATCTATTTTAATTTTATTTTTCATAGCCCCATTTTCGTGTTTTTTTTTTTGAAAAAATTACACCCTAGACTCTTTTTCTGGACACCTTTCGGTCTTTGTCAATTTTTTTCAGGAAGCCAAGCTACTTCTTGAGCCTTCCAGTAATTGCAAATCAAGAATTTAGTTGTGATAAGGGAATTTTCTTTTATTCTTTGTATTTTTTTTGAAAAAATATATCCTTTTTCTGAAAACTTTCTATTCTTTGTCGATGCTCTCATTAATTAGGTCTACATAGACTTCTTTTATTGAACTACCCTGTTTACTTCTGCCTTACATTCTTCTACCCAAAAATTAAAAAGTTTTGATTGACCTTACTCACTATGAAAATTTTTATTGATGAATATTTTGACACATCTTAATACTATCTACAACGTAAGCTTTAATTATTGTCTGGAATTAAAACAACATAAATGTCAGTGTCAGTGATAGACCCGAAGTGTAAATGATAAGATTTGCTGACATAATAATTATTATTTGATAGAGAGAATAATCATGAATGGATCCTTTTTATTGACAACTCAGAATTGAAATTACCCACGATATTATATAATAATTATTTAAAAAAAAATTCGATTTTTAAGATTATTTTTTAAATAATAACGATATACTTTTGTTTTCTTTACGAAATTCCATCAAAAATTGGTTACAATGTATTTCTAATTTTTAAAACTAGAGTTCAATAAATCGATAAATGTCTGCAATATATCAATTATCTTCATAAAAAATATAAACATTGTAACATTGTAATAGTAATTTATCATTTCGATTTTGAGGAAATATAAAAGAAATTAAATAAAATATTAGCCTTCATTATTCTCACGCTGTTTCTATGCAGAATAAATTTGTCTAGCGCGTGGATATTTTTAAGACCAAAAGATTGTTATGAGAAGAAAGCCAAAAGGTTATTTTCCATCAAAAATATTGATTATAGTAATTTTAAAGATTATTTTCACTTATTTTATCACACCTGTACTTAAATAGTTTGCCACTTTCGAATTAGAAGCATATAACGATAAGGTGTTCAGATAGAATGCACAAACTATGTTGAGCAGTGCACAATATTTTATATACGGTGATATGCAAAAGTTAGAGATACGTAAATTCGAAAAAACAAAAAATTTTACTCTGGGGAGTTGTCACTGATCGTCGCTGTGTCACAAAAAGTTCGTCGCAATCCATCTATCAACGGGTGTCGTTTATTTTGTTTATTTAAAAGTATTTGAAAGAAGCACGTTCAATTTTGTGCGGCAATGAGTATCGAGCGACGGAACGACCATCGGACCAGACATTAAGTACCGATTATCTTGAAAGGAAATATTTATTAGATAATCAATCGAAGGAAACGATCGAATTTCAGTCGGCGATATTAAATTTGTTTTGTTTTAGTTTTAGTTCATCCAAATTTTTATCTACTGATGAATGAAATATTTGGAACACATTTTTTTAAGATAAAACCTGGCAAGTCAGGCTCTTGAATGTTTTTTTTCCCAGTGGATCATTCTCTTGCAAATACTCTCCTGAAATTTCAGTTCAAAATTCATAGTTTTGTGGTTTTTACAATATTTTTTATGTTGAAAATGTGTTTTTTCGAAAATTTCATTACACTATTTGAATGCGAAAGAATCATTTAATAAAAAAACTAACTGTGGCATTTATTTTTCCGTATCGAAGAATCCCCGGTTACCAATTTAAAGCCAATTTCATGTCGCAAATTTTTTTTTTGTATGAAATTTTGAAGCAAGGGGTTATAGGTATGGAAATATTTCGCGATTTAAATTGTTCTCTGCTATCTTCCTTAATACCTGAAAATATCGACTCAAAATTCGTATCTATATGTAAAATGTTCCCCTGAATCCAATGGAGGAGAGTAGAACGTTCTATCTTTCCAATTAGTCGAGTTATGAATAGGTACATGAAGTTTCAGAAAGTGGATTTTCAAATATTTTCACTACTTTCACATTTATTATTCACAAGGTGGAAACCCTTCAAGTCAGGCTCTTGAACATTTTTTCCCAGTGGATCATTCTCTTGCAAATACTCTCCTGAAATTTCAGTTCAAAATTCATAGTTTTGTGGTTTTTACAATATTTTTTATGTTGAAAATGTCATTTTTATAAAATTTCATTACACTATTTGAATGCGAAAGAATGATTTTATCAAAAAACTAACTGTGGCATTTATTTTTCCGTATCGAAAAATCCCCGGTTACCAATTTAAACCAAATTTCATGTCGCAAATTTTTTTTTTGTATGAAATTTTGAAGCAAGGGGTTATAGGTATGGAAATATTTCGCGATTTAAATTGTTCTCTGCTATCTTCCTTAATACCTGAAAATATCGACTCAAAATTCGTATCTATATGTAAAATGTTCCCCTGAATCCAATGGAGGAGACTAGAACGTTCTATCTTTCCAATTAGTCGAGTTATGAATAGGTACATGGAGTTTCAGAAAGTGGATTTTCGAATATTTCCACTACTTTCATATTTATTATTCACAAGGTGGAAACCCTTCAAGTCAGGCTCTTGAACATTTTTTTCCAGTGGATCATTTTCTAGCAAATACTCCTAAAATTTCAGTTCAAAATTCATAGTTTTGTGGTATTTACAAGACTTTTTATGTTGAAAATGCGTTTTTTCCAAAATTTTGCTACACTATTTGAATGGGAAAGAATGCTTTTATCAAAAAACAGACAGTGTCATTTATTTTACCGTATCAAAAATCCCCCGGATACCAATTTAAAGCCAATTTCATGTCGCAAAATTATTTTTAATTTTTTTTTCCAAATTTTAGATTCACAAATTTCGGAAATAGAATAGGTAGAAAGTGAATATTTTCTCTCAAAAGAAGCCTATTATTTTGAAAAGAATAAATGATTCACTAATAAATTTGATATTACGAGACCATTAAAAACACTTGTTGAAGCTTCAGTATAATATATCTCGTTTTGCTAGCAGCTACCATTTTTTTCCAGCATCAATTTATCCCACTTCTGAAATAAAACTCCAAAACAACATTAATACAAATTACGTCACACACGTATCCCGGTATACAGAGAGGGTCGGGTCAAAAGTGACTGGGTGACCAATAAAGCAGCGTCAGCATTCTATTGGAGAGCGGCGTCCACGCGACGTCGCGACGGCGCATCTTATTTCGACGCCCAACCTAATTATGTTCACCTGCGAGTGAAACAAGCATCTAGGAGAGAGCGAACGGTTTCTTGATTCACGTGAGAGTTTAAATAAGAGTAGGGAAACGCTAATATATTAATTTTGAATAAAATTAAAATTGTAAGCCATTCGATGTTTTTTTGGTTGAAAAACTAAATTTATTTCGAGCTATGTCTTGGTGGAGGATAATTCGTTGTTGAGGATCGGCTTTTCTAAAACTAAGCAATTTCTTCCAGGAAACAAAACATGATTAGATTAGAAATGGAGTGGCTCTTAGTCCTATCCCACTGCGACCTTTGCAGATCTATTGTGGTCATCCCTATTTTTAGAGCTCGATATCTATAGCTTACTCTTTTGTTAGACCTATTAGCCTGGATACCGCCTCCCTTGCGTAGCTCTCTCTCCTCGGTTTTTCTTCTCCGAATAGGTGAAACCGCACCCTACTATGCCTTCGCACTTTCGTCTTCTTCCTGGCAAAACCTACATAGGCTGTCATCTGCTAGGCCAATTGTGTGCATAGCTTCCTCAGCATACAATCATGACCTTAGTCGCTTCCTGCTTATTGCTACATGACATGACGCGCTTTTGAGACAAATGTCATCACCATCTTTTTAGAAACACACAGCTTTGGTATATCTTGGAACAACCAAATAGCCATCAGACGTTTATTTTCTGAACACAAGAGTAAATTCGTTTATACTCAAATTCAACTCTATATGCTCAATCAAATATTCTTAATATGTTTTAAAACAGCGTTACCTTTGGTCTTGATATCAAATAGTATCAGCCCTGCACCCTCTTCGTCGTAGATGTGAAAGTAATAGAAAAAAAGTAGCAGGCTTTGGTTTGAGGAATTCTGATTCCTGATGATGACATCATTGACCCGGATTGATAGAGCGTATCGACGTAATTTTTCAGTTGGTAGAAAGGGGAACGATTCAAACCGGAGGGGTGTGTATGTAGGTCAAGGCTGGGAGTTAGCTGAAGTTTAAGATTAGCCTTTAAATGGGTTTAGATAAAAATAGATTTTGTTTATCTTTATTTACTATTTTATAAGGGGGATCTGGAAACTAAGCGAGAGGGAGATGAAAGTCCAGTTGGAGTTTATATGTGATTTTTTTGAATAACGAACGGTACTGGAAGAATTTTATTTTTTTGAACCTAATTTCTTGTATTTTGTATTTTCCTAGTGGTTGAATTAGGTTTGGGAACCCATTTTTTGGAAAGTTCTAAAATAGGTTGAAATATATTTAGACGTATTTCATTAAATCCTTGGAAATATAGATATAAAATCCACAAGTTTATGTAAAAATTTCTCCTGAATCGATTGGTGACGGTAACAACGTTGTAACTATTGAATTTTTTTAGTTATGAGTTTGATTGACTGCCCCAAAACCGATATAACCTAAGCCAGACTATAAGCTAAATTTTTTTTTCTTAAACAGCCTTTTTCCGAGCATTTTTGTCAAATTTCCAGATAAAAACTAATAGTAGATCCTAAAAAAAGCGTTCACCATAAAAAATGTTAACGCTTTATACCCATAGAATAATAGAAAACCCACAAATTTTTTCCATGAGAAAAAAATCTGAAAGCGAATATCTGAATATAATCTATTGTACTTTCCATATCACTTGTAGATATGTCTCAGGTCCTTATCCGTCTAGATAACCAATCCAGAGAAAGGTTATCCTCCGGGTTAGTTCGACTAGCAAGGTGACACTGTTTCAAAACCGTTTCAGTCAGCAAAAATTTACGTCGCGTCTAGAGAATCATACGATGAACTCCTGTAACACAAAACCGTGCAATATGAAGAATGAAAAAAAGGAAATACATCAGCACATTGTTAATTGTAATCTAACTTGCCGCAATTATTATTAATAAAGGGCACGTTTATTGCGACGCAAAAACTTTTATTTATACATTATTTTTGATAAACTGAATGCATGTATTAATCGAAGGGAGAGGAGATGTTTGGAAGGAACGAAATTGCTTTTAATCAAAGGTAAAACCAATTAAATATCATAACTAAACAATAAACAGTCGCTATATTTTATACAAAATGTAGTTTTATTCAGTTCGTTGGTTCCAACCACAGAACTAGTGTGCGATTGACATTGACACATGACAATAGCTGTCACCAACCAAAAGTTAGTTATTTAACAGTCGCCACCGTTAATATATAACCAAAGGAATAGTAATTTTTGATACTATAGACTAGTTTTGACAGATATACGCCCATTAATTAGTTCTTTGTCTTATATTTTCGTTAGACAAACCGAAAACTTGAAGAAAAACAACCGAAAATCCTCTATTTATTCGAAATAGTTTCCAATTCCATAATAAATCTAATCAACCCTCGTTGGGAAACGGATATAACGAACCCAATCATTTTCAACCCTCGCATAAAGCAACCTTGTCTCCGTTGACACATTTTATTCTAGTGACGTCACTAATTGTCATCGGTCGTGAATAGCTATGGGTATTTTCCCGTTTACGTTTAACGTCGTAGAAAATAAAAATATAGTACGTTTGAGTATTTATTTTGTAATCTTTGGTATGAATCGGTCTACAACATATACGGCATTCTCTTCCAAAAAATATTTGTAAAAAATGTGACTGGTTAGATTTTGCAGCAAACGAAAAATTGAATTGCTGCAGCCGAAAATGCATTCAAAAAATGCATTATTTGGGAGGCCGTTTGGAAGATTTCAAAACTTGATAAATAAGTGTCAGAACTGACCCAGATCAGGTACTCGGGGGTTTTGGAGGTTGCGTATCACGAATATGATGTTCAAATTGATCCCCCGAACACCTGGATCTCTGGAACGCGCCGAAGAACGTCGTCTCCGTGGGACTCTCCCACAAATCACGCGAGAAAGAAGAGAAACTCAACGCCCGGGGTTTTTTTTGAGTCGCTAAATCCAAATCTGGCATCGGCGAACACCCCACGGGCACCTGGTCCGTCGGACCCTTGGCGCGGACGTCATCTCCGAGAATTTTGCTGAGAGGAGTGCCAAAAACCACTCGAAAATCATAATAGGGGCGTTTTGTGGGGCGTTGAATCCGAATTTCACGTCGAAAACGACCCCCCGAACACCTAGTGCACCAGAACCTGACCCTGAACGTCATTCCCGGGGCGTTTCCTGACACAATCAAAAAAGGCGAACTGAAATTTGTCATGGGGGGTTTTTTGGGGCGCTGAATCCGAATTTCACATCGATAACGACCTCCTGACCCCTGGTGCACCGGAACCTCACGCTGAACATCTTCTCCGAGGGGTTTCCATGCACGATCGAAAAAGACGAACCGAAAATCGTTATGGAGGATTTAAACGCCAATTATATGAATATTGACTTTATATTTCTTTCATTCCCCTCCTCCTCACATAGCTTAAGTATAATCAACAATTCCACAGGATGGCAAGATAAAAGTTCCAGTGCGCCAGGAGTTGGGAAGGTAGTTTGGGGCGTGAAGTTCGGATTAAGCGCGCCAGAAACACCCCTACATTGATTTTTGTATTGTTTTTGTCACTCTTTTCAGGAAAATTCTCCGAGATGACGTCCGCGTCCAGGTTCCTACGCACCAGGTGCCCGTGGGGTGTTCGCCGATGCTAGATTTGGAGTTTCTCTTCTTTCTCGCGTGATTTGTGGGAGAGTCCCACGGAGACGACGTTCTAAGGCGCGTTTCTGAGCTCCAGGTGTTCGGGGGGTCAATTTGAACATCATATTCGTGATCAGCGACCTCCAAAACCCCCGAATATATTCACTGCAGAGGACACTTCTGTCCTCCTCCAAGCCTTTCAGTTATTAAACGGCCTAGAAAAGTATTATTTAAGTAATTGGTAACAGTACTAATGCTGGCAAGGCAGCCAGCTTGTTGAAATATCATTAAATCTGTCTCCTTATCTACACTATCGGCTAAAAAAGATTGAAGTTAAGGGCGCGACAATTTGCTTCGTCATTTCCTTTAGAGTTATCCTGTTTGTATGTAGCTTTTCTTAATTTTCCAGCGGAAGATTTCTTAAGATGGGTCTTCAACAAACTGAGCTACTAGAAGCCCTTTCGACACTGTGAACGGCCTAGTTGAATAATAACCATCAAAATGTTTTTAGGATAAGTGAAACGTCCATGTAACCACCGATCTAGCTCAGTTCGGTGAAGCCCCGGCTCTAGGCTTTTGTATTTTCCAGAGACACTTTCTGGCAAGCAAATTTATCGCAAATTATGAATAGAGTTTCTAGGTTAGGATAAAAAATAAACTTGTTAGGTATATATTTAAAATAATAAACAGTAATTACGAAATTCAAAGTGAGAGGTTACTTTAAATTACGCCGTTATGTCTCTTGCCAATAAAAAGAGGTCATGCGTATAGTTTTTTGTTCTAGTTTCTACAAAAAAATAAAATAATACTAACCTATCGAATAGATATATATAGTGTTCGATAACTAATGTTGGTGTTTACGAATAATTTTGTATACAATATTTTCACAATATTTCTTCTAAATGAAAACAACTGGTGGATTTGTCAATCGATTTCGGGTTTATTACCTTTGTATATTCATACAGTACGATTCAAAAGTTTCCGCACAAGATTTTAAACTGTGGTATAAAAGGAAACGAGGAAGCAGTAGATACAGCATCTAATCAAGAAGCACTTTACATTCAAAAAATTCCCTACACTGACCACATAAATCCAATCAAAAAACATATATTTAATTCTTGGCAAATAATATGGAATCATACAACATCCAAACTAAAAGAAGTTAAGCCACAAGTTGAATTATGTCTATCAATACCAGAAAAATGAAGAGATCAAGTTGTCTTAATAGGTCACACACTCCTTACACATCAATATCTCCTCAACAAAGAACCAGCACCAGAATGTATACATTGCCATGTTTCTCTTACTATAAAACATATCATCTTAGAGTGTCCTGAATATTCTAGATATAGAAGACAGAATAATGTAAGTGCGGTGCTAACTAAAGACACAAGTGCTTTAATTAAATATTTCAAAGACATTAATTTGTATAGCAAAATAAATACAACACATACTACTTGTGTAAGTCCTCCTGCTAATAACTCTTAGTAGTTGATGCGGGTATGTTTGTATTAAATTAAAAAAAAGGTTTTAAAGTGTTGTTTTCGATTTACTGTTAAAAAAATATTGTCATAAGAAGTTTAGTATTCACCAGATTTTTAAAACGAAATTCTGATCCATAGAAGCCCAAAAAGTACAAGTTTTGACTAAAGAAAAGTTTTTACAAAAAGCGGAGTATGAAAAACAGTTGCTAATGAAACTGTTAATGAAAATAGGTATGAGCGGAGAGAGGAACTGGAAATCTTGAGAAGGAAATGGAATTGTAATACTCTGAACAAAAACAAATCATTCCCGAGAATTCTTCGTAACGCCTGCTGATGTCGTAAGAGTAAATATGGTACAATTGTTGCATCAATAAGATGCCGAAACTTCTCGTTTCCTTTTGACCTTGGGAAATAAAAACTCTACGAAGCAGCTTTTGAAGACATGTGCAAGACAATCACTTCTTTAAATTTCCCTTATTCTGCCGAATACACGAAGATCTTCTGCTTCATTGTTGAATGATTCCGGAGTAGATCTTCCAACTGTTAAACGTCATGGTGGCTGAAAAATGACACAGTAGCAGGAGAATTAACGAAAAAGTAACAAGAAGGAAAATAAAGAAAAATAATCATCAGATGTACCAAGCTTCCAAAACGTTACTTTAGTCACGAGTTTTTTTATGAAACGATGTTTTTGACACTAGGTGCTTACTATACTTTTTCTACGCCCGCAGGATCTTAATTATATGTTATATTTTAATTATATTCACAAGATAACAGACAATAATATAATTACAGAAGATACACTTGATGAGACGTTTTCCAAATGTCAAACCCGTGTTTTAGATGCGGTTTTAGCGACGCTAAAAATGCCAAAATGAAGTGACATATTATGATTACCGGTTATTATCGTGAATAATATTGTAGGTTTTCAAACACTCAGTATATGTATGTTGAATAGATTGTACTATTCCTTTTTAGCCAAAATGGTGTCAAATAAAAAATGCTGACGTATGTTTTGAACGTGTCTTTTCCGATTCCATTGCTCTTGAGGTAGGTGAATGACCATTATGTTCTAATGAAATATAATATTTATATAAGAATGTATGTATAATATTACCATGTATTTATTATATAAGTATATAATGTATGGCACCGGAAATTACTCTTCTATAATAAGGAGAATATTTTTATTAAAACATTTTTATAAGAACAATTTTTTAACATCTACTAGACTTTTGTATGTATGAAGTTACCGAAATTTGTATCTCGCTGTCTGCAAAAGTGTCAAACGCCAAATTCACTCTGTCAGTTTATTTATAAACCTACCAAATACGAGGGTCGTCCTTTATATTTTGCATATAGAGCTAGAAAAAAATAGTAGATAACTTTTAACAGGTTGACCGCCACGTGTTTCCTTGAGGTTACACAGGGTGTTGCCATGTAAGGCCATGGGTAAAACTGAGGTGTAAAATTTCTTTCATGTATTTTATTTTTCTTTGAAAATGTAATGAAACCTTATTTAGTAGCTCAGTTATGCTGGAAAACATGTTTTTTCTTGAAATTTATTGTTTTTTGTGTGTGTGTCTTGTTGATACACCTGGTATTTGGGCTTGAAATAAGCGTAGGGGCCACGTGTCCTCAAGGAAAATGTATACCTACTCCGGGAAGGAAAGTCTGTATAGATGAAAGCCTGATACCCTGGAAAGGTCAACGTGTTAAACACGATTTTTTTTCAAAGTATTCCCAACGAAGAGAAATATGCATTTTTGCATTAAAAAAAAGGTTAGGACTTAGCTTGGGACTGTATGGTGGATAGTAATACCTTCCAATGTTTTCTTGCTTTAAAGACACAATTGTTTTTCGAGCTGTGTGGGAACTTGTATCGTCTTGATGCAGGAACGTTCGTCATTGGGGGTTGCTTTTTCGAAACTCAGTAATTATTTTCGGTAAACACCAATCAGCAGTAACAGTTCTTTGATCTTGTAGAGAAATTGTCGCCAACATCTTTTTGGAAACACGGAACTTTCGTCGGTTTTGGTTGATCTTGGAACATCCAAACACCACCCAATATTTTGAAGTTTAAGAATCTCTTGTCAATTTTCTTAAGGTCCATTCACACTAGATCGTATCCTTGATAAAATGGAAATAAAATAAAAAAATATTTTTTGTGGTTTAATTTCCCAAAAAATCAACGATTATTGTTGAAGGCGGTTATTTTTTTAAGGTAATTCTTTAACTACATATAACATTGTTTTTATTTCAATATCGAAGTGTATTAATCTGTTTTATCGATTAAACTCTGAAATGGGGTTGAATATACATTAATACGGGAAACCAATTAGGTGTCAATAAAACCCTATAAGTATCATCTTACAAATTAATGTAATTGACCTTTTGGTGTCAATTTTCAATTATTTTACAATAGATCTTTTTACGAGATATTTTCTGATATAAAATGATTTTATAATGGAAATAAAATGTTTTCCTACTCATAACTTAAGGTAGGTATAACCTAGTAATATATTTCAGTCATAAATTATCAACTAAAACCATTCCATATTCGTATTTATTTATCTCTCAAAAACCCATTCATTACTTTAATTTTATTTTATTTTCGATTTTTAAGCTCGTTAAAATGCCGCTTTCTATCATCATCCAGTCGATAATTTCAAAAATATACACCACCTGCAAAAATACATTATTATATAACAAATTCCGATAATTGTAAACAAATAAGGTTAGGAAAAGAAAAACAAAATCGTCTATCACTTTTTGTTTAGTATAAAAAATAATGAATGGACCGCCTTTTAACTCTATTAATTTACGACATATTTTGGGTAGATCAATATTAGGTTACTGAGAAATTTATTGACAACTCTCGTCTTGATACTCGTGACTCGTGATCCATCTACGAGTGAGAACATACATATCGAACAAGAACGTTCTTTAAATTTTTTTATAAACAATATACATGCAAAGACAGGATGTTTAAATAAAAACAATAACAAATTATATTTTACAGGGTGATTCAAAAAATGTTCATACAGAATATTTAAAAAAAAGAGGCTGCTAGGATATAATAATAATAATATTAAACGATTTTTGTTATGTACTGGACGCAACAAAAATATTCTTCCACCTTCTCAACCCGAGAAGAAACGTGTATTTATATACAACTATTTCATAAAAAAGATAAGAGTTTGTCGAATATTAGTTAAAACACATTTTGTCTTGAAGGAGTCGTGTCCAATTTAAATATCAACAATAACGGACCGAAAATCGTTACGGGGGGTTTTTTAGCTCGCTGAAATCAAATATGGCACCGGCCAACACCCCGCGGACACCTGGTGCACTCTAACCTGGCTCTGAACGTCATCCTCTAGGGTTTTACAGGCACAATTGAAAAAGACCAACCAAAAATCTTTAATGGGGGTTTTTCGACCATCTTATCCTAAAAGATTTTCTATCTTTGGCCTTTTTAGTGCTTCATTGCCTCGACTATACATGGACTCAGACGGAAGCACTTTGGAGAGGAAATAAAAATAATACAACCATCACAACTACTGTTCCAGATTCAACTGCACGTGATTTTACTAAATTTAAAGTATGGGCATTGAATTATGAATAAAACAATGTTTAAAATGCCACGGGCCTAGACCTAAATCCATCACTGGTAAGAAATGCTACAGTTTAAATTATTCTCTATTATTTACATTTGGGCACAAACTAAGAGACAACAGAAGTTTTGATATCGAAAAATACCATAATATTGTACTGTAACAGTTGTATCAAAAGAGCTGTGTAAACAGGCGGCTATTTGACCAATCTCTAGGTTACAGAAATGCCAACTTAAATTCAAATCGTTCCTCTCAGTTTAAAAGTTTTATTATAACTTTTTCCTTTTTGAATCTCACTCACGCATAGATTTACGCATCAAATTGGGCTTTGGTCCTCCCTGAACAGAAATAAAGAAAAAACTAAAAAAATATCTTAATAGACTTCTCTCATTTCGTGATACAATTTAAACATTCGCGACAGGCGTCGGCGTCGTCGTCGTTTATTGTCAGCACCTACTTCGTTAGGTCCTCTCCTTTTCGAATCTAATCCCCATTAAAAATGAAATTAAAATTACAAACGCGCCGCAATTAGAAAGCTGGGCGTTTTCCATGACAGTCCAGATCAAAAAGGGAACGAAATCTTAATTTAACAAGTGACGTATAAGAAAACTGATCTCTCTATTTTCTCGCCCAACGCGATTGTTGGTTATCGATACACAGTGGCAAACTGAAAACTGGTTAGACCATAAAATTGTTTCCTAGAAATAAATTTTCAATGTTGTTAATGAACAGACTATAACATACATAATTAATTTGGAGTGAATTTATTCTTAAAAAGTAATTTAATATGTTCCATAATTACATATTATCCTACTTTTGTTTGGGATTTTGAATACAATAATTCAGGTTTCTATTGGTGAAATAGTTTTTGCGCTCATCCGTAACAAAAACATGTTTTTTCGCTTAGTACAAGGGAGGAAATAACATTTTTTTAAATAGTAAACAAAATAAGTTTTCCCTTATCAACGTATCCCATAGATCTGCCACTGTTCGCCTCCCTAAAAAGAACCAACACCCCGGAACTGTATGATAGACTGCTACAAGGGGCCACAGGAAGAGTATATCAACTAGAAAACCTCAGCCCTTGAAATCATGACACCGAAAATGTCAGCATTTCACACCACACCGACCTTTAGCGCCGTTCGTTATTAAGATCGCTTTTCCTATGACAGGAACATTTTTTGACGTATTTTCGTGTAACGAGAAGACTCTAAAGCGATCGCTAATACTTTATAAGTGAAGCCAACCGTCTTTTATAAATGGATTTTATCAATTTTAAACTCTGAAGGATTTTGATTTACGTCGAAATGATGGTTTATCTCTTTTATGATTTCGGAATTTCTAGATAAGGCCTAGAAATCACGTCACAGGACCGGATATCAGACAAACAACTTCAATTTCAGTTAAACCACCTGCAATGTATAAATATACCAAGCAATCATCTATCTACTTCACTCCTACGGGGTCTAATTAGTGGATATCCACCCCTAAAATAATCAAAAAAGGTAAAATACGAATTTTGAAAATTTCGAATTTTGAAAATTTTCCACATTAGGGATGTTAGAATATTGAAAATTACAGGACTTATAGAAAATTTCGTGCTCTATCGAATGGAATTGTACAACACGAGGATTATTTTTGGAGCTAGAGCCAAAAATACAGAGGCATGTCAAAAAGTCAGACTTTTTACCAATATTCGAACACTTATAAATTATAAATCTCATGTTTCTCAGGGTTGAAAAGCCCCCTCTTTGTAGCAAATTTTATGCTAATTCGAATTGCGTAAACTAGAACACGATGCAATGGGAGGTTCTCAAGATATCGGAGCAAATGTGGAGTGATGTCAAAAAGTCAGACTTTTTTGACTATACCAATTTTCAAAACACTCATAAATTATAAACCTCACGTTTATCACGGTCAAAAAATCCTCTTTTTGGAGGAAATTTTACGCTGATTCGAATGGCGTAAACTAGAATACGATGCAATAAGAGGTTGTTAAGATATTCGATCAAATGTAGGAGCATGTCACAGGTGGAAATTTTAAAAATTCCAAGTTTTTCAATATACGACCTATCGACTTTTTATGCATATTTTTGGAATCTACGGGGTCTAATTAGTGGACATCTACCCCTAAAATAATCAAAAAACATAAAAAATGGATTTTGAAAATTTCGAATTTTGTAATTTTTCCAAGTCCACACCGAAAAATATGTTAATTCGCCTTTCCAGATTAGGGATGTCAGAATATTGAAAATTACAGGACTTATAGAAAATTTCGTGCTCTATCGAATGGAGTTGGGTAGAGTACGATACGTGGATTATTTTTGGAGCTAGAGCCAAAAATACAAAGGCATGTCAAAAAGTCAGACCGAAAAATATACTAATTGGCGTATGGGGCGCATTTCCACATTAGGGATGTCAGAATATTGAAAATTACAGGTCTTATAGAAAATTTCATGCTCTATCGAATGGAGTAGGGTAGAGTACGATACGTGGATTATTTTTGGAGCTAGAGCCAAAAATACAGAGGCATGTCAAAAAGTCTTTTTACCAATATTCGAACACTTATAAATTATAAACCTCATGTTTCTCAGGGTCGAAAAATCTGTTTTTTGTAGAAAATTTTATGTTGATTCGAATGGCGTAAATTAGAGCACGATGCAATAAGAGGTTCTTGAGATATTGGATCAAATGTAGGAGCATGTCACAGGTAGAAATTTTTGAAATTCCAATTTTTTTAATATACGACCTATCGACTTTTTATGCATATTTTTGGAATCTACGGGGTCTAATCAGTGGACATCCACCCCTAAAATAATCAAAAAACATAAAAATGGATTTTGAAAATTTCGAATTTTGAAATTTTTTCCACACCGAAAAATATGCTAATTTCCATATTAGGGATGTCAGAATATTGAAAATTTCAGGTCTCATAGAAAATTTCATGCTCTATCGAATGGAGTTGGGTAGAATAAGATACGTGGATTATTTTTGGAGCTAGAGCCAAAAATACTGAGGCATGTCAAAAAGCAGTTAATTCTTCATCTTCGACTTTCTTTGAAATGACATCATCAAGATTTCATTATCTTCTGGCACTTCTGAAAAATTTCACCTTTAGACATAATATTCCGTTAAAAATGACATTTTTTACTCTCACTCTTTGGACGAAGTCTATGAAGATGCGAAAGCTCCTTAACCTACTGCCGACTCTGTTTTTTTTGTGTGGATGCGTGTAGACTTATGAAGTGGGCTTTATTCTATGACACTTAGAAAGTTATTTAGAGAAGGGGATAATATCCATCATGTTCCCAATTTGGGTACTTACGGGATATATTTCAATAAAAAAAGGGTGATTTCGACCTTAATCTAGATATATTTCATTTAAGGTATAAAAATAACGATATACTTAATAAAAAGGAATTGTATGGGCTTACAGCCGATACGTTTAGGGGAGAACCCGTGCTTTGACATTTTTATTTGTGTTATTTTGAGAAAAACAGCAGTGGCCTTATCAACAAGAAATCAAACCAATAATTATTGTGTGTGGAGTGAAATTTTTTCTTTTCATATGCGAAATACTGAACATAAAATTGCAATTTTCTTTCTAAATATATATTTTATCAATACCATTTTCTTTACAAATCAAAGCACTTCCCTCAGAACATTCGTATAAAGCGTTTTACCATATTTCCCATCGAATATATGATAAACGACGCCATTTAGATCATGGCGAAGACAATAATCAGCTCGTCTACCATGGGTGTTTCGTAATTAGATGCGTGTTTCTGGCCATAAAAGTGACCGAAAGAACCGTCATCTGGTTTTTTAGTGTTTCCGCATAATAATAAAAAGGCGAAGCCTGCCTTATATACCACCGTTACCGGCAAATGTTACTCCGACCGGGCATTTGCCTTTTCGGACATTTATTATAGTACGAAATTCCCGAATGCGATGTCCACGTTTTAGAGACAGTTTGTACACTATAAAAATTAAATATGATCCCATGGTACACTGTATTAGTACATTCATTAACTTGACTCGACGTTTATTAGTAAAAAATCGTCAAGGCCTTTTTTATATTGATGGTGGTAGTTCAAGAACTTAGATTTATGCGTATAAAAGCAACAGTGTCTCTAATATGGGTGCAGGCACATGATAGAGGGGATTGCAGGAAATGAAATGGCGACCAGTTAGCTAAAGAAGGCTCTAAAGGAGACGAACCGTTTTGTGGAATCACAAAAGATTGCATAAGAGATGATATCGGGAACTGGCTAAATAAGCAACACCAACTCAAATGGAGGTCGACACGAGGGCACCTCCATACAAAGAATTTACTGAACAAGGACATGGTTATTTGGGGCAGATGTAAATTGCAGCGCTTGGTAATCCTTAATCCGTATACCTGATAAGAGTTGATAATAGAATCTGTAAATTGCAGCGATGGTCAAATTTGAGATTTTAATCCGACTTGTAAATTGCAGCGATTAAATTATTTTAAGAATTTCACTAAACAGGTGTTACAGCTTATCTATTCCTGGAGTTGTTATAGATTAAGAACCTATCTAATTGGTGGCGCAACTCGGTGCCGCCCCCGTTGTGGGGTTGTCCACCCCTTTACCTATATATAAATAAGTAGATTTTATATTTTATCATTAGTTTTTGTTATCTAACATGAGCGAAGTAACAGAAATTGTTAGTGAACGTGGAAACGTGTTGTTACTATTAACTATAAGTTCTTTAAAAAAGAAACGTTGAAATCTGGAGAAGTCAAGTGGTGTTATACCACAAGGAAGTACACCGCCAAGATCTACAGCATTGAAGATGGACCCGAACGGATAATTTCAAGGAAGAATTTGGAACATAATCATCAGAGTGACGAGAAGAAAATTCAAAAGCATATTGTGAGTGTTTCTTGTAAACGTAAAGCGACAGAAGATATTTCTGTAAAGCCAGCAAAAATATGCCGTGGCATTTTAAAAAACATTTCGGATGTTCATCTTGCCGTTTCTGATGTGAATTGTATCAAAAGGAATATTTACAATGCCCGACGCCGAGAATATCCACCGCTACCGAAATCTATTGTGGACACCCATTCTGCTTTGGAGTCAAACATTTGGAACACAAATTGTGGTGAAAACTTTGTGTTATTAAACAACAGCAGTGACAACATTTCGTGTGTAATCAATTTAAAGTTTTTATGCAACTTCTGTGACATTCTTTACGCCGATGGAACATTTTGGCTACAAAAATGGCCACTATTTACCTTTGTTGTTTTGTTTAGTTAAAGATAAAACATGCGACTCCTACAAAAAATGTTTAAAATTTATTGTAGATATATGTGCAAAAAATGACTCAGTTTTTAAGCCAAGTAAAATAGCTATTGATTTTGAACAAGCTATCCACTCAGCCGTAAATAGCATATGGCCCGATATAAAAATAATTGGATGTCGTTTTCACTTAAGCCAATCATGGTGGCGCAAGATTCAAGAACTGGGTTTGGCAAAAGAGTACAAAGATAAAGATTCCGAGATAGGAAAGTTTTTAAAATATACTTTTGGTCTTCAGTATCTTACACCCGCCGAAGTAGGAGATTGCCTTGTTTTTGACTTGGGAGAAATACAACCACCAGACAGTAGGGTTACCCAATATGTCGACTATTTAGTAAATGTGTATGTGTCAGAAAGTGCCCTTTTTCCTCCTGAAATTTGGGCATCTGCTTCACCTAGTATGTGTCGGACAACCAATGCATGTGAATCCTTTCACGCTCATTTTAATGATAATTTTTATAGTAATCACCCATCATTTTACATTTTTCTGGAAACATTGTTACAATTTCGAATAGATACTTATATTAAAATAAATAGCATTGATACTGTTAAGCTTCCAAATACTCGAACCCGGAATAAATTTAATTTCTTAGATATAAAATTAAATCTGTATTATAAAACAAAAAGTATAACGAGATTGCAATTTGTAAAACAAGTATGTCATTATTTTGGAAATGTTTGAGCACATAATATGTACATTTCGTGTAAATATTTTTTTTTATTTTATTATAGCGCTTATAGTATACTCGTATGTATGTGTAATGTGTATTTGGTCATCAATTAATAGATATTAAAAAAGTATTTTTCTTTTCTTTAGTATAGATAAGTAATGCAGTATAAATAATCTACGGTTTGTTTCAAGTTTAACTCAGTAGGTTTTCATAAATTTTGCCGCTGCAATTTACAGGTAAGATTAACGCTTTTTGTTGGCCGTGCGCTGCAATTTACACAGTTACTACGAACCCATACATGACCATTCGCTGCAATTTACATGTAAGGATTATAGAAACTCTGACCGCCGCTGCAATTTACAATACACCGTTATTTGTCAGTAATTTAGAGTAAATAGAAACTATCCATCTTGGTGTTGTCCAAAAGAAATACATCGTACGTAGATGAGTTGCTACAGTTGCAGTTTCAGTTTATTTTTTATCAGTGTAGTAACGCTTTTGGAGAGGAGAGTGATTCGCAGATGGGATTTGCTTTATTGGGTCCAGTTCGCTCTATTTGTTTCTTATTGCACGGTTCAATGTAATTCCTATCGCGTATTGATTGCTTGGAAGCTTCTTTTTACTTCTACTACATTTACAAGGAAAACGATTTATATTTTGATTGTTAAAAAACAAAAACAAAAATTTCGTGAATATATACACGTGTCAGATTTATAAAACTTTTTTACCGATACTTTTTAAAGACTAGACTATGTGTTTGTTAAATAAATATACTACCTACTAGGCATCGAAATTATTCAGCTCATGTCTAAAATACGATTGAATTTTGTAGAGATGCGACGCGGCAGAGCTATTCAGAATACTAACAAGTAATTCGTGCACAGACAAAGACGAGATACCACCACTTAACCACGCTTAAAAACACCGTTGTTCGCCTCTCTGTACTTCACTCAATTTGAACAATAATAGGGCTGGAAAATTTTATAAGAAAATCAGTATAAGTTGACTTAACAAAAGGATTTGTGTCGGAAACTGTCTTCAAATGTCTCTTACTCAGTTTTAATACCCTGGTAGGGATTTCCTTGTCTACCTTAATCAGTATACTCTTGGTACGGAGGTGCCCTAGTGTCGAACCTAAGAAGTCTCCTTAAGAACTTTCTTTAACTAACTTGTCAGCCATTTCATTACCTGCAATCCAACCCAGCCAACAAAGAAAGAAAATGGATAAAAAGGCCATGAAAGGTATTTTAATTGTTTTCGTAAAGTATTTTTTATCAAACATAAGTCAGAAGTTTTCTCTAAGCTGCAAGAAATGTTACTTCAGATAAGAGCTGCAGGTCATGTAGTGCAAGAACTGCTATGTAACAATGGAGGTCAATTTGATAACAAAGAAGTTAAAGATATTTTAGCTGTATTTATCATCTCAGCCCGCAATCCTTGAGGAATTTCTTCATGGGAGTGCATAAGAGTTCTAGCTGTCTCAGCCCACAATCCTTGAGGAATTTCTTCATGGGAGTGCATAAGAGCTCTAGCTGTTTCTACCAGCGTGATAGCAGAGCGTGGTTCCGATCCACGGACCTCTGGGCCCTTGGGACACTGGGAAACTGTCATATTTCTTTTGCTGTTGAAAATCTCATAATTTTCTTTAAGGTATCTTCGGTCCTATTGGTTGTTAGGAAAATCATTGCACTGCTTTCTACTTTTCTGTACTCTTTCAACTCTTCTTTGTACTTGATACCTTCTGCCTCCGTAGCATTTTCTGCTAAAGCTGTAGGTTCTTTTAGGATACCTTCTACAATTTCTAGAGCTCCAATAATACCTTTTAGTAATGTGCAAATTTTAAATTTCCACGTAGACCAATTTGATTTACCTTCTAAATGTCCAATTTGTACTTTTGTATAATCCATTTTGTCAACTAAATCTGTTATGACAAAAATTGGGGTATATTCTTTTTTGGTTATGTTATTGCGTTCCTGGGCCCATAACCTTCAATGTACTCCCAATAATACAGAAATACTCTATGAGAAGACTTTTATGTCTGTAGAAAATGATAATATTTCAACATATTAGAGACAATTTGTTGTCTCTTGCCATCCACTTATTTTTGTATTTCTCTTTGAACAACTCAACTTACTGGGTTTCAAGGACTGGACTGGCTCTGAACCTCTTTTTATGAACTGTCTAGTTTCTTCATTTCCAGGACATCAATAAATTAATCTGGCTCCAGTGAAGTATAGCAATAATGAAGCACTTGAAACAATTTGCCTTCGTTCGAGTCAAAAATTTTAAAATAATATCGAAATTGATTTAAAAAATAATGTTCTGTCTCTGGCCGATACCTGAACTATAACCAATAAAAGTTTTCCCCAACATAACCTGTCACTTCTGACGAAGGAGGGTGAGTAAGGGATGAAAGACTGCATCTAGAAGACTAATATAATAACGGCCGGAACAAACTGGGCTATAAAAAGAGACCAGTAATAAATCTTGTCGCTACCGAAGTCGCATGGCTCGATTCCAAAGAATCATACGTGATAAAATATGTCCTGCTTCCTGGAGGGGTGGATACCGTTTAAAAAATTGGCACTGTTAGGTTATTATTGTAGTAAACAAAATATGTCTTTTTTACCTTTTTTATATTTTCAATTGACATATTTGAGAGAAATTAGTTTCGATACACTTGTATGCAGATTCTTTGATAAAAGTATCTACAGATTGTTTATCCGGATTTTTTTAAAAAACCTACCCGTATTGCGATAAAAAAAAAGGTCAAACTTTTCGTCCGGACAAGTCTATTGTGTCTTATTTCCATAGATAAGACGCTGTTTGTATCTGGTGTGTGCCATAATGACGAATGGTTTACTGCTACTAGCTATGTCGATGACGCTTTTTACGACGTCGTCCCAACGCGTAATGGCAGCCGCCCGGCCGCCCATCCCGCGCTCCTGGTCTGGACGTACCGGAACTTATATATTTTATGGCCGTTGTCCAGCAGCAGTCAATAAATAGTTCCGATGGGGCACCTATTCGATACTTAGGATCAGTTCTACGAGGGAGTTCCGAATTTAGTCTATCAGAATAAATAATACAGAAGAATTTATGGAACTAAAGTTTATTGAAAATAGAGGAGATGAAAATAAGAAAAAAAAATTACTAAGGGTCCCAGAAAGGAAGATATTAAGACACACATAAGGGAGCCACAAGACAAGATTTGGAAAGATATGGAAAAGTTATAAATGACAGATCAGAGAATATTGCTATTTTTCAATGTAAGATTCATGAAAACTGCTATTTTGAAACAGGAATTAAATGAAAAATGCTATTTTTGAATGTAAAATTCATAAAAACTGCTATTTTGAAACAGGAATTAGATGAAAAATGATATTATTGAATGTAAACTTCATAAAAACTGCTATTTTTAAACAGGAATTAGATGAAAAATGCTATTTTTGAATGTAAAATTCATGAAAACTGCTATTTTGAAATAGGAATTAGATGAAAAATGCTATTTTTGAATGTAAAATTCATGAAAACTGCTATTTTGAAACAGGAATTAAATGAAAAATGCTATTTTTGAATGTAAAATTCATAAAAACTGCTATTTTGAAACAGGAATTAGATGAAAAATGATATTATTGAATGTAAACTTCATAAAAACTGCTATTTTTAAACAGGAATTACATGAAAAATGCTATTTTTGAATGTAAAATTCATAAAAACTGCTATTTTTAAACAGGAATTAGATGAAAAATGCTATTTTTGAATGTAAAATTCATGAAAACTGCTATTTTGAAACAGGAATTAGATGAAAAATGCTATTTTTGAATGTAAAATTCATGAAAACTGCTATTTTGAAACAGGAATTAAATGAAAAATGCTATTTTTGAATGTAAAATTCATAAAAACTGCTATTTTGAAACAGGAATTGAATGAAAAATGCTATTTTTGAATGTAAAATTCATAAAAACTGCTATTTTGAAACAGGAATTGAATGAAAAATGCTATTTTTGAATGTAAAATTCATAAAAACTGCTATTTTGAAACAGGAATTGAATATAAATTGCTATTTTTGAATGTAAAATTCATAAAAACTGCTATTTTGAAACAAGAATTACATGAAAAATGCTATTTTTGAATGTAAAATTCATAAAAACTGCTATTTTGAAACAGGAATTGAATGAAAAATGCTATTTTTGAATGTAAAATTCATAAAAACTGCTATTTTGAAACAGGAATTGAATATAAATTGCTATTTTTGAATGTAAAATTCATAAAAACTGCTATTTTGAAACAAGAATTACATGAAAAATGCTATTTTTGAATGTAAAATTCATAAAAACTGCTATTTTGAAACAGGAATTGAATGAAAAATGCTATTTTTGAATGTAAAATTCATAAAAACTGCTATTTTGAAACAGGAATTGAATATAAATTGCTATTTTTGAATGTAAAATTCATAAAAACTGCTATTTTGAAACAGGAATTACATGAAAAATGCTGTGTTAAATTGTTAAATGTGTTAAATTTTATGCTGAATCGAATGGCGATCCTTAGAACGTTCTAACATTCCAATTAGTCGAAGTATGGGTATCTTTTGGTTGTGGAAAGTGGATTTTCGAAAATTTCACACTATTTGAAGGTGAAATAATGATTTTGTCAATAAACTAACTGTCGATTTTTCGTCCCAAAAAACTTTTGTCTTTTTTATTGTTAATTTTAGGGTTAGGTATGGAAGCTTGAAATTAACTATACACTTATATTTTCAAAATATATATATAAGTATATAATTTATGAAGAAATATTTGCCAACTATTTGTTTTAACGAAAAATATTTTAATTATTTATTAATTTGGAATCGTATTTTTGGTATTACCCCGGTAGATTCGTAATGACCATTTAGATTTTGGCCCCTCGATGTAGGCGGAATACACAATATGCGAATACTGTCTCAAAGTCGTTTCAGTCGAGAGATAGACTACAGCTATAATCAAATGGATCCAAGAATATCCCAATTAGATGCGTGCTCAGACTGCCCCTTGTCGCCAATTTTACTGTTTCCCTCGCAAGTAACAAAAAAAAGGGATTTTTTTCGGAATGAAGACTAAACTTCCCCTAGATAAAAAGTAGATTTTATATCGGAAACACTCCTCTTAGTCACTGTATGGAATTTGTATGTTTAATAATAGCCCGAATGTTTACCACGCCACTGATAATAAGATTTATCAATTAGGATTTGTCTGGTATTAGTAAAACTTTAAATTGAAAAGTGAGTGTGAATAACGGCCAAAGTTGGAGAATCTTCGACAAGTTTGTTGAGTAGGTACACGGAAAACATAAAAACAGGTTTTTCCTATGAAGAAATTTATTATGCTATGAGATCTTATTTTAAAAAAGAGTTTTTGAAAATGAAAATATCAAAGGAAAAATCTTAAAATTGACAAATTTAAATGTGCAAAGTTGTAGAGGTTAGGAAGAGATTCATTTTTAAGAGTTTCTACTTTGGAGATGAAAGAAGAGCTAAAAATAGTCAAAGCGTTCATCCCAACGGAGCGCTACCGGTGCGAAAGTCAATGTCCTCCTGAACGCGTGTTTTGTCAACTGATCAGAGTTAAAATACGCTAAATACTGTTATTTATGACAAATATCATGTTAATAAACATATAAAATGACATAAGAGATTTTTGATTGAAGGTATTTTAGACATTTGTATCTTGAAAATGAATGATAGTAAAGTACTTAGTTAAATCTAAAAGGCTGCGTATCTCAAATTTTTCTCCAGACGAGAAAATGAAGTTATAATATAAAATTATAGTGAAAAAAGAACAGACACTGTCACATGTCACAATCGATTCTCATTGGAGCAATGTAGCTTCCACTTGGTCTATGAAAAATGTACTCGAACTGTTAGTCAACTGAAACAAGAAAATAATGTGTCAAAGCATGTCCGAATTATCCGGATTAATGTGGAATTCAGGATATTCATGATTTTGCAATTATCAAGCTGCCGAATTGCCTGTAGTTTTTCATCTAATGTGAATACTATTATTATTTTTGTGCTTAAAAAAAAAGAAAAAAGAAAAAAAGCTTGACTAGTTTTGAACAGAAAAGGTTCTTTTTAATCATAGCACAATAAATTTCATCAACGGAAACCAATATTATAAACATAGCTGATACGAACAAAAAGAAAAAATATAATTTCAATATAAACAAAGCTATTAATAAGAGTTTATCTCATTACACGTGTCTTTGACTACTTAGTTGCAATAAATTATCAGGTTGTTATTGGTCTAGTCTAAATAAATTATTTGTTTTAATAAATTTTGAGAAACCATGAATGAAATTTAACAAAACTTTCTTACGTAGGTATCCATTCACATGAAGAAAATGCTGAATATCAATTTCTCTTTAGGATATCTCAAAGTCAATTATGGATATGTAATATTAATTAATCGAGATAATATTCTAATAATAGGAAGTCTTGGGATTTTGTAGACTAAATGGCGCAATTTCCGATTTGTATATCATAAATTCTTTGTTTTATTCCAAAATAACCTTTTTTTCCTCCCGATCTGACTATCCTACAACTATTTTAAATGTATAGAGGGCGCTTCTGAATACGAATAAGCATAAAAATGTTAATACAGGGCGTGTGGAAAAGTAGAACTTTCTAAATTAAAATGCGTAAAAAAATATTAACTTATGCAACAAAGCAAAGCGACCAAAACCTCAACAATCATCTGGCAAGGTTAAGGTATTTGTATTTTGGAACGCGCTTGATTCTCTTCTACTTGAGAGTCTAAAACTACCAAGCCCCATCAACATACAGCTGTGTCTAAGCTAAGTATCTTGTATTTAAAACTTATATAGACCCAGGAGCGATGTCAACGCATCAAGATAGTCAGGCAGCACTGAAATCTTTAGCATGCACCCAAATCAGATCTAGACCAGTCTTAACTCTGGCAAACCACTATAAGGTTGGTTGAACTCTGGCACAAGGATGTTGTAGGCAATGAAACGGCAAAGTGTGGGTTTGAAACTACTTTCACTGGTCCTGAGCCAAAATTTGGAAAATCAAAAACTGCAACACTTGGTTGTACATCTCGATGGATTTAAATAAAGCTCAAGAGTTGCTGACTATTAAATCTCACTAGCACATTATTTTCTAGAGTGAAGGACCGTCTTATTGTCTATAAAGACTCCTAGGAATAGAGCGCCCTAGGGAGGATTTATCCTAGAAGAACCTAGTCCTAGTAGATCCTGATAAGATCTCTTCACATAAACTGTGGAGCCAAGAGCTGAGGTGCCGAATATTCTAAGCCTCCAAAGAGGTGTAACAAAACACTACGATATAAAATATATTATTATAAAGAACCCCGCACAAATCTTATGGGAATTGGCTCCCGGTCAAATTGGCTGAAATTTGGATATGTTGTGCCTCTCGGCATCCTGAGCAAAAGTCTCAATGGGCCCAAAGCTCAATTTTGCTTATTCTGGCCGCTACGGATAGCTCCACGGATAGACCATTATTTACTACTCAAAATAGTGATCTCCCGGAAGTTTACTATTTACTGCGTTGAGAAAAAAGTACCCTCTCATATTTTCAGGGGGGCTAAATTCAAATCAAATGTCAGTATGATAATTCTGATGCAATAAACCGCCTACAATAACTAAACTCTAACTAAATATTAGATTATATATATATATATTATATATGCATTCTGGTTGTCACATGCTGCTTGACAGCTGTTAACTCTCTTCATCGCCTTTTTGACATCAGTTTTGAATTCGAGAACCTCAAGAACATGTATTTACATGTGGATTTTATCAATTTTGATCATTGCTTATTGTTTGACAGCCAGTTGACGGCTGTCAACTGTCTATACCGTGTTTTTGACATCAGTTTTGTACTCAGGAACTTCAAAAACATATATTCACATGTGGATTTTATCAATTTTCATCATTGCTTGTGGTTTGACAGCTAGTTGACAGCTACTTGAAATAATGGTCAATCCGTGGAGCTTTGGGGCTCCGTAGCGGCCAAAATAAGCAAAATTGAGCTTTGTGCCCATTGAGACTTTTGCTCAGGATGCCGAGAGGAACAACATATCCAAATTTCAGCCAATTTGACCGGGAGCCAATTCCCATAAGTTTTGTGCCGAGTTCTTTACTATATACTGGCTTTTTGTGAATGTCAAAAGTTTTCTAGTTTTAAATGAAAGTAAAAAAAAAGTTTTTTCCCTGATTTAATCTACACACTGTACATTTATAGAGATTGTATCAGTGGCGACGGCAATAACTACACATATAAAGTCCGTGTTTCCGTGATTGGATTACGTTTAGAGGGTAATCTCATTGACGAGCGCCTGGGGATCAGCCACTTCTACGCTCTTTACTGTGAACTGATGCCTCCAACGCTACCGCCGACTTTAATGACCTCTCTCGACAAATCGAGCGCTTAACCTCGTCCCGCGGGAATTTCCACAAGAATTGACATATTTCACTCAATGATGATGATAATGCCGAACCATTCACTACTCTATTATGTTGAATGTTCCTGTTTTTTATTTGAATTGCGGAAATACTGATAGGATAGGTTGAAAATTATTAACTAGGAATTAGGAATGACCTGGAACATAGATACAAATTTAATGGCTGCTCCTTTAATAACCTGGTGGACTGACAGGTAAGGTTCAAGAAGAAATCACTTGCTATCAAACGATACAACATTTATTACGTTATTTTAGCTTTAGTGTGTCAAATGCTGTCAAAAAGGCTGGTAAAGCTCAAAAAAAATATCTCAAAAGCCGACAAAAAGACGAAAAGGAGGAGGAAGGAAAGTTATGCCATTAGGCCGTATTTATAAAAAGAAGCCTTACCTTTTGCTTTCAAAAAATAAAACAATTCCTTCAAGGCATATATTATGCATAAAAAAAAGTGAAGGAAAAGGTTTTGCTTCGAAGGCTTTGCTTTAAAGTAGAAGGTTTTACGATTTTCGTATTTATACAAAGAAGCATTTGCTCAAAAACTAAAGGATTTGCTTCTAAAAAAGGAATCTAGGTTCACAAGAACTTTTCTCACTTTTCCCAGTAGTTGCCCGGCTAACACACAGCTTGTACTGTGAAAATAAGTGTATTTGTAAGAGTGTTTTCTTGTGTTGAACTCTATCTGGAAGGGCTTGTATCCTTGGTTGTGGTTGTTATGGCTAATATGGTGCATTTAAGTAAATACTAAAAACCAAGACATACGCTACATAAATCAGATTTCAAAACGTTATTTAGATTTGACGATTAGAATGTCGTGTGGTTGACGGACCACTTTCTTGGCGTGGATCATGAAACTCGTGGAGCTGCCCTGTCACCTGTACAGCAAATGAGACTATTTCTGCGTTATTGTGCGAACCCTGGATTCCAGAGAGGAATTGCTAAAGAATTGGGATGTACGCAGCCCACAGTGTCCAGAGTATTTCATGAGGTCCTTGAGCGGATTGTACAACAGGCCGGTGAATGGATCCGGTTTCCAAACACAGAAAATCAAATCATGCAGGCCGAAGAGAAGTGGCCAATTTGGAGACGAATATGTGAATCGAAAAGTTTTCAGCAGTATTAACGTGCAGGCTACATGCGACCAGAATTGTGTCATAACTAGTATAGATGCAAGTTGGCCAGGATCATGATTATCGTGAATAGAAGAATTCGGCAGTGTGTGAAGTCTTGAAAAGGACAAGATAGACCATCCTACTAGGAGACAGTGAGTATGGTATAATGCAGTGTCTTATGACTCCATACCCCAACCCCAACGAGGAATATCAGACAGCCTTCAACAGGCTGCTTACAACAGAGCAAGTTGTACCTTTTACTTTATATATCAGAAGCATTTCCTTGCAAGGAAAAGGTAGAGATTATGAATACGAATTAGAGCAAAACCTTTTACTTGAAAGTATTGAAACAAGTTTATCTTGATATCGGTATTTCCAGCAAAGCCATGAGTATAATGAATAGTTTTGTTAATGATATTTTTGAGCTTATTGCTGCTGAAGCATCAAGATTAGCTCATTACAATAAACGTTGGAATTAGCAAAACACGCCGTTAGTGAGGGCACCAAAGTCGTAACCAAATACACTAGTTCCAAATAATTTCGTTCAAGAAATCACTTGCCTACCTAAAGTAAAGCCTGCAGACATTCTAAAATTCCTCTGGGAAATAAGTCGAAAGGAGCTATCAGGGGCGGAATTTCCAGCAGGCTGAGT
Organism: Lochmaea capreae; assembly: GCA_949126875.1. Classification (NCBI taxonomy): domain Eukaryota; kingdom Metazoa; phylum Arthropoda; class Insecta; order Coleoptera; family Chrysomelidae; genus Lochmaea; species Lochmaea capreae. Next base: position 1,006,071 of record OX421395.1, on the reverse strand, counting down.
AGGCTGGAGCCTAGAGCGGTACCTCGAAGAAAAGGCGATCGAGTTAAGTGCATCGAAATAATATAAATATAATAATATAAAGAGAGATGAAAAAAAGACAACCAAAAAGAAAAAAAGATTTGATGAGACATCAGATGAAGATATTGGAATAGCTGCGAGCAAAACGGCAAGAAGCTTATCAAGGATTTAACGACAAATTTTTATTTCTCACCAAAATGAGTGAGTTGTTACCATCAGTTCTGACGGAAAAAGCAAGATTTTTAGAAACAGAGTTAGTTCAAGAATTCCTACACTTTCAAAGCTACCTTTCGTCAGAAATAATTTCAATAAAACCAATTTCTGGATCATTAATAAGTCTGTCTTCATTCCTGCGACTATACGGGAAAAGTTGATGTAACGAGTATGAAGGAGCACAAATCATAAAGTTGGAATTTTATTGATGGAAAATTGATATGATTGTGGACTAAGATATCAAAAATTAGAGGCGGCAAAAATTGAATAGCCTACGGGCGGAAAATCGGTAAATCCGCCACTGGGAGCTATACTAGTCTCTGAGACTTTCATCAGGAACTAGGTAAGGGGGCACAATGATTCTGACTAAGACTGAGACCCAACTGATTCTCCCCCCAAAACACAACAACTATATTTAAGCCAACTTCACAAAACAAGTCCATATCGAGAATTTTATCATAATTGAAAAATTTTCGATACAAAAAATGTGATTGTTGAAAATCCCCACTTCAATCTATAACTATAATGAAATCGAACAAACCAAAATAAAGGGAAGCGGGACGAGAAATTGAATGGACTATTTTCCCTTTAGTCTCATCAGGACCGGCGGTTAGCGGTTACTAATGACAGTATTGTCGACGACTCCCGTGGGACTAACGGGATTTGCACTCTCTTTTGCCTTTTCCCTGCCTCTGACAACGTTCAGATGAAGATTTTGTTAATTATCCAGTAAACGACATCAATGAATCGATCTAGACTGGGGATTATTTTCAATTCATGTGTGTTGAGAGACAGCTGGAAGATTTAGAATAGATCGAAAAATTAATTTTGTGAAATTTCTATTTATTTTTATTATTAAACAGTTTGTTGCTTTCAATTTTCAAGTAAACGGTAAAAAAATGCCATTAAATTATTTATTTAAAAACTAGGAGAAGCAATTTTAATTTTAGTCAGATTACAGCACTTTTAACTCCTAATAATTGACAATTTTGACAGTTCCGACAAATAATACATTGATTCTAAGCCCTATTTTTAAATTATGTCGCTTTGTCCATAAAATTGTAAACTTTTTCATAACAATAAAGCTTATCTCTCTCTCCAGCGACCTGTCAAGTAAAATTCAATATGGCGTCCCAGAGCAAACAAAAATATGTTTTTTTTTCTTCTGGTAAAGACAAGAGTGCTTACGTTGGAGAAAGGTGATTTTATTTGGCTCTAAGGATCGCCTTGTGTCTTGATAATTATAAAGAACAATAAAAAGATCAATTTTATGGAAGTTTTTTGTTGCATATTTGAATTTGGGACCAACTTTTGGCTAAGCTCTAGGCATTTGTAGGTATGTAAACTTTTAAAAGCCATCCATCTGTTCTTTGGTACAAAAACTATGTGAAAATATACCAAATAACTATTTATATCAATTTCTAGAAGTTCATCCATTTCTCCAAAGTGGTTAAAATCCAATGAGGGTTCTCAAAGAAATACAAATTCAGACCACAACGTATATAGAATTCTTGAACACTGTTTACCATCCAATATAAACAATACAAAACTGACCAGCTGTCCAAATTGTTTGCTCTGGACGTCACGGACGTTAGGTCACGTGATCCGGATTTCTCAATAAAATTTTGATTAGTATAGGCATGACGCGTTCATTTATCACTGTTGCATCAACCAAAATTGGTGGATAAATTTGCTGGCTTAGAAAATGACAGCTTAACCTCAAAAACAAAAGATTTGAAGCGGTTACAGCGAATTATTAAAGACAAGGACGAATAAATAGAAAAATCAATTTAGAATGCGATGTCGCTGCACTCACGTCAGTTAAAAATGATGTAAAAAAACGTGCCTTATCCTTTTAAAACAGTGTTGCCATAAGTGTGTTAGTCCGGAAAGCTAAGAATAATAAACTTATGCCGGACATTATAATATTTTGGAACATCTCTTGGTAGAATCTCCCGGAAAAACTTCTATTCGGATGAAATTAATATACCGACAATAGCGCGTACTGATATCGTCCCTGTTATAAATTACGACCAACAAACCGGAACAACCACAATTACACTAGCTAGATTTATTAGTAATAACTTATATAGGCGCTCGCTTTCGATGCGATGCCGTGGTTAGGTATATTGTGATGGTAGTTGGGAGATTGTCTGGTCATAATTAAAAGCCGAAGTGATGTCAGATTTTCCTATCCCCTACTCACGCTCTCGATGTATTCATTTTCGGTTATGGATACCGCGGAAAATTTGTTAATTATTTCATGATATATTTAATCGTTTTCATTTTGGATAAAAATGGGGTTATATTTAATAAAAATCACATTTTCGTACAACAGTGCAATAATCAACTTAAATTGGAGTATTAAATCGTGATTGGTATATCTTGGCTGTCGCATTTCTTGTATAGATCCTCTAATACGAGGCATGTTTTTTAAGTAAGTACCGTTTTGGAATTAAAAAAAAGACGTGCAAAGATATTGCAATAATTTTATTTTTACATGAAAGCCTGTACCTTAATCTACTTTTCTACATAATTTCCGTGAATATTGAGGCACTTGTCATAACGTGGCACCAGTTTTTGAATACCCTCCTCATAAAATTCTGCCGCCTGACTTGTTAAACACTGTATCACAAATGTTTTGACTTCGTTATCGTGTTGAAGACGCTGATCGCCCAAGTGTTTCTTCAAGTGCAGGAACAAATGGTAGTCGCTGGGCGCCAGATCAGGGCTGTATGGAGGAAGATCTAGAGTTTCCCATTGAAAAGATTTGATAAGATCTTTGGTCCGATTAGCCACATGTGGACGGGCATTGTCATGCAGCAAAACGATACCCTTATTCAACTTGCCACGTCTTTTGTTCTGGATTGCACGACGCAGATTGTTCAATGTCTCACAATAAGACGCTGCATTGATTGTCTCATTACGAAGCAGAAACTCCACTAGCAATACTCCTTTTTTGTCCCAAATAACTGTATGTCGCCATTCCATGGATTGTTGTTTCGATTCTGGTGTGACGTAGGCCACCCATGTTTCGTCACCAGTAACAATTTGGTCTAAAAAATCTTCACCTTCATTGTGGTACCGCTCAAGGAAAGTCATTTTTGGAACCCAACGTGAACACAATTTCCGGTAATTCAAGTTCTCGGTCACAATGCGATACAAACCACTACGAGAATATTGAGGAAAGCAGTCGCACAATGATGAAATTGTAAAGCGTCTATTTTCTCTCACCTTTTTGTCCACTTTCGGCACCAAATCTTCATTAACGACCGAAGGACGCCCACTCCGTTCTTCATCATGCACATTTGTGCGGCCATCTTTAAATGCTCTCACTCATTTTCTTACCATTCCATCACTCATAATGTTTTGTCCGTAAACTTCACAGATCTCACGATGAATTTCGATCGGTTTCACGCCTTTAGCACTAAGAAATCGTATAACAGCCCGTACTTCACAATCGGCGGGACTCACGATTTTCGGAGACATCTTAAACACTCAGTAAACAACTTATACAATCAGACTGTAATGGCGTCAGTGCATAGGCAAGAGATGTAGGTAACCAGCGCGCAATCGCGGAACGCCGACCGTAGCGCTGTGATTAGGTTAGGTACTTACTTAAAAAATATGCCTCGTATCAATAGTAGCTCTAAAAACTTCAGTGTGAGGCGATAATTGAGATTACAAGATGATTATGGGACTTGAACAATGTTTTCGTATTGTATACAGAGAAAAGAGATAAAATAGGATCGCTTTTCCTTTTATTTAGGTGTGTGAGCCCAAAACCAAAGAAAAATATGGATTTTCCAAGACGTAATTATAGCATAACATAGGTTAGAGCAACGCTCTGCCTGTTGCTGGTATTACCTTCAAAAAAATGTTAACTCTGGCAAACCACAATAGTCTCTCTTAAGTTGGTCGCAAGGTACAAGAGCATTTTAGGCAATAATACGGCAGTAACCCTAGCAAAGCTAAGGTCTGAAACTCTATTCACCATTTCATTTCACCATTTGAGCTGGTGTTCCCTATCTAGCCAGTTCCCCTCTTATGTAAAACGGTTCCGGACCTATGAAGTCTCCTTTAGAACCTTCTTTATATTTGCGGCATATTTAGTTACCTTTTTATTTTGAAATGTCCCCAACGCGAATACAGTAACTCAATGTTAGTCGGGTGTTAGAGCTCCGGTTTTCTGATTAATGAGGTCGTAGTTGACGCGCCGTCTGATTTCGCTGATTCAGGTGAATCTCGCTCGCAGTCGAACTGTACTATTGCACCGCAAACCACCGCTAACTACCATTTGAATGTCAGCCATTAAACAGGTCCAGAGAGGTGAACAATGAACTGTGAACATAGGAATAGATTTAATCGACGCGTCTATCAATTACAGTCGACTCTCGTTAATTCCAACCTGCGATAATTCGAACCGCTCTATAATTCAAAGTTATTACGAGTGCCCTACAAAATCTCTTTATATTTCGAACTAAATCAATACATTTTTATGCACTTGGTAATTCCAACGAAAAAATCATTGCTATATAATAAAACGACGCGTTAATTCGAACTCATCGGCGTCCAACACTCGACAATTCAAAGTTGCAGAGAGAAAGAGGTCGAAGATTGTAATGTAAGTACATTTTGCGACAAGTTCAAACACTTGTATCAACATACACGAGCCTTTGTTTTTGTTATGAATAGTTTAGTTTTTCATTGTTATAGAATAGCAGTTAATAAATACATTACATATTGATCAATACTTGGTAATTCGAAGTTTTATTGATTTTCTCTCACAAATTTCGAACCATTTGATATTTCAAACATTCGATAATTCGAAATATTTTAAGAGTCCCTCGAGTTTCGAATTAACGAGAGTCGACTGTATATATTCGAGTGTCGAAAATGTTTCGCAGAATTTTGTTATTTAAATTTATTTTATTGTTTTAGATTCCAAATAGGTAGAAGTGTTCGTTATTTTTGATAATCTTGTATTTGGGATGTCGTACTTTACAATGACATCAGTGCCAGTTGTATTTTAGATATTGTCAACGTGTAATAAAATCAGTTATAGAAAACCAACTTATGTTTATACAGGGAGTTTCTATAAAAGATCGTAATAGCTAGATAATAAAATCAATACCATTTTACTATATCTATTAACGAAATGATGTGTAAGTACTAGATGTGACCGAGTCAAAGCTATATAGGCATTGGACCAGGAAACGGCCACATTTACGCGCCATAAAGACCGATGATCTAGCACTTAACGACACATAATCAGTGCGACAAAGCACAGCGTTATTTACAACCGTTAACCGTGATAAGTGATACAGGGAACAACCACCATTATTTCTCTTTCGAATACAGAAACGTATTCAACGAATTTCATCCCGAAATACTTTAAGAAAAACAAACAGATAATGAATCCCTTAGAATCCACTATTTTGACCTACATTTAACCTACAAATGAAACGTCAGCTCTGTCTAATGCGATACTTGATTTCGTTTATCTATTTCGATGATTTTAATCACAGAACTAGCATTCAGTTCTATGGTTCTAATTAAAGCAAATAATATGACACATGACAGACAGTATAAAATCATTAGAGAGAGTAGAGAGAGACGTTTCGCTGAAGCAAATTTCTAGGACACTAAAATTACGTGTACAAACTTGTTATTTTGTTTGTAGTTGCCGTTTTATATTAAGGTCGTTGAAGCATTCCTATCAAATTCGTGTGAAAATGTCACAACTGCCATATGTCAAGTTTTTGGATGCAAACAAACTATTATAATTGTGTTAAATTTGTTAAGTAATAACAAATATATCATGTTCATACCTTTTTAATCGTTATATATTATTAATACAATAATACAGCAAATATATTTCTAAAATACTTGTAAATAGAATATCCAAAATTTATTGTTTGTCGTGTCATGTGTCAAAGAAGTTCGTAGCAGATTTTTAGGTTAAGTAGCTGAACAGATTTTGATGAAACTTGGTTTAGACCACCAGGAAGGATAATGATCTATTGAAAACGGGTCCTATGGAAAATTTTCCCACGGGAAACGGTTAGTGTGAGTAATCCTGAATTGTTTAAATTAAATTTGTAACAAACAATATTTGTGTTTTTAGCATAATTCAAATTTTTAACGTTTAAAATAAAATCCCACACAAAAAATCCTGTCCTGCTACCCGTATGCCACAAACATCGCCAGAAGCTTTATGAAAACCCCTGGACTCGCTGTGCGCCCATTAGGTCCACCGGTATGGAAGGTAACTTCATTACCGGCAAGGCTCGGCGCGCCGCATCGTGTCGCCCGCGCTCAATTAGCCGCAGTTGTGGAAAGAATAGAAAGTATGTAAGGGTGGGTCAGCCGGGGGTAGTTTTTGTAGACGATTGATGAGGTGACATTATAGTCCGAGAACTATAAGGAAAAGTAAAAGTTTTTCATTTTACTTTATATTTAGAATAAAATTTTAATAGTTTACGAAGTATTTTATGTATGCCAAAATCTGACATTCTTCATAAAGTAATAACTATCTATGATTGATGGTACAAGATTCAATTCAAGTGCCTGGGCTGCTGAGCACAACCCAATCGAATAATGAATGAACTATCTATGATCATCTCAACTAGTTTCATGGTAAACGATTAGCTAAGATGATAGAGTCCGTTTCAATAAGGAAGAAGCCACCTGAAGTTGGCGTACCGACCTGCGCATAAGTCAAAATCTGTCGAGCGATCGTTCCATGCCATTGGCGTTACAAGCGATGTCTCATGCCGACAGTAATTAAATTGTTGACATTTGAGGTTGTGTTTGAAATCAATCATTTACTGTCGAATATTTTTCATTTTTGAATATTTTAAGACGTTCTGCTAGTTTATTTGTGAGTGCTGTGTGTTTTATTTGATCTAAAGCCATGCCTCCTACAAAACTGGTTGGTATATTACTCATGGCATTCAGATTGTTGTAAAATATATGGAAGAGTATACATTACTTCAAAAATTATTGAATTCTGCTAATAATTCATATATAGTCTGCTGCACGTAGCAGTTATTTATATGGTTCTAATACTTCTAATTTTGTGTTACCCTACAAAATGTGAAAACGTTACGCTACTGATTTAGATTAAAATATCAATTTTTAAATATGGCGCTGGTTTTGACATCGACTGCAACTTCAGGTGGATTCTTCCTTATTGAAACGGACTCTAATACAAAATATAATAAATTATAGTTTTAAAAAAACGAAACACTCTTCATAAAAAATAATTCTTAATTTACGAATAAAATAGTTAACAAGAAATATAAATGATAAATTCTGATATATCCCATTACGCAAAACATCTACATGACACCAAACATTCATTAACACCTAACACAGAACTAGAAGAACTACATATTTGTGATAAGAAACAAGAACTAGATTTCTTTGAAATATTAGAAACGTCAACGAACAGATTTCCATTTACCATGAGCGTACCAAAAAAAAATTGTATCCCACTAATTCGACCCCGTAGATCACGAATATGCCAAATGAAAAAGTGTCGAAATAGATAATTCAATTTTTTTCTGGGTCTCACCGACGTAACACGACTCCATACTTTTGGTTATGGCAGCATAACCGGTATTCCTCGTCAGTACAGAGAATATGTCAAAACAGATTCAACACGTCAGTGTAGCTTTTAAAAAGAAAATTGATGAAATTAACATTTTTGTATCCTCTTAACTGAGCCGATTGCAAAACGAAACAAATCTTATTATCTTTCCAGGATCTGAACAACTTCCTATTTCAATTTATAAGGGTAATTTCGATTTCCCCGATGCGTGGTGTGTGCCTCTATGCAATCGAAGAATCGTAGGAAATTCGTGGAAAACGAAAGAAAAAAAAAAGATATTTGCGGCGGACTCGACCTGCATTCGGTATTATTTCTTGGAAAATCGCGGTCTCCTGCCCCACACCAATCGTGTTCACACACTGATGCTTATTTGCAATGCGGGCGCCTAACGACATTGTTATAGTGGAAAAAGTGGAAATCGTTACTCTAATGTGGACCTTTAACAGTACATAGGCCAGTATATATCTATATACAGAATATAAAGATCTATCTATTTAGATTTTGAAAAATTTCTAGTGAAAATAAAAACATAAAAAGTATTCGTTAAGATTGTATGGAGAATGGTCCAAAAATTCTATATTTTCTTGCTTTAGAAACTAAATTATTTCCGAGCTTTGTGGGAACTTGCATTGTCTTAATGGAGATAATTCGTCGCTGAGTAAACACATCTACATGTACCAATCAGCAGTAACAGTTATTTGGTCTTGCAATGGAATTGTTGCTACACACAAATGCCGTCACCATATTTTTGGATACAATTCGAGAACTTTCGTCGCTTTTGGTGTTAGCCGACCGAAAATACTGTATACATTTTTTGAACTACACACTTAGAGTCTTTTGACAACAACTGACTCTAATTGCTTTCTGTTCTTCTGTCAAGAGATGCGATGAATTTGCCTTTTGGATAGTTATTCCATTTGTTTTATGGTGTCACGATTCGTAAAGTTTACGAAAACTCAACAAAAACTTATAAAGAACTGGCCTATTTTATGTCGTTCTAGACCGCAGTAACTTCTTTTAAAAAATAGAGTCTATTTGAAAATAAACCTCGACTCTGAATTGCTTTGTACTTGTTTCTTAAGACTATTGAATTAAATAAATGTTTATTTATCATTTTTTCTTAGTAAATAGACTTATTTTACAACTTTAAATGTAATAATACCGAGAAGCTGAAAGATGAAAAAGGGAATAACGAAAGTAGCCAAAAGGAGACTATCCTGAATTTTCAAGTAGGTAATAAAGTTTTCATTCTTTCACCTATTTCCAAACCACGTCACATTTGCTTGAAGCAAACCACGTCTGTGATGGAACCCATTTCCTTGTCTTTTTATACGTCACTGCGTTTGGCATAAGAAAATAACTTTTTAACGACTTTTTTTTCTAAAAATATATTTTTTCTAGTCCAAGTAGGTACGCTTCTGTTCAAATCATTTCCCTAATATTTTATTCAAATAACCCTAATCCACGATGTTCTTAATAACTTTTTAATTTAGTTCTGTCGTCTCTAAAACGCAATCGCAAAAATTATTATATTGCGAAAATCGTCCTCTCTCAGAAGGTATTTAAAAAGCTTACCGCTTATTCGAGGTTCGAGGACGAGTCGAGGAGGGCAATAGAATAGTAATAGCTTATATTATTGTCTGCAGTGCTGCGATTACGACCGACGCCAGTGGCTGGAATTGATAACAATTTCTTCTTAATGATTATTTCGTCATATACTATCCTTATAAAAATTCAATGTCTACATACTACTTAGTTTTACTAAAATTGCATTTTTTTACTTTCTTATATCTTTATAACGCCGTATCTCATACAATTTATTAGTTTCAGCATAAAAACTATTTGGATAATTCTAGCTCGTACTTTGTGCTACAATTTACTCAATAATATTCAATGGCGTTTTAAGCGATATCCGGCTTTTGGGGTTTTATCAAAGTAAGTTGGTACTACTTTGCAAAAATTATTTATTTTAAACCGATTATTTCAGAAGAAAACTGGAAATGAAGAATTCCTAAATGTTTGCAACTTTCACTACAGATACGTCATATCACTAAACATGAAGCTAGCCACTTTCTGATTTAAATGTTTTATGAATCAAAATCCAGTTACAAAAAGGCCATTCGAATTTGAAGAACTGTCAAAGTCTATGAGTGTTTTGGTTTTGCTTACAGTTTATTCAAGCTTAACGTTTAAATATTATAAAAACAATGTGTTCATATTTTTTAGTTAAGTTAAGACAGCACAGGATATCCTTAGGACGTCCATATTGAGTCCTAAGTTGGTCCCAACGTCCCAGACCTCAATCCTGATTTTTCTACAAAAATTGATATTTTTACATTTATTTTTTTGGCAAAATGGTGCGAAGGCATGGAAAATTTTGAAAATTATTGTGTCCTAGTTCTTAGTCCTTATATATATAAATATTTGAATAAATGTATATAGAGATATCTAATACTACAAAAATAGAAACTATCTGTACATAAACACGTTAACGAAAACTTATTTATTTATACAATAATATAATAGCTGTAAATATAAATCGGAAGTAAAAAACAACTCCCTTGTCACTTTATCACATAAATTGTGGTCCTATATGTCAACCCTTATGTTGCTAACTTCTCTTTTAGTGTATATTCGTCACAGCATGAATGTCGGATTATATAGATCATCCAAAAGTTGAATTTTCAAATCGGCATAAAAATATTGTTGTACCAATATAAGCCAATTTTATTATTGCATTTTCTATCTTAAAACTAATTGGGGATTCGGTCTAATCTTTCACAGTTCTTGAAGTAATCGTCGTCTAGTCCCATAATAAAATCAGAAACTTTCACAAAACAAACAAACAAGATAAGAGAGATAACAGGGTGCGTAGCACTAACTTACTGAACTGGCGCTGTCAATATTAACTTATTGTTCCATATCCCTCGACAGACCAAAATATAGAGCCCTATTTATTGTAGTCCAAGAGCCGGCTTATCAAATTCAACAGCCTATAGGGTTAAAAAATATATACCAGGATATTTGGCGAATTCTTATAAAATATTCCTTTTTGACATTTTCTTACTATTTTTTTAATGCCAAAATGTGTTGGTATCACAGTTTTTTCTAAATTTAAGTTAAAGTTAAAGCGACACAAGATTTTGCCCAATAAACTTTTTCCTTTATATAATAGTAACCGTAAATAAAGTTACCATTACTATTTTATAAAACTGCAATTTATATAAGCTAAGCATAGTAATATTTCTGTAACTCTTAAATCCCTTTAAACTTCACAACATCAAACAAATAATGTCATTAGTAAAAAAGTGAGGTCGATCTGCCGATTCAACGGACTGTTTTATAGCTGGTGCAACCGGGCATTAACCTAACCTCAATTATTTAGTTCTATGGTTCTAGCATAAACAAACGATATTTACCTGACATTATGACAATAAGAGATTCAAAGGTAGCCAATATTATAAATAGCTCTAGTTATATTTTTAACTAATACGCCTAAATAAACCTACTGAATCTTCTCTCAAATGAGTTTTTCAGTGAATAAGTAAGAACAAACAAAGTTGTACGAGTTAGCCCTTGGACTAACCGAAATATATAAACCTCTTATATGAAATTACTTTTTTGATCTACATTTCTCCGGGAAAATTAGTCGTTATGGAATTTTCGCTCATTTAGAAGGAATAGTAACCGTCCAGGAAAAATGTTTTATGATCCATAGATGCTTGTTTTCGAACATCTTTCAAACCAAGTGTTTCCTGCTAGGTTATTAATTGATTTTCTTCGTTAAATATTGTTATTCCAGGAAAATAAACTTCAGTTGGAAGCAAAAGATCGCTTAGAAAGTTGTTAAAATAAAGTTTGTACTCCATTCTTCGTAAAAAGTGTGAAATTAACAATTTTTAAGAATACCGTCGCGAAAAAACGACTAATTTTATCTATAAGCTCCCGTCAAAACAATGAAACAATCAATTACAGTAGGTACAGGCTTTGTTTTATTACAGAATATACAGTATTACCTTGAATCCTTCAACATTTCACCGACTTACAACAAACCCTTGCCTTATTTTTATATACTAACGGTCAGTTGATTTGTATTCACGTCGAGATTACTCTGGCGGTAGTTTACCGGCGTGTCAATATCGAGGTGATCAAGGGATGCCGTGGAAAACGAGAACGGACGTGACGTATCAAAGATCTGACCCCCCTGAACGTTGCCAACAACCACCCTCGTTAGATGCTTTGCCCGATAAAAAGTGTGCACTCTTTCCTATAGCTCCCTCTCGCCCTGTTCGCTCTTTTGTTATTTTTCTTTTTAAACACAGGACGGGGTCAGAATCGGTGAACAAATAATGAGAAGGAAATTTAGTTATTGGATACAGTATTTTTACTATACGGTTTATTTCATTTGGAAGGTAATTATGTATCTCACCATTTTAAACTTCATTTTTATCATTATTTAAAACGTGAAGTGAATTAACACCTATACTAGTATAAATAATAGGAATTCCAGAATAAATGAAGTTCCACAATGAGATAAAGTTACTGTCAAAACAAATCCCACGCGAAATCACACCGAAATAACATCTTTGTATATAGTAGATTGTAAGGTTATCGTTCTGAACTACTCCAAGCTACACTCGTGTTGTTCTGTCATTTACTCTCAAGTCTCTGACATCGTAATAAATAATAATAAAAGAAGTAGAACTAAATCTGTTCAATTCGTCTTTATCGGTTTTTTTTTTGGTAACATTCTTTGGCTTATCTTCATTTTTAATGCAATTAACTGTTCAAATTTACAATGAAATACATTTTTTTTACTCAATTTAACGATTTTAATGGAATCAGTTCATCAAGTTGAAAGTATTGATAACCTCGCCGAGGTTCGCATACCGCATTTAAAGGGCAAGCAAGGATTTTCCATCCCTGTCGATAAGTTAAGTGCTCGCACCCTTCCAGTAACGTTGTGTACCGACCGAACAGCCCTCATTAATATGCATAAATTGACATTGTACTACATTCTGATAATAATGCAAAAATTTCTCTTGAATGTTAATGTGTTGACATTTGTTTGAATGATGAACCGACGGCAGATGGAGAGTTCCAGATCATATTTGAACATTGTAATATCGACAGACCTCCCTGCCATCTTTAAAATAGTCCGATATAACGTCAAATAAAAAAAAATGTCTTTCAAAACGAAAACTACAGTTTATATTGCTATATTTGGCGTTTGTCGTACAAAAAAATAGAATTAGCAAAAGGAAACTACTTATTTAGTACTTATTGGAAAATTCGTAAGAAAAATTTGACAGCATTAAAAATAATTTTTACTCAATGACTGGCCTAAATATGTTTTAACTTGTTTGAACATGTGATGTGGTCCTATCCGTCGTGTTATTCTGGTCGACCGAATTTCCATTTCAAGATTACAAACGGGTATTTATAGCGTTTACCTATACTTTGTGTTGGGGAGCGATAGTATGAATTTTATGTTTTTTAATTATTAGATAAGTGTGTGTATGTATGTCCACTGACCACTACGCGTGGTTTATATGTTTGAAAGGAATATTTACGAATGCGCAAAACTGGCTTTGCATTCAACACGTATTTGGATATTCAAAGATTTTTTTATTCATAGCTATATTTAAATTTTCATTTGATAGAGAATTAGTTAATATAAAATAAATTTCGTCAGTATCAATCATTTGAATTAAAATCTTAACTATCTTTATTATAGGAAGTAATTATACTTTGTATGTTTGGTTGCCTATACTAAATGCTTACTTGAGTGTATGCGTAGTTGCCTGAATTTAAACAATAATTATGTTTATATAATATTATAAAAATAATTATTCTCTAAATAATAAGTATAAACTGAATGGTTTTTAAATCCTTTTAACGACACTTAAACAAGGCGAAGTAAGTTTTCAAATAACTTTATTTATTACTTTAACTTTAAGATAACCTTTAAACACTTCCTTCTAAAATAAAAAAAAAGGAAATTCAGTTTTCCCTTGTTTTCAATACAAGAAAATTTATCACCCCAAGTCGATATTCAGTCCCCTAAATCCCGTCGAATCTCCAAAACGGACAACGATATATTTAATTCGTTCTGGAGTTTTGGCTCGACCACGTTATGCAGCAGCGGATTATAAATATTCCAATCGTATAAATCTGCGAGGACATGGTGCGGCAAAAGGGCCGTTCGCCTTTCCAATAAATCTTCCACGAACTTTGTACAGATTCTTAATGGAATATTTTGGCCTGGATTATGTCTTAACTGATACTTTGTTTAGTCGAATCCAATTTTCAAACAACATCATCTACTTCAAAGCTTCGAAATCGGATCTTCGGACGCAATCAAATGTGGACTCGGTTTCGTATTTATAGATTATAATAAACCAGGGAAAGAAATGCAAAGAAAATACGTTGATAAAAATACGTAGTTCCTTAAATATTTTCTTGGTCCCATGTTTATGAATTAGAGTAAATAATTAGAGAATAGGTAAAATACTGGTATTGCCACATAAAATAGGACGTTCTTGTTCATTTGTTTAAATTTTTTCGTATAACTATAGGCAACTCACACAACCTCACCCTTCTCTTACACAGTGTAGGTACTCAAGGACGTTTTCTTGCGATGGTAAAAGTTTATATAGGTAGGTACCTACCTAATTTTATTTTCGAAAAAATGCGACCGCTATTGACCGGTCTAATCATCAACTTGAAAGTTCTAAGACAGTTCCACGACCGCAATCAAAATCAAACATGGATTCGATTCAGCAAATAGACTATAACTGCGGATCAAGTAGAGATACTTTATTTGAGAGTTTGGGAAGAAGGAAACTACACGGATGACAAGTTTATGGAAGTACCTACTTAGATAGATAGAAAGTAGACACTCATCATCAACAGAACCTTTAATAACCGATTAAGGGTTTTCCCCAGGCCTCCAAATTTCTGCGGGCAGAACTAGCAGTTTCAAGGAATCGATTATAAATTCCATAAACCCAAAATCATCCCAACTTTTATTATAAAATATAGATTCAAATACAGTATTGATCTCTACCTTAAGAACATACTTTGACATAAGCTGAGCAATGGCGCCGTGGCTTAGTTGGTTAAAGCGCCTGTCTAGTAAACAGGAGATCGCGAGTTCGAATCTCGCCGGGGCCTTTCGTGAAATTTTTTATTTCAAATAATATATTAAAAAATTAAAATTTTAAAAAGTTTCTCCACGGCGGGGAATCGAACCCCGGTCTCCCGCGTGACAGGCGGGGATACTTACCACTATACTACCGAGGATTATATTAAATTAATATCTATAAAGTATGAAATTTGCTACACAGTTTTATAAATAAAATGTTTATTATTATAGTAACAAAAGTTGAGTTTTTTTTTTCAAAGACAAAACTTTTTAAACTATTTTTGATACGATACTCACTAATGAAAACGTACCTTCCAATATATTGTACCTACATCAAGTTATGAAAGCTGCAAAAAGGGTCAAAGAAAACTCATTTAAATTAAATTTGGACGAAGTGAAAAGAAAAGTGACGAGAGTTCTGGTTGAAAGCGGACGGCTAAGAGAAAAAAAAGAGGCAACCGGCTCCGGCCTTTATAGATTTATAAAATATGCTGTGTGAGCATTTCTGTCCCGGTTTGAGACGATCGGGTCAGCCCTTTAGTGCGTTTATGTTCTACTAGAACTTTCAATAGTAGATTTATTGGGGATGATGTTTACTGGATATTTATATGCATTTACAGGGTGATTTTTAAAATGATTTACAATTTTTAAGATTGAAAATAATAAATAATTCGTTTATGTTTATACAAAGAATAAGTGACAAAGTATAAACATTTAAAAGTTTATTTGATTACATTAATATAGATAGGTTCCGCTAGACACTTCAGTCAGCATAGGTTTATGCTTACTTGCAGTGCTAAATATATTGGTAAGATCTAAAGAAAAGATCAAGCGATCAGTTGTGGAAGTGATAGGATCTTCGCGGTTCCAAGATATTTCTGTTTTGACTTTTTATGCCAACATGATTGAGTCAAGAGTGTCAAGACCAAAAACAGGTGTTTTAACTACTGCTTAGGTATTTTAAAAGCTATAGGTACCTATATGATCATTTAAATCAGAACAAATCAACCAAATTCCAAATCTAAAATGATTGTTTTTCCTCATGGCTATTATAATTGTCAACTGTCGCAGTTGGTGGACATGCCCTATATATAGGTTTATATAAAGGTAGGTACTTATATATTAAAAATTTTAAATGATAATCTTAAATTAGGTACCTGAGCATGAAACACTTAATTTATTATGTGATTAACTTCAACTAACGTATAAAAAATAATGAAATATTTCACCTACCTACCGAAATAGGGCTAGGGAGTGTAACATTAAGTCGACAAGTGCACAGATTAAATCCACATCCGCCTCTCTAGCATACCAATGATTAATAGTGGTTACCGCAAGGCGTGTAAAGAAACCCTAAGTTAATTAATATCCCATCATCCCTCTTGTCGTTTCTACACCTCCGCATAACCAACTCTCATCATCGATATCTCTATATTACTATATTTGCCAATATGAATTATTCATGAAGAACCCCTCTCTGATGCTGCCGAGAATTTAAATCTTAAAATTCGTTCAGAAGATATAAATATACTGTTCTGATTCTAAATGACGCGTTGTAAATTATAGAGAAGAAATTTTAGTAGTTCAACGGCGTAGGACTTTTACTACGAGATCTCGTTTTTCCATATATACTGCGTGGCACTAAAACAATGGAACAGTTTTCCGTTATTAAATAAAGTCTAGATAAGATACACAATCTTAGGCATAGACTCGTTTAAAGCCAAGATCTTGTGTTGTCGCCTCCAGTAGCAAGTGTATTTTTTATATAAAAAATCGATTGTGTACATTATTTTTTTTGCCTACCTTTTTTTAACACCACGATTTTTGACGTTTATCCTCATCTGTCACTTGAATACCGAATTTGAATCATGTTTTCATTCTAGAAAATAAGTTCTTGGATGAATCACTCTGTATATTTAATAATTACGTAAACACAGTGTTATTTAAAAAACATCGACCTTTTGAGGGAGAAATAACAATTGTTATTGTTAAAAAGGTTTATTAGAATCTGTTTTTTTTACAAAAATAATAATTTTAGTATAAATACATTAGTTTTAAAAAAACATGTTAATTGTACATTTCTTTATACAAATCAGTTAGTTCCATTCTGTATATTTGTAATTTCGTCTTCGCAGATTTTGGATATAGTGCATGGCTCAAAATTCACCAAAATATAGCCTCCTGGAAAAAAGCTGAAAACTTTCTCTCTACTTTCATCAACTGGTCTAAAAATAAATAATATTGGGTTAGTTGGGAATTTTCACAAAATTTATTAAAAAAAATAAGAAATAATCATCATACAAATAAAAATATTTCATCTTTATCAAATAATGTAGGTAAGATGTTAATAATCATATTTTTTAGTTAAAAGTGAACAGTGGTAGGGTCTTCTAAGAAAAAAATTGAAAAATCGCAATAAAATACCCAATACCCCACCCAAACGAAGCGCTCATGTCTACAATTAAAATATTGTGTTCATATAATTCGATTGACCACAAAGCAATAAAGGAAAGGCGATTTACATAAAATGAGCTCTAAATTTTGCAATTTTTTCTTTGACGACCGTTTCTAAACGGTTTTATTTATTCAGAATGTTCATCAAATTAACTACCTTGTAAAAATCACAGGTAAACTTCAATGCAGCATTTAAATATAAATAACTCAAAAAAAAAAGATTTTTTCAACAAAACAGTAGCAATATAAACATTTACTTTCCCAAACTTGTCCTATTTGCATTTTTGAAATGAGTTGCATGTACATTTTTATGGGAAACTACACCTATTTGAAAGTAGTGTATTTTTGTTAAAGTATTTCAATGAAATCAAGGTTATGTTCTCAACAATGGCGGATTTAGCAAATTTAAGCCCTGTCTAGTCAAAAAAGATATCAAATTTCCATTTTTCACTTATGAAATGTTTCAAAAATTCCATAATATCCTATCAATTATTTAAACATTGACTTTCTTTAATAGAACCAAAAATATTTGAAAAATTATATCAACAAATAAAATAACAAAAATTGATAAATATCATACCTTAATTCTAGATGTTTCTGCAAAAGCGGGAAAATTAAATATTCAATTACCCCTAAAAAATAAAAAGTTAAAAAAATGTTGCTCCAATTATTACAACACTGAACAAACCTTTAAAGTTTACCCAAACTTAATTTTTTTAATTAACACATCACATTTTCACAAAGTTGTATCCAATTGCCAATAACAAACTTAATAAAAAAACAACATTATATTAGCTTATAATCAAAAACCGAATACTATTAAAGAGTAATTTAATGATTAAAACATTCAATTATAACCATATGAATTAATAAGTTGTGTGAAAGGTTTTGTCTGTTTAACAACCTTCTCTGAAGCTTGTTTCGTCAGTTTCTTTAGTTTGTCACGTTTGCGAATAGTCAAGACAGCCTTAACTTTACGTTTATTCTCCAAAGTCCGTACAACAGACTGGTATTTCCATCCAACTTCATGTGACAGACGACCTACATGACAGAACTGAAAATAAACAAGTACAAATTAATAAAAATATCACTCCAATAAAAAATAAAGTGCTTGATATAATAAATTGCTCATTGTATATTGATATATCATTATTTGTCAAATAATGTAGGTAATAGAAAAATAATCATAGGTATAATTGCCATTAAGAATATAACAAATATCTGAATAACCAAAATACTTACTTTTCGTCCAGGTTTAAGACAAATCACTCTCAAGGCTCCAGGTACTACTACACGTTTCCTACGATCATATGGAGCAGGAATTCCTTCATAAGCCTTTAGCCTGCGAAGAGCTTGCTTTCCTCTTTCTGTCTTGTGTGGTAACATTCCTAAAATTAAGATTATACAGTTCTAATATGTAATTAACTGTAAAATAAAACATACCTCTGACTGTTTTCCAAAAAATTCTTGAAGGGGCTCTAAAATGGAATGGACCACGAGCTGGGTTGACATTACATCTTTTACGGAGGAATGACATAAATTTCAGCTTATTTCTAAAAAATATATACAAAATTAGACTACTCTATTTTTTTTTAAACACAAAAGCTAACCTGTAAAAGTTTCCGGACATATTCAATTGCTCACATCTTACTATAACCACTTTGTTTCCTTGTAATAAAGTTTTAGAAACGATTGCAGCTAATCGTCCCAATAAGTGGCCTCTGCCATCGATGAGGATGGCCTAAAATAGAATAATATTACATTAACACGTGTTAGAAAAGTTTATTATTGAATTGATGCATCCAACACAACTATTGAATATATGTACATTGTCTATCAAATTATTGTACTTAGTTTTTTCGATTGCTGAAAATAACCTTAGTGTACAGAAATTAGTAGAAATTCATTAAATATTGCTTACTTTTTCACTAAAACCAGTCATGCTTCTACTATCATCCGCTGAAACCGAAAAAGAACGACAACTATGACATCTAACCGGAAATACCTATTTCGAGCCACAGATAACATACTTATAGATAGGCATCTGACCGTGGCGCTAACTAGGGCGAATTAATTTTCACGGGTGGCGCCATCTTACAGGTCGGAAAAGTAAGCTCTAACACCTTTTACATGGTTGTGGTCCTCGCTAACTGCCGAAAAAGTAGATTCCTGTAATTTAACAGTTTTTGGCGGCATATTCAAAATTACTGTAATGTTACTTTTATTGAAATATGGCATTTATGGTCCATTTTTTGATATTTCATTTAAAGTAACTCAACATTTGATTGATATTATATTAATAACATTCAAATAGTCAAGTTAGATTAAATGAAATGTCAAAATATGGACCATACAATGCCTGAAGTGGGAAAAAGTAAACAATAATCAACCAGTTTATATACTTTTATTCATTACCAAAAATAACAATAAACAGATCGTTTTTTTTTCATTTATTTCAAGACAAACAGAAAGACGTAATATAAGAGCTTAACAATACAGTTAATAATAAATAAAATTTGAGTAAATAATTTTGAAAAGAATCAGCATGCGCTGTAAGGTGATGAAAACTTTTTAATTAGATAATAATGATTATAGTTTTCATCAACAGTAATAAAAATGCATGTTTAAAAAGCAAATATAGAAATAGTGAGCTCACACTATGGATTGCAGAAATAATTAAATTTAACACAAAGAAATGATAGAATAATGAGACTGAAATTTTTATATCTTTTGGCTCAACTTTTTATTTCACAGTCAACTGTTTTATAAAAGTTCTACAAATAAGAAAAGTGATATTAGTAAGCACACAAATGTATTTAATATAAATATACAGGAGCCAACAATAGGTGAAAATTTCCTTTAAGTTTCAAGGAAAACAGTGGTATCGAGATTTTTTAAAAAACTTGAACAAATTGATCAACCGGTACTGTAGGCAGCTATATATACATTAAAAAATGCGAAAAACATTGACTTTTACAGGTTGCTACAAATAAAACCAACTAAATACCAAAACTTGCATACCATTAGCAAAGTGTAGTTTACAATGATAAAATCTAGTAAATTGAATAGATGAGGCTTTTACTTGATGAAGATCCATACTAAACGATGATATTGAACAAACTAAATTGTTTTATTTCATCGTTTAATCTAGTCAATCTTGAGGACAATATGACTATCATCAATATATTTATAAACATTTTTAATTAGCTCAAACACATAGTACTGTGAAGGTTTGAATATTTATTTTGTTTCTCGAAACTATTTACCTTTGAAAATTGTTCGACCTTTTTCCAGTAGACTTTTATTGGCACGTCTTAAGGAGGGAGTCTCCATAGATGGTTCCATAATGATCCTGGTATCTGCAAAGAATTTTATTATTTGCAAATATAATAACTATATGAGATTTATATTACTTTTCATACGATTATCAACCACTCAGAATGGCTTTAATGCTCTTCAACACTTCTTAGACACTACACTATTTGCTTGTAGATGGAATTGTTTCTTGTGGGATACAATTGATACAAACAAATGTCCTTTAACTTCTTTGGTTTATAATCTAGAACATATAATCATGTTTAATAACATTCAATAAATATATGTGTAAAAAATTACCTCTTCAAATCCGAGCATTTGTTCCCACTTCGTTCCATCAAATTAAAAGCTGTTCTTCCTTGGATTGTAAGTATAAAGCTGTATAAACAAAAAACTACTTTAGTAATTTGTCACTTTTTATGTTATGAAAGATGTTTTGTTTTATTTTACTAAAATTAAACTTACCGAGTTCACTATATACATTATATTCCTTCACAATAAATTTGGACATTGTCTTTTTCGATAATGATTATTGAAAGATAATATTAACTAATTCACACTTTAACAACAAACTTGAAGCACGACATACATGAACCGTAAAATGGCGAAAGACTACAATGTGAGCCGTAGCCGTGAGGCATGCGCAAATATCTAGAATAACTACCAGCAGCGTTACAGTTTTCATTAAATCAGCAATTTTAGTAACTTTTCCGATCCAGTAGGTGGCCGTACCATCGCTCGTTCAGAGTTACCATACCCTGTTTCGAGCCACTCAGGCAACCTTAAACCATTAAACTCCCTAAACTATTTCCAATCAAGGCTCTTACTCAGAAGGGGTCGCTTAATTATATTATATTGAATTAATAAATAAATATCCTCAATTAATTGAAAATATATTTTGTACATTTATTTGACAAATTTAAGCAATTGCATTGTAGAAAAATATAATTTACATGAGTAAATAGCTGAGAAAAATATATTTAAGAATATAGTGACACTTATGTCGTCATATCCGGACAGTTTTAAAATTTTATTTTGCTAATTTATTTCGGAAACATAAGTTCTTAATCCATATTTTTTTGAATATACTTTTAGCCAAAAGCAGATTCTGCAATTAAAAGTTATTGATATAGAAACATATAATCCTTAGCATAAAATTCTATGGTCTAGAAATTCCCTATGGACATAGACATTTGGTACACCTGAACACCGGCGGTCAAAAAGAAGCAAGAAGCGTTCGTATTTAATAAAAAGTTAGGTTATGTCGTAATAAACGTAAAATAATCGTTTTGTTTAGTAGGACTAGTAAATAAAAAACATTCACAATGGTAAGAGCTATCATCAATTTTTCCAATTTTTACTATTTATTACTAATCTTTTTCAGACCATCGGAAAGAATAATAAAATGATGCAGCATCTAAACTTCAGAATCCGAGTAACACTGCAGGATTCTAGGACGTTTATAGGGACTTTCAAAGCTTTTGACAAACATATGAATATGATCTTAGGCGACTGTGAAGAGTTTCGAAAAACTAAACCTAAAAATTCAAAAGTTGAAAGGGAAGAAAAACGAGTTTTAGGTTTTGTTTTAGTAAGAGGGGAAAGTATAGTTTGTTTAACTGTAGAAGGTCCTCCTGCCCCAGAAGAAGGCTTACCCAGGGTACCCATTCCTGGAGCAGCTCCAGGACCAGGTAACTAAAACTTAAATACAAAATTCCCATAGTAAATGATTTTTTTGACTGTCAATTTTTTTAAGGTATTGGCAGAGCTGGTGGAAGAGGTATGCCTCCAGGTATGCCAGGCGTACCAGTTGGTCTACAAGGACCAGTAAGAGGAGTTGGAGGACCATCTCAACAAGTTATGACACCAGGAGGTAGGGGACAAGTGTCAGCTCCACCACAAATGAATCAACCTCCGAGGATGGGTGGACCACCACCAGGTAACAACATTTCTTTATTAACAACATGTTCTTTTTTTACCATTAAAATTAAATACATTTAATTTAACCATAAAATCATATGATTAGGTATGATGGGACCTCCTCCTGGAATGATGGGAATGCCTCCACAAATGGGTATGGGACGTGGAGGTCCACCACCACCAATGGGTATGAGAGGTCCACCACCGGGTATGATGAGAGGAGGTCCACCTGGACCACCAAGACCATATTAAAGTAGTTTTAAGGTTAAATATGTACGAAATTACATTATTTAAGTTTCTGGGTAGAAAAGCTAGGGTTAAAGCAAGAACTGCCCGTAATAAATAATATTATTTAAGATAACTTTTTTCAGTTTATTTACAGTTTACTTGATTAATTTTATACGAGACAAAAAAAAATGAAAATTCAAATGCTTTATTTGTAATAAAATGTAGTTTTAACAATTTATTCTTACACAATATAAAAACTAATTGATCTAATGGCAATAATTGCACTTGGGATGACATTTAACACCGTTTACACCGCACTGACAACCACCAGAAGTATCACCTTTACCCAAAGGACCCCATCGCGGTCCTCTAGTCACCCAACAAATTTCAGTTTTACACATCGAACATCTCAACCAATCACAACCCCATTTTTTCATTAAAATAACTCTACATGTTGGACATTCGATGGCTTCTCCTTTTTGCACCATTTCCTCTAGCATTGCTTTTGTTTTTTTACCTCCTTCGTCTAAATTAGCATCGTCCTTTATCTTTTCTTGAAATTGTCGACAGTTCATTCCTGTATGAATCGCCTAAAAAATAATAAAATCGTTCATACAAAATTTATAGATTTCGACATAAATTAAATATTTACTCACCTGACAAGTTAAACAATTCGTCCTTCTACAAACAGGACATTTGAATTCATTAACGTTATCTTCGTAAACGCACCAACCTTTGCAATCAGGAGTTTTGCAATGAAACGAATTATCAATTTTATTCTCGGCCTGAGTAACAGATTTTGCCAGATGTTGTTCGTAAACTGCAGGACTCACCAACGATTTAATTTCTCTATCCTGCAAACTGATATTGCAAGCGTAACTTTCATCTCTAAAAGGACATTTAACTTCAGCTTCATCCGAAAATTCCACCGTTTGAGCTAAACAAGGTTTACAAAACTGATGCAAGCATTCACGAAGAGTAATTCCTTCTTTTGGTCCCACGTCTAAAAAGCATACCAAGCAAGTAAAAGTATCAACATTTTCAATTAAATCTCTATTATCTAAATTTAACAACTGCATATAAGTTTCTTCTTTTTGATTTGTCGGTTCTTCCGATTTTTTTCTTTCAACTTGCTCCTTTTCTTCTACTCTTGTTCTGAGTCTAATTGTTGAACAAACTGCGCAAATGTTGCTGGTAAGAGGATTTAATAAGGTACATAAATGGCATTCCCATTCTTTAAGAGGTTTTAATGTTTTCGATTCGTAATCTGAAAAATCTTCTTCTTCTTTTGCCTTTGGAGCGTTGTTAGAAGTGCTTGGGAGTAAGGGTGTTGTTACAGGTGGAGTTTTTGGTTCTTCAGCTGTAGATTGTTGTGAAACTTCCGATTTCTTGGCTTCTTCTGGTTGATTGGTAGTTTGAATTGTTGGGAAAACTTGTTGTACGATTGGTTTTACTTCTAAAGTCGGATCTAGTTGTTTTTGGGGACTACTTCCACCTCCTAGCACGTTGTTCTTTGTTGTTAAATTTTGTGGAGGTGATTTTTGAATGTTTGTTTCTGTAGTTTTTGTTTCGTTTAATTTCTGAACCATGTGTGTTTCTTTAAAGGTTGTTTTAGTTGATTTGAGATCAACATTTACCTTCTCCAAAATAATTTCAGGTATTTCAGTAGTTTTTATTTCCACTTTTAAAACGTCTACATGTATAGGAGGTTTTTGTAAAACTTTTGTTTCCACATTTTTAGTCGACTTTGCTTTATCTACATTTTCATTGTTGTTTTTTGTTACCAATTCCGTGATTTTTGGGATAACATTAACAATTTTTGGCGTGTGATTTTTGTCAGTGAGTTGATCATCTTTATTGGTACCGATTTTCAGTCCATCATTTATTTTTGTCTCGGCAATTTTCACTACATTATTTTCCTTCGAAGTCGAAGGGATGTCCCTTATATCTGTAACTTTCTTAACATCCTCTGCTGGTTTTTCTGAAAAAAAAATAGAACTATTCAATTTTCTAATACCCTGTATCTAGGGTGTTTAAAAAAACACATTCATTGAACGCTTGAAAACAAATAGGGTGTCGAATAAAATATGTCTACACATTTATTATTATATAGGGCACAATTTTCCAAAAATTAGTTAACGTTTTTTTTAAACACCCTATATATTAAACGTAAATTGATTTCACTGAGCAAATTACATCACTAGATTTAGTAATTATACTTTCTCGGGATCTATTAATGTTAATGAATCCAAAAATTGGCACTTCTCCTACGTATGATAATATGTCGTTAGTCATCATCAGTGTGCTTATTTATATTCGTACATTCATTGTACTAATAACACAAGATACTGAAAGGATATTGAGGCAGGTCTGTAATGAAAAAAAAAGAAATAGTGTTTCGTAATAAGGTTAAATTTAACGGTCACACAATATTTAAAAAAAATAGTTGAGAAATCGGCAGCATACATTTGGGTATGCGAAATAATTTTTATCATAAAACTTGAAGGAAAACTTATTCCGATTTTGAAAATGAAGTTATGTTATAGTAGAAAATACGCGCGCTATGTCAAAAAATCATGGAGCCCATAATAATGGTAGTTTTGTGCTGAAATTTCAGATATACACTCTCAAATACAAAATGAATATGGAAGAAAATTAGCAGCGTCGTATCTACAATATTTTTTATACGAGGTTATGCGAAAGTGAGAGGTGATATTAAGGGGAAAAAAAATGTTTTCCATGTGCTTTGGAAGCTTTTTATGGGCATTTTCGTAATCTACGTGATCGAGTTAATGGATTTCCGTGTATAAAAGTGTCCGATAAAGAAATTTATGACTCCCTATATAACAGAGGAGCATCTGTCCATAGCTCTAGGCGCCGATGACGTTACCAAATTTAACTTTCTGAGTTGTCTTGGAGGTTTAAGCCATAGACAAATACAATATCTATGGTTTAAGCTATTTGGTTAGTTTTTAAAAATACAAAATATATTTTGGGTTAGTTCTTCATCAGGATGAGCTTAAAAAACGAATAAAAGTTGTTCTTCAAAATATTATAATAAATAATTGGTGTATTTTCAAGTGTTTGGAGCTTGAAAAACTTGGGAAATACAATTAGCAATAGCAATACAATGTACAGGGTGGGCATTTTGTATTAGGTGCCTATAGCGGTACATTTTGTTAGAAAGTACAGTGATTTTAATAAAAAAAGGGGTAATACGAAAGTTTCTTGCTTATTAAACTAATATTTTAATTATTATTGATACAGGATGTCCGAAAAATGTTGACATAGAGTTCGATCTCCTTATATAGCCTCCATGACGTACACCAACCCTCAACTTGAATATAAATTAGAAGAAGAATATATCTGTCAAAATAATTCTAAATTTGACTAGAGCTACTGATGACAGAGATGCTCCTCTATATAACTATCGACTTACTAATCTTACCTGGAGCTACTAAATACAGGAATACCGGGCATCCTTCTCTGACCAATCCGTAATCTTTCAGACGAGCAGCATCATCGGTCACCAATTCTTTACCCAGTATCCATCTCTGGAAGGCAATTGGTATTTCAAATTCCCTTTCTATTTGAATTTTTAGCTGTGCCAACGTTTGTTCCGGTATTATTTCGACTGGAAAAGGTCCTCTATGTGAAACCTTATCTTCTACGTACATTTCAATTCTGAAATAAAATCATTCTTATCTTGCAATAAAAAGTTTTCGGCCATTGATATACTATGCATATTAAAATGTATCTATTTGTTAAATACAACCCTATATTTTCATAGAAAAAACATATAAATTATATTTTGAACCCATTTAGTCAAATTGGCAACAACGTATAACTTGAATACACCTACAGAAAAATAATTAATCTTATATACCAATTGCTATAAATATTGTTCTGTACATTTGTAAAACCGGAAAAGATTCGGTGTTCAGTTCTACATATTCTGTTGACAGAAACTCTCCAAACAATCTAAAAATACTTTTATTCATAGCTATTAATTTGATTTTTGTATTAACCGCACTTTTATTTCAAAAATATTTTAAAAATTCGAAATAGCTGAACTGAAATTTCAAATATGAACTCCAGATAGATATTGGTTCTTTTTGAATTGGTGTTTTGTTAAAAAGATTTTTAAGGTGAAGAGAGGAATAAGTTTTTGAGATTTTCAGATTCGTTGTTTGTGAATTCGAGCTCCACGCTAAATCATAGACAAACTTTAAGCAGACTCTTTTTATAAATCGACGAGTATGTAGGTTTCGATATTTTTAAAAATGAAATGTTTGTAGTAATACCAGCAAGCGTCAATATTGAGATCAACACTTGTACAACTGAAATAATTTTGTTTACGAGTGCATAAACAGTCGTAATCTAATATTAAACGAGTTTGTTTTAATATTACCCAATTGATTTTTGATTAAGAAACACTAGATTTTACCCAGACTCGATAATATTTTAGATACATTCGAAGAAAAACAGTGATAGACACGGAAATTATTCTAACATTTTAAAGTTATCACAGCTTTATTCTTTTTAAAAATAGTCTTATATACTTATTAGATATAAATAGATTTACACGGTTATAATAGTCTAGGAACTGAAGTGCCGTTTATTTATTACTAGTATAAGTTTTAATAAAACATTCATAGAAAAATTTGTCTTTTAATAGTTTTTTTTGCCCTACGCCACTCCTGTCAAAAAATGTTAATTTGGTTGCCTACCATGTAGTACCCAGTCTTATATGCCCCACTGGTCAATTAAAACCTAAATTTTAATTTACAAATGAAATCTAAAATTGAATATCAAGCCTCAACAATTTGGCAGTGCTACCTTCATTTTTAATGCTTTATCTTTTTTAACTTAAGTTTCAATAAATCATACACAGGCAGCTTTAATTGAACATAAAAGGTATTAATTTGGTGGCTTATTTTATAGGACGAGGTCTTATTAATATAAATAAATAAATGTTTTGCTTATAAATTTCCAACTATTACCAGGTTGTATCTATTCTAAGGTAATAAACTGGACTACATAGTGTATGACATTTTATACCTACGTAATAAATTTATTGATAGAAATACTAATACAGTTCTGTGATATTTGAGAAATGAAACACTTTGTATGTCTGGATTAATTTAAATTGTGCAGTGTAATCCTATTATTTTTATGAAGGTCAGAATAATGAATTACATTAACAATGAAAGAAAAAGAGCTTTTATACAGGATGTCCCAGAGGCGAGTTTGTACTAAACTTGGGAGAAAGTTAATAAAAAATGGCTACTTACTGTATTTTTTTCGTCCTCTCCCTGGAAGCCAACGTCTTATGTCTAACAACAGAACAATTCACTTTAAGTAACGCCAACTCTCGAGCAATATTCGATGCGTCAGTTAATTCTCCTTTCGAAATAGACATCTCCAATTTCTTAAGCAACCTATTTATCTGTAAACTATCAGTTCTACTTAAATTCTTAGAAGTTTTTTCGTCTTTCTTAATAACACTCTTCGGTATATTAAAAAACAGGGAAAGTTCATCGTTTCTGACTAGATTCGCGTACATTTTAGCAGCCGATTGGCTAGATTGAGAATAAATATTTTCAAAGTCTTTAGATTGCATTAACTTAAAATCCTTTTTGTTTCTTTGGTCTTCGATTAAATTTTTAATAGTAGAATTTGGTAGTTGTTGTTTAACAGCGGCTGTAGTTTGAGCTGAGCTCGATACTTTTAAAGGTTTCGGATTGTCCGTTTTTCTCACTTTTATATTTTCGTACACAGTTGTCGTAGTACCTATTAGAATAGAAGCTACTTTTTCCTCTTGCGTTTTATTATCATTCGATTGTTCTTCTTTGGTTTCTTCTTTTTTTTTAACTTCTTCATTTTCGAGTATGATACTAGACGCGTTATTTTTTCTTTGCGATATATGAGACTTTCTTTTCGGTAAAGAATTCTTCATTTCTATCAACATCTTCTTTAATTTCTCTTTTTCTTCTTTCTTAGTATCTTCTACTTTTTCTTCATTGGTACTTGAAGAATTTATTCCTGCTTTTAACTTGTTATTATAATTTATGAGCGCCGAGAATCCGATTTGAGTTTTTGATCTTTCAAAATTCATTTCCATTTTTTTCGGAGGCGTAGTTTCTTTCACAATGATTTTTTCTTCTTTTGGCGTTGAAACAAAATCGTCAAAGTAAGGTTTAATATTTGAACACACGTGGCATATAATTCTCCAATAATCATTTTCTGTGTTGCACTTTGGACACTGCCAACTTTTTCTTTCCGTTTTTGGAGTTTC
The DNA here is from genome assembly GCA_949126875.1 of Lochmaea capreae. NCBI lineage: Eukaryota > Metazoa > Arthropoda > Insecta > Coleoptera > Chrysomelidae > Lochmaea > Lochmaea capreae. Next base: position 976,863 of record OX421395.1, on the reverse strand, counting down.
CTTTTTTGGCTTAATCGCACTTGCGCTTTCTGATTTCATTAACGGTGTATTTTTTTTGTCAATTTCTTCCAAACGTTTTTTATGGTTTTCTAATAAAAATTCCTGTCTTCTTTTAGTTTCGTCAAGACTAGTTTGTTTTTCGAATGATTTATCTTTTTGAGATCCGAAAACTCCTTTTCTAACGTTAGTTATGGCATTAAATTTTGCTATTAAATCTCTAGCGGATCTTCTTTTCGGTGAAGCTACCCATTCTTCTTGTTCTGGTTTAGTATTTTTAGGACGCATAAATTCTGGAATTTCCTCCAACTCACTTATTTCTTGTTCTTTATTTCTAACAATCTCGTATGCTTCTCTGTCTAATTCACTTATATTCGTTAGGAAAGTCATTCCGGATTTTCTTTTGTCCTCTTTTTTTCTTTCTATTTTCGTATCTTCTAAAGTTAAATCTAAAGTTGAATTTCGAGAGAAAGGAACTTCAGGTAATATTTCAATGGGTTCGTATTTATTTTCTTTTTTTGTTTTCTCGCTTACATTTCTTTTGTACCAAGCTCTAGGTGAGACAGGAGCTTCGACGACGCTCGACCTTGCTGAAGAGGGGGTAAGAGTTGAGCTATTTTGAATCGCGTCAGAATCTTTGATGGGTCTTAATATTCCGTGATCTAATTTTAAAGAATCGTTACAAATCACTCCTACGTCTTCGTACACTGGTGCGTCAGTCTTTTCTCGTATTGTTTTCATTTGTTTTTCTTCTGTAGTTAACGGGGGTTGAGGTGCAAATCGTTTTTTTCTTCTTAAACTAGAAGTTGAGGAATCGTCAGTTGTATTTTTTGTGTTTGGTGGTTGTGGGGCTTTTCTCTTACCTTTAACGTGTACGTAGGCTCCTGCTTTTCTAATTTTCGATGATTCACTGTTGGTTCTACGGTGTACTACTTTGTTAGCACCCTCTTGAGTTTCTTCCATAACGGTCCTCGTCATCAGAGGTAAGCTTTTAGAATTTTCTATTTCAACTTTTTTCGGTTTTATTTTTAATAATGAATCTCTGTTAAAGAATAAATTATATTTTTTACGTAGAGTGAGGTTTTTGTCTTTGTCGCGTTCCCTGATTTTATCTCTTTGTTTCAGTCTTGCTTTGTAAGTATCAGTTTCAGGTCCAAGAGCGATGCACTTTTCCGAAACACAATTTTTATAATCACCTGGTGCTATGAAAGAAAAAGAAGCTACCGTACCGACACTTTGGGTGGAATTTATGCTATCACAGCTACTAGAGTGAGATATGTGTAAATCCGTGTCTATAGATTCTCGAGACGTGGAGGGCTTGAACCATTTTAAGAAGGCAAAAAGACCACTATTCCTTTTAGAAGTATTCGTGGTTGGATCACAGCCAAGATTTTGTTCAGAATTATCGGGGGGTATTCTTTGTTTGAAGCTCATCGTCTGGGATGTTCATATTCACGTTCCTTGAAAAATAGCAAAATCCATTTTGTTCTGAAATTAACAAAAATTTATATTAAATACAATGTTTACAAAAACTCAACACGTGTCTATCTTAATTCATCCTATTTTTAATGTTCTTGAAACTATATTTAGGCTAAATATATATCAAAGGTGATTAAACTTAAAATGATTCTGTTATTGACGTACCTTAGCGGATCATTTTTGTCGAAATTCATGGAGGTGTTTCACTGGCGAGGAAAATTATGAACTAATGTGTATTTTAAGAGTTTGCCGTGTGGATGCTGAAAGTGTTCGACGCGATGCTGAACGCGTCTCAGTGACTTGAGTTAATTTTAGTAAATTAATAGTTCGGGAGCGTCCGGTTGTCAAATTTATTTTTTTTCCTCTTAATTTTCTATTTTTTGTTTACAAAATGAAATAAGTCTACCAGCGGATATGTAGCCAGCTGGATTTTCTTTTGTGTTCATATCTTCTACCTACGTTACTTTCCACTTCCTTAATTTTGTTTTCTACTTTTAATTGTTTGTTTATTTTGATTGCAAACAGAAATTTTCATTGCAGAGTACCTACACGTTGCAAACTGCATGGTTACTTGCAGCCAGAATTGTTTGAATTTAAACTTGAAGTAGCATTTTGAACAAAGTACACTAAACTTAAACGGATTCACAAAAATCAATCAATGCCGCAGAGCTTAATAAAAATACTTGCTTAACATATCGACATTTCTTATTTTAATGTGAGGTGTATAATTTTGTTTTTATTAAAAGATTAACCCCCGCAGGGGTTTTCAAAAATTGCCGTAGCGCACGATATTTCACGTGCACATGGCGGGGTATTGGTTAAAGTTTTCAACTAGCAATAATCGCACCTCGGATAAACCTCATTGGTTACGATATCGCCACTGCGCAAAGCTAACGATGATATCGTATCCCCTAGTATACGTCTAGAGAATGAAAATATATAAGCGAAGTGTCTTTGTAACGCCATCTACTACTCAGTAGTCAGACTATCAAAGTATACCAGTATAGTTTCCTTTATCTGACGAACTGAGGTATTGTAACAAGTCACAGATGTCGCTGTCGCTACCACTAACGAGTTATTCTGATTGGAGTTTTATTATTCATATTTTTCTTAATAATTATAAAAAGTATGAATTATTAATGGTGGTCTAAAAATGTTTTTTCCGAGTCTGAGACATGTTTTTGCACAGATTCGGGATCTTCGTTGGCTTAATAATATAGGTGGTAAATCAATATACAATTAAGTATAACGGTTTTTACGATAAAGGATTATGACATATGTCAGATTTAAATGTCAGTAAACTTAAATTTATTTTATCAAAGCTTGTGCATATAAAAATTATGCAAAGCAATTTTTAAACTATTTCTGTTTTAAAAACTTTGACATATATGGCTCTTTCTACGCCAGGAGCTTCTACCCGAAATAAACCTATTCCGACTGGTGCGTTTGAGAAAACTCCAAATAAGTCGCATTTTTCAAATGCAAGAAGTAACTATGCCACTCCTAAGGTTAAAAGACTTGAATCGGTACCAACTACGCCCGATTGCTTCAATATTGTACAGGTTGAAACCCCCGTAATCAAAAGAAGAAGCAGTAAGGACAAATTTGACGAAGTAAGTAACTTAACTGTTGCTGTGAGAATAAGACCTATGAATACAAAGGAGTTGGTGATAGTAGGTGCTACAGACGTAGTGCGAGTGCAACATCAAGATTTAATTGTAAGAGCTCAAAATAGTAACAACAGTTTGAATACCGATCATATATTTCAGTATGATTACATTTTTTGGTCTTGTGACGAATCTAGTGATGTTTATGCATCTCAGGAAGATTTATTTGTAACTCTAGGGAAACCTCTAATAAATAGTGCATTTAGAGGATACAATGGATGTCTTTTTGCATATGGTCAGACCGGTTCAGGCAAAAGTTTCAGTATGATGGGTAAAAATATGTGTGAAGCTGTTGATATCGACTGTCACCTATTCTCAGGTATCACACCAAGATTTTGTAGAGATATTTTTGATAGAATATCTCAATTAAACAGTAACTGTATATGTACAGTAGAAGTTAGTTATTTTGAAATCTACAATGAAAAAATACATGACCTTCTTTCTGATAACATTAACACAAACAAAACACCACTTAAAGTACGAGAACATCCGGAATTAGGACCGTATGTTGTTGATTTAAGTATCCAAGTAGTTAAATCATATAAAGATTTAAGAAAATGGCTGCTTATAGGGAATAAAAATAGAGCTACGGCAGCTACTACTATGAACGAAAAATCCTCAAGATCCCACAGTATTTTTTCTATAGAACTTTGTCTTTCTGATGATAAGAATGGAGAAAGTGCCAGCAGAAGAAGTAGAATAAGTTTGGTAGACTTGGCAGGAAGTGAGAGGTTGGGTAATTCTCACAGCACCGAAGATAAAATAAGAGAAGGGGTTCATATTAATAAATCTCTGTTAACCCTTGGAAAAGTTATTTCAGCTTTGGCAGACCAAAAGAAGAACCAGTTTGTGCCTTACAGGGAATCTGTTTTGACCTGGTTACTTAGGGTAATAATGTAATATTTATTAGTTAAACCTTTTAATAACTTTATGCTTTTTTATAGGAAAGTCTTGGTGGTAATTCACTCACTACAATGTTGGCAACAATTTCACCATCTAGTACACATCTAGATGAAACTTTAGCAACTCTTCGATATGCTTGCCAAGCCAGATCAATAGTAAATAGAGCTAGAGTTAATGAAAATCCTCACGACAGATTAATTCGTGAACTTAGATGTGAAGTGGAAAGACTGCGTGCTTTACGGCAAGATTTTGAAAGAGGTTCACTATCAACATCTTCTTTAACCTCATGTAATGATAGCCATGATGAAGAATTATATGAGTTAAGAAAAAAACTTAGTGATTCAGAAAGGCACTTAGAAGAAGCTCAAAAAAATTGGGAGAAGAGATTTTTAGAAACCAAAGAAAGTCAGTTGAAAGAATTGGCTGAGGCTGAAAAGTACAAAGCTGAATTGGAATCCAAAGTTCGAGTTATGAAAACGATAGACAGTAATGTTTGTTTGTCTCCATACAGAACAAACTTTCTGGAAGAATTAAAAGGTGTCTTAACACAAGATACTAATTTATGTGATAGTGATTTAGTGGAAGTTTTAAAAGATTGGTGTCATAAAAATGGTTTAACTTGCACTTTATCCTCGGGAAATTTAATAATAAAAGATCCAATGAGGAACAAGCAGTCAAGTATATCGATAAATTCCATTAGCATGAGAGGATATGAAAACATTAATGATTTTGTAAACGATTTAAAGTGGACAGACTGTAAAAATATCAATAAAAACGACGTGATAGCTTCAATGAACCAAATTTACCAAGCCTTGGCGAGTCTTCAACCACCAGAAAACGAAAATAATTTATGCTTGTTATTTGCCAAAGTCAATAAGACATTACAGAGCTTTGAGGCGGCTTTAATGAATAATGTTAAAAATAACGGGTGCCAAAAAGTTGTAACATTTAATACCGATGTATAAAGTGATTCTTATTTAAAATAAAACAGAATATTTTAATTTGGTGGAAAGTAAATTGTTCATTTTGCAACATAAGTAACGTAACAGTGGCTAGTGAAAACTTGAAAATTCATAATTTGCTTGAATTTTGTGATCCTAGAAGTCACTAATTTGTTCATGTGTGAAAGTTCCAATTAGCCATTTTCAGAATAATAAAATGATTTCAATCTGTAATTGATACATTTTCAGCTGCATGCAGGTTTTCTAGGGAAGCTTGGTAAGTTGAAAACTTCTTTCACTTGCTTTTGAAGGATTGAAAAATCTACTTTCTCACCTTTAGTAGTTCAAATGTACCTTAACATTTATCCAGACAAGGAGTATTTTGTAGAAAAGCCAGGTAAGAACAGAACTTTTGTGTTGAATTCTCTTGAAGCTTTTGAAAGATCAAAAAACTTACCTTGTGTTTAGTAGTTCAAATGTACCAAGTCATCTAGAGCAGTTTTTCTAGGAAAGCTTGGTAAGATTAGAATTTTCAATAGATTTTATAGCCACACTGCAACTTCAATTTTGAGTTTTTTTGAATAAGTTTTACCAAATTAATATAATCATAATGTACGGTATTATTTTAAATTTTTATATGTATTCAGTATTTTTTTTTTCATATTAATTTATTATTTTTAAATATTTGACATGTTTATAAAAATTAAATATGTACAATAAATGAAGTTTTTTTTTATTTTTTGGAAAATCAAATTATTTAGTGTTAAATCAAAGAAAAATTAAGAATATCGATTTAATTTCCAGATAATACAAAAAGTAACAATCACACGCTTCACGACCATAGACAAATCTTTCACTACTGAAGACTGAATAAATTTACAATTTCAATATAAAAAAAATTAAACTGTCAATAAATAGAACTTTTATTATGATCTCGTTAATTTATTTATGGAATATCAGACTGTAGGCACACAAACAAGTGTCTGCAGTTAAATATAAGGATAGAACTGTGGGACGGTAAAAATATTTACAAAAATTTTTTACAGCATCTTCTATAATACTGTAAGAGAAAAGGATATTTTTAAACGAACTCTGCATGTATATTTTTATTGGTTTTAAATAAACTAAAATACGAGGAGTTATCGAATTCTTCCAAAACCGATTTCAACAAGAGAACTTCTAATTTTTCTAATAAATCAATTAAACAAATTATAATACGAGAAGTCTTCGAACTTGTCTATTTAGTGGATTTCTATAAATTAAAAAGCGAGGGGGTCTTTGGATTTTTTTATTATGCAGATTTCAAAAAATAAATTACGATGGCTATTCAAACTTTTTTATCAATTAAGTCGTAATAGGTTTCAATAATTTTTGAAATGGAATCGGTCGATAACGAACAAAATGTCTCTTCTAACAGTCCATATGGGTGAATATACAGGGTGCGTCAGTTAAACAAATATGTTCTAACTGCGAAACAATATAATTTAAAATATTAAACACTTTAATTGGTTTAATTAGATTTTTTACAAATATAGTTTTAGACGAGTGGTTCATAATAATAAGTTTTTAATTTTTCAACTTATAATACGAGCGAAATTATACAAGCTGTCAAATTAACGAGAAACATTCACGATTGAATAAGAAATTTCAATTTTATCACAGATAACAACAATTTTAGTCTTTAAAGTCCGGAGAATCGCTGCGTTTTACGTATACTTCGCCGAATTTACTCATGTACTTCCTAATAAATTCCCTAGCTTTCATTTTGACGTTGTCCGTACACGTCAACTCCTCGATTTTCGAAATATGCTTTATTTCCTTCAACATCACGAAATGGGTCAACTAGAAAAAAAAAACAATTATTCAACCCCCTCAATGTTACAAAAACTTCGACCCCCCCCCTAGTACAAAAAAATGACCCCCCCATTGCAAAAACAAAAGTTCGACCTCCCCAGTACAATAAAACAATAAATTGACCCCCCCATACAACTGAATCAATTATGTTATCACCATACAACAAAAATACAATAATTTAACCCCCTCAATGTTACAAAAACTTCAACCCCCCCCCTAGTACAAAAAAAATGACCCCCATTGCAAAAACAAAAAGTTCGACCTCCCCAGTACAAAAAAAACCATAAATTGACCCCCCCATCCAACTGAATCAATTATTTTATCCCCACACAATAATTTAACCTCCGCCATTAATGAACATTAGAAAAATGTGCCCTACCTTTCTGGCTAAATGTTTAAAGTCCTGCGTATTAGTTATCCTTCCTAACGTACAATCGGGCTTTCTATAAACGTTCAAAGAATGAACGACAGTCGACGCCATATTCGTCCTGAAAGTTTCTTTAATTTTCTTCGCTGCTTCGCTATTAAATTCCGGTTTATCTCGCAATTTCACTTTCACCGTCGACTTTATACGTTTCTCCCGCGATTTCTTCAATTCGATTTCCTTCAGCTGCTTTTTCGTTTGTTGTAGGATTTTTTCTCTTTGACGTTTCAATTTTTCCTTGTTCGCTTTGTATCTTTTAACGTCTTCTTTGTATTGGCGTTTATCTTCTTCGGTTCTCGGCTGAAGCAAAAAATAACGAAAATCAAAAAACCCCCCCATTTTTGGTTATCTAAAAGAAAAAAAAACTTACGCTTATAATAATTTCTTCGCACAATCCGATTCGTCGCTTCCTCTTCGACGGTCTATCGTCCATGAACAATTCCAGTTCTTTCAGTCGCACATCTATCGAAGGTCTTCTTATTTCCTCGTCGTGCGCGGTAGTAACGCTTCTTCGGATGATTTCGTCGACGTCGATTTCGTTTTCGAAATGTTTTTCGTCGTCCGGACTCGGCGTATCGACGGCCATATCCTCGTCCGGCGGTAGTTTCGGTAGAATTTCTATTTGCTTGCGCACTTCCAGCAGGAGTTTGGTATCGTCGACGTCTTCGTCGCTATCCGAGTTCTCCGAGCTCGAGTCGGAGCTGACGGAGCTAGTATCCGAACTAGATTCCGATTCGGAAGCTGGAAAAGTTAAAACAGCTGAATTCGCACCTGAAACATCTTAAGCGGGATTTATACAAAAACATTCCGGTGTAATCTAGCCTTAAGAAGAAAACTTACTTTCTGCTTGTTCTTCTATGTGTTCGATAAGCGGCGGTTCCCATTGACTTTTCCGCAATTTTACGTGATAATAATAAGGTCGACCGTATTTGTCTTTGGCGCACTTCCATTTCGGCGGTAATTTTACCGGAGGAGGGATGGGGCCCAAAAATTTCACTTGCGAAGGATCTTCTTCGATCTACATGAAAAATTTCGTTAAAAAAACGTATATAAAGCGACTTTTCAGAAGTGGGATTCCAAGAAGTTTTACCTTAAACACTCTATATAGTAAAATGTATGCGCATACTTCACGCTCGTGTAAAACAACCTTTAAAATAAGCGGATTATGAAACATACCTGAGCCGGTGCAGGATGAGTAGTCGGCAACGGCGGCATTGCAGCAGCCAATTGCATCGTTTGCGGCAACGGTATATGACCGTAAGGATTAGGCTGCGCCAAATGACCGTGCACGTGATGTGGTAGATGTCCTTGGATATTCAAATGTGGCGGTAAATGTCCTTGTGCTGGTAACGGCGGTAAAGTCTGTTGCGGATTTACCAGATGCGGCGGATATGCCGGAAGGGATTTTGAATGATGAGATGGAAGTGGTAGAGGATGTTGTGTGGGGTACATACGCGTAGATGAGGGGAGAGTACAATTCTGCCATTGACCTGAAACGATTTAAAGTGTGAAAATAATGTTGGTGCAAAAAAAAAGGACTAACCAATTTGTGGATTCCATATCAGTTGATAGCCTCTGCTGGGGTCGAAAGGCGCAGTAAATCTCGGATCGGCACCGATCATCATGCAATTAACCTCGTGCTCCCGCCACATTTCCCTCTGTTTTAATTTTCTTTCTTCTTCTTTGAGTTCGTGTTGTAAGGCGAACAATTTCCTCCTTTCCACTCTACTTAATCGGAAGAATTCGGGGCTGAGTTTCTCGCCGGATTTCGATGGTTTTCTACTTGGCAAATAATCCCTGTCGGATCTGCTCCTGTACGTACCTCTATATCTGTAATATAACCTAAAAAAAAAGCATCAGTTTTTGCGAGGTTAGTGTTAATAATAAGAAAAGTTATAATAAAGAGTAATCCGTATGCCGAGCGAGAATAGTTTTTTACCGAGTAAATAGTTGTTTTATCGATCATATAGTTATTTTATGTTATGAAAATCTTTTTTTTACCGAGGAAATAGTTGTTTTACCGAGCAAATAGTTGTTTAAGGAGCACAAAAACCGATTTTTAACCGAGCAAATTGTTGTTTTACCGAGCAGATACATCTTTTATCATGCGAATATCGTTTTTTACCGTGCATGTACTGGTTTTACCGAGCATATAGTTGTGTTACCGAGTGAGAATCGTTTTTCACCGAGCTAGTAGTTGTTTTACCGAGCAAATAGTTTTTCTACTTAGCAAATAGTTGTTTTAAAGAACGAAAATCGTTTTTACCGAGCAAATAGTTGTTTTGACGAGCAGATACATCTTTTATCATGCAAAAATCGTTTTTTACCAAGCAAATAGTTGTTTTACCAAGCAAATAGTTGTTTAAGGAGCACAAAAACCGATTTTTAACCAAGCAAATTGTTGTTTTACCGAGCAGATACATCTTTTATCATGCGAATATCGTTTTTTACCGTGCATGTACTGGTTTTACCGAGCATATAGTTGTGTTACCGAGTGAGAATCGTTTTTCACCGAGCTAGTAGTTGTTTTACCGAGCAAATAGTTTTTCTACTTAGCAAATAGTTGTTTTAAAGAACGAAAATCGTTTTTACCGAGCAAATAGTTGTTTTGACGAGCAGATACATCTTTTATCATGCAAAAATCGTTTTTTACCAAGCAAATAGTTGTTTTACCGAGCAAATAGTTGTTTAAGGAGCACAAAAACCGATTTTTAACCGAGCAAATTGTTGTTTTACCGAGCAAAATCGTTTTTACTGAGCAGATACATCATTTATCATGCGAAAATCGTTTTTTACCAAGCAAATAGTTGTTTTACCGAGCATATACTGGTTTTACCGAGCATATAGTTGTGTTACCGAGTGAGAATCGTTTTTCACCGAGCTAGTAGTTGTTTTAACGAGCAAATTGTTGTTTTACCGAGCAAAATCGTTTTTTACCGAGCGAGAATAGCTTATTACCAACCATATAGTCGTTTTACCGAGCGAGAACGAGCATTTAATTATCAAACGTTCAATTTGTAGCGATAACGAAACTTACCTATCGGATTTTCTATCTCTATCTTTGTCGTCATCGTTGATGTACGTATTTTGGTTATTGGTCTGCATGAATTTCTTATTCGCTTCCCTTTCGTGTTCCTTCATTTGCTCGATCCGTTCTTTCTTCGGTATTCTAAATACTTCTTTCAAGTTCTTCCATTCTTCCAATAACTTTGTCGCTAAAAATCGTATTTCCTCTTCTTGATCTTCCACGCTTCTTTCCGGTACGGATTCGTCTTTGAGCGGCGGTTTTGGTTCTAGTTTTGTCGGTAGATCGGTATCGGTTTTCGGCGAATTACTATCTGAATCCGGAGGTGACGTTAGAGCTTTATTAGACGCCCACAATTCGACTGTCGATAGTACTTTGCTGTCTTGCAGCATCGATTTGTTGGGAATCGGCAATACTGCTAGCGTTTGAAGAACTTCCAATCTAAAAAGTAAAGATATCGTACTACCCTCGTATTTTATCAATAACGGACATTATTTTTTTAACAGTATTTGTCGTACTTTCCCCGTATCGGTTAGGCTTTAATTAATTATTAATAGGAACTGTTGGACTGGAATCAAAAACACGGGATACGACAAGTTAAATTTGAAGGTATTAGGAGATTATAATTTGGAAGAGATTTGAAAAAGTTGGAAGTAAAGTTAGGTCTGCAAAGTTGGAAATCATCTACTTATTATAAGGATAACAGAAAATTGGTTGTTTATTTAAAAAAAAAAGATGAATTCAATTCGTTAGGGATACGGAGAATAGAAGTAAGAACATTAAGGAAACTTTCATCATTTTTCCCACTTGTTCGAGAAGAAAGAAGTTCCGTATCTAATTCGCTTGGGAATCGAATAAAATCCAAATAATATTCATTAGGCCAGCAGAATATATCGAAAAGTATAACTAAGGAACTAACTTGAGAAAAAACATATCGGTTACGTCAAACAGGTCGAAATACTGTCGATTTGTATTAGGAGAACAGACATTTGCAAAGATGAATAACAAACTTTTAGGTGGTGAAATAATTTTTAAAATCTCTTAAATAAAAATTGGTCAATCATACATTAAGTACAATACTTATAATTTTCACTAAATCTTCAAAAATAAAATAATATTAAGTTTTAGGTTAAAAAGAGGAAGGCTTATATACGAGGTAGTTTCGAAATGTTACAATATTGTTACTATTTTAACAAATGAGAGAAAATTTTGTAGGTTCAAGTTAAAAAGAGGCACGCACATATACGAGGTGGTTCGAAATGTTACTATATTTTGACATATAAAATAAATATTTCACTGTTGTATGTAAAAAGAGTCACGCACATATACAAGGAGATTTCGAAATGTAGTTATTGGCATACAAAAGTTATAAAAAGATACACGCACATATACGAGGGATCATTGAAATGATTTTTTTTTGTAATAACAAGCTAGAGAAAGTAAAAAAAAGTATATTAAAACGAAGATTGGCGATGAATAATTGAATTAAATTCGACATACCTCAGAGATTCGAACTGTTTATTGGCCATAGACAGTTGTTGAGCGTCTATCATATACCCGTGCATCAAACGTAATCCATGATAATCCAAAAATAATCTCCGGCAAGGTAATTCTCCTCGTCGTAGTACCCTTAATAGTTTAGCTCTCTGTTGTGGTTCTTTAGCCCTTACCATCAATCTACTCACTTTGAGGGTGTGGGCTTGGTTCTTCAAACCGGTAGTTACCAGCATTTCGATTTCTTCGATCAATTGCTGGAAAAAAAATTAATTAAATCAAGTTTAAATCGATAATAGTAACTTACGTCGACTTCTTCGAACATTTCGATTCGCGGTTTCTTCTTTTGCACTTTTTTCTTTATCCGTTTAACCGTTGCTGGTGTCGTTGTTTGCGAAGCATCTTTATTTGACGATTCTTTATCTGATTTAATACCGCGAGAGTCGAATTTAATTTCATCTTTAATTGCTGAAACTGGAAAAAAATTATATTTAAAAAAATAAAACCGTATTAGAAATCTTACCGTCGATATCGATGGCGTCTTTGTTGGTGGATTCGAGTAGGGACCGTTTCGTATCTTCGATTTCTTCCTCTTCTTCGTCTTCGTCTTCTTCTTCGTCTGAATCCGGTTGTTCGCCGAGCCAACCGCGACATATACTTGCTCCGCAATAACATTTTTGAGCTTCTTTGCTGGAATTGATTTTTTTTTTTAAATAAAACAATTTGAAAAAGGGAAATTTTTTTTCCTCACCCATATCTTTGGAACCTGTAGTCGAAGGTAATTTCTTCGCCGGCCAAAATGGTTCTTGTACTGAAAAAACCAATTCTGAGTTCTCCGTTGACGGTCCATTTTTGAGTTTCTGCGTTTGGGTCGCAAGAATGGTTTATGAATCTCGATATGTTACCTGTTAAAAATTGCAAAAAATTAGCACAAAACATAAAAATATTAGGAAGATCATGAAAGAGCTCATCTCTTGGTGTCAAATAAATCCTTATTATAAATGAGAGCAAAACCGTTTTTATTAAATTTACATTCCCACTCAAGGAAGGTAATGCCCGTGTTTTTGATTTTAATAATTGCACGTTCAACACTTCTATACAGGGTGTAACAAAAAGGCAGGTCATAAATCATACCACATGTTTTGGGGCTAAAAATAACTCGATCCAACCCAAGTTACCCTAGTACAAATGTGTATGCGAAAAAAGATACAACCCTTCGAAGTTACCAAATAAAAATTGATTTTTTCAAATATTTCGACAGTTGTTCGACATATTATAATGAAAGTTGACCAGTGGCTTTCTTATGATAAGAGCATCTTAAAAAAAAATTAAGGAATTATTGCACTCCGTTAACAATTTATGGGAGTTGAGATCCCCTAAACCGTTCCCAAAATTATTGTGTACGTTGCTTATTGTGGCACCATTATTGAAACACATTATTTTTTAAACCTTTTTTGCCCCCTAGTACTTTTTACAACTATCAGTTTTTATCGAGATACGGCCTATTTTTCATTATGCTTCAAAAATTTCGAGTAACAAAAGTCAATGAATTTTTTTCGAGGGTGTATGCTGTAAAAATTACGAGCGAACAACAACTGAGGAATAGAATCCTTGAGGCTGCAATTAGATATCGTCAGAAGCCATTGCTTTTCCAGAATATTCGGTTTTCGTTAGTAGAACGGTGCCGACTGTGTATTCAAGAAAATGGGGGTCATTTCGAACATCTAATAAAAACTACACATTTGTACATAAATAAGATTCAATCAAAAATGTGGGACCCTCGAAAAAAATTAATTGACTTTAATTTTTGTTACTCGAAATTTTTAAAGCATAATAAAAAAAGGGCCGTACCTCGATAAAAACTGATAATTGTAAAAAGTACTAGGGGGCAAAAAAGTTTCAAAAATAATGTGTTTGAATAATGGTGCCACAATAAGCATTAAATTGCAACGTACACAAAAATTTTGGGGAGGGTTTAGGGGATCTCAACTCCCATAAATTGTTAACGGAGTGCAATAATTCCTTAATTTTTTTTTTTAAATGCTCTTATCATAAGAAAGCCACTTGTCAACTTTCACTATATGTCGAACTGTCGAAATAATTGAAAAAATCAATTTTTATTTGGTAACTTCGAAGGCTTGTAACTTTTTTCGCATACACATTTGTACTAGGGTAACTTGGGTTGGATCGAGTTATTTTTAGCCCCAAAACATGTGGTATGATTTATGACCTGCCTTTTTGTTACACCCTGTATACAACATTTCTAGGAATGGAATTAAATTGCAAATTAAATTTTAAAAATCACATTGACTGTTTATGTAAAAAATTGAACAAATTATATTTTGCTTTCAATAGTTTAAAATCAAATTTATATCAAGATTATTTACTGAATTCATATTATGCACTCATATATTCTGCGATCAGCTGCAATGTAATTGTGTGGGCAAGAGCAAGCGAAATTGGGCGAGTATTTATTCTCCAAAAGAGATTTATTCGTTTGATCTTTGACTTAGACTACAAGGAGTCCTGTAGGAGCACCTTTAAAAGCAATAACATCCTGACATTCACAGGTATATATAGAAAGAATAGAAATTTATTCAGTTTAGTTTGACAAAGGATGTTGCTAGGTTACGTCTTGCAAAATTCCTTGTATTTAGTTGATGTAAAACTTCATTTCTGTAGTAGTGATTATTAATCATGAATCTTAATACTGATTTTATATAAAACTGTTCTAGATTTAAGAGTTTGCTTTCCTGAAACAGTAGTTCTGTTGAAAATCTTTTATTTTTGAACATCATTAATTTAATTATATATTTTTGTGCTATTGATAAACTGTTCAATATTGTTTTTGATGCATTTCCGCACACAATTATTGCATAATTTATGATAGATTCAACTAGTGAATAGTAAACCATTTTTAGTATATTTAAAGATAGAATGTTTCTGAGTTCAAAGAGAGAAAAATAAAACATCAGAACCATTTTCAACACAAGAAGGATTAAGGCAAGGAGGGGGACTAAGTCCATTATTATTTACAATTTTTATTGATGATATAATTAAAAAATCGTCAACCAAAATGGCAAAACTACACGTTGGATACAGACATTTAGGAAGGGTGGATATATCAGAAGCAGCTTTTGCAGATGATTTAATAATTATGGCAGGGAAAGAGAAGGATTTACAAAAGAATATGGAAATATGGAGCACGGTATCTGAAGAATTTGGAATGACAGTTAACCAAAGTAAAACCAAAGTTATGGTTATAGGACTGAAACAAAAACATTTAAATATACAGTTAGATGGAATAAAAATTGAGCAAGTTAGAAGAAATAAATGCTTGGGAGTAGAAATAGAAGAAAATGGAACGCAGGAAGTCGAAATTACCAATAGAGTACAAAAAACGATGAAACTTTATCACACGATGAATTCGACATTTATTAATAAGAAAAAAAAATTTCCAAGAAAACAAAGTTGAATGTATTCAAAACAATTTACCGGCCAATATTAACATTCGGATGTGAATCCTGGGTATTAACAAAGAGACAAAAGAGTCGAATACAAGCAGTTGAGATGAAGTATCTTAGGCGAGTTAAAGGAGTCACAAAGAAAGATAAAATAAGAAATACGAAAATAAGAGAAGACCTTGAAATAGAATCAACACTTAAATTTATTGAAAAGAGACAATAATTAAGCTGGCGGGGACATTTACAAAGAATGAACGATACAAGACCAGTTAAAAAAGTATGGCAATCAAAAATACAAAAAAGAACGAAAAAGGGAAGACCAAAACAAACATGGGATGGTGTTATGGTAGGCATACTGCAAGAAAAAGGTAAAACATGGACAGAAGCAAAAACAATGGCAAGGGATAAAAAACAATGGGCTAAATTTGTACATGAATAAAATTCTATCTGGACCGGAGCATCGATGAAAAAATGGATATTCCATATTTAGGTTTTCATCAAGGAAAATTCCCAAGTATTTTATGCATTTTACCCTCTCTATACTACAGTTTTTTAAATCATCAGTATTACAATCTGACCTATGTATTTTTAAATTTTGAGTATCAGGCAAAGATTTATGTGTTAACGCAAAAGTCATGAACTTAGTCTTCTCTATATTCAGCGAAAGCAAACTTTGGTCGAGCCAATTTTTTATTTTTGACGCAGAATTTTCAGCCTTTCTGATAGCAAGTTCCCATATTTTATCTTTAACTATTACAGCAGTGTCATCGGTAAAGCAAAACACTGCTATAAATCCTATTACAGTTTCCTGTAATATTGTCGTATTTAATAGAGTGAATGTATCAACAGATGTCGAAAGGAATAATTATAAATATTCAACACTCTATGAATTTTTTTTTTTTTGAAAAATAGTATTTTTCAAAAACAGTGGCCGTTCAACTAAGGAGCAACAACTACTTCCCGTGCAATATGCACCGCCGGATATTGAATTACACCCCAAAAGTCAAACGGGGTTGGTATATCTACAAGATATTTTAAAACCAACCTTTCTGGTTTGCAATTAGAAGGGACAACAGTTGAACGGCCACTGTTTTTGAAAAATATTATTTTTCAAAAAAAAAAAAATTCATAGAGTGTTGAATATTTATAATGATTCCTTTTCTGTCAAAACACTGCTCCCTCATCAATAACTGACAAAGCATCATTTATGTAAATGTTGAACAACAATGGGCCCAACACAGTTCCCTGTGGCACACCACACACCATCTCAAAAGGCCCACTTACACTGTTTCCAATTTTAACACATTGCATTCTGTTACTTAAATATGATCTCAGAAGGATCTCTACAAACTTCTAATTTATACCTTTATTAACAAAAACAACCTTCAGAAAAATAGTGACATACATAATCATGATACGAGATCTAAGTGTGATATTCATTTAAACAAATTTAATCGTTCCCAATTAAAAAGTCGCCAACATATGTTGGGGGTGAATTTTTTAATCGGTTACCAGATGATATCAAACAAATAAACCATCTCAAAAAAATTTGTTTTTACTTGCTAGTTGAATTTGTTAGGAGGCCTAACATCTCTTAATTCCTTACCTAATTTTAGATCTTTTTGTATTTCAGACTTTAAAAATTTAACTTTTTTATTTTATTTTCTTTTAATCTTGTTTATACCAAATGTTCGTTCTATGCTGTTGCCTGTATACATTTTAAATTCTAATTTTAATTGTTTTAACTATAGTTTTATGTCATGTATATGATGGTAAAGACTAATAAATTATCTATCTATTTACCTTTCATGGTAGCATCGATTATCGCATCGGCTCTTAAAGCCATAAAATAATAATGTATATTTTTATCTTGTGAATAAACTTCGGCTCTTTTATCAAATTCATCGGTATCTAATACTTCCCCGACGTATTCCAAGATAAATTCGCCGCTACAACAAAGAAAAGCTTTTTTAAATGAATAAAATTACGTAAAATATTGTACTTACAATGCTATATTAGCTGCAGCTCGAAGTCCCAATCCCTTCTTGTCGGTGTTAAAAACCTCAACAGGAGCAAAGGCACTCTTTTGAAATCTTTTATTCGTACATCTATCGCCGACTGTGCAAACATTTCCACTAAAACAGATATACAGTCTCCACAAACAAATTTCTTATTTATTAATTGAGTATTACTAATAAAAACGAACCTTACCATTCTATAAGCAGTAATCTATTAAGACAATCTTCCCCACACCCGTATTGATTAGCTTCCAACTCTTCGGATGTTAAAAAACAATCACACACCATTTTTTTAGCTTCCTTACACATCATCCTGTCCGTTCTGTATTGGTTTTCTTTAAGATGAACAAACTGTTTTAATCTACCTTCTACTATGGGATCTTTATGTGGTCGTTTATTCGAGTCTTCAGATTTATAAGGTAAAGATATATGGCTGTTGTTTGCTAATGAAAGTAATTCGTTGGATTTCCACTTTTTATCTTTCAAACATATTTTAGGGGATGCTGTGGGGGTACTTTTTTCGGATTCTGCTTGAAAAGAATTGTCAGAGATGTCGCTTTCGTTTAAGGAAGACTCGGATTTTGATTTTACCAAGCCCCAGCCGGTGGTTTTTTTATTGAGGACACTGATTGATTTTATTCTTGAGGATCTTCTTACTTTTTCGTCATCTTCACTTTCCTTGCTACTTTCCGGTTTCTTATCTTTTTTGCTGGGCTTTTTATAACTTTTTGATTCTTTCCATGACTTTTCTTTAAATTTCAAAGTAGGTGATTTACTAGTTTTTGGTTTTGTTACTTTTATTTTCACTTCTTCTTTTGATGGAGTAAATTTATCTTGTTTCGGCTTTGGCTTTTTTGGTTTTGGTTTAAAAACGGTAGGGTTATTTGCAACATCTTCTAGAAATAGATTTGTATGTGTTCCAGATGTTTTCATGGTGTCTAATTGTGGGTAACCATCACCAACGGGTTTTTTATCGATACCTTCAAAACTTGTTTCACTTTTATTATAAAACTTCTTAGTTGTATCTTCAATTTTTTTTGGTGAACAAAATTCTTTCTTTTCTTCTGATAAATGCATTTCAGCTACTCGGTTTTCTATACTATCATTTGACTGTTCTTGATGATCAAATGAAGAAGTTTGTTTACTTTCAATACCACTGTGATCCATAAAATCATCACTGCCAACTGTATCATCAGGAAGATGAGAAATTTCTGCTTCCATTTTTGTATTTTCAGAATTATCGTCAACTTTTTCCTCTAGAATACTTGTTTCTCCTTGTAAATACTTTTCACAAGGTTTTTCTTCATGTTTACCACATTCTTCACTTACAGGCATGTATTCCATATCTACACTTCTAGATGAAAAATTACTTTCTTCATTTTTATTCATTATTTTTTCCACTTCTCTACTAGGTTGACTAGCTTCCGAGGAACTACTTTCTGGCTGCATTGCTTCAGGAAATTGAGAATTGCTATCAAATGCTGTTGAATTTTCTTCAGATATTACAGATACTTTTTCACTGCTAATGTCAAATTCTACACTCAGAGGTTTATCAATATTTTGTTCTTCCTCTACTATATCATCAGCAAAAGGAATTGATGCTTGTTCTTCAATTATCAATTCCTCGGTTTCTGTAACGGATGATGTTGAATTTTCATTTTTAACAGCCTCAAAGACAGGATCTTCTGTTCCATCCATTTTAATATATTCTAAAACAAACATATTTCATAATAGCTAAAAAATTTTAGAAATACTACTGAAAAAGCTTACCTTCTTCCACTTTAGTTTCCAAATCAACAGAACCTTCTTTTGTAATTTGGTTTATATTTACATCTTCACCTTATAACAAAAAAAGTTGATACCTATTCAAACTGTTCACATATATTTCTTACCTGTTGAAATTTGAACAGAATTAGAATTATCACTTTCCTCTTCATTTTCTAAGCCTTGCGATAAGGTTAATTCAATTTGTTTCACATCAGAATATTGTCTGATAATTTCATCCGTATCATATTTTGTATTAAAGTCTTTATTTACTTTAGTGTCTGTAACACTTTCTTCTTCGTCTATGTCATCCCAATCCTAAATATAAAATGGTGTCAAAGCAAATAAATTTAAAATTATAAAGCAATCCTACCTGCAATATTTCTAATAAGGCTTTATTGTCTGTATCAACAGTGTTACTACTTTTTGCTGGAGTTGGTGAAATTTCTTTACTTGTACTCAAAAATTCGTTATAGGATTTTTTTATTCTAGCTGTAAACTCTTGCGATTCATTGCTAGCAACAATTTCGGTGTCTGTTTTTGACACTTTATTTGTACGATTCGATTTTGGAATTTCAATATTTACAACACTTTGCCGTCTGGTTGATCTAGTAGATACTGTACCTACTACAATAGTATTTGAAGGTCCTCGTTTTTTCTTGGGAGGCATTTCACAGGTTTATCATTAATAAAAATATTTAATGACCTACAAATTAATTAACCTAGCAAATTGAATACAACGGTTTACTTCGTTTGTATGTCCGCAAAAGATGTAAAATTTCAAACGCTGTTCATTGGCTAGAAACTGTTATTTAATATTTGATTATTGATAAATTGCACTACCATTTCAACATTTAATATATTTCATGTTTACGTTAGAAAATTAGAAATAAATTGGCACTTGGCATCATCTTGGCATGACACTTGACGCTTGAGATTATTGCAGGAGCACCAACTATAAAGTAGTAACTTAGCATGTCGATATTTTGCATCTAAATTTTTGTAACGTACTAACTAATCAACCAAGATAGTTTTATTTTTCCTAAATTAATTCTGCAATTGTATTATCTATTTACTAACTTTCCGTGAATAATTATTTGGAAATGCCTTATAAATCCATTTCATTGGTTGATGTTTATTGTGACGTATTTCCGCCGAGTTGACCTCTTATCCTGCCTCCATCCTTGTCTGACGTATCAAAATAATCATTCGTTGCTCTGCTTCTAGTGCTTCCGCCATGTAAATGTACAACGCAATCTCATTTTCATTCCTATTTCATTTCCATTTGATCACTTGACACTTACGATTGCATTACGGTTTGTGGAAAATATATCAAAAGAAACGGTCTAATTAGTGTTAAAACCAAGCAAATATTAAATTTCGCGTTGCTAGTTATTAAGATTTTATAGATATTTTATGTACGTCGTTATTAAAGAGATATTGACAAAGATATTGTAATAGAATACTGTTCATTACAATGGAGGATAAGGGCGTTGCCCCACATCTGGTATCAAATTTAGAAGTTAAGACGTGATTCGAAACGTGGAATGTATGTTCCCTGTTAAGAACTTTTTTATATAATCTTATTTATAACAGACTTTAGTGCTACAACCAATTTTCAGGATATATTCAAAATGGTAAGGAGACATCAAAATTACGTTATTCGCCTAGTATTATTAAAGACTTATTGTAGATTACTTTTATAACTTAGTTTATGTATTACTTTTGTCTATAATGTGACAGCTGTTAATTTTAATTTGATGCATCATGTTGATTCATGATGGCGTTCGTTTAGGGTCCATAAATAGATATTTAAATGTACAGTTATAAAGGCTCAAAATATATTATATTTTCGCTTCCGAAACCCTTGATATTATCCTACATAGAATTAATTCAATTAAAATCGGGCAGATAAAAATTGCTTAGAGGTGAGTGTCAATGGAACTGTTCCATCTCCAAATATTCACCGCTCTATACATCTTGACGTTGGTAGTTTTTACACGAAAACTACGTAAATTTTGATAAATGCATGTTATTGAAAGAGGCGATATAAAAGCTTAAAACAATTTAATTTAAACAAGAAAGATTTTGAGAAACTTTCGAAACATGTTGGAAAACTAAAAACTGTTATTTTGTACCACGTAAGCTTCTGATTGCTTGTACATGATATCTAAATCTCACCTCTACGTTCAATACTTCAAGGTCATCAATTTACTAGAATGTTTTGTATTGCAAGGCTTTCGGTCTCGATTTAATTTTGTAGCGAAATTATAATCCAATTTTACAGTGTGGCTTGATAAAGATGAGGCCATTTGCAGGTATTTCATCAATATTTTTCTGAACACGTTGTCTAATTTATTAGTCAGCTCTAGAAAAATATATTCAAGGTATTGAAAGATTCAGCTAATTCGACATAATTTTGTATGTTTTTTTGGCCACAGAACATACATTTTCAAGTGCATTTCTCAGAATGTATTTAAAATATTTTACAACTTGACAAAATTTTTATTTAGCAAATTCGAATAAATTTCACTCATACCAGTCTCGACAGTATGTGACTATTACATTTTCACTATTTAAACTGTTAGAAACTTGGCATGGAATTTTCTGGATCGAATGGTGTCAATTTTATCATTAAAACGTTTTCTATGTTTCATTTCTCCTTGAATTTATATTCTGAGCGAGTTACTTGTTGAAATAATATAACCCTGTTGTCAGATGTTGAAATTATTTGTATAAATACTTATTTCGAGAGGCATTTATTGGCCGAAAGAATTTTAAATGATTATTTTCAAAAAAAATTGGAATTAATGTGATTAGATTATTGAACTCCAGGGCTCACTGAATTTTCGTTATATTTGTGTGCTGTGTTTTGTGAACAAGTATGCTCACTACTTAAACAAGCTTTTTGCCATAAAGTTTATATTAATTGTCAGAGGAATGTAGATGTTCACAATACATTAGATTCGTTGTAGTTCCTAGCATATTCCAATGTTCAGGTTTCACCATATAATTTATATAATTCATAACTTCTTCAATTTTTTTTATTTTCGCAATTTTTATAGTACTACGTTTGATACCTAGTTCCTTGTTTGAAACTGAGGCATCGAGTGTCTGATTTAGTAAACCTACAAAAGCTTTTTCATTTTGTAGTATTGCGTTCATAGAAACATCTGTCTTTGTCTGGGGTACATATTTCGACAGTTTACGAAGCGATTGTGAAGTGAGTTCTAAATAAGGGACGTGAAAATGGCTTGATTTATAGTAATTTTCGATTTGAAGTGTTTGCTGTGGAATTTGAGATACAAAAAGTAATATTTTCAAGTAATTTTTGGGAGAGAAAATGTAAATATTCATTTTTACATGAAGTTTTTTGGATTTATTGATAAATATTCGTTTTATAATTAGGAACATTATACCTTATTTGAAATTTCTTGGATCTATACGGTTTTTAATTTATACAAAAATTAAGGGCCCAAAAAATTATTGAATACATTTGACACAAAACTTTGAAAATTTTATCTATGAATGTATTTCTGCACATAGCATGTGATTTTCTTCTTATTAAATTAGATAAATCACTTTGTATATTTCATAAAAAATCGAATAGCATAAGGTGAGGTGATCATGCTAGTCATTCATCGATTTGTCAAATTATATTACATTGGCGTAACCTTCGAGGTTTCCTTTTTGTTTATCAAGATGTCTCGTTTGCATTATGCTTCTTACTATAGAAATAAAAACCAAAAACAATACAAAATTAAAGACTTTTGCACTAAATGTTTCGTTGTTAGTTGGGTACATATATTATATATACATTTCTTCTCATTCTCAGTTATGTACATACGTATGTAAAATAAATAAATATTTTTTTTATTTGCTAGTCACCTACATATTAATGAATACATTAATATGTGATTAATAAAAAACAAAAATGTCTGTTTGTTTAGTACGGCGGTTAGTACGACATAATATCACCGGTCCCTTGGCAGTCGCTATAATCGGACTCTACTGTATATTGGGTATATTTGATACACAACCCGTTTGTTTATGTATTTTTTTCACTAAGAAGATTGTTGGGCAATTCTTATATCTTTATTTTAGTTGATATCATTCAAAAAGGAAAACATTTTAATCTGATTAGTTCATTCCCACAAGAGAAGGGAATTTTTTTTCTAGAGTTTGATTTTTTGTTAAAGTGTAGCTATTTCCAACAGACTGTTTTTGTTACCATGACATTGCGTAGTATGAGTACAATTTTAAAGGTTAACGAAGATGATTAGATACCCATTTTTACAATATATATTGATTGAATTTATTTTTTGGACCCCCACTTTGTGGAATCTACTCATATTATTGTTATAAATTAAGCTGTTTCTAATTAAACAGTGAAATTGCTTAGAAACAATTAGTTTCATCTATTAGAGCAATATATCATTAATTTTCCAAACGCTTTTGATATCCTTAACTTTATACTTGTAACAAAATCTTTCAAATTATTTTTTGTCCACTTCCAGACGCTGAAATCTTTGAAATAAATGGTAGATGCGCAAAAAATGCTAAGTATAGCGGGGGCACGTTTGTAATAAGCTGCTCCATCGTTTGCTTTTTGTTATTTTTGCGAAAATTGAACCATAATATTTTTTATATTTCTATTTCAACGTTTCGGTAGCATTTTAGTTACCATTATCAAGAATGAATTTTTTTTCAAATTTTGTGTATCAAAAAAAATTCGACAGTTAGATAAGCAATCAGATTTTGAAGTTCGAGTCTGTCCCATCGTGATTTAGTTTGAGTTTCTCGATAACTTTTTGATTATAATTTAATTTTAGTTTGAAAATTGAAAATTTTAATGGTTTTAACATGTTTGAATTTCATTTTTGAATTAGGTCGAAATGAGAGTGAAGTAACTGTTATTTCTATATTTTTATAAAATATCCACTCCCAACAAAAACCTAGCAATGAACAATTCCCTATAATCAATATCTCTAAATTCAAGCTAATTCGAGAAAAAAATTTTTTAATTATATCTAGTAGAACTGGATTTTTAATTATTGACAAACCAAATATTCATATTTGGAAATGAAATTATAACAACGATACATTTTTTATATGTTTTGAGCCCAAAAATTTGTGTGTAATGAAAAGCTTTTATAGATTAACTTTGTTCTTAACTCTAAAAGACGCATAGTTATTTTTATATTTTATATAACTGCTTTCAAGTGTTTTCGTATGACTTATTTTTCTTAAATAAAAAAGTCAAACGTAAAAAATCTGGTCCAAAACATACAGATTCCACTTGCTCACTTTTCCGATATTTTTCTCATTCAGTATATTATAACTTTAACAGTAAGGACTGAAAGGTTGAAATTTTTCACTTTACGTATTGTGATTTATCTAATTTTCTTAGTACGACTATTTCATCCAATTTTTTTAAAGAAAAATATTAAATTCTAACTAATTCGTTACAAAGCTTTATTCTTCTATAGCCTCCCATGTTTAAAATGCTTCTTCTGCACTGCACTTTATCTTACATTGAATTTTTTTGTTAAATATTAATATAATATAAACTACTGAGAAAAACCGCATCTTTTCCACCTATTTCAAAAGCTTCTACCACAAACAATAATTTTATTCATCAAACCTCTGTTTTTCTTTCAATTCTTAATACCCAAATCCACCCTTTTTACCTCTAATTGTTTTCGCGATCTCGAGAAAACGCCTTTTATAAGGGCTGTCATAAAATTACTTTTGATAGATGACAGTTGACATATACAATAATTACAATTAACTTCAAGTTTGTAATATTCGCTTTTGTCATGATTAGTCTGGTAAGTCTATTAAGTATTTTGTTGAAACTTGAAATATCCAAAGTTGATGGGATGCTTTGTAGTTTTCTTCTTTATAACTACCCAAATACATTTTGTCGTTTAATCCATCTATATTCCAAATTTTCCACTCAACTATTTACATTTCTACCCTCTTTTTCCAAGCTGATGGTTTTTGCAATGATGGGTTTCTTTTTGAACAATTTCTTCATGATATTCCCCTGAATTATTTTTAATGAGAAAAATAGTATTCAGGCTTTTAGTTGCAAACATTTTCGATAGGGAATTTTTTGTTTCTATCTTTTCTCGTCAATCAATTTTAACGAATATATGGATGTGCTTATGTACTCTTCTATTAGAAAACTGAAGACGGTGGCAGACTCTCGCACATTTTTTACGCAAAATTCTACGGTTAAATTGTGATTTTGACTCTGCAAGCTTTTTTTCTACTTTTATTTTTCCTACTGAGACATCGAGTATTATTATAAGGTCAACAGCCCTCTTTATTGAGCAAAAATATGTATAGGGATATACAAGAATAAAAAAAATAGATACATCTTGACACCTACAAAGTTACATGTTTCCAAATTCGTACAAAAAAAATCGCAAAATGTAAAATTGAACTAGATGCGATTCTCTTCACATCCCCCTTTCCATGCTACATCCTTTAGTAAAAGTAAAATTGAAAACGCAGCTTTCATTTTAAAAGCATTTGGTCCAATCCAAAAAATTTCTAGCGAGAATGTATCAAATGTACCAACCAAAATGTTCCAACACATGATTTGGACCCTTGGTCATAACCGAACCCAAGCTTACGTCTAATTTTTTTTGCAGCCACGCATAGATCCCCTACAGTTATTGAAGTGTCTTTCGGTGCTTCTAACGCCGGATGGTGGAATCCTTTCGAGAGACGAAGTTCCGCGACTTGTCAAGTAAGTATTTTATAATATTTATTGTAGAATTTTTTCTATAAAATATCCGTTTTACTTTTAGTTTAATGACAAAATTTTCAAAAAAATTAGTCAGCAAATGCGTGTATGTATTAATTTTGAAGAACACCAGTGTCGAACTGGTCGATATGTTCATGGGGGAGGGTGGATGGACCCTCATACAAACTTGGCTACAAGATGCCGTTCAAACATCCAATTGGCATTTGGTGAAAGAAATATTGGGATTACTATTAATAACGCCAGTCGATGTTGAGCGTTTGAAGCTCAATATTTTACCGAAATTAATTAAAAGTTTATCTAGAAGAGAAGATTTGCAAGGTGAATTTTTTTAACTTTATTTGGTTGTATAGTATAAGTTGTTTTTTTTTTAATGAAAAAGGTTTTTGTTTTTCTAGATGTAGCTGGTTTGTCAACACAGTTGGTTAAACAATGGTTGGTGATCGTTAAAGGCACGAGTGCGCTTGTTCAAGGACAAATGCAAACTGAAAAAGTGGACGGTAAAAAGTCCGAAACGGTTATGGATGTAGACAAAAATATTTCCGAAGGAATAGACACTGCAATGTTTTATAAGAAAGATGAAATTGTTTCTCCTAAAAAAGCAGAAACAAACGATGCAGTGATAGAAGATAAAGATGTCAAAACGAAGGAAGTTTCAGAAGGAAAATCTAAAGAAGATAAAAGCAAATCAAAAAGTTCTTCGAAAAGTTCCAGTAGTAGTAGTAGAGATAAAGAAAGAAGCAAGGATAGAGATAAATACCGGGATAAAGATAGAAGTAAAAGCAGCAGTTCATCTAGAAGTAGTTCCAGCAAAAGTAGCAGCAGAGATAAAGATCGTAAAGATAGAGATAAAAGCAGAAATAATGGTAGTATCAGAAGCAGCTCATCGAGTCATTCTCGTAAAGAAAGAAAAGATTCCAGTGATAGTAAAAAGGATAAAGATAAAGAAAGGAAGAGTTCCATCGACGCTTTTAAACCTCTTTCATTGGAAAAACTCGGTAGAATTCCGAAAAAATCTTCTACGACGGCTGAATCTGCTTCTAACGATTCCGGGGAGGTTAAAAAGAAATCATTTTCCATCGGAATAAGAAAAGATACGAGCGCCGATGAGAGGCCGAAGACTGTGAAAGTGTACAATTCGAAGATGCGTTCGACGGGATTGGAAGAAGAAGCGAAACCGGCACCGTCTAGAGTTCCGCAAAAGAAAACCGTGACGCTTCCGGCTCCTTCGTTGCCGTTAAAACGAATTTCTCCGCCTAGAGAAACGAAGGATCCCATCACGCCGCCAGAGAAGCGACTAAAAATCGACAAAATCGATATACCCGATCGACCGGGCGCTATTAAACTTATCCCGCCCAAACCGAAACGTAAGTTCATTCATAATTTACTGCTAATAGTTCTTTTGTTTTTCAGGTGTTTATGGATGGCTGAGGAAAGTTTAACGGCAGGAGAATGTTTTTCTTCTCTTTGCAGCCTCCCATTATTAAACAAAAAAAAAAAGGAATTGGCAGTTGATTTGTTTTTAATTTGAATTTTAACGAATTTTTGTTACAGTTTAAAAAAAAAAAAGAAAGCGCGACGACCTTTCAATAAATTGTGTGCACATATTTTCACCTTCAACACCCTTTGAACCAATAATTTTTTTTATTTGTCCGTTTTGGGCTTACGACTATTGGTCGGGGATATAAACAAATCGAAATTTTGAATGTTTGGTCTCAACAGAGAATATTTTTTGGGAGAATCTTTTGAAAAAGTAGATCTTGGCCAATAAAAATTGTCAAATTATCGTTTTTAAGAGAAAATATTAAAAAAACTCTTACCCTGATACCTTTCGGTTGGCTCCCGGTAGATGCGGACGATCTTGAATGTTACGTATGAACAATACAGCCAAAGATACCTTTCGGTTAGGTCGTAAACTAATTTTCTTTACAATAATTTGAATATACCCGCGAAATTTATTTGGATCATGTGCGCAAGACGCTTTTAACTGTCATTTCGTCTACGAGTACAAACATGTTTACTAAACGCACAGAATCTGAAGTTACGCATGACTTTGATCGTTAGGAACGAGCTACATAACCAGACTAACGTCTACAGCCGCACAGTAGAGTGAGGTTTCGGGAAATGTGGAAGGATTTTAATAACTTATTTGTTTGCTCACCTTGAATTATTTATTTTGGTTAAATAAACGGATAAGATATCGACTTATTCGATTTTGTGGAAATATGGCATGTCAAAAAGTGCCTATTTGTTATATTGTAGTTTCAATCACGCAGAATAAAAAACTCCGGGTAGTTTTTGAGATACACTACCCCAAGTCGTACCATCAACTAGTTATCATAAAATATGGACAACTTGTGAATTGAAAAAGGATTTTTCTCACGTAATATCGTGTCAAACCAAAGTTACTCATCCATCGTAGTCACTTATGAAATTTTGAGATTCCCCTGGAAGTAACGCGTTTTGGAAAAAAGATATTTAAACGTGCTTGATTTGGATACCAAATCGCGAAATTTTTTGGCTCCTATGCCAAAGACTGTCATATCTACCAATACAAACGTGGATATTAATGCGCAGAATCGTTAGACGCAGGTGACCTTGAATGTTACGTTTAAGCACTAACTTCTCCTCCGTGACCACCTTTTCGATGGCACACACAGATTTGTTATATTTTAGTAGAAATATTCTTCGTTGCGATATATTTTCATTGCTAATTTTCGGTAGAATTAATTTTTTCTAAAATTTTTAAGCACCTAGAGTTATTACAAGAAGAAAATATTGAAATTTGCATAGTATGAATATACATCGTGAAAATTTTCGAGTTGTGTGCTTGTAACAGTTTTTTTACAAATTCGAACGTCGGTTCGAAACTGTCAGTAGCTCCATCTATCGACGTACTTCGGACCGAACACTTGTTACGTCAATGTATAACGTTTAGGGATTTTATTTTTGGAAAAACGTAAAAGCAATTCCGGTGTTGAGGGAAAAAACAATGCATTTTTTGTTTTTATTAATTGAAGGATTCTCCCAGACCGACCGTCGTTTTATTTATTCACTTTAACAACATTCCAGTGCCGTTCTTACTGATATATATGTACATTTTTTTTATTGATTGGTCGTTGTGCAATGATTTTTTAACGAGTGATAGTGACGCGACCGCGCCGATGGCTGTGATAACTTATTAACACTTTTTTAGGTTCGTCGTATGGTAAGTTTTAATATGTAATATTCTGTATTTAATTTATTTTGAAGCTAATAAAATAATTTTTATCGTAACAAAGGTATATGGGATATAAAAGGTCCTTTTCCTCTTGTATAAACGTTTAAATATGCATGATAATTACGCGATAAAATGAACTTGACCGAAAAAATAGCGGATGTAGCTCGTTGAATGGTATATCGTACGAAAAAGGAACTCTGGTACTAACATGTACGAATGACAAGTATATTTGGTAGGGTTACGAGGTTTAACAGCAGAACATAATATGCGGACGAGAATGAGTTATGAATTGAAAATATTGAGCTGGCTGCTTCCTATAAATATAATTATAAAACTAAGGCTACATTCGTAATCAATTCGCTGGCCAAGAGGCACTTATGCCCGTAGCTATAGTCCCTACTCAATCTCCGACTTGAGACGTGCTTCGCCAAGTCAGACTTCGTCTCAAGTTTAGCTGCTGTGCTATAATCCCGACTTCGTGAATTCTCGGGTGAGTTGAGATCCGGCTTGGGTGTTTTGGTAACTTTTGTGTTACATACTACCCAGTGGCGGATCTTGATATTGTGAGGCACCAGGCGCAACTCGATTTTGAGGCCCCCTTATTGACCTTACTTGAGGGGAATGGATCCATTAAAATGTACAAGGCAGAAAATTATAACGTTTTTTATCAAGAAACAGTAAACATTTTAAACATTTACCTACAATTATTTAATTTTGGTTGTTTTTTGAGGATGAGGCCAACAATTCTGAGGCCTCCTGCTTTGTTGAGGCCCCAGGCAGGCGCCTCATGCGCCTGTGCGGTAATCCGCCACTGATACTACCAAAATTCTAGTGATTTTAATAAATTGACCTTGTTTCGTTTCACAGCACACATAAACAGTTTGGCTTGTTGATAATTTGGTAGTAATACCTCTATACAGACAAGGAAATCGTATTTTCCATACTCCAAAAAGTCTTGCGATGTACAATAGGAAAAATAACGTCTCTAATGATATTTTTTGGGAACCTATACCGAATTCTAAAATTTTCCTCACTAGAATTCCATAGGATTTGCCGCATATACCGTTTTGGTAAGCGAATATCTGGCATTTCCTCAACAATGTCTATGAACTCTAAAAACTCGCAAAATTTTCAATATCCATCCTATCCCTTTAAAATTTAAATGTTTTATAAACCTAACCCTCTTTTATATGTTTATATTGTTTATAAAAGATGACAGATTTCTTGAACGAATGCTATCGATAAAAACCGAAGACATGCAAGTCGTGGTCAAGGTTGGTCTCTACCAGACTTGAGCATGTCTCAAGTAACGCAAGCGCAGTAATCTTACGGTCTGCCCGAGATTCGTTTATAGTATACAGATTCTGACTCAAGTCGTACTCAAGCTCTAGACCAACCTCAAGTCCTGACTATAGGTACGGGCATTAGGCACGAAATTTGCTATTCACAATAACTTTGAAGTCGTCTTTAACGCAAGCGCGTTCGTACCAAAATAATTGTCAGGAATCCTTCAACATATGGTCGAAGCATGATTCTGTCTGTATTTAGTTCAGTCT
Source organism: Lochmaea capreae (assembly GCA_949126875.1). Lineage (NCBI taxonomy): Eukaryota > Metazoa > Arthropoda > Insecta > Coleoptera > Chrysomelidae > Lochmaea > Lochmaea capreae. The sequence continues at coordinate 946,282 of OX421395.1, read as the reverse complement.
CGAGGTTAGAGGTTATAATATATAATTTGGATTTATTTAGTTTAATAGTGATGGACAACGCGGAATATAAATTCGATGAAAATGTCAAACTATTAGACAGATGTCAGATATAAAGAACAAAAATTAATGCACATGTCCCATAGCCGACACGAAGTGCAAGTCGAAGTGAAAGTTTGCAGCTTGCAAGAAATTTCGACGACTCCAACTTTAACTAATTCCGACATCCCTCTAAATTACAATCCCCATTCTTCCAGCTTACTTTATTTTTCTTTACCTTTTCGCAGGGGTAACTAAATAACTGCCCCATTATGTTCTGATAGGGCTTTGGGCAAGAGCGCCCTTAACACGTAGGGGAAACAGAAGGAGAAATTGTATGATTATTAAGGGAAAACAAAAATATATCATCAAAGATTTTGCAGGAAGTAAGATAGGCGTTTTTTTTTGGACCATTTTTATATTTGATAATCGCTGAACATAAAATTTTAAGAAATCAGTCTTTGGCAAAAATCTACAGTAAATGTAAAATTTCTGAAAAATAGTACTTATTGACACTGAAATAGATTTGCTTAGCTTGCGAGCCAAAGTGCCACTTGGCCAGCGAATTGATTGAGAATGTAGCCTAAAACTTTACACTATCTCTAACTCATTCATAATGCCATGGGCCTTAATTATTTTCCTTAGCACCATATCTCTAATCAATTTTTTAATTACAATTACATGAGAACTAAATTCTGATGTCTGATGCGATCGTTTAACTAGGAATGCATAAATGACAGGCAAGATTTCCAGTGGGTGGGATTCAAACAAAAATTTTGTCTTGTCGTTGGTATACTTTTATCTCTACCAAATATATTTCTAGCGTTCCTTGTTCGTACTGTATATAAAATCGTATCTTGGAAATTAGAAAGAAAAAATATAGTCTGTGGCCATAGAAATATATGTTATAAAATGCATGCTTTATAATTTTTGATAAAATCGATTTAAATGGATGTGATTGTGACGCAGGCGTAGTATAATGTCAACTCATAGCCGGTGCAGTGTTAATTAAATATTTTTTCTGGATGACGGGACTTTTGAAAATTAGATTCTTCGCTTTTACTTTAGCTGCAGCTTTTATCAACTTTTGCAATATTCGATTCGGTTTAGCTGACATGTGGTTCCGAGACGGAAGAGGCTTTTATAGTGTGCCGGTACTTTCGATTATAAATAAAGGTACGTTTTTTTTTTTAGAATATAAGTTGGAAGTATGCGTCATTTGTTGATAATATTTCGAATAGATTTTGAAAATCTTATCGAGAGTTACCGTCATTTGACGTATACTTAAAAAAAAGGGGGTTTGGCCGAAAATATATTGATTATAAATAAAGATTAGAAAATTTTTGGTTACTTCATTGGTTTTTTTTATTTACCCTGCAAATACCTACCTACACTATCCAAAAAAATGTTACGCATGAGTCAGTTGTTGAATGTATGAAAAAAAAAAATTAATGGCATCAATTTTAAAGTTTAAGGGTGGCTGGCGAACTTGTTCAAGCTTAATACTTACTGAAAATAAAAGAATCACGAATATTATGAAGTTACTTTAGTTATATAAACATTCGAAGCCAGTTTTCGATATTTAATTTTCATTTCACAAAATTTTGCAGTAAACAAATTTTTAAATCGTGTTTTGTCTTTACGTTTTTTTTTGTTAAATTTAAATTCCTGGTTTGTTATGAACGAAAATTTATCGTCTATAATCTCAATAGGACTTTTTACGGGTATACTACTAGAATACTTTTCAAAAGAAACTAGATCGTGTACTTTTTTGAGTTGCCGTGGTTTAGAAAACTTGATTTGTGTATTTCATTGTAAAATTCAGTTTATTGAATATGGAACAATGTATTATTTGATAGTTGAGAAAGTAACTAGATTTATAGGCAATTTAGATAGTTTGGATCGGATTTATCTTAATTTTATAAAAATCAATTCTAGAATTACTGGAGGTATATTTTTTTACGAATATTCACTTTCCAACAGTACGTGAGACAAATTACCGAATACGATTTTTAGTAATTTAATACGGATGATTAGATGATAATCATGACGAAACTAATAAATGAACTTGAATATTGATAAAAGTTAACGAACTCTATATTGAGAAAAGTAAATTTTTTAGTTTAAATGGGAATATTGAAGTTACTTTTTTCAGTATCTGGCGGAAATTTTTGACTTAAATTTTGTTATTAATGTTCATTGATCCGCTGGATAAGGTTTATTGTCCTGGTATTAAGACAAAACTAATTTATGATATTTTTTAACGATAATGTTGCTATTAATCTTTTTTTTTGTTCAAAAATTGGCAGATAGTGTACGTGTAGGTAAAGCAAATGTGAATATTGGGTAAAATATTTGGTAAACCATAAATTATCTATCAGAAGTGGGATTCATGTTTTATTTTGCAACATAAGCTTTTAACTTTATTTTGATTGACGTATAATATATATTTTTAACAAAATTGATAATTATACAGTAAAGCAGTATGAAAAATATGAATCAGAAGTGGGAAAATTAGTTTAAATATATATTCGAAGGATATGAAGTAACCAAAAGTGTTCTATTCTAAATTCGCTTCAAAGTAAATCTATTTTAAACGCAAACGTGAATGGAGGAGGTCGGGGTCGCAGAAATATTCCTCGACATAAACAATTATTTTGTAGTTAATTTGAATATTTGCAAATTTGGCTCTCGACGATGATGTTTTAATATACCTAGTTTTTGCTGCATTTGAAGGGAGAAGTTTGGTATATAATCAACATTAAAATGGATCGACGAAGAGATTAATATAAATATTTACATTGTATCGTAGATACAAAATGAAATTAATTGAAAATAAAGATAGTGCAGACTCTACAACAAATAATTGAGATACGCTATCGAAATTCTAACGTAAACAGGAAATTTTATTTGATAGAAAACAAAAATATTTTGATTCTGCTTCTAAAATTTTGTAATGCAAAAAAATACCGTTCTGGAAGTTGAAAAAAAAAACCGATAGGACGTGGGTAAACATTCTACGGTATTTTTCTGTAAATTTAAAAACCTTAAAGCTGTTATTTGATAAATAACTTTATTGAAATTGAAAAAAAATAGTTCCTTTAGATGGAAGTTATGGAATGTGGACAGATACTAGTTTTTCATTAAAACGCGAGTGCATTTACAAAATTAATTTTTTAATTACAGTTGTATTACTTACGTAGTTGGTCAGACTGAGCTATTTGTATGTCTCAACCTTTAAGCGGACAAGTTTTCAAATTTCTTATCTTCCCAGCCTAGCCGATAGATTTGTATCGAATCAACTGTCTTATTGTGGCATTCCAACACTCTAATTTCCACTGAAAATGTTCTTGGAATGCCACCAAAAGCTTAAGCGGCAGTTTCACACAGCAGTTGACTCATGAATCATGAAATTGCGATCGCAGTTGAGTGTTATGACAGTGATTGGGATAACTAGAAATATTTCTACTTTCTGTTATAACAGTCGCTGCATTGAGAAATAAAATGGTGAAATCCGTCAAACGGCTCTTCGATAACCAAATTGTTATTAGTCGAGTTATACCGAGAAAATGAATGTTTGTGGAATGTGAAGTCCCCAGAATACAAAATACCCTAAAAAGAAAAGGCGCCATTGCAAATATTTCTGAAAAAATGGGATTTACAGAATAAATTATTAAAATAAAGATAGCGTCAATAAGATCAACGTATTTTCGTGTAATTCTGCGAATTTTTGAAATGGCAAACGAGTAAAATTTTGAAACTCCCCGTCAACAGTTAATAATTCGGTCAACACAGTATTTTCTATGTCAAAATTAGATCTGTTTAATAATGGTGCTTTCACCCAGTACCTTTTCTTCCTGTATTTTCGTTTTTTTTATATTGATAATTTCTTTAAGAGTAGCTGCCTTTTTATTAATAATAAACACACAGTCAAACCATTTAACACAACTTTAGTCGGCGCCATTTTCAAATGTCAAATTATGAGAAGGAAAGTGAATCAGTACATAGGCAGTAGTCGTTTCCCCCACCAAACAGTACCGTTGTTATGGCAGTCGACTGTTGTATGAAACTGCCGCTTTAAGTAATAAAAATCTTGGTAGAAAAACAAAGAAATGATGATTAAAGTATGTTTTTTGGAGGAAATAGTTTGCTTGGGGATAGATACCTATAATATTGTGGATCGATTTGTGGTGGTGAATTAAATTTGATGAGGTGGCTATTTCTGTGCCACCTTTTCGTACCTATTATTGTCTAATTTTCTCTTCTAAGTGGACAAACCTACACATGGTTTCGTCTTGCAACCCCATTACCTATGCGTGTCTGAATTTATAGTGTCTTATTAGCTGTTTCGCCTGCCTTTTGTCCTAGTGACATTTTCCATTATTCTAGAGATTTGTCAGTCTTCCACTTTCTTCTAGTCATGTTAACTGTCGATTTTGCGACGTCGTAGAAGGGTTTCGTTCCAATTAATAGCCTTGTCTGATCATTTCGTGCCCTTATGACCCTGCCACTTATATTGTAACGGATTTAACGCACTAATATTTGTGGTGTTGATAGTGAATGATTAAAAAAAGTAGGGAGACATAATAGCTTCGTCTGACTTATTTCAATGAGTATATATTAACTTTTTATTAAAATATGTAGGATCGTACTTTTCTATTGAGTTTGTTCGGGTTGTGATACAATATAAGTATGTAGGAAGAAAAAAACAGTTTTTAACCAGTTGAACTGAAGAGCTTCGAAATTATTCAACATATTCTGATTGCGAAAAATCTTAGCTCGAAGGATTTTAGCACTGGTCTAGTGGAACAAACGAAAGTGGCGTAGATTAATGACACGTGGTCATGCGACGTTCGGTGTAATTTTAGAACAAAACAGTCGCCATGAGGATAAACAATTATTTGAATAGATTTTAGATCTGTAATTTGGTTGTTTTGTATTGATATAATGATCCTTTTTATTATAAACAGTTCGATATATCCTTTGAAATACCTAGACAATTAAAACAATGTCTAAGAAAGCACCAAATCAAAATTGAATGAACTGAATCACGATCAAAATTACTGTATACAGGGCCGAGTTTAGGGTATCCGCCGTCCGGGTGCAAGAACAAAATATGCCGCCCTATTAGCGCACGTAGTCGAAATTTGATTAGTGACGCGAGATATGAGGTAAATTTCTGGTCTAGTCGGATAGTAAAGTACCTACCTACGCCGGGAAAATATTCATTAGTAAAAATCGTCTCTATCTAGCAAATGTGTCTAGATCTTATTGAAGATAGGAGTAATTGGATAATTCAATGCCGATTTATCACTAAATAAAAATAAATCAAATAGACACTGATCTCGTTCCCTAATTCGTAATATCGCAATCTTTGCTGTTTGGTTTTCAACTAATCAACTTAAATTAAAAAAGGCTACGCAAACGCAAACTTAGATAAACACGAAAACACGGCATTGTCGGCATTAGAAAAATAAAAAAATCCCACATTCTCAAAGTCGGTAAAGAATCTAAGAGTCAAAAGCCAAAAGAAAAGCCGTGCGCCGCGATCCCTTTATTCAAGTAATCTATTAATATATTCTGTCGATTTTGCGGCAAGCGTCTTATTCTTCATTATTACCTATTTATTATCTGCTCAACGCACTATTTTGGTATTGTTGTAATAATGGGAAAACAATATTTCGGAGAAATGTCGCTATCAAAGAAAGGCACTTTGCGACTAAACATTTTTTGCATAATGGGGTTCTGTTATTTTTTTTAGAGACATTTTGTCTTTTGCCGCCTGGGTGCCATGCACTCCCCGGCACGGCTCGGCCCTGACTGTATATTAAGAACCACAAGTTGTGCAAACAACGGTTGATTCATCAGGGCGACTGTCACTTAACGTCACCTGGACTTGCCCTATTGTCGATAATGCCAAGCATCTGACGATTCAATGAACGATGAAAGACAAAACGGTTAAAATAGAATGAATACACGCCAACCTGTTTTGGTAGGGGGGACTGAGTATGGTCGTACCAAGGGGGGAAGGTCAGAGAGGTTGAATACCCCCCGAAATTTTACATAAATAAGTATTTTTAAACACAAGTTTTCCTGAATTAAAGAGAACGATATTTTATCGATATTTTGCTATATGAAAGTATATCTTAATTTAGTTAATAGTGTTTATGCATTGAACTGGCAACTGTCCTTGCTGATGCATCACGAGAAGCATGTGTGAAATAGCCTACTCGCAGCTACCCGCGTAGCGCCTGTTGCTCACAATCAATGCAGTCAAAATTCTCATGTCAAACCATAGTTTTTTGCATCTAAACTCTAGTTAATTAAGGGTTAAAAACGGCCTAAAAATGCGTCATTTTACACGTAAATTTTGAAAAACCCACCGGTGCTCTAACCCTACCCCCGAAATTTTTTTCTTGGGACTGATCGATCAATTATTCTCCCTCTTTTAAGCAGTGTTGTTCATATTATCCTTGTACTTATGTAAATCATATACCGAGCTAAGATTTGTCGCAATCTATATGATAAAACTGGTTGATATGAAAAGTGAGGTTAGAATGCAAAAAAAGTATAATATAATAATTCAGCTTTTGTCGTATACTTATAGCCCATACATTTTCAAAATTTGAACAAACCTTTTAGAAAAGTATAACAATTAATATAATGAATGTTGAAAATAAAAACTTCAGCTGGGTAAGTATGAATAGAAAGGTAAGCCAGTACCTACCTATTATTATAAAAAAAAGGTTCTAAATTAAGTTTCGTTTTAAATAAGTGTAAACCCTGTATCGAAAGAATACCAATTGTTTTTAGAACCTATAAAAAAAAATGATAAATATATCTTGAAAGATCGGTAAACGATTTTAGTTTTTCTTTCTTCCTGTCCCGTAAAAAATTATAGTACTGGAACGTATGAACCTTTATATTTAGTTTTTATTTTTCTTACCGTATATTCGCCAACACAAAAGAAAACCCTGTAGCCTCTTAGATACACTGAGAAAAGTGTTGAGATATTTTAGAATATATTGAAAAATATTCTTAACGTGAGATTATACAGTGTATCTGTAAAATATGGAATAGATTAATTATTTCCTAAACCAAAAACGTTCTGCTTTGTACATAATATTATAATCCAACTATCATCGGTACTTTTAACAAATACAGATATATTTGTTGTTTTTAGATTATTTTTAACGAGCTGATCGTTTAACTGACAGAATTCGATTGATATAAAATGAATTTTAATAATTTCTAATGAATAATATTATACAAAGTGAGCCAGTGATACTAGAATTCTATTTTACATTATCCCAAACGTTGAATTCATTTTTGTTGAACCTTGATTGGTTTCATTTTATTCATTTTCAGATTTTGGTAGCTTTTCGACCTTGTCAGTTTTCCAAAATTTATTACTGACCACACCCAATCATCACAAGCATTTGCTCTGCATTTAAATTCGTATTTCCAAGTAACTTCAAAGCATTAATACAAATTATGAATGATATAAACCGTTCAAAATTTTTGGCTGGGAAAATAATGATTTTTTTTTACGCTGTTTAGTTTTCTCTTATATGTATGTGATTATATACTTACTGAGGAAGTATTTTTAACCTTTACAATTAGCCCTTTTTTACTATATTAGACTTTTTTCTTTCTACGTCGCACGTCGCTATAAAAACTCTAATACTAGCTCTAACTGGCGATAGAACTGTTCTAGGTATCGTTCGGTCAAGTGCTGATTTCTTTCGCGTTCCAACTGATCGTATTATTCTTGGAACGGTACAAAAACTATCTCATGGTGTCAATCCTTAATTCGAGTTTGCCTACTATACAGTACTCAAAACGATTCCAGAACGGATCATAAATGCCAGTTGAAACAAACCTAATATTACCATGCTACCTCACCCGAATGTTTTACTACTGCTTGACCAATAGAGGAGTATCTTTCACGCAATGTGGATTTGTTCACGTTGGTGCCTAAGAAGCTTAACACCCGGTGACTTTTTCTGGAAATCATTGCTGATACAATTCTGTCAACCCAGAGAACTGTGGGATATTTTTTGGGGCGCTACAAGGATAAATTGAAAAATTCTCAGCCTACTATAGAACCAAACAAAATTTCAATGTCAAAATATTTTATTACACAACATATTCTCCTCTTAATTGGATACATTTATTACAGCGAACCTGCAACGTCTCTAGACCTTTCAAAAAAAATGTTTCTTCTTGCTCTGCAAACCAGACCTCCACAGCTTTTATTACCTCCTCGTTGGAAGAAAGTTTACGACCTTTTAAACTTTTTTTCAGTTGAGGAAAGAGATGATAGTCGGACGGAGCCAAATCTGGTGAATAAGGGGGGTGTTCTAGTAATTCAAACCCTAAATCACGAATCTTTTGCATGGCAACATGAGATTTGTGTGCAGAGACGTTGTCCTGCAAAAACAAAACACCTTTGGATAGCTTTCCGCGTCTTTTCTCTTTAATTTGCTATGCTATAAGATTTTTGAAAAAAATAAAGACTTAAATTGGAAAAAATGAGCCTAAAAAATGGGGTAAAAAAGATGAACTTAAATAATTTAAAAAAAAAACGAAAATAATTTTAAAAATGGAAATAAATTTCAAAAATCAGGATTTTTCTATAGATATTCTTCACCTAAACATCATGTTGCGTGAAGTAAAAATTGATATCAACAAGCCTCGCCCAAGTTTGGTTTTGTTTGATAAAAATTAATATGAATAGTTTAAACGAAATTTATAGTTTTTTTTATAGAGTGAAAGCAATTTGTGCGGTGTACTGATTCTACCGTAATTCCATGATGATAAGTTATCATGAAATTGCTTCGAAATAACAATAAATTATGAAAAATTGAAGATTGTAGATCTGGATGGATTTACGAGCTTTTAAAATCCAATTATGACTGTTTTGATTCAACAAAATTTTATAAATCCAAATGGTGTGGGCCAAATTAAGTTGGTCCACATTGTATATCATGGAACTGGTACAGTTTGATCAAGAAATCAACAACATATCTGAATTTAAAATCTGTAAAGATATTTCATTATTTTCGTCGAAAATATTTATAAATAAATTAACAAATTTCGAGACCAATCAGATTAAGAGAGAAAATTGTGTGTTTGGAAGATATTCCAGTGCCCTACGGTCTCCAAAAGCGAAGTGCTCAATAGTTTCCCACCCAAGTAATACACTATATTTTTTCTATGACTCATTTAAAGGCTGCTACAAGCAGTTATTATCAAACGATGATAAACCAGGAATTCCAAAAATCTTTACAACTTGATACTAAGTATTTAATGAACGACCTTGTGGGCAGACGTCCAAGACACGTTTCGCTAAGCCACGACGAATTTTGATAATCTTATTTATAATACGAAATTTTTTTCCATGCCTATATTTTTCTGGTTGAAATATTTTTATATTTCACGAAAAACGGTAGAATTTCTAGTTTTATTTGTCTTTTAAATCCACCCCTGAATTTCTGTTGTTAATGTATACTTTAGAAATTTTGAATAACCTCGCTCCGGAATTTTTGGTATTAAGTTCCAGAATACCCTGTATTATCTATCAGCTAAAATTTTTGAATGTATGTATGTATTTTGGGGTAACATTCACTGAGACCTAAAAGATCTATTGTGCCCCCTTACTTCTACTTAGTTTCTGAGGAGAGTCTCAGATACTAGTAGCTCCTTTAGTCCTATTTCCCGGAGGAATTTTAGGATATCTGCAGGCCTCAACTTAGGTAACTGTCCCTCTTCTATCCAGTAGTCTCCCAGGTACTGTGCCCAGGGATTCTGAAATACTGTGCAGTTCGCAAGTATGTGGATGGAGGTTTCTTCTTCCATTCCACAAAATCTACAATCTTCTTCCTCCACTATTTTGAGCTTTTTAAGGTGCCCATTCAGGCGACAATCTCCCGTTAGGATTCCTGTTAAAACTCTTAATGCAGTTTTGCTTTGACTTATGCATTCATTTGATCTCAACAGGTTGTAGTCACCCAGAAGAATCTTTGATTGCCTAAGCCCTACTAGATCTTTCCAATTGTCAGATCTTCTCTTTTCTTCGGCTTTACCTATTTCTTCCAATATTACATTGGAGCTGATTCCGCAAAAAGGTTCCGGCCCCCAAAAGGGTATTTCACTCCCCCTCTTTGCTAGTTCATCTGCTACTTCGTTTCCTTCTATTCCAGTGTGTCCTGGAATCCACAGTAAGGTGACTATATTGTTCTCGCCTAGTTCATTAAGTTTGCCTAGGCATTCCCACACCATTTTGGAACTGATTACACAGGAACTCAGCGCTTTAATGGCGGCTTGACTATCAGACATTATGATAATCCTTTGCCTTCTATATCCTTTGTCAATATTGAACTGGGCACACTTTCCTATTGCGTGAATTTCCGCTTGAAAGATACTTGGGGTTTTTCCCAAGCTTTCAGAGTGTTTGGTTCCTGGCCCGTACACTCCTATCCCAGTTCCTTCTATTGCTTTTGAGCCGTCTGTGTACCATTGAATGGCATTCTTTCCAAGTCTGGTAATGGTATTTGGATCCCATTCCTTCTTGTTGCTTAATTCCGTAACGAATTTCTTTGAAAAGTTATACTTTTTCATCATACCATCTTGTGGCATGTCCCAGGTTGTCTGATTTCTAAGAAGTGAAGAGGTGGTTTTCTTTTTAATGATTCCCTCTCTACTTAGTCTGTATCTTGTTCTTTCTGCAACACTCTCCACCACCATATGTAATGGTGTAATAATTTTTGAATAAAGCAAGTTACTATTACAGAATGTATCACAAATTACGTTAAACTTTTGATAACGAAGCGAAAACGTAGTTGTCGATTTTTTCGTTTTTAAAATAAAAATATGCAATTAAATTTTCTATCCAAACAATGCCAATTGGTAGAAAGCGCAAAAGTTGGTGTTCGTTTATCTGTACCCAATAGTATATAATATATTATCGGGACCCTATATACCAAATAATTGGTGTCAGGGTATGTGTCTTTAACTAAATGCTTATAAAGCTTTTCCAATTTTTTCTGTTTTTTGCCATTTTTTGTTATTGCCAAGTATTGAAATTTTGTCACTGGTTCTAAAAGTTGTCCTTCAATTTCTATATTTATTTCTTCTCGTCCTTCTATAACCATATCTTTTTTGTTTTGTTTTTATTCATAACGATCCCGTTTTCTTTCAAGATGTGTTTCAAAAAAATAACCCAATAGTACAAATGAAAATTGTTAAATAAGGATGAGATTTATCCTTTGCCAAAAAAAACTGTCCATTTGAACCTTCGCATTCACCAAATATAAGATTGCGCTGCGCGCATCCGCCTAATTTCTAACATTTCAACTCAATTTTGTAAAAATATCTAATCGTTCAATTTATATAATTACATATATTTGAAAAATAACACATACAGAGTGTCTCTTTAGACACCGTAAAAGTTTTCATGTTCTAAGTAGATCTTTGTAGATATTTTTCCAGAAGGGTTTTATTTGTAAAATCCAACAATAATAATGAAAAATTTAACAATAATTACATTTTTTTGTTTATAAAAACGGACATTCCAACGAATCACAATCTACAATCTCATGTCAATTTTACTTTTTGGTGAAGAGAAACATTTATTTCATACAATAAATCGATCTAGGTCATTATCATCGGCTATCGTTTATATTATGCTAATTTTATAAATTGATTCATCGTTTAATGAATAAACAATTTTTTCGTATGCTTCCTTCCAGAGTTTGTTTTCGTATTGAAAACTTTCTATGGTTAATATGAAGTAATGCCGATGAGCGTTAGATATGCCTTTTATCGTGACGAGATTAGTTATTGTAAAGGGTTTTTGTGCGTTTAAATTTGAGGTTAAGTCGTCATTTTAACCCTTTTTGACAAACTTTCTATTCTATAACGCGTTTTTTCTTTTATTGCATTATTTATGTTGTTAGTTTCATTCGAAATCAAAAATATTTGCAGAAAATCCATTCCTATTATGTCGTTTTAAATTTTAATTTCGTATTAATTATTCTTATTTTTTTAAATACAAACCGGTACGGAAGTATTAAGAAGTTTCTTGGAAAAACGTTAAAGTAGTGACTACTATGGATTACAACACGTTAACTATTTTTTGAACCATTCGAATCTTTCGAGACTTGGATAGTTGATACAAGCTGTATTTTGGGTACTACTGGGGTTTTTAAATATTCCATATGCTCCAGGTGGAGTTATTTTTCGCTTCAGTGATAACGAAAATTGATTTTTTTTTTCGCTGATAATGAAAATGGAAAAAAAATTACCATAGTCGGGCCGCTGTCAGTTTACCACTTTCGTTTAGAAAGTTATAGCGATAAGGTGTTGAGTTCGTCGGAAATTTCAGCAGTACTCAAACGTTATTCTTACCTGGCTTGTAGCAGAAAACGCTTAAAATTGTGTCGTTTTTTTTATGAGCGTATAGCCAGATCTAAATAATGTACAATTTAAAAAATGCCTTACGAAAAAATATGTATTTTAAAAAAATCGAAATTTCTCTTTTTTTTTTAATAAGGACGTAAAAAAGGACGTAATTTTAGCTTTCATATGTAAAATAAAGTTTCTAATAGATCTGGGTGGGTCCCGTCTGGCTATACGTTCATAAAAAGCGACACAATTTTAGATGTTTTCTGGGTAAAAATATTGTTTGGGTACTGCTAAAATTTCCGACGTACACAACACCTTATCGCTATAACTTTCTAATCCGTAAGTGGTGAACTAAGAGCGGCCCGACTATACCAAGAACTTACCAAATGATAAAGAGGGTGGAAATCATGGTAATTCTTCATATCTACTCTTTCGAAAGTGAACGTGAAGATAGATCTTTAATCCCATTAGAATATTAGATAGATCATTTTGAACAGTCGTATCACATGGTTTCCAAAATGACTAATAATTTATATTTATAAAACCTACTGGTCGTTCAGTAAATAGTTATAATAAAATTAAAACTAGTTGAAATCAAATACTGCTCTACACGACGCCACCGGCACAGTGGACCGCATAAATAACCAACCTACTTAGTTGGGTCACTTTAGTTCTTCTTTCGTTTTAGCATTCATGTTGGCAATCACTACCCTTTTTAACGGATAGTTTTTTGTATGATTCTTAATACGTTTAATGACAATTAATTTTTATTAAATTCAAATTTAATAATTTTTTTTAACCTTATAATTAAATGCAGTTAGCATAAGTTGTGAAACCTCGTTTAAATTGGTCTAATTTTACATGAAACATTATTTTTTATGATTATAAACAATAACTAGATCCTCTTGACCTATATACCAAGCTATAACAACAGCATATAGCCCGAGGAAGTTGACACAAACATCAATTTTTTCCAAGAAGGAATTTTGTCCCAAATCGGAAGATTTATTTACCGGAATTCTTCAAAAAATTCCACTGGAGCTTGCGGCGCAGCTTGCAAGCACAGCGTAGACAGTCTTAACTTTCAGCCGATTAAAATGATTTTTTCGTTCGTTTTTCGTTCTCAGCACAGTCCGCGAAATTTAATTTCGCTGCCGTTACCCATAGCAACGGCTGCGAAACCAAACGTCACTTCCAAATTTGACATTTCTAAAATACTGCAAAGACAAGGATTATTTTTTATTGAATATCAACAAATACATAATTACTTATATTATTTAGGATGAATATTAACATTAATTGTACATGTTATAATTTTACTTATATTTACTCCAGAAATTGAAGCAAGAACTGTCAAAATATTTTGTATATATTGAAACGTATCATTTCCATAGCACACATTATTAAATAAATTGAACTGCCGTTGATTTTAGAGCAATAATATATATATTTACAATTATCTAGTTTAATAATTTAGATTACTGTTCTTTCGCTACGTTAAAAAGGTATTTCGCGGCCTAAGCATATACAAATAACTATTTCATCACATTGTAGGAAATTTATTGAAATCATCACGAGCATTTTGGAACTTTGTAAAAATAAATTTGACAATTTACTAACAATATTTATGTACATACTGTAAATTCTAAATACTCTGAGGGATAAACTGAAGGCTACAAATTCTGTCCATGAAATTAGTATAATATATACCGGGTAAAACGCAGGTACGTCCGAGGTCCGTCCCGCGGTTAAAAGGGTCAAGACGTTTGTCCGAAGTCCGTCCCGTGGATACGTATGATAATTTATATTGCAGATATTATATATTATATATACATATAAGATATAATATGTAGTAGATACTCTATTTGTAATGCTAAAACCATTACATTTTATTTCATATTTTTCCCATCACACTTTTTCCAGGCTTAGGACTGGCAGAAGCAATGGCCACTAACCAATTAAAGTGGTGCGTTTTTAAGCCAAAAGTCGAACGGTGTCACACGCGAAACAACGAGAAGCACTACTAGCTATTATTTAAAATATTCCTCTATTTATAGGTAAGGGTCTGTGGAAGGGTGTCGATAATACACGAATCATACTAATTATTCTAGGAATAATATTCTACCCTGCCCATTCTACCTGTGTATCCACCTGACCGCGGGACGGACATCGGTCGGGGATTAAAAACCCTTTTCCTAAACCCTCAATTTTCTGACCGCGGGACGGACATCGGTATTGCCCATATATACAGATATAAACTTGAATATCTGAGTTTTTAAAACCCATAACAAATTTTTTAGGTTTTGGAAAAACTGTTACTTAGGAACACAATAGTTATTTTCAAGCCTCACTTTTATGATAAACAAACGCCACTCTTGTCAATATCTGAAACTATCTGATATTGTCACTTTTTGTCATATACTGAGGATGTAAACATTAGAAACTTTCTTTTACTAAAAGAAAAATAATGTGCTACACTTTTTATATTCCAGATTTCTAAACTATGTTCTTCGTATTCAACTGCCAATTCTTTTTAAATGTTGTTTTCGTCAACTGTATTTTTTGTAATAAAATCATTTTGCTCAGCTAAATTTCGATTTTTTATTACAGCAATGCTGCAAGAAAGCGATCTATTTAACAACGCTCTCACAGCAGCTACATCCAAAAAAGAACCCAAGAAACGGAAACGGAAGGCGAGCATATCGAAAGAAACTACATCACCATCTACTTCACCATCCCACGATTCATCAACTCCCACCACACCAACAACAACTCAAGTCCCAGTCAGTCCTACTCTTGGTTTGAAAAACATCGCTCCTATTAATTTCTACCAGGATACTCTTTCGGAGGAAAAGGAAGAGAAACAAGAAGATTGTTCTGAAAATGGTACTGCTGAAAACCTCGATGAAAGTATGACTTCAATAACCTCGGAAAACAAAGAAAATGAAATATCGTCACCTAGAGCAGTGACACCTACAGACGATGATCCAGAAGAATTAAAAAGGCTTAATATTGATGGTAGTGTGAAAGGAGTGCTGATGTACACAAAGCGAAAAGGACCTAAGAAGACTATTTCCTGGAAAAACGACAGTGATTTAGTTGAAATTCGTTACTTTGAGTTGGACGAAACGGAAAGAGTTAATGTTACAAAAGCTTTTAATGACATGGCTAAAATGGATATTTCTAATGAACGCGAAGCTATACAACTTTCTAGAAAAGTAGGTGGTGAAGATTTAATGGAAAGTCAAGTCAGATGGAGGATACCTTTCGAAATCGACTTACCCGAAGCTCTAGTCATACCAGGATCGAGAAGTTTAGAAAAAGACATTCAATTCGCTCGCGAAAAAAGTGTCCTTCAAGCCCTTTATTTCGATAGAAGGAAAATTCCCGATAGCCCTGAAGAACCGATACCGGAAAATCACCAAATGAGCGATCCAGTGAGTATAGCGTTAGAAGACCCCGAAAGCCAAGAGATCGATTTAAGGACAACACCTTGGCCGGAACCTAAAGGCAACGCACCCTTACCCGAACCTCAAATACCTTTGATATTCCCTAATATCCCTAATATCCCCAATATGCAAGTACCTTTTAATCCCCAGTTTAATACAATGCCACCAACTAATTTCCAAAATATGCCTCCAAGATTTCCCGGCCCTATGGTACCGCAGGTTCCTAACAATTTTGTTCCACCTAATATAATGTCCAACGACATGATGGGTCCTCCTAATATGATGTCTCCCGGTGACATTTTAATGAATCAAATGAACCCGAATATGTTTCAAGGTGGTGGCCCAATGTCCGATGGTTTTGGACCAGAACCAGATTTCCCAATGTTCGGTAATTCCAATGGGCCTCCCAATAACATGTTTCCTCCGAATAACTTCCGGGATAATCGGCCGCATAATAGAGGTGGTTTCCGACGTGGGGGTAGAGGTGGAAAAGACAATGGTAGTTGGGTACGTATGAAGGAACCGCGAGGTAATGGCGGTAATTGGCGTCGAGGGGGTGGTGGTAATCGAGGCGGAAGACTGTGCAAAAACATTCAAAATCACGGTTATTGCCGGAACGGAGATAACTGTCCGTTCATACATCCGTAGACAATTTCGATGTGACGTGTCTGAAGCAATTTCGTTGTGATATTTTTTTTTAAGTGTGGAACACTTTTGGAGTTACGAAGTTCAAATTTTATTTAACAGAGTTATTAAACGTAGTGGGTTGTTAAAACATCCGAAAATTTATTTATTGTGATATGATCAATATGTCCTGTGGACGTATCTTTTTATACATGTAATTTTTTACGAGCTGGAAATAGAATTAGGGTGACATTTCAAAGCGCGACTGATCGAACTGTTTAAGAATATAAATTTGTAAATGTTTGTAAATATTATGCAGATATGATTTTTCTACCGTAAATAAAAGGTTTTTTGTTTATATTTTGTTTGTTTTTATTTGTCTTTTATTAGTGTCAACTTTATATGTATATATGATGACGAAACTATAATTTAATTAGTTTGTTCCAATACCTTAACCAGGATCATCAGTATTAACTATTATTTTCTAATATTCCAAGCACTCTCTGTCCTGGAATCGCCCTATTGTATAAATATTACAACGGTATTCGGCTAGAAGAGACGAGACGTTTGGATGAGAAGCTTTAGCCAAGAAACTTAAATCAACTTACAAAATAACAGGTTTATTTCGAGGTTGAATATAGTTTCACTGGACTAAGTTACGAGACGAAATAATGTTTGGAAGTGCCGCCCTATCTCGTCTCGTCTGGAACTTTGGTAAAAAACGACTCAACTTTCACAAAACAAAAAGTTATGGAAGTTTATTTCAAAATCGAATATAATTTCACTGAACTAATTTACGAGACGCCGTTTGTAAGTCTCGCTCTATCTCGTCTCTTGTCCAGCTTTATCCAAGAAACTTCAATAAACTTGTAGTTTATTTTGAGGTTGACTATAATTTCACTGGACTAATTTACGTTTGGAAGTCTCGTCTCTTGTACAACTTTATCCAAGAAACTTGAATCCACTTATAAAATGTCAAAACAAAAAGCTACTGGAGTGTATTTTGAGGTTGACTATAATTTCACTGGACTAATTTACGAGACGCCGTTTCTAAGTCTCGCTCTATCTCGTCTCTTGTCCAGCTTTATCCAAGAAACTTCAATAAACTCGTAGTTTTTTTTGAGGTTGACTATAATTTCACTGGACTAATTTACGTTTGGAAGTCTCGTCTCTTGTACAACTCTATCCAAGAAACTTGTATCAACTTATAAAATGTCAGAACAAAAAGTTATGATAGTTTATTTTGAGGTTGACTATAATTTCGCTGAACTAATTTACGAGATGACGTTTGGAAGTCTCGCTCTATCTCGTCTCTGGTACAGCTTTTTCCAAAAAACTTGAATCAACTTATAAAATGTCAGAACAAAAACTTATGATAGTTTATTTAGAGGTTGACTATAATTTCGCTGAACTAATTTACGAGATGACGTTTGGAAGTCTCGCTCTATCTCGTCTCTGGTTCAGCTTTTTCCAAAAAACTTGAATCAACTTATAAAATGTCAGAACAAAAAGTTATGATAGTTTATTTTGAGGTTGACTATAATTTCGCTGAACTAATTTACGAGATGTCGTTTGGAAGTCTCGCTCTATCTCGTCTCTTGTACAGCTTTATCCAAGAAACTTGAATCAACATGTAAAATGTCAGAACA
The DNA here is from genome assembly GCA_949126875.1 of Lochmaea capreae. Classification (NCBI taxonomy): domain Eukaryota; kingdom Metazoa; phylum Arthropoda; class Insecta; order Coleoptera; family Chrysomelidae; genus Lochmaea; species Lochmaea capreae. The sequence continues at coordinate 928,116 of OX421395.1, read as the reverse complement.
AAAAGTTATGTTAGTTTATTTTGAGGTTGACTATAATTTCACTGGACTAATTTACGTTTGGAAGTCTCGTCTCTTGTACAACTTTATCCAAGAAACTTGAATCCACTTATAAAATGTCAAAACAAAAAGCTACTGGAGTGTATTTTGAGGTTGACTATAATTTCACTGGACTAATTTACGAGACGCCGTTTCTAAGTCTCGCTCTATCTCGTCTCTTGTCCAGCTTTATCCAAGAAACTTCAATAAACTCGTAGTTTTTTTTGAGGTTGACTATAATTTCACTGGACTAATTTACGTTTGGAAGTCTCGTCTCTTGTACAACTCTATCCAAGAAACTTGTATCAACTTATAAAATGTCAGAACAAAAAGTTATGATAGTTTATTTTGAGGTTGACTATAATTTCGCTGAACTAATTTACGAGATGACGTTTGGAAGTCTCGCTCTATCTCGTCTCTGGTTCAGCTTTATCCAAGAAACTTGAATCAACTTATAAAATGTCAGAACAAAAAGTTTGATAGTTTATTTTGAGGTTGACTATAATTTCGCTGAACTAATTTACGAGATGACGTTTGGAAGTCTCGCTCTATCTCGTCTCTGGTACAGCTTTTTCCAAAAAACTTGAATCAACTTATAAAATGTCAGAACAAAAACTTATGATAGTTTATTTAGAGGTTGACTATAATTTCACTGGACTAATTTACGAGATGACGTTTGGAAGTCTCGCTCTATCTCGTCTCTGGTACAACTTTTTCCAAAAAACCTGAATAAACTTATAAAATGTCAGAACAAACAGTTATGATAGTTTATTTTGAGGTTGACTATAATCTAGCTGAATTAATTTACGAGATGTCGTTTGGAAGTCTCGCTCTATCTCGTCTCTTCTACAGCTTTATCCAAGAAACTTGAATCAACATGTAAAATGTCAGAACAAAAAGTTATGATAGTTTATTTTGAGGTTGACTATAATTTCACTGCACTAATTTACGAGATGACGTTTGTAAGTCCCGCTCTATCTCGTCTCTTGTACAGCTTTATCCAAGAAACTTGAATCAACATGTAAAATATCAGAACAAAAAGTTATGGTAGTTTAATACGAGGTTGAATATAATTTGACTGTACTAACATATTCCTACGTCGTTCACGAATATATTCTTATTAAAAAACTTCCTGTTCCATTTGAAATTTTTGGAAGACAGGAAATTGCTATGTGCAATGAGAAGATAATAATGGAAATTTATATTTAAACTATCATTCTTACAAACGTGTTATTTACATCGGATTTGAAATGATACAAGGTATGATGATTTGAAGGTTTTTAAACATAAATGGATGGTTTAATTGCTGAGTGGGTAGAAATCACCTTTACATTTGCTGCAACTTTAAATACTATTATTATTATAATACTTCAAGATATTCAAGGGAATATAATATTTGTAAAATCTAGTAAAAGGAAAAAAAAATATTTTATACTCATCTCAATAATTGTTAGGAGTACAACGAAAAATGAATACACGAGGAGAGTTACAAACATATTTTTTTCTACAAACGACAGTAAAGATATAATTTTTAACGCATGCTGTCAGTGCCATTTTATGACACTGGTGTTAAAAGTGATTTATTTTTATGAGGAAATGTAATAAAAACATAATTCAAAATGAAGTGTTTATTTAATTAAACGCACAATTAGTGATACTACAATAATTATATTAAGAAACTCCATGGCAGCTTCTTCAATTTCCTTCGAAAAATAAAGAAACGAGATTCATGATTTATTGACCTTAGTTGTCAACAAAGACAAATCAACAAATTCGGTTTTTGTTTACCTTGGCAACTTGTTTCGTGAATAGATTAGATGGAATTGGATTCAAAACTGATAATCTCGAGGCTATTATTTTATCAATAATTAATAAATGTAAAATAAGCGGTAATTTGGACTTTTAATGGTGTTTTTAGAAAAAATAGTGTATGGTATACCCACTGGCACACCCAGGGGGGGGGCAGGGGGCTGCAGGGTTAATGGTTATTGTAAATAACTAGAATCTCGGGCTCGTGCGCATGCTTACTATTTTCTCCTAATTTATAATTGTGTCTGCATAAACGATGGCAGTTTTACTAATTGTTAATTGATAAATGTTAATTGTTAAATGTGTCTGCATAAATCCACACTAAATCGTTTAAAAACGTATCTGAGAAATTCCATGTCTTAAAATAGATTAACAGGTTTAGCTCTGTTAAGAAAAACGTCGTTTGGACTTTGACCTATAATAGATTATGTTTGGAAAGTTTTATATTATTTCTTACATGCGAATATGTTTTTTTTTATATTATGTTTAAATTTACTGAATGAATTGTTTTGTTTCTTACATAAATGTTACAAATTCATTTCGCCCCCCCCCGAAATTTAATCCTGGGTGCGCCCTTGATATACGTGTTAAAAGTGATTTTATTTTGTTTGAAGGGATGGATAATAAATAACTATTTTTGGACCAAAATAATACTTTTTTGAGCTAAAAATTAATTATTTTTCTACATAACTGTTGCATACTAAAGTAGCTTGCGTTGAAACAGGAGGATGTTTCGTTAATGACTTCCATTTACCGTTCTCTTTTATGCATTATGAAATCTGCCGATGTCCTTGAACGAGAAACTAACTGAAGAATCCACTTCTTAGTTAACTATATCAAAGTGTTCTTCTTATTGTTTAGTTTAGTTCCTCTTTTAAAAGCGTAATTCAGGTAACTGTATAATATTTAGTTTATTTATAATTGTATTAAAAATACCACTTGCACTACCAAATATTGATACAATTTTGAATTTAATTCATTAAATTTACGTCTAAAATCCTTGAATATCAATAAAGTAACTTATCTTTCTACATCCATTTCATCTCCCGAAGAAGTTTCTATATCATTATCTAGTGATCTTTCCACATACTAGACTTACATTTACCTGGTGATGGCTACGATGGGCCACCGTAAAGACCACATTTAATAAACCCAATATTTTCAGAATGATCAAATTACTTTTATTACCATTCCTACTCTCGTTAATACACGATACTCACGGATTTTCCGGTGGAGCTCCAAATTGGGTATGTGATGATATGGCACCGCTTCATCTCGTTGGACCTCAAACTTCCAAAATGCCCTACAGGGTTACTGTAAACAAAACGGAAGTTAAAGCTGGAGAAACGGTTGAGATTGGAATTGATGGACCGTACAAAGGACTAGTAGTTGAAGTTAGAAAAGGAAATAAAGCAGCCGGACATTTTGTTTTGGAAAATACCGATAATCATTTCAAGGCTTTCAATTGCCATGGATCAAAGAATGTAAGATTTTATTAAATATATGACTAATTCTTTTTTTTAATTCATCTTCACTCTGAAAATAATGTAAACTTGCTTCATGATTCTTTAAATAAATGTAATATTTTTTGGTTACAGCTGTATTAGTTTTAAAAATATTATATTATAATGTGTTTATTTTTACCATAGTAGGAATAATTACAGTTTAAAATACGTTTATATCATTCTCGATCTAATTATATTGACTGGAATATTTTCAAGGTCATGGACAGGCAGACAGAATGAATGTTTTTATTTTATTTATTTCTCCAATAATTTAACTATTACAATAAATAATGTAAGGTTGGGTATCTAACACAGTAAATGTTGTTTTAATTGCAAAGTTGAGTGCGTATACTTTCTATTTTTTTTTCTATTCAACTCGAAAAATAATAAAATTTTGAATCAAATAAAAACTTCAGAAACTCCTTTTCTTATTAAGAGTGTGTAATAAATCAGTGGTCACTCATGTTTTAATTTATACTTCAAATAAGGATATAAATAACCAATCAAACAACAATACTCTACCAATAAAAAGGAAATAGTGGAAAACCAGGAAGAAGAAAGCCGCAAAGAAGCAGAAGAGATGCAAAAACTATAACGAGAATAGAAGAAGAAATGAAGGGACTGAGGATTGCCATGGAAAGCATGCAAGAGGAAAAAAGAAGTCGAAACCGTTCGGAAAGTGTCCGTAGAAAGAAACAAAGAACAGAACCCCTCAAGCAGAAAAAAAAAACTCGGAGTGAAAATCCCCTGTGAAGGACCTGAAGACTACAGGAACCTGAATGAAGAGCGAAAGTAAGTGGAATGGTACGCCTACAGACCAAGGGAAGAAAAAAAAGGAAGGCGTTAATGAACTTAAAGAAGAAATCGAAAAGGAAGGAGTCCGAATCGGAGAAATAAGCCAAATCCGCTCCAGATTTGGCGAAAGAAGACCACTGCTATCTATAAGGTAGAGCTAGACGTAGAAGACAAGGAAAATCCAACACATACAACAAATGTGGATAAAATATGGGAGGAACAGAAGGGAGGAAAAAGACCGACGAAGTCAAGGATACCACCATGGACTGACGACGTGCAGAGTAAACACCAAGTGTGTCAAGTGCGGAGGACTACACCACTCCAGCAAGTGCACTGTATCGAGGGATAAGCCACCCACCTGCGCAAACTGCCAGGGAGAATACCCAGCGAACTACAAAGGGTTGCCCACAGGCTCCAAACAACAGGACGACGATTAAGCCAAACGAAAAAAAAACACACACAACAGAAGACAGCTCTCTACCCCAGCCAACAGCCATTTCGGCAAGGGACGAGCAGTACGCGAAAAACGCGACGACGATGAGGATTCATCGGATATGAGAGGGTGGTGGATGGAAGGTTCTCCCCGGGATGCATCGCTCTTTGAGGGGTACATTCTGGGAGGGACGCGGGTTCATTACGGCGCGTGTATTAATAATTGCCGGGAGTAACGAGAAAGAGTAGGTAGAAGCAGTGTTTACCTGTCATTTCGAACTTGAACATGGCTAGTGTTTCTGAATTAATAATTAGGTACTCACAATGGTAGCAAACATGGATTTGTCTATATAGTGGATAACTAGCATTTCAATCAAAACGGACTGGGGACTATCAAATAACGTTGATATTTTTTACGAATATTTCCACTTTCTTATTATTCCTCTTGGAATGGTTACAGTCAACTAATCCAAAAAGTACTTCTTAAAAAAAACAACAACAACGTCTATAGTTCATAGGACTATTCGGAACATTAGGACTATGGTAAAAGGTCAAAATTAGTTTAAAAATTTTAATATTTATTACAGAGTGGCCTAACTCACAAAAATTCTACACCAAAAAAGAACAAAAAGTTTTTATGGAAAGCTCCTACAGCAACAGGAACATACGTAGTTGTGTGAGTAAAACTCTTTCTTATGTTCTGACAATATCGATTTTTTCACATGTCGTCACATTGATTTTAGAAAGTTTTTTTTTAAGTTAAAAAGTATGTTGACAAAAATGAATTTATTTTAATTTTTAGTGTAACAATCGCCAAAGATGGCTTCATATTTTGGACCAAGATACCTACAGAAACTATAACAGTAGTTTAATTCCAGTCTGAATTATTTGGCTTGGATATACCGGGTGGCCCAGCTATATATTCCTCAGACTCCCAATAAGTTTTACGTAATTTTTTATTATTTCATCGAGAACTTTGTTAATAATTGAAATAAAACTTTAAATGACAAAAATGATTTGTATAAAATTCAGGTGATTACGATTGATAGAACTCTCTAAATTTCGACTCTTCTTCTGTTGCAAAAAATTTACATAAATCATAAAAAATTCGTTTGTTATCAGATTTATTGATGTCACACTAAAGCTATTTATTTTTCGATGTAGGCCAAAGATGACAGCATTATAAAGTCAATTAATTATTTTGAAATATAAATAAAAATTCTATTGAACATTTCAAATTATTTTACAGTCCTCTAAATATATTTTTGAATAAATTCAAATTCAAGGTAATCCAGCAAAAATTTATTTTTTCTGGTTATTTGTACACACAAATCAGAATTTAAATAATAATTATTGTTCAAATATATATCTAAATTGGTAAAGCAATATTTATGTCTGAAGTTCTGTAAAAACAAAAATTAAATTTTAGTCTCATTGTTGTTTTTTATAATTATACACTTATAAATCCACACCTCGTATATATACAGTGTGACCCATTTTGTTTGGAAGCACCCCTATAAAATCCGCATTTTTCAACCGATTTTGGTTTAGTCTTTTTTGTTAGATTCAGTATCAAAAACAGAATTTGAGCACAAATTTTCATACCATAATAGCTATTTTCAAGGCACTCTACGTTAATTTTTCTTTGCCAAAAAAGACGAAAGTATATTAGTCATTTTTTTTTCTCAAATATGACTACACCACTGGATTCAGAATCATCACAAATGTGAACTATCAAAATTTTTAAAAAAAAGTTTTATCAACAACAAAGTTATCACTACATGAATTTGGAAAAAGTTGTTTCTTAATCAATTTTTTACTAAGAATGTAGACACATTTTAAAAATGGCAACATGGTAAACAAAAACTAGGACTCAAACATATTGCACTGTAAAAATTCGAAGCCGATACCTTAACCCGTTCTGGAGTTATAGCTTCTGAGAGTAATGTAAAATTGTGCTGATGTGACGAAAATACAAATTAACACCAAATAATACATTTTAATTATTAAACTACTTAATAATAATTGAATTCTACATTTTTGTAGCCTCGACCAGACCTCCGTTAATTTCCACACATTTCTCGTATCGTTTGCGACTATGTCTTAGCGCTTTTTTTATTTCATGTGGCGTTATTCCAGCACACGCCTGTCGTATTCTGTCACACAGTTCTGCTCTATTCCTTGGACGTGTCTTATACACTTTTTGTGTCAAAAGCCCCCACAGATAAAATTCCAATATAGTTAAATCGGGCGATCTAGGAGGTCATTCGATTAACTCGCTACCGCGACCTATCCAACCATTTGGAAATTTTTCGTTAAGCCGCTGCCTGACAATCCTAGAATAGTGTTCAGAGCAACCACCTTACTGAAATATCAAATTTCTTCTTTCTGCTAGTAGCAGTTCGTCAATCACTGCGGATAACTCACCTTCCAAGAATTCCATGAAGTTATTGGCATTCATGTTACCCTCAAAAAAGAATGGACCTATTATCATGTCTTTTAAAATTTCGGCTTCGAATTTTTACAGTGCAATATGTTTGAGTCCTAGTTTTTGTTTACCATGTTGCCATTTTTAAAATGTGTCTACATTCTTAGTAAAAAATTGATTAACAAACAACTTTTTCCAAATTCATGTAGTGATAACTTTGTTGTTGATAAAACTTTTTTTAAAAAATTTTGATAGTTTACATTTGTGATGATTCTGAATCCAGTGGTGTAGTCATATTTGAGGAAAAAAAATGCCTAATATACTTTCGTCTTTTTTGGCAAAGAAAAATTAACGTATAGGGCCTTGAAAATAGCTATTATGCTATGAAAATTTGTGCTCAAATTCTGTTTTTGATACTGAATCTAACAAAAAAGACTAAATCAAAATCGGTTGAAAAATGCGGATTTTATAAGGGTGCTTCCAAACAAAATGGGTCACACTATATATATGTGACAATTTTCTTTCAATCTAGATGTTGTGATCAACGGGGGATTCATTTATTCATCCACTAAGCAGAAAAACAAGTTTCTATACGTATACAAACAATATTTTTTCTCATTTAAAATTAAATGATGATATTGGAATTCCCATGAAATCCCAAGAGTTTATCTGGTCAACGTACTTAAATATTATAGTTCAAAATTGTATATTAATGAGTAGCTATTTGTTTCGTTTTAATATTTCAATAAATAGGTAGTGGCTATTGTCCCAACAGCACGGAATAAAAATTATCAAGTCACATAAAAGTATATCAGTATAGAAAATTTAATATTTATGTCAAAATAAACAGAATGAGGGCTAAAAATAGTGATACGAAGGAATTAAGGTGATTTTCTACTTTCTGTTAAATATGGTTGAATAAATTTTATATTTTCGATCATCGTATCGGTATACACTTCTTTTATATAAACATAATTTCTCGTTATTATGATAAAATCGTTAAGAAATACGCAAATAAGTCCTTCAAATGGAAACCCCTACCAAAAAAGAAATAAAAGCAAAATGTCTATCTAGTGGAACATAATATAAACTTCTTTTAGTATCACACTGTCCGGTGACTTCATAGTATCAGTTAAGTTCAAGTTAGATAGGTAAGTTAAATATTTTTTGAAAACCGGTCATATAAATACAATTATTAGTTTTTTAAAAAATTTTAACATCTGTTTATGATAAATTAGAAAGTTTTTACAAGCAATAAAACTAAATGATATTGAATTAAATCAGTAATAAATTCCAAAATATTATTTTCAAAGTGATAATTATTATTGTCTTCGCGCTTGATATAAGTACTTACATATACCTACTTGAACATTATTTCATTACATCGTTCACACACAAATTTCCAATTTCCAGACAGGATGTTCAGACTATTAGTACTTCTTTCCGTACTTTATTGCTGTCAAGCCTACTCCGGCGGTGCTCCAGTTGAAGTATGTGACGATATGGTACCTCAACATCCTGTAGATACCCAATCATCTCCTTTTCCATACAAAATCTCTGTTAACAAAGACCAAGTAAAACCTGGACAAACCGTGGAGATCAGCGTTGGAGGTGGAACTTACAAGGGATTGTTATTACAAGTTAGAAACGGCGACAAAGCTGTAGGTGAATTTATAGTGCCATCTGGAGACAGATATTTTAAACCTCTTACTTGTCATGGAAATAAAAATGTGAGTAGCAAATTGGTTTAAAAAAATACTACTTTTTTTTGCGTTTGAGCCGTAGCCCTTGCAACCAGAAACTAAATTTGGTTATTTGTCCAGCAATTATCATATATATATACTCTATTCCTCAAGGATTACAGACAAAGGTTATACACACTTCTCGCCCAGGGGTCTATCAGGACATTCAGTATACACAATACAAGGTGGACCTTGGATTGATTGGGTAAAAATACTACTAGAATTAATATTTTGCAAAGTAACGTGTCTACTATAAGTCTCAACGAAGCGCGCGCTATACGTTGACTATTTGTTTCCAATGCTGGCTAGACGCTTGTCTTCTTTTACACGTTTACTGTAGAAAGTGAGGTTCAGGGTTTATATAACTGACTAATGATTATTTTATACGTTTCGAAACAATCTTGTATTCCTTGCAAGGTTATTCCACTTTTAACATACTACGGATACTGTTTTTTTGTTAGGGGGCGATAAATAACGCTGGTTATGTTTCTATTCGTAAATAATTATATAATACCTTTACGAAAACCCATTTTGACATGTTTAATGAAATAAATTCAGTTTTTGCAAATATTCTTTAATAAAATACCAAAACCCTATACGGCTTCAACACCTGATTTGTTTTTATTAAAAATATTATTTTGGAACAAATCAATAAAAATAACCTAACCAATATGCAAATTTGTTTATTTCAGAGTGCTGTAACCCATAAAAATTCTGTAGACAAAAACAACAAGACTTTAGTGTGGAAAGCACCAAATGCCTCAGGAAAATACAGACTACAGTAAGTTTAAGTTTCACCCAGATTATCTTTTATGTGTAGTTTAATAAATGAATAAATAAAATATTTTCTTCCAGCGCAACTGTAGCTAGAGACGGAGAAGTATTTTGGAGCAACATCCCAATAGCATTTATAAATGTTAATTAAATATTGTTATTATTATTATCTAGATGTTTAGTTCCACTTAATTCACACTGCATTTTTTGTATAATATCTGTCATTTCCAAGTTATGTAAGCATTAAAATGTCATTCTTTTCAACAAATAAAATACAGCTCACAAATGAATTTTGTATCTTAATTGTTTGTATCTAAAGGTTCAAAGTGATTTCAAAAGTTGTTTTATGTTTAACCCCAAAGGAGGAGGCAGCCGGCATATGGAGAAGGGTGTTGAAGTTGGAAAATAGCCATTTTTCAAAAGCATGTATTTGTTATTTCCTTCAATGTATCAAGAAATTTTTCCTGCGATAGTATTCTAATTACACTAAATATCAGTCCCTTATATGGGAGAAAGTTTCATTTGCTACAGGGATACTCAAAAATTAGAAAAACGGAACGTTGACTTGAAATATAATCCAGCTTTCAGGAATTTCAATATCTGGCTGGATTTGCTTCTGATTGGTTTATAATAATGAGATATGCAAACATTTTTTACAGAGCGAGTCAGAAAGTTGATCGCCCTGTATCCTACATTTTATAAAATTTTATATACTTTGTATTTCATGTTAGTAGGTGACATTAAGTTGAAACATATATAATATACAGGGCTATTCAAAAGATATGTATAGAAGAATATCCGAGAATCGATTTTTTTTTGGAAATCTCCCTGTAATTAAATATTTCCTCGGTGAATTTCTGTGATACTTTCATACTACCTTTGCTTTGAGTTTGTTGGTCGGATGTAAAAGGTTTGTCAACTTGCTATATGATCAGTTTTTTTATCCCGACAATACGATGACTAGCCTATAATTATTTTCCTCATATATGTATATCGGTATTATCGATGTTTATGTTATATCATGATCGACATAATATATACACAAAAACAAACAAAATAAATATAAGCTGATTTGATATCGGAAAAAACAATTAACATAAACATGTCGAAACTAACTGAAATTGCTGAAGGAATTCAACGTTCTACAACATCTGGACCATGATCTATGTTTTCTGGTTCTATCCTTTCAGCTGTATCAGTTATTTCATTTAGGAGATGAGTAGATGGATATTTCACATTCTGTTCGTATCTGGCATAACCCAAAAACCATAAAACACTGACCACATGTACCTTATAAAGTTCTAGCTCCCGACTTACAAGTACAATAATAGTAAAGTTCCAAAAGTTGATTTTCGATATCATATTGTCGGGATAAAAAAACTGATCATAGCAAGTTGACAAAACCTTTACATCCGACCAACAAACTCAAAGCAAAGGTAGTATGAAAGTATCACAGAAACTCACCGAGGAAATATTTAATTACAGGGAGATTTCCAAAAAAAAAAACGATTCTCGGATATTCTTCCATATATATCTTTTGAATAGCCCTGTATATTATATATATTTCAAAATGACTTAATGTCACCTACTAACATGCAATATAAAGTATATAAAATTTTATCAAATGTAAGATACAGGACGATTCAACTTTCTGACTCGCCCTGTAAAAATTTTTTGCATATCTCATTATTATAAACCAACCAGAAGCAAATCCAGCCAGATATTGAAATTCCTGAAAGTTGAATTATATTTCAAGTCAACATTCCGTTTTTCTAATTTTTGAGTATCCCTGTAGAAAATGAAGCTTTCTCTCATAAGGGACTGATTTTTAGTGTAATTAGAACACAGGAAAATATTCTTGATACATCGAAGAAAATAAGAAATACATGCTTTTAAAAAATGGCTATTTTCCAACTTCAACACCCTGTATCTCTGAAACTAGTCATAGGATTGAGTTGGGCCCATGGACACTATTGTTCAGAAAGTCGTCAACTACAATATACAAATACATTTCTCCATAAGCCGGCTGCCTCCTCCTTTTTGTAAATGGGTCATTATATTATATAAATAGAAGTAAAGTTAGTACAAAATCGAATTAAAGAACTATATAATTAATACTAGACTTTATTGTTAGTTATGCCTACAGGTTTTGATGCAATTTAAAAATTAGTCAAAATAATCTTCGATATCAATATCAGGATTTAAAATATCATCTCCATAAGGTGTCAAATCAATCTGATTCAAAATCAAATTCTCAGCCATTTCTTCCAAATCAGTATCTCCAATTAAAACAGCTCCTTGCAGCTTATTATCTTCCAATACAAACTTTATATATTCATGATCTTTAGTCATCCTTATTAAGATTTCATAATTTCTTCCTAATTTTTGACCATTAAATAATCCGAGTAAAATTACTTTGTATCCAAAAAGCTTTGTTGAATGTGCAAACATTTCAAAACAAAAATCTTGTAAAACTTCTTCGTTCTCCATGTGGCCTACCATGGCTTTTGCAGCATATGAGCCCATCTGCCTAGCTTGTGTCCACAGTTTCATTTGAAACCAATGTTTTGCGAGCATCCAATTAGAACTACAAACATCACCTGCAGCATATATATTTGGAAGATTAGTTTGCATGAACTCATTCACTTTTATTTCTCCACTATCGGATACTTCAAGATTATTTTTACAAATAAAAGATTTTTTTGCAGAAACGCCAGTTGCAGAAATTATCATATCACAAGAAAGTTTCTCACCATTAGATAATGTAACTTCTAATAGATGTAGAGAGTTTTCTATTCTTTGTACATTAGAAATTTCAGCTTCATAATGTATTTTAACTTCTGAGGGAGTGTTTAAAGTTCCTGCACCTTTAATAACAAGATTTTTATACCAATCTGGTCCTAAAGCTGCTCCAGATTTATGAAAATCTTCTTCTTGGTACCTCATTCTTTTAGTAACAGGTTCTTCTGCAATATCTTTTTTAAGTGAAGGTAAGAAAAATTCAGCTGCTCCGGGATCAACAAAAGTAGCAGATATATGTTTGTCCTTGATGATCCAATGGACTTCAGTATTTTTAATTTTATAAATCAACTCGGAAGCAATACCTCCGTTACCAACAACAGCAACTTTTTTGGCTTTTTTTATTCTTTTAAGAAAAATTTCTACAGAATCTGTGTCTCTTATACCAACAATTTCTTCAAAATCTTTAGCTTGAGGGATGAGATTTGGTTCAGCACCTGTACACAAACATAAATTTTCATATTTTATTGTTTTACCTTCAGATGTTCTTATATAATGTTTAATATCATTAATTTCAGCTAGAGTGTCATGAACAACTGTAATATTTGGATGTTTTGACGAGAATTCTGAAGATTCTATTTCTTTTATGTTGAATTCTGTTAAAGTTCTGGTAATAGCATGAAGATTGGTAACTGTTTTTATAAGTGATGATTCACTTAAAAGAATAATAGGATTATTTGGTTTAAAAAACGACAAAGTTTCTGCACAACTAACACCTGCAATACCACCACCAACAATAACAAAAGTAGCTTCCATTATTTTGGAGAAAACTCTGAATAATCATATGACCTAAATGGCACATCAAATGTTAGTATTCCTCTATCGTATGCTCGTTTAATAGCAACAACTAGTTCTTCATGTTTCTTCTGACACAAACCAGTTTTGTTAAAACTTAATATACTACCGGTTTCGGGAGAAATAAACTGTTTCAGTAAATCTACATTATGTTCATGTAAAACTAAGTATTCGTCTCTACAAATTGGGCAAGGATTTCCTGTAGATATTTGACCACCTCTTACACACGTTTTTCTGGTTTTTCTAGGAGGAAGAAGTCCTTTGTGATTTCTTCTATACAATACCCACACAGGTTGCCCTTCGTAGGTTTTCTCATAAGCAGCACTTTTCAAATATCGTATGCTAGTTTCCACTGGAATTTGTTGGGTTCGATCTTTAGTAATATCTCTAGTCTCTAGAACTACTTCATCATGGTTTGACTGTTGTCTATAAACACTTGCAGTAAATAAAGATTTCGGGATTTGAAACTTTGCTAAATTTGAGCCATGCTTTAAAATAGACAACGAAAACATTTTACAAGTAATCTAACCTAATCTTTGCTTTAGCGAATGACATCAATGACAATTGACATAAACCCACAGATCTGAGAAAGGTACATTTTATCACAGATAACATACTTACTTATGTCGCTTCTCCATTTTTGAGACAAATATTATTTTTGATTCCCATAATTTTCCCCATTCAAATCTTGCTGAAACTAGTTATTTATTGTGCTACTTAAAAGAGCTACAATGCTTCAATATTTAATCAAATATTTTTCTCCTTTTGTTAACTTGGATATTATCGACAAGAAAATGTTTTGAATAGGATGCTGAAAGCAAATAGCATAGATGGCGTGAGGCGTACTGCTTTTGGAATAATTTATTGATTTTCATACTTACTATTATAGAAGAGCTAGGGTTGAGTATTTCAGGGTTATAATCTCTGGTTATAATAGGGGGTTGGGTAATCTGTGGTTATAACTGTCTCTGGTTATAACCTACAGTTAGTAACTTATTTGACGAGCTGTTAGTAAATTTATCAAACGGATATTATTACCGTAGTGATTAATTGTTTTATGGGGCTAACTAATACAAAGATTTTCCGAAATAAAACTAAAGCATAGCATTGATTTTGTTTCCAACTAAAATATATAGTAATACGTATTTAAAGTACAAACGGTAAACTTATGAGACTTTGTAATATAATATAATGGGTTCGTAGGGAGAATATCCTGGATGTGCTGTTACACAAATTCATTAAACATCCTGTATGCTTTCTAAAACTAATTTTTGCATCCCGTTATTTGAATAAGCCAGGAAAAACTTACAATTTAAATATAGTTCTTCGTTACTTAGCAAATGTTTGTTTTCTTGCTAGGCTTTTGCTTTATACAAAAATATACTCAGGTATCCCAAATTGAAATAAATTTGTTATAGAGGTAGCTTCCTACTAAAACTGCAACTCTTATCAATATTTTCGTTAAAAATCAAATGAAAAGTTTATGTTCTTTTAATAGCTGTTCAAATACCTATAGGTATTTATTCAATACCTAATATATAAATGTCTTCTCTTTTGTTGTGTACAACTAACTGTTGTACCTAGCTTAAAGAAAAAAATTCTCTTTTTCCTAGTGTAAGGTTTTAGGAACTCGGCATTTAAAAAAGGCCGATTTATTTTCCTCTCTTTTATCCAAATAAGTAATTACCTACGGTATAAAGAAATTATTATTACAAAAGTTTGCAGTTTTCTATTTCGATTATTTTTCATAACATACCTATTTGATTTAAAAACAAAATCCGTCATACATTCATATAATATAAGTAAGTTTGAAGACGTTTATAAAAGTTTCTTAAAGAATTCTGATTATAGCGTATACACACATAGATATCGTAGGTATGCATGTTTTTATAGAAACCAATATACTTATTTACTGAAAATGCTACAATGTTTGTTTAAATATTCAATCAAATATATTACCTACTCCTTTTGTTAACATATTATCAACTAGAAAATATTTATCATAAAAGTACCTATTCAAATTCGTAATCATCAATATTCTATAGAATTATCACAATAGGTATATAGTTAAAGGTTTTTATATTCAGTTATTCGGTATATCTATTATATTACGCTATCCGAAAAATTCCTTTGTTTTTATCTATATATAGCTGATCAGACCCTGTGACAAGACTGCCACTGCCTTTTTTGTGTCCTCTGTTCCTTCAAACATTTTAGATCAATTCGGTTTTATTTTACAAATTCAACGGCTGCTAGTTGATATGGTCTAGGAGGTGCGCATGCGTCCATATCTTAGCAACGAGTAAAACAAATCAGCTGTCGGATAAGCCCTTTTATATGGTATTATTTTGCTGTTTTAGTTATTTTCAGTGTGTGTTTTGTAAAACTTTTGCTTTTTCTTTGATTGTGCTTTAGTATTTCGTATTTTGAATTTTTATTTTTGGAGTAATAGGTATGGTTGATATTTGTGAAAAGTACAACAAGCATTCAATTAACTGTTTAGTCTTAGGTCTGATTTCGTGTTTTTATTTTATTTTTGATATAGGTAGTCATATCTACAAAAGTTGCAGGGAAGGTACGTTTGTATTGAGTACCTAATATTTTAAATCTTTAATACCGACTTATTTTCTCTTTGTTTTAGTAACTATGGATTATACTTTGACTATTCAAAGTTTATTTGTATTTTTAAATGATCAGCATTCTTCTAGGTGCATAAATGAGGGACAGGCAGTTTTAAATACTGGCCATATATTTTTGCATGGTATAGAGGAAAGAAGTGACACTTTCATAAAAGTGTTTGGTTTATGCCTGAAAAGCAGTGATTTGCAAAAGAAACATGAATTAAGGATTATTTTAAATATTTTGGAAGGAAATAGAATTGATGTGAAAAGTGCAATTTGTAGCTGCAAAGCTGGAAATTCTTCTAAATGCAAGCATGTTACAGCACTGCTCATGTTGTGTACAAGGTGGTATAATTCCAAAAAAGGGCATATCGGCCTTCTGCGATTGATTAGATAATTTGCATCTTGTTTTATTTTCTTTTCTTTTTTTCTGTTACAGGAAGAACGTTACTGGTTTTGAGAAACTCTCAAGTACTGATATCAGTTGCAAGTGGAAAGAGGTACAAACCCTTGTGTTCAAAAGGTCAACATGGGAAATTGTTCTCAGCTGGAAAAGGTGGATTTTGATGACAAAAAGGAATTCATTTTGAACAAACTTCAATCTGCAGCTCCTAATTCAGCTTTAGATTTGTCTCTACACAAGTACCTGGTAATATTTTCGGCTTATTTCTAGAAACATGCAAAGAAAATCAGTTCCTTTCAAGAAAAGTATAGGTGAAGGTGAAATTTCCAAGCAAATTAAAGTAATTTGTGAACATGCAGCCAATTCCCAATTTTTGTCACAAGTATTTAAAAAAACACCCAAAAAAGAGTGCTGTAGACAAATTTTTGAGGAACTAGTTCCAGAAAGTTATTGCTCCCTAGCAGATATAACCAGAAAAGATAAGCTGATTTGGAGCTATGAAAGAAAGTACAGAATAACAGGTTCTCGATGCTATGATCTGTACACATACAACAAAAATAATTGGACTGAAAAATGTCTCGACTACTTTAATCCAAAAAAATTTAGCAACAAGTAATAAAAATTATTGTATGTACTTATATTGTTCACTTTATTTTAAATTTTTTTTGTAGATATATTTTACATGGCATTGCCTTTGAAGCTGAAGCAAAAGAGACTTATGGTAAGACAGATGGAACTGTTGTGGAAACTGGGTTAATTGTTTATGTTGAGCATCCTTGGTTAGGATATTCATAGGTAAGTAAATGAATATTTATCAAAAATTTTCTTTGTATGTAAAGCAGTTGAAGTTAATTTTCATTCGTTATTCCAACTTGGTGATTGCAATATATGTGTGTGGCTGTTTGCTGATTTGGGTGAGTTTTCTCATTGAGTAGGTAATCAACAAGTTTTATCCATTAGCATTCGTTTTATATCACAATCAAGGTAGGTATTTCTTTGAATAAATTTAATTGAAGTTTATAGGGTTGTATTATTTGATTGAAATGTATTCGAGATAGTATACCTACTTGAATTTTTTACCTACAAGGTACCTATAATGAAAAGTATAACATACCTATATAAGTAATGTTTAACATCAAATCCACTCTGTATAAATCAATGCTAAATGCTTATTGCTATTACTCCCCGTAGGTATATTTTAATAATGATCTTATAACTATTAATAGTTCATAACTTATAAATATCAACCCACGTGATCAAAGTGCCAAAAAAGAGACGTTCGCTTGTATTATGTCATTCTTTTGCTGCTGTCAATCAGTATGTTTTACAGCCTCAATCCTAATAAATAGGTCGCATGTTATCAAAAAATATGAATATATGCTTAAAGAAAGGTTTCGTAATTGATTTCGTATGTAATACAACTCGTGGGTTACTTAATTATTAAACTCAAACTAACATTAGTCGTACTATACCTTATTTTAAAAACCAGGAGGAGTGATTTAAACTTGTCATTTTATTAGCAAAAGAATAAATGCAATGGTTACAAAGCTAAATCATAGCCATATTTTTGCGATCTAGCGCCTTTAAGCGGATTAACAGTGTAGCTTAAGCGTGACGTCATAATTGTGACGTCACGCTTAGCCTCGCAAAAATGGAAATATCTAGCGATATTCTGACATATGATAATGAAATAAACAGGAAGACTGGTTGAAATTTATTCAAAAGGTGTACGTACTAATAAGGATACTACACACAAAGGGAAAATCGCTTCGGTGCCGTCGAAGGGGTAGAAATGCTACCGTCAATATTTAAACCTAACCTAACAAAATACACAAAGCATTATATTTATAAACAAATATAACTAAAATTGTGGCTGGAGCTGCTCCTAGTAGATGAACGCTTGTCCTCCATGGTTGGAAGATATCACTAGCCAGTAGAAAATATAATCAATCGGTCAAAAAATCTACAACCGACGGAAAATATTCCCCACCGGCTTACAGGATGTTTTCTACCGGCTGCACCCTGCCAGAAGTTTGTCTTTACTGACAAAGTGCAGTAATAAAAATATACAATCAGGAACAAATACATTCTAAATCAACAATTATAAAAAATCGAATATCAACAAAATATTTTAACATCTATAAAATACATTTGTTACAATATTTTAACCAAAAATATCAAACATAAATTACACAGTGAAAAGATATTTTAAAATTAACATCACCAACCCCTACTACACTCAAGCTTGAGCATGCAAATATTGAACCCATGCAGTTAAGAAAATAAACATGCAAAGAATACTTTACCAAATATAATATAATGAATCAGAATAGAAATTTTGAATTATAAATAGTGCTGGAAAAAAAATCGGTAGCTCCAAATTGAAAAAGTCAAAAATAAGTATTAACTTTTGTAACCTAAAAAATCGTTTCCTGAAAAAAAATTCTGGAACAAAAAATTAAATTGATAAAAAAAAAAAGTATCCAAAATTTTAATTATTTATAAGATAGGCCTATCAGCAAGTTTAAATATATCGATATATTCCAAATAAATTCTGAAGAGTACATATCCATCGCTGGTAAAATATCTAGAACAGAAAATCAAACAAAATTAAAAAATTCAACAAAAATCCGATGGAATCTTGAAGCCTGTAACAGAGTGTTAGTATGCTGAAAAGGAAGCGCTGAAAAAAAATTAAATTAATTTATATTAATGAATGAAAAATTATCTAAAAATTTTTGATTATTTCTGAGATAGGCCTATCAGCAAGTATTCCAAATAAATTCTGAAGAGCGTATCCATCATCCCTGGTAAAATATCTAGAACAGAAAATCAAACAGAATTAAAAAATTCAACAAAAATCCGATGGAATCTTGAAGCCTGTAAGAGAGTGTTAGTGTGCTGAAAAGGAAGCGCTGAAAAAAATTGTTAGTAGTTAGTCGAATCCTTCCAATCGCCATTTTGCATGTAACTGCTTTGGCTTCTACGATATTTTGATAGCCCATACTGGGCAACAATTTCCCCAACTTGTTAATCCATACCCATTCAACAAACGGAAAACACTCAAGCGCACCCGCCCCATCTGGATGACCGCCCGCTTTGCAAACGAGACTGACCGACAACCTAGTGAACGAGCACTTTCCCACAGTGTGGTACTGCGTGCATCCGTGAAGGAAAAAGTCAATCGTAAGCACACAAGCGGTTACATGTGGCGTCCTTGACAAGTAAAATAAAATGCTTAGCAATATCTGCTGAGAAAAGAACCAACTTGTGAAAGAAAGGCAGGGCAATATTTAGAAAAATAAGGAACGACATAGCTTATCTATGTGTTTTGAAAAAATAACCACCTTGTAGAAGAAAGAGAGGACAATACTTAGGAATATGAGGAACGACATAGCTTACCTATGTGTTTTGAAAAAAATAAGCAGCTTGTAGAAGAAAGCTAGGACAATATTTAAAAATAGGTATTTTTAAAAAACTGTCAAATAGCCATGTATCACCTTTG
The DNA here is from genome assembly GCA_949126875.1 of Lochmaea capreae. NCBI lineage: Eukaryota > Metazoa > Arthropoda > Insecta > Coleoptera > Chrysomelidae > Lochmaea > Lochmaea capreae. Next base: position 908,472 of record OX421395.1, on the reverse strand, counting down.
GCTTCTACGATATTTTGATAGCCCATACTGGACAACAATTTCCCCAACTTGTTAATCCATACCCATTCAACAAACGGAAAACACTCAAGCGCACCCGCCCCATCTGGATGACCGCCCGCTTTGCAAACGAGACTGACCGACATCCTAGGAACGAGCACTTTCCCACAGTGTGGTACTGCGTGCATCCGTGAAGGAAAAAGTCAATCGTAGGCAACCATGTGTTACATGTGGCGTCCTTGACAGGTAAAATAAAAAGCTTACCGATGTCTGTTAAAAAAAGAAAGGCATGACAATATTTAGGAAAATGTCTTTGATAAAAATAACCACCTTGTGAAAGAAATGGGGGACAATATTTAGAAAAATGAGGTACGACATCGGTTACTTAGGTATGTCTTTTGAAAAGTTAAGGAATTAAGGCTGAAAGTTACCTTGCGTAGATGGAAAATTGTCCCCCATGGCTGGAAGATGACCCCAGCCAGTAGAAAATATAATCAATCGGTCAAAAAATCTACAACCGACAGAAAATATTCCCCACCGGCTCAGGATGTTTTCTATCAGCTGCACCCTACCAGAAGTTTGTCTTTAATGGCAAAGTGTTTGAATTCATTTGTTCATGTTTGCACATTTTCATTCCAAGTCAGGAATTATAAAAACGGAATATCAAATAGACGCCAATAAAATAATAGTGTAATACTATTAAAACGTTTTACAAATTAGAAAATTAATTTCCAAAGGATATAGCGTTCACCAGGAAGCAACATCTACTTCTCGGGCAATATGCCCCGCCAGACAATAATGAATTACACTTTCAAGATAAACGGGGTTGGTATATTTGAAAATATAGAACCAACCATTCTGGTTTATAAATTAGAAGGAATAATATCACTTGCGGCGTATTTGCGCCTCTCATCAGTACAAGGTGGATATTATTCGTCCAGAAGCTCTAAGAGCATAATCCTGGACTGAAGACAACGCTGAAATCAAATTAATATATTAAACCCAGTGAAGGGAATGCCAAGAATGTGATAATAGCCACATCTCCACAACTAAATATATAAACTAACATTCCGTCCACCCTGTATACAAAAAAGAAAATAATCAAAATTTAATAAAATACGGAGATATTGCATATATTACGAAACTAAATAAAATTTTTTCCTCCAACGTTCAACAAGCTACAGAGCGTTGATGATTTACCTACGATTTTCACCTAAACGTGTTCATAGCTTTTGAAGGACTTTGTATAACATAGCAAAACCTTATATCAAAAGCTTCAAAAAATGTGAGCAATCCGAATTCGGTATAATAAACGGGGGTTCTCATTTAAAAAATCATGTTTGATTTGTAACGGAGTTATGCAGCACTCTGTATAGTTCGATATAATGTCAAAATATGGACCTTAAAGACATCTACTATTTTTGTTGATAACATTTTTTGAAATCTCTTAAAATAACCCACATATTGAAGTTTGTTGTAAGATTGGTACACCCTGTATGTTAATAATCAGCAGTAGGCAATTATTTACATGCAGTATATAACTTACTCTATCGAAGAGTGTTCTAAACTATTGCAAAATCAAATAAGTTCTCATATATCAGTTTGTTGATAAATTATAAATCGGTTAAACTTATTATATGAAAATTATTTGTAAAAGATCCATAATATTTTAAATACGGTGTATTTATTTATTGCTAGTAGTCGTGAGAAATAAAGAGAGGATAATATTTTTAGGAAACAACATCTTAAAAATATTTGGGAAATAAATCAATACAGAATGGATTTTATAAAATATGTAACCAACTGTACAATAACTGAAAAGATTTGAAAAGTATATAATTTACTGTATCAAAGAGTATTCTAAACTATTTCAAAATCAAATAAGAAAGTACTCAATAATTGGGAAAATATAGAAAACAATATAGAGCTTATACTCATGTCTTTTGAAAATTAAGTGTTTAATATCTAATACATCATTTGTAAAAATATTCCAAGTTTATATATGTCAATAATTAGCAGTAAGCAATTATTTGCATGCAGTATATAATAATAAGTACTCAGATAAATTATGAATCGGTTAAACTATTTTTTTTAAATCCAAAATATATTGGAGGAACACTGTATTTATTTATTGCTAGTAGTTGTATAGTGGGAAATAAAGAGAGGATATTGTGAAAATATAGTTAAAAGCATAGCTACCCTATTTCTTTCGGGAAATAAATAAATACAGAAAAATTTTTATAATATCAATACCTGACGGAACAGTAACTAAATAGATTTGAAAAGTATATAACTTATTCTATTGATGAATGTTTTTAACTATTTTAAAATGAAATAAGTACTTACTTACTAAATTTGTTGATAAATTTTTAATCGGTTAAACTTTTTGTATAAAAATTATTCGTAAAAGATCCAAAATATTTTAAATACAGTGTAGTTATTTATTGCTAGTACTAGTAGAAATGAAAAATAAAGAGAGGATAATATATTGGGAAAATATAAGAAACAACAAAAGCTATACCCTATAAGTTTTTGGAAAATAGATAAATAAAGAAAAAATTTTATGAAATATATGCCTCGATATATGCTCAACTGTACAATAACTAAAATGACTCGAAAAGTATATAACTTACTCTATTGATATGAATAATGTTCTAAACTATTTCAAAAGTAATAGGTATTCAATTTGTTGATAAATTATGAATCGGTATAAAAATTATTCATAAAAGATCCAAAATATTATAAAAACTTGTTAAATAAACTGTTTTCATTTATTTTGCTACTAGAGAAAGGATAATATATTGGTAAAGTAAAGAAATCAACATAGTTTACCTATGTCTTATTTTGAAAAAAATATATTGAAAATGAAGAAATACAGTATTTATTTAGTGCTAGTATATAATAAGTAAGTACCATTTAATAAAATAAAGACTTACCTTATATATAGAATTATTATAATTCTTGGAAATCACCACCAAAAATTCGAACTATACACTTATAGGTACACTATCGAAAATTCCGAAGACACACACAGTTTCACTACCGAAAATAATTTCGAATAAAGGTACACTCCCGAAAATTCGAAAACACAGTTAAATTCCCGTAAATTACGAATATACACTCCCGACACGACCGTCCGATTCAACAATTAATTCGTTACTGAAAGCGAGCGATTTAAAATTTATTCATTAGTCACACCGTTCGTCATAAACAAGTGTTTGTCATCCAGAGATAATATACACATCTATGTGAATTCAATATACACTGTCCGCCCTATTTAAAAATATAAGTATAGATTATTTTAAGAAACGTTTTTCTATTCTTTTTGATATTTTCTGTACACAGGGAAAGTAGAAAAGCTCTAGAAAATATTCATAAATTCAATTTTTTAGGATATTCTAAGAATTTACAAGAAAATTGTTATTGTGAATTCTATTTTCAGTATCGTTTTGGCGAGCAGTGTATATATCAACACAATTAACATGTATTAGAAGGGATATTTTACCTTTATATATTTCTGCGATTCACGGAAAGAAGAAGAGACTTAAATTTTTCATATGACAATAAACAACTTTGAAAAATGCGTTGTTGATTTCTTTTCTTGAAAACAAACAAAAAATAATGAAGTGATTTCAACTGGCACAGTGGTATGTTATTATTTTGAAATGCTTGATTTTACAAATAACACACTCAACAATGACTACTAGAACTGAATCCATTCTGATTCGCATTTCTTTACATATGTGCACAACTAGAACACCATTCTTGAACAGATACCTCAGAAAATGTTTTCCTGGCTAAATTCTCCGCATCATCCAGTTTAAATGTTGTATTATGCACTGCTACAGTTCTTAACCAGTACCCAAATTTTTTCTATTGGATAGAATTTCAGATGATAAGGTGTCAGCCGCGAAACTTTATGCTAGTTAATCTTGACAACGGTAGCTGGAACGCTACTGAAACGTCGAAATAAAAAATAAAAAAAAACATTATTGTGGTTAGATTCCCAAAAAAATAAGAAAAAAGACAGCCATTCTAACATTTCTGTTTTGCTAGATGCTGATGTAATATTTTTTTCAGTTTTCACATTATAGTAAGAAGCATTATCCACAACCAGAACTGATTTCTGAGGCATATTGGGTAATAGTTGTTCCAGAATCCACTTCGTAGTTTGAATGGTTCATGTCATCATGGTAATCTCGGTTAATTGAGGTAGTTTTATTTGACTATTGGAATTATCTCTTGTTAGATATTGTTTTAAAACACAATGATACAGTTGTAAGTGACAATAGTATAACTTTCCTATTATATATATTTAAGATCACCACATTTAAAAATTGTATTTCTTTAAATTAAGTTGAAACAAGTTATATCTGATATAAGTGAAGTCTTTACAAGTATATGGAACAACAGTTACTTACAAAATATCACTTTTTGATGCGTATATATAATTAATAAACCTGAACGAAATATTAGTAGGGCATTAGGAATGAATCCTTTTTCTCCACCTGCATGCACAATCACAAGTCTCCTTTTTCAGTTTGGCTTTCTCAAACTTTTCTCTGATATGTGGTGCCATCACATGGGAGCAGTGAATGTATGTTTCATCATTATTCCATCCTTCGGTTCTATATTTAATAATTTTTTCCAAGAAAGTAATTACTAGGCAAATATAGTGTTGGCAATGGAAGTTTCATTAATTGCCATTAGTGTCTTTGCAAGCTTCTTCAAAATGAATATCACTTACAGTATTCTATATGAGGTTAATAACAATAATATACTTGCAGCTGTTAACTAGGGTTGTTAATTCTTTGCAACCAAATTCCACAAACGACTTCATTGGTAGGTACGTGATGTCTATAAAAAAGAAATGATAGATAAACCTCACTCAATGCTTCTAATTTTCACATATTTATTTGAAATATACGTCACCCAAAATTCCCCCTATTAAATTCAACAAAATGATTCCTTCAATACATGTTTGAAAGAAAAAAATTCATCCACATTTAAAAAATGGCCTTCCCTCCTATAGGACATCATTTAATTTTCTTCTCTTTTGTCAATCTTGGCCCTTACCTGTTCTGATCCTGTGCGCAAATGCCAACTTTATTGAGCCAAGACCAGAAGATACTAACTGTATAGCTTGCTATGAAAAAGGCCTCATATCAGTGCGCAGATGCTGGACTGCCCAGTTACTAAACAAAGTAACCAAAAATAAAGACGGACCATACTCCTTTTTACGTCACCTATCAATTTAATATTAGAGGTCTACAATTGGTTTGCGTGACAAAAAACGTCATCTAGACGACAAAATAGACAGATTGCTTTCTTTCCATTTATTTCATTGTTATATTTCTAAATTAATAATTGCACAATACAAATTCCTGCAGCAATACGTACTTGTGAAATTTATTGTGGGTAGTGGTAGCGCCATATCTATGGGCTATGGGTAGCGCGTAGTGTGTTGTGATCAAAATAGGACTCAAGTAGTATAGTGTAGAAAGTAGTGTGTAGTAGCTATTTCAATAATATACGGGTGTGCAGGTTGGCTCGGAGCTGAGTATTATTTTATTTATTAAAAAGAAAGATTAATTATATATATATATAATAATTAGTTCAATATCAGTTTTATCTTTGGTGAAAATGAACATTTTTAATTTAAATCTAAAAGTTGTAAGATGACGTGAAGTATTTACAGGAAATGATTAAGTTAAATTCTAGACATGTCTTTTTGTCAGTTTCCTAATTCCGGAAACATTCAATTTTAAAACGAAGTTTTGTTTTGTGTGTAATCTAGAAGTGAATCTAAATATTGAAAATGCAACGTTGGTTTTTTTTGGAAGACCCAAGCAATGCTGAAATTCGGAATGGAAAAGGAGAAGCAAGAGCTTCAAGCACTTCTTTAAAATCTACTCAATACACTCCTAAAAAGTGGTTGTTTCGTGTTAGAGTACCGAATGGGTCGTTAAGAAATGATGAAATAGTTTGTGTTTGTGGGGATTTGCCAGAGTTGGGTTCGTGGCAAGCTGAAAAATGTGTCCCCCTTACGAGGGAAGACGACACCGACATTTGGTCTGCTATTATAGAAATTCCAGAAAAAAAGAAAGTTGAATTTAGATATGCCATATGTATTGTACTTGAACTTGGTATTCAAGTAATAGTGAGAAGCTGGGAGGCTAACCTACAACCTAGAGCAATTGATTCTTCCTCAGACAATTCACCTACCGCTGAAGATCCTCCACATGAATATGGCTTTTACAATGATAACGAATTTTTAGATAGGGGTTGGTTATGCAAAGAAACTGTGGTTCAGCTGAAATTATGCAATAATCCCTTGGTGTTATTTAGAGAAAAATATCAAAACAGAGATATTCACATTAAAGTCACACCAGTTTCTCTAACACGCAGTAGTGCTGGATTCCCTAAAAGCATGTCAGAAGCCTTGGAAGAATCATTAAGTGCAGACACACAGGATTCAGTAGAAACACCAGTGCATGCTTTTACTGAAGTAGCTAGCTTACATGCAGAAGATCCAAGTTTTTTTCCACAGAATCAGTTTGGGAATGTACTTCAAAAAGATGACATGCTGTTTTTCCAATCCACTGTTCTGTTTCCAGCAAACATTGCTTTTCTAATTGATTTCTATATTTATAGTTCCAAGTGTGGAGACGGAGAACCACCGTACCATGCAGGTTTTAGTTATCTTTTACCTTCAGTGCTTCAATCATCTGAAGGACACGTAGTATTACCAGTAACCAGTACAAAACATCGTCCTTTAGGACAAATTAGAATAGAATATTTAATAATTGGACCTTTGCCTAATTTCAAATGTGATATGCTTGTTTCTTATGCTAGACATTGGAACAAAACTCGAACGGGTTTAGATGTAGGTCATAGAGGATCAGGGTCTAGTTTTAAAACAAGAGTACAAAATTGTGCTGAAGTTAGAGAGAATACAATAGCTAGTTTGAAAAATGCTATAGAACATGGAGCTGACTATGTCGAATTTGATGTACAGCTGAGTAAAGATTTAGTGCCTATTATTTATCATGATTTTCACGTTTGTATTTCTATGAAGAGAAAGAAGGAGTTGAATGATACTGACATGTTGGAGATTCCACTGAAGGAACTCACTTTAGAGCAATTGAAGTTATTGAAGGTAAGTTTTTCTTTAATTAATTGATACAATTTTGGTTTTATTTTTGTTATTGTCTTATGAAACAAATTGAAAATTTTCCAAATTTTATTTTTGGCATGTATAAAATAAATATGCCAAGCCAATTAATTTTTATTGACTTAAACATTATAACAGAGTAAATGAGTGGGTGAAAAATAATACTTTTTTATTTTTACCTCCTTCTACCTCCTTGTGTTATTCTTGTTCTTATAATTTCCAGGTCTACCACTTAACAGAAGCAAAATCTAAGAACCAAAGATTCTTCGACGAAGATCTCGACGACCATCAACCCTTCCCCACTCTCCAACAAGCTTTAGAAACTCTTGATAGTCACACGGGTTTCAACATCGAAATAAAATGGACTATGCAGCTATTCGATGGTACTTACGAATTATACCATCCCACCGATCTCAATTTGTATCTCGATACCATTTTGGACGTGGTACTCCGTTACGGGGGTGATAGGAGAATTATTTTTTCTTGTTTCAACCCGGACATTTGTCAAGTGATCAGATTGAAGCAGAATAAGTATCCGGTGATGTTTTTGACGATCGGCGAGAGTAGAATTCATTCGAAATATATGGATCCGAGATGTTGGTCTATTCGGTCTGCTGTACAGTATGCCAGGATGATACAAATTTTGGGAATCAACGTGCATACAGAGGATCTTTTGAGAGATGCTAATTTGGTAAGTTTTTATATTATTTAATTGCAGTATTTTTTGAGAGTTATTTTTGTGTTTTATGGACAGCTTGTGTAGCTTTTTTTAAAATATATTTGAATATTTAGGTACTTGAATAAGTTCAATTTTTCATTTTAATTCACTGTAATCAAGCGGAAAGCAGAATAGAATGCAAATGTGAAGGGTGATTAATAAATAATGAGCCATATTGTAACCATATGCTCAGAAGAATAATAGGGTTTGTCCCAATAACAAGAGGTGATGCGCTTCTTTCTGAAATACAGGATGTAAAAGTTGGACTGTTCAGTCATTTTTCTAAATTTTCCCAACATTAACACCTTGTATCTCCGAAATATGCGACCTAGACCCATATGCAACAAATATTAGGTCATATAATGATTTTTTTTCCTTACAAGAACTATCGAATATAATTAAAAGTTAATTAGGTGATAATAATGGCATTCAAACTATATTTTTGAGTGTTTTGTTTATCTTTGTATCGTTATTACTCTCAGATTACATAATTGAAAGATAACAATTGTTATGGTAAGTGTTGCGACGTGTGTAATTTTTTATTATTTATTTTAAAAGTTTACAAATAATAAAAGGGGATTTTTTAAATGAAGGCACTTAAAAGTAAATTCAAATTTTCTTCGTTTCCTCATGATTTGTGATTGTGATCAACTAAATGGACCAAGTAATCGGAACCGAGCCCCCTCTAGTAGAGGTAGTGCAGTTAGTGGCAAGGGGGGAAGCAATAGTTTAGTTCTGTTCAAAGCGAGCGCTATACAAAAACATTTAAGTGAACATTTGCTCGAACAAATTCTATAAAAAGAACACCACACCGAGAAGGCAACCCGGCCTGCGCAGCTAAGCAATGCTGGTTGCGTGGTTAATTATGAATTCAAATATGTCACAGATGGTAATTAAATTCAATATTTCGCAAAACTTTATGGAAAAAAGTGACCTTAAACGAGATTCTCGAGTGTCAACGTTTAGAAGGTTATTTAAACAATTTGAATTAGTTATATTGAAGGGGAAATAAAAACGTGTTGGGGACTCAATCAAAACAAATTATATAAAGCGGAAATCATATATGACTAGTAATAATTTCTGTAAATTAAACGCCCCAAACCGTATTACAAGGAGGATGCCTCGTAACCCCGCACGTATTTAGCGCGCTATAAGGACGTAAATATTTAAAACCCCGCGAAGGAGACGTCTGATGTATATGGGGTATTCCATGCCAAATCGACCACTTTTGAACCTGACCCCTTTAGATTTAGCTGAAACTTTACTATTCTTTTCTACCCTTTGAAAGACATTTTTGAGAATTTTTTCAAATTTTTTTATCCAACCCAAAAAAAGTTATGAATTTTTCAAAAAAATGGCTTTTTTATTTTCAAATAGCCATAACTTTTTTAGATATTGACTTTTGGGTACCTTTTTTTTTTAAATTTTTGTTTTTGAATGAACTTTTCGAAAAAATATACGAGAAAAAAATTTAACATGATCAATTTATAATATAATCGGTTTTTTAAGTAGAATTGTCATTTTTTCGAAGTCCGACATTTTCTTTTTTTTTTTTTTTTTTTTTTTTTTTTTCTCAAAAAAACTTCAATTCATTTGACAACTATCCCCGCTAATCCCCAGCTGGGCCGATTTTTTTTTATATATTTTTTATTCATTTAAAATAAAGTTGTCAAATTTTCAAAAATGGAAAAAATGTTTTTTCCGTAAACTTTATTTCTATCATAAAATAAATATAATTTAACGATTTTGTGATACAAAATTGTATGATAGAAATAAAGTTTACGGAAATTTTTTTTTTCCATTTTTGAAAATTTGACAATTTTTTTTAAATGAATAAAAAAAATATAAAAAAAAATCGGCCCAGCTCGGGATTAGCGGGGATAGTTGTCAAATGAATTGAAGTTTTTTTTGAGACAGAAAAAAAAAAGAAAATGTCGGACTTCGAAAAAATTACAATTTTACTTAAAAAACCGATTATTTTATATAATTGATCATGTTAAATTTATTTCGTATATTTTTTCGAAAAGTTCATTCAAAAACAAAAATTTAAAAAAAAAAGTCAATTTCTAAAAAAGTTATGGCTATTTGAAAATAAAAAAGCCATTTTTTTGAAAAATTCATAACTTTGTTTGGGTTGGATAAAAAAATTTGAAAAAATGTCTTTCAAAGGGTAAAAAAGAATAGTAAAGTTTCAGCTAAATCTAAAGGGGTCAGGTTCAAAAGTGGTCGATTTGGCATGGTATACCCCATATATTCTTGTCATTTGTCATAGCCACTTATATAGCAGAAGTTTTTCTTCAATTAAATAATTATCAGAGTTTCAATCTAAACTTGTTTACAGATGAAATACGGCACTGAAGCAGGTCTGGTTGTATTTTGTTGGGGAGACGATAATGCAGATCCCGGTACAATTAAATACTTGAAACAACTCGGTTTACACGGAGTAATTTACGACAAAATCCACGAATACAACAGCAAAGAAGTGAAAGAAAGCATCTTCTTAGTGGAAGCCAGAGAGTCCGAAAAAGAATTGATCAGATTGGCGGCCGCAGCTTCGGAGACTCCACACAGTCCACCACCTCAAGCTATTATCAAAGAACCAGTATTGGACTTTCAAACGGTCAAAGGACAATTGGGCGATGTTATATCTACCGCTACGTCTTTGGAATCTTTAGAAAGCCGAAAGTAATTTACCACGAATTAGGTGGATTTATATTTAGTATTATTATTCAAATAAACAAAAAGGTGATATCTTGATGGGATATTAGGAAATTTTATAGTTCAATTTAATATATAATATTAAAATTTATTAAAATTCTTGTTGTTTTATTTATCAGACATTTTTTTATTACGCGTGTGTGTGTGCAGTTTAAAGTTCAAAAAGTGATTAACTTATCAACATTTTTATAATTTGAACAAATATTAAGTGTTTATTTAATTTTTTGTTGACTTGACATCTTTGTAACTATGGAAACCTCGCAGAGGGAGTGGAATTTGGTACGATATGAATAATTATTAATATTAAATTGGACGCCAGCAGATTTTAAACGAGACACAAGTTAATATTAATTATCCCACGCTTTACCATCATTAAACAGTTCCTACACTCCCTGTATACTAAATCCACAATATCCACACCCGCTGACCATTCCCATATTCCGCGAAATATTCTATAAAAATCATACGTCTTCCACTCAATGGAGCAAGGAAACAAGAGCTTGAAGACATTTAAAAATAACCATATAAATCGATTCAAATATTAATTTAGAAGAACTTGGAGCATATTTAAAATAAAGTTTAGTATTTGTCAAGAAATTTAGAGAAAGTTTATCTTATGGAGGGTAGAAGTAAGGAGGACCATCTCAGTGTATTAAAAAGTGTCCGTTGAAAGGGAACAAATGAAGGTGGCGCTAGAGTAGCAACCGAAAGAATTTTAAAAGGAGCACAACAAATTATGAGAGTAGGATACCAAATTAAAAAAGGATAGACTACGTAAATAGTTGAGATTTTAAATACTGCATATTTCTTAACGACAGAAAAAAAAATAATACATTTTTCAACCCAGCACACTTCACTCTGTTTATAACTGCTAAATTCATATCATTTCCAGTTCCTACACTAGCGCTATTTCGGTGAGTGTTCGAACAATAATTTGCTGTTTACAAGTGGACACTTTTTCAACTAATCTCCCATACAAGACGGTTCTCCTTACTTCTACCACGGAATATAAAGCAAAGCAATCGGAAGGGTCTCTTGCCATAGAACAATAAGTACACGCACCTTTTGTGCGCAGTGACAGCCTGTCGAAAATAGGATCACATTTCGAGGTTGCTAGATTGTTGTTTTTATTCATGCCGTTAGGAAGCTGTTGCCAGATATCCGCCATTATTACTGTTTGTTAGATTGTTAGTTGTTTATTTTTCATTGTTTTCTCTTATTTCATCATTATCATTTTACTATAATTGTTTAATAGTGTGTAAGTTAAATTAATAGACATAATGTTTTGTTCTGCAAAAAATTGTAATTTTAATAGCAGAAACTCCAATTGCAGTTTTTTTCTGAAAATATAAATTGATCGTCTTTATAAATCATGAAATAATCAATCAAATACAAATATTTAACTTGCAGTCTAAAAATTTTTCATAATAGTAATTTGCTGTTTGAAAATTTGCGATATATTAAAATAAGTTGCTTTCACTGTCCTTTATGCCGCATGTTAAAATCCGATTTGCTAACAGTCATAACTTCGAAAATAACCTTGATAAAATCCTACAAGCAAAATAGCGAGTTTCAAGATCTGAAACCATACATATTAAATCTATTAAGGCCGGCTCTGATTTTAAGATCACAAATATGATGCGTTATTAAAATTTCTGTCTGAAATAGATCAGAAGAGCCGACGGTGAGAGACCCTTCCAATTGTTGTATTGTTCCGTGCTTCTACCCTCCATAAAATCAAACCGATGGATTAAAAATGCTAGCAGCCCCTTGTAGCCACCTATTAATCAATTGCAATACTATGAAAAATATTTTTACCACGAATTTCTTCAAGTAGTAGTAGTGTACTCTTTTAGATGGCAGCACAGATTATTTAGGCCAAAAATTTGAATTTGCCATAAAAAATTAGAAAACGTATAAAATATTTTTTCCGCAAACGTCAAAAAAAGTAGACATTATTAACGTCAATTCATGATGTTGAAGTATGATTTCACAGACGCCACTTTTTTGTACGGCCGTGAGCGGACAAAAAAGTACTTTTTTGTACGCTGACGGCCGTACAAAAAAGTAGAATTTTTAACAGAGAAAATAATTATTAGTTGAACTTTTAAACTTTATTAACGATAATCATTATTAATAGTAAAATTACAACAAACGAAATTTTGATGCTCAAGTACTTACCAAAAATGCACAGTCCAATTGTTGCTTTAAATCACTTACAATATTTCTGACATTATAAAATATTATTGAACTGTCAAATTTGTTTTGACTTGGCAATCACAAACCCAGTAACCACGGAAATGTAGTGCGCAGTTTTATAATTATTATTCTCTGAATTTATCAACTTCGTTGCAATCGTTTTGAATTTTTATTTAAATATTAATTAGTTCTATAGTCTGGATGCACTTTGCGGAAAAAATAGCATGTTTCATTCGGAGCAAAAGCACTTTTTGTGGCTCGTCTGAAATTGTCAGCCTCACTAACGTTCGGCCATCAAACATTCAGACTCGCCACAAAAAGTTATACTTTTACTCCTAATAAAACAATATACTATATTAGACTTTATACTACATTCAACTGGCAAAACTAGTTTTATTATAAATAATTTCGAATTTCCCTTATTAGTAAGCTGCGCCATCTATTGTTAGACCAATTAATTAGACTAGAAAAATGGCCACTGCTAAATATTAGGCTACGAAATGTCCGATAGATGGTACTAGCTTTTATGCAAGAAGAATAAAAATATTTTTAATTCAAATTGTATAGCAACACGTACGGTAGAATAAATTTTAAAATGAATTGGTGAATATTTTATCCGTAAATATATTTTGTAGCTGAATAAAACAATTTTAATTACTATTTATAAATAATTCAATATTGTACGACTTATAAAACGCCAATTTAGACCGAAAGAAAGGAAAAACTTGGCGTGAAATCGACACTTGCCAATTATCGAAAACATTAAAGAAAAGAAAACGAACATCTCGGTCAGTGATTTATTCATTTATGAAAAAAAAATACATCTCGTGTTGAGAGTAGCGGATATCGAAGAAAATAGGTTGATTTTCATTTGGGAAAGAAAAGTTTTAACATGAAAACAAATAAAAAGCTTTGCATGGTTAAGTCCAAACACGCTATTTTTTTAGGTGAGCCTATAAATTCCGTGAGATTATTTTAAAATCTCCATTAGTTTGTTAAGGTTTAATTTAGAACGATCTTATATCAATATGTTGGTTAAAAATTTGGCATTTTTTGTGATGTTGTGTAGTGCTAATGCTCAAGAAGTCAACGAAACTCTGAACACGAAAATAAAGGATTGCTTAAATTCGCAAACGGTGTAAGTAAAATTCTATGATATTTACCACAATCTACAATTCTTGATTTAATAACCAATTCCTAGATTATTTTATTCCTCTCTCTTCTTCTCTTTGTCGTTCTATATTAATAACCAGTTTTATATTGTTTTAATTTAGCGTAACCTGTTTAGCGGATCAAGCAGCTTCTTCTTTCGAAAAATCGTTAAACAGCAACATAGATCTTGCGGAAGGTGTTCAATTACTGAGAAATGACCGTACTATTAATCTCAGACGAGGAAAATCTTTGGATGGAATACAACGACTTTTGAGTGCAGTTTCAGATTTTTTAGACAGCCATACATTTTCTATAGATTTTACTAAAGGTAGATCCTTAGACAATGAAGAAGAAGAGACGGAGCTGGAAACAGAGCAAAGAAAAGGTGGAGGAGGCGGTGGTCAAAGTGGTGGATTTTTTAATATGAATAGGAAAGCTTTACGAAAAGAAAAAAGGTGAGTAATTGGCTGCTCCATATTTGTAATTTGTAACAACAAAGTTTAAGTTGCGTATGCTGGAGTTTTATGTCATAGTACACTTAATTTTTCGTGCATATATTCATCTATTTCGTTGGCTCTAACCACAGAACTATAGTGTTAATTTCTGTGGTTCTAACAAAACACGCTGCCATTTCAAGAATGTTCGTAATAAAGTTTTTATTAAAAATAAGTTTCATATGTTGGTGTTTTATGTCAACACCGATTGTTAATTTCATTCTGCACGCACTACTTCGATGGTTCTAAGCACAGAACAAATGTTAATTTTTGTGGTTCTAGCAAAACAAGCTGTCATTTCATGAATATTTATTCAGCGATCACAGTTGGGTTAATCTTGACAACTAGATAAACAACTGTGTCCAAATTTAATTAAAAAATTGAAACACTTTGATATTTCTTTACAGCATCCTTAAAATGCTTCCAAAGAGATATTAATATTTATCTTTAAACCACAATTATTGCGATTTGTCAACTCTACAGACGTTTAGTTAAAAAGTTCTTTGTTGAAACTGATTGCGACTATAATAATAAATATTATACGGAACACTTTGAATCATCCTTCATTCAGATCACAGAGGAAAGATGAATTTGTTTTCTTTCAGATACTATCAGTACGCTTTTATGGTTCTTTTGGGTATTTTTGGACTAACAGGTCCTTTGGTAATGTCTATCCTTGCTACCATAGCTGCACATTCCCTACTAGCAGCCAAAGCAGCCCTAATCATGGTAGGAAGTGTCGCTTTGAAGAAGATGATGGAAAGCAGCCACGGAACATCTAAAGTAAAAGTTACTACTGTTCCACTCCATGAAGAAGCTGATGAATATGATAGGATAAGTAACAGCATTAACCACATACCCTACGGGTATGGTGGGTATGGAAATAATCCTTATAATAATCCTTATAATGCTCATTATCCTGTAGATAATAGTATAAGTGATAATACCGAATTTGCGCCTGTCTTGTATGGGGCGCACGAGACTGTAGCTAAAAAATTATAGGTTAGGATTGTTATTTATTTGTAAGATGTATTTATTTTAAAATAAAATGTTGAGTACACCATTTTGGAACTGATTACACAAAACCCATCAGTGCTTTAATGCTGCTTGACTATCTGACATTATGATAATCTTTTGCCTTCTATGTTCTTTGTCAATCTTGAACTGGGCACACTTTCTTATGGCGTCCATTTCCGCTTGAATGATACTTGAGGTTTTTCCCAAGCTTTCAGAGCGTTGGGTTCTTGGCCCGTATACTCCTATCCTAGTTCCTTCTATTGCTTTTGATCCGTCTGTGTACCATTGAATGGCATTCTTTCCAAGTCTGGTGATGGTATTTGGATCCCATTCCTTTTTGCTGCTTAATTCCGTAACGAATTTCTTGGAAAAGTTATACCTTTTCATCATACCATCTTGTGGCATGTGGTGTGAGGTTGAGAATAACTTCCAAGGATGCCGTTGGGCATGTTCTCATTGCTCCTGTAATGCGTATACAGGCTAATCTTTGAATTTTGGAAAGGTTTTCTCTCGTCGTCCATAGACTAGTTCTGCTACTCCATAAGTGATAATTGGTGTCACTATGGCAGTGTACATCCAGCTCACGATTTTTGGGTTACAGCCCCAATTTCTCCCTGCCAGATTTTTGCACACCATTAGAGCCATTTTTGTTTCTTCTTAGTTGAACGGTCACTGTTTTTGAATATTCATTATTCGATATCTATAACTAAATAATCCTCAAAACTAAAGTTGATTTATGTAAATATGCTTGGGAAGAGTACAGATTTCTGCATTTTTCCGTAGATACATTTTCTCAGTTTTCACATACCCTGTATTATTATTGTTTGTTTTATTTTGAATCGTTTCAAAAGTGAAAATAATTCAATTTATTACATTAGACGACTGACTCTAATCACATTACGAAAGTGTCGTTCAGATAAAGGGAGAATAAAAGTCTAGATTCGAGCAACTTCGACCTGATTGAAAAATAGTATTATTCATTATCACCCGCTAGTAGTCGGTGCGTTAGCGTTTCTTGGGTAGACCATCAGAGCGATTGATGGCCAAGGGTTATAAGGACGGATAATGGACCAAATTAGATTATCTAACGGACATTGGCCAAGCATGTGACGTCAATATTTCTCCGAAATGGTACCTATGAGAAATTCATTTGGTCATTTATTTGAATCACACTAATTGGTTTGGATTGATCAACAGGCTCAAGGTAGGTAGGTATATATATAGACGAAAAATATATATTGGAAAAGTGTCGAGGTAAAATTGCTCGTATGAGGATTTTCTAATAAAAAATTCTTGATTATCTCACAGCTAAACGTTACTTTGAAATTGTAAGGTTAGACTTCATTTAAGGACCGAAAAAGTGTAAGAATCTTAAAAATATCGAATTGGGACTAAACGAGGGATGAAACTGTATACATTTAACAGCATAGCTGGCGAGTGGCGCTTCTCAACAAATATCAAATGTCAAAATTAACTGTTGTGTTTAGTTAACTTAACGCCAACGTTGGTGTCAAAAAACTCTAAACTGTTGAAACGAAGCATTTTTAAAAATATGGTGGTCCATTTTTAGTCCAAGAATTGCAACCTCACTTTAGGAACATTTAACTTTCTCATTTTGGTAATATTTTGACTTAAGGATCTGTAATAAACTTATTTGTCAGACATGTTATTTTAATGTCATTTTTTGTACAATTATTTCTTAATACTTTTGTGTATTGTTTTTTTTGTGTCTACATATATTAAAGTGTATTTATATTAAACTTATATTAATTATTTAAGAATAATGACCCAAAATTTTCAAGAAGTAATATCAGGATTTGAAAGCTTTCATCCCACTGCTATTCCAAGAGGTAGGTGTTTGCTGGAAATATGTTTTTTAATAACTAAATAATTGCGAGATTAATAATTATAGGTATGAAAGATTATGCTATTAACATCGAAATAACTCCACAGCAGCAGAATCTATTGAATTACCATAAGTTAACGATCTTAAGAGACAATCACAAATACTTGAAATCCCATCCGGAAATAAAGAACGTGGTGATTCTCTTACTCGAAGAAGTTTTACGAAAACGACCATCTACGGATATTGATGTGTTTATGGTGAATTATTTTTTTGATAATTCGGAAAAGTTTGCAAAAATTATAGATGGGAGTGAATTTCCGCCGATAGATCCACGACGAAACACTCCTGGTGAATATTTTATCCCTTTCAATGAATATTTTGTGGATATATTTATTTTATTCCAGATGATTTAAGAGATTCCACTTATAGTGATTTAGCGGAACGACCAAGTGAAAAATATCAATCTGTATCGAGTAGTAATTCGTCTAGTTTTGCTTTTTTGGAACGAGCAGGAGAGGTAAGATTAGTTTAAATATCTCGTAAACAAATTTACCACAATTATTATTATTTACCCCCCTTAGTAGCTTAGGAACGCGCTTGAGCATGACAGATAACAGAACTTTACGTTTTATGGTTTGACGTTTAAAGTCAGAAGATCATTCTGATTAATGTTACGATATCCGTGTTATTATGAGGTTTTTATGCTTTAGAAAAATTTGTATTTCAGAGTAAAACTCAGAATTTGCTATCTAGGCTGTTTTTAATAGAGGAATCGAAAAATATGTGTGAAGCTATTATAAACGAAATAGTGGATAAGATTAGCGATAACGAATCGACGTATCAAATTAACAACCGAGTTCGTACGACTAAGCCTTGGAGTAGTCTACATATATCCTTTTCTCAATTAATCACTGGAGGAGGTAGAGAAAGATATTAAATACTACTAGCTACTATTTAGTTTGTTTGCTAACCATTCATGAATATACGAGCAGTAAGATTCTAAGATTTTGTTTTTTATTTTCTTCTACTCGATTTTATTACGTAATAATGTTGCTTCCTAAAAATAATCCAAAAAGGGTTAAACACCCTCTTTATTTACATGTAGAAAAGAAATATCTATACACACAACGGATCCAAAGTTACGTAGGCTGTTCACTATTTGTATCGCTGACTTGAGGTAATACAAATTTGAGGATATTTTGCGTAGATTCGAACAACTTGCTATTATTTTTTAATATGGAGAATAAACTACTTTTTGTCACATCTGCGAAAGAGGTTTTTGTAGCCAAATATCTGAAGAAACTTTTAATAACTCAACTATTTCAATAAATACTAAATCTTATAAAAAAAACCTCAAAAATCGAACGCCAGTGATCTCAATAATCCATTTAAATATTTGTTTACTTTAAAATACCAACAATTTTATTTGACAAACACTAGAATATTCATAAAGCGGATCAGTCAAGCGAGTGTTAAAGCCTGACGTCGCGACGCCATCGACGTCCTCGAGTTATGATATTAGGGAGGACCGCTACCAATCATAAATCTAGCTTATGAAATATCAGAAATATTATAAGCAGTAAGGGATTGGGCAAGGCGAGGTCAAAGCCACCAATGAAGTTGAAATATGAAATTATATAGAAGAGGGGATGGACGCTTGAAGACGCCGAGCGTCGGCGCGTCGATTTTTTTACAGAGGTGGAGAATATTTTAGGGCGGGAGAGTATGTGTTGACATATTTTTATATATCGAGCAACTAACAGGAAACGGAAGCGTATTTAATATACAAGGTGAGCTATAATATTTAACAGGTCGATATAAGTTTGACCGGAGGCTTATGAAATAACTTTTCACATCTTAGATTGCTATGCATGCAAATGACAACAGTACAGTTGTCATTGTGTGAACAATTATTATATATGATAAATAAGTATCTTGAATAACGCAAGCTACCACAGTACCCCGATCAGTTGGAGTTGAAGTTTGTGTGTTTTGACATGTGGTGTGAGGATATATTTCATTCAAATAATAATAACTTTAAAAATAATATGGCGCAGTCAGTACACTCTCTATGAATTGAACTAAATAATAA
The DNA here is from genome assembly GCA_949126875.1 of Lochmaea capreae. NCBI lineage: Eukaryota > Metazoa > Arthropoda > Insecta > Coleoptera > Chrysomelidae > Lochmaea > Lochmaea capreae. Next base: position 889,065 of record OX421395.1, on the reverse strand, counting down.
TTAAAATGAGAGATAGGTATGCTAGAGGTACGAAAATTCGTGATAATGAAAATTTTGACTATGAACTAAACTTTTTATGGACATATTCGTAGTCTACGAGTGCAACTTTGTAAATTTCCATATAAATAATTCCAATTTTGAAGATTTCAAAGTGAGATTATGTTAGATATAGTCGAAAATATATATACATGGAAGGTGGACAGTCTAAATTTGGGGGTGAATGGTGGAATTTGGGGGTCCTAAACATTTCGGAGACCGCTGCACATGTGTCAACACTCGTTAAGGTCCTTTGACTTTGTGACATCCCCATACATGCAAAAAACTATCAATAGAGTACATAATAACGCACTATAATACCATTTTACCACTACCCAGACATGTGCAGTCAACTCGCCGCCCGGTTGCCGCACAGCCATTGTGAACCCCCCTTATTTTTGCTATTTTCGAGTGGCTCAATTTTCCCGATTTTATTATGGAGATTCCCATGCTAGCACACCCACCATGGTCTAGAACCGGTGCTGTACCTTTACTAACTCGCTAAGTCAAATTATCATATAGGTAGATGACATTTTAGATAGACACCACTCGAAAATCATATAAAGATTATTTTATAATGTGTTATTGATAGTGTATGTATTTTTCATAATTTTTATGAAATAGAAAGGACGTAAAAATACCCCTGCCATCAGAAATACGCCCTTCAGTGTATTTAAAATTAAAAAAATGTAATAAAGTGAAGTAGAGTTGTTCAAAGCACTTAACGTCTATCCTTCTCTCCGTGTTTGTATATATATATATATATTAGTTGAATCTTGGATAGCACCTCTTTTGGACCCTCGGGGAGTTGACAAAGCCCAAGAAAAATGGAGCGCTTTAGATGCGATGTCCAGTCAAAGGAATCATCCAAGATGGACTCGGAGATAAGATGTTGATATTGCATTTCTTATTCTTTTTAATGCAACAGGAGAGAATTCGTCTTTCGAATAGAATATCTTGAACGTACTGTTTTTTTTTATAAAAGGATTTTTGAATGAGTTTCTAGCAGATAATCGAAACTCGAAATATTTTAGAAGAGTTCGTAAAAAAACAGTTAAACTAACAATGGGAAAAAAGTGTACACATTTCGAGTCCATTCCTTCACGTAAAGAAGTGACAGAGACAGGATTAATAATCCTCCTTTGTCTTCGTCATCTTCGTCAGCTTCGCCAGGAAGCGAGGGTCTGAATGAAGGTAGTGGACGTGGGGTGGCGGGCGGAAAGTTCAGACTCTCGTCCGAGAGAGAGTTGAAACAAACATACGCGGTGGACTAAATAAATACGATTTTTCTCGAAAATTTTCTTCAATTTAAAAAAAGTAAAGTTAAAAAAAATGGAGAGTGGAATTAATTCGAAATATACGAATTTTAACAACAAAAAATCCATTTTTCCGACGAATACGATAAAATTTCATACGTCTACGCACATTTCTTAATATTTTTGTCTCCATGTAACGTAGAGAAGCTGACCCTTTACCCCCTTCTCGTTTTCCTCTCTCATTTTCGTCCCTTTCGGACATCGTCTACTCTACCGTTCCTACATGTCCATCGGGACCCCTGGGAAAGCGATGCGTGTGTGCACTGCCAAGTGTTTGCTCAAAGATGTTATTGATTTTCAAGTTGTGCGGCGGCCGAGCGCACGGTACGGTACGTCGCCGGCGGTGTGGTGGTGGCCCGTTTCTCTTCCAACAGCGGCGGGGAATCACACTACTACACATTACTTTCTTCAGATGTACCAATAAATGAGAGTGTGCATAAAGGTCGGTAAGAAAGCAAAGTACACTGTACTTTGATGGGAAATTGCATAGAAATGCGTTTGTGGCAATTTGAAGAAGACTTAATAGTGTAATACATCTTCTATTTCGCTGGAACGAATCACTGAAAATGTTTCATTTCTAAAAATACGGTAAAATTTATGTGAAGCTTGAGTTTGTTTTTGTAGGGCCAGCTTCTTGATTGATTGATTGGATCAGCACACCAGTCAAAGGATTGATGTCCTCGGCACCTCAGCCTTAAGGCTTTTTGTGCTCTCGGTTGTGCCGTTTATGTGAAGAGACCAGCAGCCCTTATCAGGCTCAGCAGACTTTTCACTAGGTTCTTCTTGGAGAAATCCTCCCTTGGAAATTCTAGTCCTAGGAGTCTATATCTCCAGTGAGATAGTGCTTCACAATCGAAGATAATGTGAGAGGCTGTTTCCTCCTCTTCCATGCACAACCAACAAATAGGTTCCTCCCTATATATGCCGATTGTATGCATGTGCTTCCTTAGAGTGCAGTGTCCAGTGAGTAAACCCGTCACTATCCTTATTTGGGCCCTGCTAAGGTTTAGTATATCATTGGTCAGCTTCTCCGAGGGTTTTTTAACCAGGAGTTTGCTGTGTTCCTGTTTTTGCACGTGTCTCCAGTACGACTGGTGTTTAGTTTGAGTCCACCGAGATATACAACCACGTGCAGAAGTTTTGGATATCCCAAATACTGGTTCAGGACCAGTGAATGCTGTCTCGGACCCCAGCTTTGCTAGGTTGTCCGCCTTTTCATTTCCTACAATGCCCTTATGCACTGGGACCCACTTAAGAGTAACTCTATTATGGTTAGCCAGGGTTTTAAGTTTCTGTAGACAATCCCAGACCAGTCTAGATCTGATCTGAGGACATGCTAAAGCTTTTAGTGCTGCCTGACTATCAGAGAGTATTAGGATCTTTTGACCCCTGTAACCCCTTTCAATATTCAGTTGCAAACACATATCGATAGCATAGATTTCTGCCTGGAATACAGAAGCAAGATTCCCCAGCGGTGCATGAAAATTGCACCTGGGTCTAGCACCATGAACTCCAGCACCTGTTCCAATGTCAGTCTTTGATCCGTCAGTGTACCACATCAACGTTCCTTCCTGACTGCTTTCTTCCAACCCGTCCCAGTTTAGCTGGATTTGGTATGGTTGGGTGTCGTTGCATCTTGCCAGCATGTTGTCACTTCTCATTTTAAGGAGTGAGTTTGTGATAACTTCTGTGATTCTGGAGTGGCAGGGCCAGCTTCTTGATGGCAGGTTCAACTTTTGTAGTGGCTGCACTCAGTAGTTAATGAAGATGATTTCTGTAGGAATAGATATTTCTTTGCTCTTGATGCACCTCATTCTTGAAAAAGTTTGCTTGCATCAATGTTAACTCAAACTTCGAAAAAATTCATTTCGTCATTTTTTTTTATTTCGGGGAAACTCCTCAGCAAGATTTTTATAAAAGTTGGGAGAGTTTTTTCGGTTTTCTTCGTACAAGTCTTCAAGACAACTGTTGGTTTTTAATTCTATAATTTCCATTTGAAAATTATCATCAATTTGGAAAGGATTTTTAATCAAACGAAACAACACAGTTTGCTCTTTAAGTTTCTGAAAACGCGTTTGAAACTCAATTTTCAGTTTTACCAACAAGTTCAAAAATTTTACTGTTGAGAATTCTGCTTTTCCTGCATTTTTTTACAGCAACTGAAGCGAACAAAATTGAATTGCATCAGAAAGTTCTGGCTATGTACCTAACCGTACGTTTGACCATTTTTAGTAATGTTTGAAAAACGTTGTTTTTTTGGGTTTTGTGGACGAATTGTGGATTTTTATAGATCTTAGGGTTTTCCTTAAATCAAAAATGGCACGCAATCTTGAAAAGGTTGGCTCTATTTGTGTCAATAGTTATTATTAATCAAGACAAACATGTGTGGCGATTGTACAGGGTGCTTAATATATCTGGATAAATAGATTGCATTTTCTATTATTCTTTAGAATTTAAAGGGAAATTGTACTTAAACGTACATAGTGTTTGTTAATTATTACCAAGAATATTGACATGTCCTTAAACATCGATTTTATTGTTTATTGTGAAGTATGTTATTTACTCTACGTAAAGAAATATTGTTAAAACAGGATTTTTGTATTTATATATTCACGATACGATCCTGTATATATTACAGTTTAATTGTAGTTCTTTTTTAAGCTCTTCAACAATTTATTTAACGAAGAAGTTATTTAAAAATCAATTTTTTTTAAAAATGGCGCGGGAACTTTCACCCTGCTCACCCACCATTTTTTTTAAAATTAACACATATTTGGAGGAAAATGTCAATAAATGTTAATAAATAGGTTGTTTTAGTAATATTTATGTATCAGTTGTGGTCTTATATACAGTTGGTTCGGTGAATCTTTTCCCTTGTATGAAATTATTCACATTCTACTTTTTATAGTACGTCTCGTTTCTACTCACAGAATCTAAACCCTCGAAATGAAACCGTTTGTCCCATTACAACATAATATAACAAACAGAGATAGCCATACGATGAATGTTTTGCCACTCAACAGAAGTTCTGTGGTTTTGTACATTGACAGACGAAAGACTTTGTTTACATTTTTATTCTACATTTTTGTCCATTTTTTTGCCACTTGTATATAAATTTATTTCGAAAACAGTTGTTATAACGACTAACTTATACCTGAGTGTTCGAATTATTGTGGTAAGTAAATATTATTACACCAGCTTCAATACAATAATAACTAACGTTCACCGTCACTTTAGCCACATTCTAATTAAACCATCAATCTACGACCTACGTGTTACTGAATGTATTGCGTTTGTATATGAATGATGACGCATGGGAAAAGATCCACCAAACCAACTGTAGGTACTCTCTTTTTGTGGAAAAGATTAATTTTCTATTCATATTTTTGCCTTAATGAATTTTCACCAATTTTTGTAAATTAAAATTTTTATAATATAAATTTTATTTTTAACAATTTACATCCCCGTCAATGATCTGTCCATAGCTCTCTCACACACACACATAACACACATACAACCCATCAGTGCGCTAAATTGAAATCTTTCAGAATTGCCGCTACTAGGAACAGCATCCACCTCCTTTTCATCCTCTTCTCTCCACTCTCCTTTCCCGATCTTCTTTCCTCTCTCCACCGCCACGAGTAAATATCGTTCCTCTTCTATAATGAGGTCCAGTGTATGTCCGGCAGGGAGCGTGCGCGTATCTCTCTTCGCGACTTCAGACTTAGCAAAAATTCGATATTAATATCGGAAGCATCCAGCGTCGGCATCGGGGCGGAGAGAAAGGAAGCCTGCAATGCGCCACGTCTACCAATAGCACGAAGCCAGGGTATGAATATGATGGATTTATGGAAGTAATATCCAGAAGGTCGGCCATTGGCTCGAAAGGTTTTACGTTTCTCGCGATTTTGGAGGGATAAAGGGGAGAAAAGTTTTCATTGCATCACGCGCTTTTTTTTTCTTCCTTTCTCTTCATATATACTTCTCCTTCGGTCAACGGAAATATATTTATATCCTGGCAAATTTTATAGCAAACTTCTTGATTCCTAAGGTTGCTGTATCTCAACCAAATAACTTTTTTTACAAAAAAATATGAAATGGAAAAGTTTCTGGATAAAAAATTTTATGGCTCAGACAAATTTTACTAGACACAACGTTTCAATAGTTAATTTGACGAAATTTAGAATAAATGCAATAAATCGTTGTATCGAAATAATAACAGAAATTGTTACCTACAAAGTTGATAAAGATTCAGTACAGATTTTAAATTTCCCTTTTGCAGAGTTTCATTTCCCCATATTTAGGAAAATGGAAAAAAGTTAGGTGTAGATACTAGGTAACCTTGGGCCTGGATCCTACAGGATTGTCGTTCAATTCGCTTAAATCTTTAATTTACAGCTAACACTTGGAAAAAACTATACAAAAGGTGCTAGTGTTGATAAATGTATGCCCCCAGTCGAAACGAACAAAGGTTCTCTATTTAAAGAGATGTTACGAACGTTTTCCAAGAATCAATCAGAGAACTGCTCAATTAAGGCTGTATCTTTCGAGAATATCATAATTTCCATCTTGAGCATGCACAGATCACACAAGAGCATCTGTTGAAGGTTGTTTAAGAACATATGTTAAAAGACTGTAAAATGTGGTTATTAAATTCATTTTTTTTTGTAAAAATCGGATATTACTTTTTTAAGGATATTCTTAATAGTTCTACAACAAAAAATCTCTTCTCTCTAAGGTTAAGTTCATTTTCCATTGGCTGTAAAAAATCCTGAACTCAACTGTTGGATTTAAACACAGGTTTTCTCTCATTCAAAGACTATATATCTGTTGCAGTGTAACGATTCCGCTTTTATGTCCTTTTTCCGAGCTATTCACACTTTTTTCAAAGCCAACCACACACACACCGCGCCACCAAATCCTTATCAAGACATCAACATAGTTGTGGTTAACCGTGTGTCAGCAACCAGCGCGCCGGTCGTATTACAACCAACACACTTACCCCTTTATACGTCTTTTCATGGTTGTCGTTTTTATAGACAAACATATAATAGGCCGATCCAAATATAACAGCATTTTTAATAATAAAAAAACTATTATATACAGAATGTCCCCGCTATACGAGTTTTGTCTTTTAAGTGATGCATATAACAACAAATAATATCAAATGTCGAAATTAACTGTTTAGTTAACTTAATGCCAAAGTTTTGATGCAGCACGTAAGCGAAGATCGACGCATAGAGCATCTATCTGTAAAAAAATTAGTTTCTCCTTGGATATCTGTTGACGGAAGAACTATTTTGAACGACAGTGCTTTGAAAAACTGTATTTTTGTAGCTCTATAGACGGTATTTTTTATGTAATATTACGAAATCAAATCGTACCGGCCTAATAATTGTTCTTACATTCGAAGATTACACGAAACAAAAAGGTTCATTGAAGCGGAAGTAAGAAACTCTCACTTAGTTTTCTGGTTCAACTCCTGCCACCGCGTTCACATCCGCACGATCTGCATACCGACGACGTCGAGGACGAGACGGCGTTCGTCGTCCTCCTTCATGATCCCTAGACCTTTTGACTTTTACCTCTAATCCGCTTCGGAAGATTCTAGATGGTTAATTTTGAAAGGATATAAAAGACTGTTGATCTAGTTAGGCAAATATCCGAAAAGACATTACTATAATTTTTCTTCTTTTATTTAACCATCACGTACAGATATGTCCGAATTTCCATTACAAGATTCAGCGGACCGCGTATAACTGTAATTAATAACAGTAAATGTCAATGTTACAATAATAATGTTGGTGATTTAGATGGAAGAATGGGGAATATTTGTTGACGAAGTATTGTCGAATTTCTATATTGTGATTACACCCCAAGTTAAGAGATTAAGCGTGCAAGGGTACACACGAAATGGGGAAAATGACCACTGGTCAGTTGGGATTATATTTTATATTATTTCCGGAATTGTAACTTAATCGATAACAGAATTAGAGAATACAAAATGTACTGTTTATTTTGTGTTGTTGAAATACAACGGGGTCCGGTGAATTATTATCCAGAATATCCAGAGAAAAATCAAAAAAAAATTTTTTTTTCAACATTTTAATGGCAGCTATTTCGTCCGATATTTTCAATAAAACACAGTTTAAATGTGTCAAACATTGAATAGATGAGGCTTTTACTTGATGAAGATCCATACTAAACGGATGAAATACTAGGCTTGTTCAACTGAAACCCATCTTTGGTCAGGTTAGCCTTGGAAACAATTGTAATCATTCAACTGGCGTTTTCCAACATTAGTAGTGTATATATGTAAACGTCACACTGATCTGTTTATTTCGTTTATATTTGACAGCGATTGTAAGTATTGTGACTTTGAAATGGTGTATGTTGTTAACAATCCGTCCAAATGTGATAAGCGTGCGGTCATTCAATTTTTGTGTGCTGAAGGTGTGCAACCGTTGCAAATTTATACGCGAATGCAAGCAGTGTATGGAAACGCATGTTTTGCATATCCAACTGTGAAGGAATGGTGTCGAAAATTTAAGAATGGAGAAGAGAGGACGAATGATAAGCCACGACCAGGTGCATTGATTACTGCATCAACAGACAGGAATGTGGCATGTGTGGAAGGCCTGATTAGAGAAAATCGTCGAATTTCAATCAAAGCAATTTCAGAAAATGTTGGTGTGAGTATAGGATCTGTCCATAGTATCGTACACAAACTAGGTTACAGCAAAGTTTGTGCGCAATGGGTTCCTCGTCTTTTGTCTGAGGACCAAAAAAGCTTGCGAATGGGCTTGTCTTTGCAACACCTCACGGAATACAGTCAAAATGGTAATGACTTTCTCTCGTCAATAGTTGCTGGCGATGAATCTTGGTGTCATTATTTTGAACCATCCAGTAAGCTGTCATCGATGCAATGGAAACACGCAAATTCTCCGCCACCAAAGAAGTTTAAAGTTCAACCTTCTGCAGGCAAGGTGATGTTGACATTTTTTTTCGACCATGAAGGACCCTTGCTGATAAAGTTTACAGAACCTAGAGTGCATATCAATGCAAACCTGTATAATGAAACTTTGAACAAGCTCCATCAAGCAATAAGAAGAAAACGTCCAGGGAAGCTTTCACGTGGTGTTATTCTGCTTCACGATAATGCTCGGCCTCATGTTGCCAACGTAGTGGAAGAAAATCTGCAATGAAAGAAATGGAGGATATTAGAGCATCAACCCTATAGTCCCGATTTATCGCCTTGCGATTTTCACATCTTTGGGTCACTAAAAAAGGCGTTAAAAGGTAACCGTTTTCAGTCGGACGCAGAAGTACAAAACGCTGTGAAAGAATTCTTCCAGCAGCCACAAGAATTCTATAAGCAGGGTATACATCGGTTGGTGAAACAGTGGGATATATGCCTCAATTGTAGTGGTAGTTATTTGTAACTGTACTTGCCAATAAATTTTTCCTGGACCAAAGATGGGTTTCAATTGAACTATCTTGTAAAACAATTTAATTTGTTTAAATCTTCATTATATTTGAACTAAGTTCAATATACAATTCGTGACGTGTTAGCGAAACCTCATTGCTGTTCCTTTAGCAAAGGAAGCGACTGGACTAAGAATTCTTGGACCCAGCGACATTTACGGCCTGACGAATTCGACAATTGCGGAACTAGCTAAACGTTACACCCATGCTCAATCTCTAAAGAACATGGGATGGAATCAAGGGATGCAGTCTTGCCAGGATCACTCTAGGAGACCCTGGGAAGCTGGTGTCGGAAAAATATTTGGCAATGACCAGGAAAAAACTACGTTTAACGGTAGGATTTCTGACTGGCTATTGTCAATTAAGAAAACACCTCCATACAATGGGGCTAGTGGACAAACCTCTATGCAGGATGTGTGAACAAGAAGATAAGTCTGTCAGGGATGTCTTATGCGAGTGCCTGGAGTTAAGAGAGTGTGTGTTCGGTGAGTCTTGGCCTACATCTGCCGATATAAAGGAGATGTCTCCTAGTGACCTGTCCACCTTCCTGGAAAGAACATGATGGAAGATGACCTAGGAAAACAGTCTGGTCGTCCACTTCCAGATCTTTCTTTCACGTTTCCTGTAGGTAGATGTCACGAAATAACACTTTCACTGTCTTGGAACTTGGAAAACGTCGGCAACTTTTTTCTGAACAATATTAATTGTGATGTAAACTTGGCCTAAATTTGAAAACAACCAATAATTTTCAGCATAGGTATATCCGATATTTGTGATCTCCTCTAAATTTTGTGGAGTATAGTTTATTGAGGGAATTTTTTATTAAAAATCTCCACGAGTTCGAAATTACCCTTAAACAGGAGAATGCCCCGTCGTATGCCACTCGTAACGTCAACAAACATACAGTAAAATTTAGCAATTCTAGTTTCATGGGATAATATAATTATTCCGATTATAATTTCAGAGTACAGATGTCAATAGTAGTTATATATCGATTGAAGGGTGAGCATTTGTCATAGTGTGGTGCGGTGGGTGGATATAGTCGGGACTGACCGGCGGTCAGCAGCCGCCCCCTGGAGGCGGCGGCGGCGGGAGGAGGCTGCAAGGGGAAACTCTCTGATCAATACCCAGGTCTACCGCCGTAGTGCCAACAAAGCAACTATAACGGATCCTGGACTATTGTTCATCAGGAGATAAAATGGGAAAATGGATTTTCTTCTCGCTCTCTTCTCTTATAGCGCCGTTTCTCTCGCCAGCATTTCTCTCTGTTGTTTTTCTGTTTTATGATCAACTTTTGTAGAACAGTTAATGTCGGAATTATTATATAGTGACCAAATAAGACCATTTTTTTTTTAATTTCGTGGGTTGTTAATTCAATACCAATATCAAATGAGAATATTTTCCAGGTTTTTATGTTTATGATAGGACTTTCTTCCAAGTTTTTGACGATAACTGTGGAATCATCCATCGCTTTATATTTTAAAAACGTTTGAAAATCACGCTTCGATCTTCAGTCGGTCAAAATTTCAGCTCAAAATTTTTGTTATTATAGTCTCTATGATTTTTAGATTTGTGTCAAATGAGCAGAAAATGAGCTTTAGCATCACGAGCGAGCGTAGCGAAGCTGATAGTTAAGGGTACAACTGTTTTTGCCTACCGAATAAACTAAAAAGTACGAAATTATAACAAAAAACTTTTACCGTTTAATTGAAAAATTCATGTGAAATGTCAAAGCAATCAAGTGACAGATGGAAAACTTCAAAAATCGTGGCGTTGTGAATTTTCCGCTTAACAAGCCTGGCGCCTGAGGTATATGCAGCAAATGATGTATAAACTTACTATAAACTCAATTTTATTAATCAAAATTCCATAGATATACTTTTATATATGAACACCTATTAATTCCATCCTGTAGGATTACGATATTAAATTTGTTGTTTTTGTTAAATATTGTAAATTCCATTTTTTCCTGGTCTAATTCTTTCGTTTGTCTATCTTTATCTCACCGTGGTTGTCTTGTTTCTCTATTTTATGGGTAACTTTTGCGCGGCCACGGGCCTTCACGATCCATAAAAACTAATGGAAACACGTTTCCTGATTAAGTACGTGATTATTCTCGTTAGAAAACTTTGGGACTCCATCAAATTATATCTACAAATTTAGCAACTTTTTATTTAGAATTGTTGCAAACTTTCAACAGGAATTAGTGTTTGGGTCGTTGGTTGCTGGCTTAAATTTTAAATTGTATCAACATATCCACATTTAGTACATTACCAGGCAAGCGAGAAAATTATTGCCATTTTTTTTTTTTCTTTTGATCCCTTATCTCGAAAATGCAAATTTTTCAGGTATAAATTGTGTGACAATTTCAAGTTTCTTGCAGCTGAGATTGATAAAATTTTGGAAAAAATAGTTAAATATCTAAAAAGTATGTGGCTAAACAGCAATTTTGTAGTTTTTTGCCATGGGCGTACGATCAAATCTTTGAGAGAGAATAATTTGCAAAAACTTTCATCCACCATGAGCGTATATTTAGATTTTTTTGAAATCAACTGATTGGTAAACATTTTCACATATTGCGCGTATTATGGAATGTTTGAAAGAAATTTATTTGCTATAAAACAGTTTCAATGAAAACATTGGATGAAGCACATAGGAAAGAAAAAATTATTAAAAATACACCATTTTAAAAAGATAAACACTTTATTTGACTGGGCTATGTTGCCAGTTCTCTCTTCCAGACCAGTTCCACTTAGTTCTGTGGTTCTAGCAAAAGCAAACAACAATTGATTTGACACCGTAGCAGTTCGGTTCTACTCTTGCACGTTCGGGTTCTTAAAGTATGGCTAGTTCGTGAGTGACATTACCTACTTGTCAATTATTTTATGTCATACGTTATATACATATTATTTTTTTCTATTGCGTCTATCTTATTTTTACTTTCAAAAAATAAACGTATTTATACGCGTTCTAAAAAAGCATTAACTAAAAATTAACCAAACAAAATGGATTTTCATCCTTCCGATATTCCTAGAGGAATGAATCCTTACAATCTGGAAGATCTAACCGACGAGCAGCAATATGAATTAAATATATTCAAACTGAAACAGCTTAGAAAGGATCACAGGTAAGAATTCGTATAAAAACCCCTCCAGTTATTTTATTTTTCCGAATGTTTGACAGATATTTAAAAAAACATCCGGAAATAAAATGTATTACAAATACTTTGCTACGAGCTGTACTGAAAACCCAACCTATGCATGATATCAAAGAGTTTTTCGGCGAATACGTATCGAAAAACCGATCAAAATTAGAAAAAATTATAACAGACTCCGGATCGGGTTTGACTGGATCAGATGACGAATCAACTGACGCTTATGAACCTCAAATATGTAAATTTAAACCTAGAGAAGCAGTGTGGATAAAGACACAACCCACTATAATAGAATTATATGAACGGATTCAAGATATGTCTTGCAACAAAAAAGCGAATGTAAAGAAAAGTATCTAGTGATATGCTGTTGTTGAATTAGAATTATTTTAAGATGTTATTTACGTAGCAAAAAGAATATATACCTACTATCGTTTGTGTTGCCTTTATTTTTAAAATCAATGTTTGTGTGTGGAAAGAGAATGGTTCAGAAGCAATGGTCTCTTCCACCATGTATTCTCATTGCAGCTACAGGATGAAGATCGAATTATGTCAAGCTTGGCAAGATGAGCGGAAAATCTCCCATGATTAGTTTTAATTCTAAATATCCTACTTGATGAATGTCAATAGGTAAATTACTGTGAAATACTTAGAAAATTCCAAGAATCCTTTTGGATAGGCTACTTTTAGTCCAGCATTGGCTTGGTAGCTTTTTTTGAAGAATATATCAATTCTGGTGAAGTCTGAGCCCCTTCCAGAAGTCCAGGTACGTATTTGTTTGGAAAAAGCTTAATCAGATGCCAAGGATAGATGCTGGTGCTATGAAGCTACCTATATGAAACTCTCCTTTGCGAAGGAATCTTCCTCGTGATTGCTATCTTTACAGGAATGGTCAGGAGAACAGATTTCAGACAATTTTTTGACAGTAGACGAGTGAAACGAAAAAGAAGAACACCTGCAAATATCTTTCCATTGTTAGTTTGATACAGGTTAGGTTAGGACCCAACTAAAATTTAAGGAAGTAACAAATATTTCAAAGCTCAGCTTTGGATAAAAACCCTTCGTTTGTCTATAAATATTTTTTCAAGATGGATAGATACTAGAAAATATATTTAGTGTTAAAATAAGGACTAGTCCTTATCAAGTCCCCAGTCAGGGTTTTATATATAAGTTTTTCTTCTTTGCTGCGGCCTTCGTTCTTTCCATTTCGACTTCATTTATTTTCACTATTGTCATAATGACCTCTATAAACCACTAGAAGTAAATAGTGTTTTGTAGGAAATCGACCATCATCGATTACCTTTATGTTCAGGCGGTTCAAAGTCAAATGATATCAGGAAATTAGAGTTTTATAAAAGTCGAATGGAAAATCTCAAGTCGGTTTTTCTTATAAAGATAGCATCTATCAATTCTTAATTGAATATAAAAGGAATTCTTCTGCTGAAGATGATATATATGTTAACAAACAACATACGTGGGTTGTATTTCAAGTGTTGCATATAATAACAGTTGGCGCCTGACAATGTCTAAATTAACTGTCACACCAACTCAAATGGAGGTCGACACAAACGCACCTCCATACAAAAACTTTACTGAATAAGGTAGACAAGGAACTCTCAACCAGGCTATTGAAACTGAGTAAGAGACATTTGAAGACAGTTACCGACCTAGTGACTGGACATCTGCACAAAATGGGCAAAGTTAGTAAGTCTATGTGCAGGAAATGTGAGCTCTGTTATGAAACACCTACTTACATACTCTTCTTCTGTGAGATCTTACATGGACTCAGACGGAAGCACTTTGGAGAGGAAACAATATAACCATTACAACTACTGAAAATCCCTCCAGTCAAACTAGTGGCGTACATAGAAGACACAAACCTTCTGGAATGGGAGTAGATAACATGGGAAATGGTACAAAGATTATTCAGTTGAGCACAAACCAATCGAATGAATGATCAAAGGTTCCAGCTCCCAGAAGAGGCAGTTATCGCCAACAAGCGAGTGCAAAAACTGTTTTCAGAATTGGTTCCAAAGGATGCAAAAATGCATTCCTCTTCGTGGAGTTATCTAATCCTTTAGACAAAACATTTGCAGAGCTATCAAAATTTATGAAATAGGTTCGCTGGTTTACAAATCATTTCTATCTTATATTTTCTGTCTGATTGTTTGGAATAAAATTTCATTTCTTTTAGAGAATAAGAGAAAAAAAGCCGACGCACTTCAAAATTAAAACATTTACATCTCATCTTCGTTGATTACATTTCCGATTCTAAAATTAATGTCTTTCCCTCGACTGAAATGCAAAATCAGAAGCAATCTCGAGTTCTAAAAACGAAATTATGTCTCCCCATTCACTTTGTCCTTTTACTCCGAACAATTCAAATACTCAATCATTTTGTAGAAATGATGTATTTTAATGTTACAAAGTTTTAATTCTTCTACCAGGAGTGGAAGGACGTCACATTGGAAATATCTTCAAATTTCCATTTAAATGTATTCGAGGTCCTCCGCTTTCTACTGAAATTGCGACGGTTTTTATATCTCCGTCGAGAACAGTATCAAAAGTTAATTTGTGGTAAAATCTGAGTGGAATTCTGTCTTCTGCCCTCTAATGATAATGATGGAAATGTGCTTTTTCTAATTTTGTCCCGGCGTCTGTCTTTTTTTTTTGCTGTAACTAGATGTGGTCGAGTTATAGCTCTCCGAGGACCTTAAAATTACTTTACGTCTTACGGCTGAAATTTACTCAAACTTACATAAATTATAGACCAAAATCTTTAATGGAATTTTATTAAATTTCATTGTTCCAAGGTTCAAATTAAATAAATGCATAGGGGTATTACAGCTTCGTATTTTTACGAATCTCTGCGTGTAGGTGAGGGGCAAAATGGTATTTCTCCTGTCATTTCCTTCTTTTATTAACGTCAATACCACGTCACACGAGCGATATAATGAAAAAGTTAAGCTGAAACGAAAAACAGCAATTCTCTGCGCTTATTCTGGCTGTGATAAGGCGATCAGCGCAATAACGAATCGACATCTGAAGGCTATGAGGTGGTCGAAAGAGGAACGTCGATATAACTAGGGCCGGCTTTTACTTTATATAAAAAGTTATTGGTCAAAATGTAGATACCTTATTGAATTTGGAAAGATGTTTTTTTTTCTTATTGTATACACTAAAAAGTCTTCCAAATTTTCAACATAATCCGTACTGGAGGAGTCCCCTACAAGTTCTTTGTTCTTATTTTCAAAACAAAACATTATTTCAGTCTAGAATAGGCACGACCAACCTTTTCAAGATTGCGTGCCATTTTTGATTTAAGCACATCTACTCAGACTGCTATTTATATTTTGAGCCTAATAATGAAAAGACAGTAATTTATTATTAAAAATGGCTTTATTGTTTTTCGAAGTATTCTCCATGATGATCAATACACTTTTGCTTGCGCTCGAACCAATTTTCGTAACACTTTTTCCATTCCGATTGAGGTACCTCCAAAAAATGGTTTTTGAATGCATCAACATCTTCTTCAGGTGCCGAAAAACGTTGGCCACGTAATTTATTATTGATATGCGGAAATAAAAAGAAGTCATTTGGTGCCAAATCAGGGCTGTACGGAGGATGACCCATCAATTCGACGTTTTGGCCAGTCAAATAGGTGGTTGTTTTAGCCGATGTGTGAGAACTGGCATTGTCATGATGAAGAATGATCCTTCGTTGCCGGTTGTTTTTTCGTATTTCATGAAACAAATGGTTGTGCACCATTCAAAATTCACCGTTCTACGTTGCTCTAACGGTACGACTGCCACATGTCCAGTTATTCCGAAGAAACAGGTGATCATTTGCTTCGAGGTGCTTCGCGCACGAACCACTTTTGTCGGATTGGGTTCGTCTTTTAAGACCCATACAGTGGATTGCGGTTTTGTTTCGGGCTCATATGCATAGATCCAAGATTCGTCACCTGTGTAGATGTTATACACAGCTTTTGATGCACCGCGATTGTATTTCTTGAGCATTTCTTTGCACCAATTGACACGAGCATCCTTTTGAGCTTTTGTCAAATTATGCAGGATCCAACGCGAACAAATCTTTTTAACAGCTAAATGTTCATGCAATATCTTATTGATGCTTGTCATACTAATGCCCAAAGATGCCTCTATCTCGCGATATGTCACATGTTGATCTTGCTTTATCAGTTCGTGCACAGCATCGATGTTTTGTGGCAGAACAACTGATTTTGGACGACCTCCACGACTTTGTTCCCCGAGCGAACTGCCGCCACGATTAAATTCGTTATACCAGCATTTAACAGTGGCCGAGGATGGGGCTTCATCGCCAAAAGTGAGTTGATCGATGCACTCTTGTCTTGATAAGCCACGTCGAAAGTCGTAAAAAATCATCGCACGAAAATGTTCACGAGTTAATTCCATTTTTTGATGACACAAAATTTTCAAGTCGGTGTAGATAACACAAGTTATAGTTAAATGACAATAAGTTCTGAAGAAGGTTATTGTTAAAAAGATCAAACTTTGGTAAGCCAAGGCTCAAAATATAAATAGCAACCCTCGTATTAAAATTCGTCCACAAAACCTCCAAAATCAACGTTTTTCAAACAATATCTAATATGGTCATAAACGCATAATAGAAAACATCACCTTTTATGGTAATGTTTTCTGCGTTTTGATGCTGCTATGAATAGATGCGTCTTGTGCACATTTGAATTAATTTGTTTGCTTCTTTCAAAGCGAAAACTACAAGATAATAAGTCAATTTTTTATGTAGGTACATTGAGCTTTTTCTCTTATAAACATGTATGAAACAATTAAGAAGAAACGTAAAGTGTTCGCTGTTTTCAAGACTCTTGGATGCAAGTTATAAGATCGCTAGTCTTATTGCGAAAGAACAACAAGCGCTTAGCTGTGGCGAGTTAATAAAGACGCAGCTGTTGAAGAAATAGTCCCAGATAAATGCCCACCATCACTGAGCTTTTTGAAGAAGCTGTGCAGTGCTTAAGCAGGTTACATCTAGCAACCAAGGACGATTGGTTCAAGAAATGAATTAGTGACTAAAATTTTGCATCAAACGGAAATCTAAAACTTGGAGCTGCCATTACCTGTTCATTGCATCAATCACCAGGCTTTCTGTTTGTGTAAAATAATTGAAATGTACCATGTCTGCTTTTGAGATGAATCTAAATCTCTTTAGGAAACAGATCGAAAATAAAAATTTGTTTACTTCAATTGCTGTGAAAAAAACCGGATAACAAAGACGACCTTTCTTCTTCTTCATTTACAACGACCATTAGTTTAGCAAACCAAGAGCTTCGCAAAACAATCAATTACATATAAAATCGATACACGACAAGAAAAAACAATAGTTACTATAGGTCACTCTAAGCCCTTTTGTACACTGTTGGTTCCGGGAAATCCTAGAAAAAAGAGCTTTACTTTACTTTTTTCTCCTTTAAGATCCTGTGGTAATCTTTAATCAAGGACATTATGTTATTTTAATCTTGGAAAAATTAGATTTTTTTCCTTCTCACACTTAATTTCTTTGTGAAATGTCAAAAGTATACATAAAAATGTGTAGGTATATCATTGAAAAATGTGATTGTTTATTAAAATTCCACTGGATCCTACCCTGTAAACGTGGACCGAACGGGGGCGGCATAATCAGCCCTA
Source organism: Lochmaea capreae (assembly GCA_949126875.1). Lineage (NCBI taxonomy): Eukaryota > Metazoa > Arthropoda > Insecta > Coleoptera > Chrysomelidae > Lochmaea > Lochmaea capreae. Next base: position 871,393 of record OX421395.1, on the reverse strand, counting down.
GATTGCCGTCCGATGAGATCCCCAGAAACTGATCAGACACAGTCATTATCTTGGCAATACCGAATTAGGTGGTAAATATTCATGGGCAGAATCTAGTTGGCTGTACGACTACGACGGTCTTGATTAGTTATAAGACCACCCGCTCTACCCCCCCGATAACCCCGTTTCATTGCGGACAACGTCATTACCATGTCAAAAGACCACCTTCTAGGCTGATATTGCTTCCTACACCGTGTGCATTTGGAATTTGCCTTTTGCTTTAATTACTAAAACTGTCAGTATCTACCTACCTTTTTTTTAATCTGAAAATATTAGTGAAGGCTTCAAAGTTTACAGCAGTGCAATACTACCTAATTTCCAAAAAACATTCCTGGTTAGCTTAGAGTTAAACCACCAGATGGAAAATCAGTCAATTTTCAACTGTAAATAATGGTTTTTTTGCTCATAACTTCGGACTTGATTAATATTTATTGAAGTCTAGTTTCGTAGATCTCTTAAGGAGGGAGAAAGGATTAAAAACGTTTTATATGTCAAACTGAAGAAAAAAAATGTTATTTTCACTGAAATCCCACCTTTTTAAACAATTTTCCTCTACTTGAACGGTCGAGGTGAGTTCTATATTTGCACTTTTACCGTCTTTACAAGAGAAACAATGTGAAATGGTGATATATTTCCAGGATCATTATAATTTCTTAAATAAGAAATATGTCACTTGCAGAATAAAAAAGAGAAAAAAACCAGTAGTTTCAGTTACGTAGGTGGCAGGTGTGGGGTTCCGCTTTTGTATATATTCTCCGTTCCCTAGTAAACCCCTCTGGCGGCCATCCGACACAAACACTCTTGGAAGAAAAGCACTTTCATAAATCTGGTGCGAGATATATGTGCTCACAATTTCCGGGATCCGGCCGTTAAGTTCGCTGGCTGCCGTAGCGAGAGCACACTACCCAGTGTTCCTGCTGCCCTGCAGGTCCTACCGTCTGCTTACTTTATTTACTTTCTGATTTTCTCTATATAATATTTAAAAGATACTGTTCTCTGTCAATTTTAAAGAAACTGCTACGATGTGAAAACCGTGTGCACTCTCATGTGATGTTACTTTACATTTTTTATTTATAACACTAATATGTGTCTAGCTTAGAACTATCTCCAGCGTTTGATAAGCTTAATTTCCGATGATATGTTAAGTTTTCTCTAATATTGTTACAAATTTTCTTGACAGTTATTTCGAATGGGGTTAACTTCAATTTTCTCTGGCATGTCCGAGATATTGGCGTTTATGTTTGTAGGCGAAACGTGTTTCTACTTTCAAGTAGTTACCAAAGTATGGTTAAATAACCGAAATTCAATTTTGGCAGATAAGGGAAGAAAGGTTCGTATAAATGACAGGTTAATACGGGCTGTAGCCTAACGACATTTATCTTTATTACAGAACTTTTCAGTGTCTAAGAAGGCTTTTACAAAAGCCGAACTGGCAGGAATTGTTGAACACTTAGAAGATGATTTCTAAGATTTTTCGGTCACCTAGAGCAGAGTGGATCCAGATTACGTCTCCGAAGTTTAGTATGTTCTTGATGCTGAACATAGTGAAGAGAATAATCTTCAAGAACAGCAAGATGTATTTTTTGAAGACGCGATTGAAGAGAAGACTTCAACTTCAACGTACTCAGTTTCTAAAGGTGATTTTCTTTTTATATATAAGCAAAGAGGGAAAGCAATATTCCAGATAGCATGCATCTTTGGAAATATAGACTTAAAGGTGCAGAAACTTGCTGCTTTATTGGAAGTACAGCTTTCAAAAAGCATAGAAGGCAATCAACAAGTCAGATTGAGGTAGAAGTAGAAGCAAAACGGTGCAGAGGACCTAATATACGAAGAATTGCGTCAAAGAAAAGATGTTCAACCGCAAAGATTTTACTTATTACAAATGAGATAAATGTGGCGTACATCTTCGTCTTACAAAAGATAAAAACTGTTTCAAGACTTTTCATAGAATAAATTTAGCATTTTTTCATATTGTAGAAAATTTGATACATCGAATTTTTGTATTTTTAAAACAATATCCGATTAAATTTAGATTTTACTTCCTCTCTTACAGTAAAATATCGGCACTGGCATCATCGTTTTCAACTTTACGCTTAATATTCGTCCTCGTCCATTCTAATGAATTAATTATTCTTAAAGTATCGTTTTGGGGGTTATTGTAGCTTTTAGTGATATTTGTCAAACTACTAGAAAATTCGAGCTTTGATAAAGTCTGCTGCGGTTAAAAGTTTATAATTATTGAACAATTATGTTTCTTAGTTAAGGTTTTTCCATTATCGAAGGTTTTTATACTTAAAGGAGTTCAACGGAATTATATATTTGTTGGTCGTAACCTATATTGGTATAAACCCTGGAGAGATCTCAAAAGAGAGAACCGGATATTGACAAGGAGAGTAGGCGAAACTCCAACATAAATAAGATAAAGAAAATGAATATAGGAAATGGGAGATACAGAAAGATCTATTGATGAGAGGAAGGGTCACTGGGGGTGGAAAAAAAATAAAAGAATGAGGGCTATATTTATTTGAGGTGGTTAAGATGCTGGGTATACAGCTAGATATTTTCTTTTTTGATAAAATGGACGTAAATTTCTTCACACTAATTCAAGGTAGAATATTAATTTTCTAAAAAGACAATAAATACAATCTCAGAAGGTAGAAGCATGTTAAAAGTTGAGAACAATATTAATTTAAATCAATAAATTCATCTTCATCTTGAGTCTCACAGTCTATAAATGTAACTAATATTTTATGGTAAGTAAAATAAGTACTTAAACATAATATTTTTTAATGTATCTAGAAAAAACCGGATCTGTATATACGATGCACGTTTGTTTTAACGACCGGCAAGTCTTTATCAGCGCTACATGAAAGTGCCGACGACGAGTGAACCTACTATTCATTGTCTACTCGTATGTGTGTACGGTGGCTCTGCTGTGCGCCTTTCACTTTACCCCTACTCCGCGATGGATGTAACGCGACATGCGATAGGTAGACGCAAAACTTTTAGGATATAGAATAAAAGTTTCACTTTAAAATATTTCGATTTCGGCATTGTCTTGTTGTTTTTCATGAGTTGTGTTTATTTTTGGTGGTGAATTTTTTTTAAAAACATCAGTAATCTGTAACTTGTTCTGGTAATCTACATAATGTAACTCTGCCATCAAAAATGTGTTGAGAACCATATCTATAATTCTAGTTCATCAAGTAAAGACTCCATCTTGAGCATCTGCAGTGAAAATGAAAATTTTAGAAAATAGAGGAATGCGGAGTATTTTCAGAGTACCTGAATAGATTCAGCGTTATTGAATATATGATCTAGTGTACCAACTACAAGAACTAGTTCAACAGAAAATTCTGGATTTTAAAAAGGTTTATTATCATATAATAATTTAGGTATAAAATATACAGACAAGTTTTCACAATTTAATCTGAAAATTCTTCATCGCTAATAGCACGCCCGTAAAAACAGACATATTTTTAATTCACTTGGGGTAAAAATAATTTAAAAAATTGAGAAATCTGGAACTAACGTCCTGAGAACGCAATCCATCCAGTACATGTTCACCTGATACGCCATCTATTAATAAAATCATGATTTGCAGAGGAGCCCCATTCCGGTTTGTCTCTACACTGCCGATTTTCTGTATCTGACAGAATTAATTTGGCTTTGAAAAGCTTTGCTTTCATGTGGCATTCAGGTGTTCATCTGTTCATGTTCAATTCACGGCGCCTAAACACATACACCATCAACCCCAAATTTTTTTTCTTTTGATGCTTACATCGTTTCGCCTCTCGCACATCCCAGGGACGAATTAATTGAAAATTTATTTTCAGTAAGAAAAACGATTTTTTCCAGCAATATTCCTATGCCCCTGATTCGTGTGATAAAAGAACAAATTTTTATAAAAAATACACTTTTATGTGGGTTTTAAGTCCGAAAATAGAGTATTTGTCATATAACTAAATGATAATAGATAAGGATTTAAAGTTTAACAAGTCAAATTAAGTTATATTTTAATGTTCTATGCCATACAGAATAATAAAATAGAGTTAGCCGATTATCTAATGCTTTAAAATTTACAAGCTGCTCACAGAATTGCTCCTATTAAAGATATTCAACTTATTACTGCTAATAAATAATAATTTATCAACTAGCTCTTTATATATTGTAATTCAAAGTAATTTCGAGATAAAAATGATCGTAACTTCGTAAATACCCTGTATTATTTGGTATACCTACATATTGTGAGAGCGAGAATAAACTGAGAAATCTGATTATACAGGATGTTCCATTTAAACAAAATGTATGTTTGTTTATTGCCTACAATTTTTGTAAATGTATGTTTTTGATAATCTTTATCATAACCTATTTATCGATACTAAAGGAACATCCTTTATACACCAATTAAGCCGTACTCTTTAACCTACATTGCCAAATTAACAATATTTTATTAACTAACTCTTTATATACAATCTATTTATTTATAAAAATGATCATAACTTTTTAGTTACCCTATATTTTTAGTTCTAATTCCAAATTGTGATAACAAAGATAGTGAGAAATTTGAATTTGAGTGAATATACAAGGTATCCCTTTTAAAAATGTAGAAATAGTTATAAGTTAGTGGTTTATCGTTGTCAACATTTTTTGTAAATGTATGCTCACCCTGTATAACTCTTGTTTGAGCACCGTTCAAGAGCTATTTTCTTGGTATCTATTGTTTTTTTTTCTTTTTTTCCCAGACCCTTAATGAATGTCCTAAAATAAATATTGATTTTTTTTTTCACGGAAAGATTTCTCGTTGAGAAAAAAGCGATCGCAATAGAATCGCTATCAAGAGCTTCATCGATGAGGAAAGAAAGAGAAAAATAATCAAGAAAAACATCGGACAACTGCGTAGATTAGAAAACGAAAAGAAAAATGACCAGCGTCCAGAACGTGTAGCTCTTCATTCTCTAACGGGAAAACTTATCAAAGTTTGATGGCCGTTCCCGGGGCACTTCTAACTCAACTTTCTTGATAAAAGCACAAATAACTAAAACAAAACTTTGCCTCCATTCTTTTCCTTCTAGTTTTCCTCGCTTCCGGCCGTCGGCAAACACCTGGATATAAAAGTTTTGTATTTTTAAGAGATTCGATGCTCTTCCCATCATGTAGAATACTTACTCTTATTTTTTCTATTTTGTTACTCGAACAAAGTTTCCAGCATACGATAAATTAAAATTAATCAATTTACAAATTATTTATGGATTTCGGCACAAACGAAGTCACAATTTACAAAATAACCATTAATTTTTTGTAACAGAAGTTGAAAACTAGTGCTGCCGCCGAGGCGAGAGATTCTTGACTCTCGTCTCGCTTCGCCCTGTCTCGACGAGACGAGAGACATATTTTCTCTCGAACAAATCTCCGAGACGAGAGAAGCACCCTCTCTCGTCGAGGAATTCTCATCTCTTTCGAGCAAAAAACGCTACTCTTTTGAGATTCTTAAAAACTCAAATTCCTTTTTGCAATAATATATATTATAATGTCTATTTTTGGACCAGCGGTTTTCGAGTTATTTGACTGCAAACAGTTTTATCCAGTTAGCCGTTCCTGGCCATTCAGAATAACATTTTATTATGACGTTTTTTCGCTGGATAAAATTATTTGTAGTCAAATAACTCGAAAACCGTTGGTTCAAATGTGGACATTATAATATGTATACATATTTGAAAATAGGACTTTCACGAGATTTAAAATCTCATAATACACTGTGTGTTCCAAAAAAACAATTATATTTCTTAAATTTGCTGATTATGTGACAGACAAACAGTTTTGAAATTATCACAATAAAAATGTTTGTGTATCTCTCGTCTCGTCTAGCCTTCTCTCGACGAGACGAGAGACCAATTTTATCTCGTCTCGTCTCGCGGCAACACTATATAAAAGCGCACAAGCTTGTAGCTATCAAGGCAGTGGCGGCTCGTGGTAAAAATTTTTTGCGATTTTTGAAAAAAAGTTTATCTTGCAAGTGGGTAGTGTCCCATCGATTTTATCGTCTTTTCTTCTTGAATTTCTGTAACGATTGTTAATTACCACACAAGAAAAATAAGTAACACGCACTAAGCACTACTTCGCGTTATTTAAAAAATCTCTTTACATTAGTTAAATTTTTAACAATTCACAGAAACAGAAACGCTCGCATAATATAACGTTAAACAGGAGCAGAAATTCGCGAAAAAATTAGACAAATCCAACCATACCGTATTCCACGCTGCGCTGGAGAAAATGCAGCTAATTATCCTGTTAAAAGCATGACATAGTTTTACCGTCATGTTGGAGAAGTGAGCAGCGCGGGTGTTTGAAAGACCTCGCAGAGTTCGTTCGTATGGCCCAGCTATATAAATTATCAACGATCGCACGAAATAGGTTCGTTATTCCACTGGTGGACTTCACTTACGCTTAGCCCGCATTTGATTTGATGTTTATGCTGTGGCTTGCGCTCACAGTTTTTTTATCATTATGAGGATGCGAATACGTTACAAAACATATTATACATTTTATATTTTTGATAAAAGGAAATATTTTAGTTAATTAGAAAATTTTTTTTTTTGGGAGCGTTTATGTACAAGCCGCCACTGTAATCAAAGTATCGAGATTTTGGAAAAAAAACACACATTAACATAAAAAATTTGCACCTATAATAAAAATATGAATATCACGCTGTAATTACAGAATATTTATAAAGGACTGGTCTACTAGGGAGAATACGACAACACTATAATAGAATTTTACGAGGATGTTAGCCTAGACCAGTTGCATGCATAAACAAAATATTGCGTTACCATAGCAACGAACAATAACTTTTTAGAAGTGTCAGTGTGAAGTTTGACGTCAAAAAAGTAAACCAGAGCTACGCAATAAATTAAAAGAAAAAATATGTCCACCGAAATTGTGAAAATTGAAAAATTGGAGTATCGAGCCATCATCAAGTACTTGTATTTAAAAGGGTTAAGAGGTAAGCAGATTTACGAAGATATGCTTAATACCCTTGGTGATCAATGTCCTTCGTATGCGACCGTGAAAAATTGGACTGCAAGCTTCAAAAGAGATAAATTTTTCATTGAAGATGATGACCGATCGGGAAGGCCAGTTTCTGTGTCAGTTCCTGAAAATATCGATGCAGTTCATGATATGATTTTATCAGAACGTCGAATTGGGCTAAAACGGATATCTGAAGCACTGAATATTTCATACGAACTCTTTCATTATATAGTTCACGTCAATTTGGACATGAGAAAAATTGCTACAAAATGGATCCCCAAATGTTTGAATGTTGACCAAAAGCGTGCAAGGGTAGAAGCATCGCTTTCGATCTGTGCTCGATTTAAAAACGATGTAGACTTCTTAAACCGAATTGTTACTATGGATGAGACTTGGGTACATTTCTACGATCCAGAAACAAAGCAACAATCGATGGAATGGCGACAGTCTGGTTCTCCAAGACCTAAGAAGTTTCGTGTCCAAAAATCTGCTGGAAAAGTTTTTGCTTCAGTTTTTTGGGATTGCCATGAAGTAATCATGATTGATTTTTTGGATAAGGGTAGAACAATAACTGGAGATTACTATTCGACATTACTGACGACTCTACGGGAAAAAATTGAAGAGAAAAAACGCGGAAAGCTATCCAAAGGTGTTTTGTTTTTGCAGGACAACGCCCCTGCACACAAATCTCATGTTGCCATGCAAAACATTCGTGATTTAGGGTTTGAATTACTACAACACCTCCCTTATTCCCCAGATTTGGCTCCGTCCGACTATCATCTCTTCCCTCAACTGAAAAAAAGTTTAAAAGGTTGTAAATTTTCTTCCAACGAGGAGGTAATAAAAGCTGTGAAGGTCTGGTTTGCAGAACAAGAAGAAACATTATTTTGAAAGGTCTAGAGACGTTGTAGGTTCGCTGTAATAAATGATAACCAAAATCGCCGAAATAAAAAACAAAGATCAACTTTGAACCCCTAAATCTCAGAAGTTTTTCCTCGAAAATTGATAAAAATAACTGAGTGTGTAGACAATTTTATTTTGAATCTACTAAAAAAGAGTACAACTCGCTACGACAAATAGTAAGAAAGTTATTGGAAAATAAGGAAGCCAAAAGCAACCTAGAACTATAATTATAGCTGTTGACAATTTTTTATGGACATATTTGTGTTCTGGAAGTTTGATTGAGGGATAGGCTGACGAATAAAATTATTGTCCCTATATAATTGTTACTTATAAGTTTATGGGTTTTCCAACGACGTGTCGCAACTATTCAAATTTTTGTAAATGATGTTTTTTCTCTTAATTTTCGTAATATCATTTATAGCTTATACATCTGAAAATAGCAGCTCTATTGTTTTCTGAAATAATAAACCATTGTTTAACATTAAATTCGGTGAGGAAACAAACTCGATCATAAACTTTTAATAGAAATATTAATGATCCGGTCGTATAGAATTTTATATAGAATGTGTTGTACTTGTATATCCAGGTGTCCGCAGGCCTGATAAATAAAGCTTATATTGCAAGTGGAACATTAAAAAAAAATGCAATTTAATGAATAAAAATTAATACTGTGTATCTGGTGTCAGATTAAGAGAGGTAACCCGCTGTATCTTGGAAACTATTTATCGTACAGATTTTTAGAGAAAAAAATCTGTATCACAGACTCACTGGAAATTATTTTCAAGTTTCCTACTCTACCGGCAGTTCTCATTTTTACCATGTAACCTGGTCAGTTGTTAGTAAAATGCAGAGTATAGTGAAACGAAATTCTAAGAACTATAAAATGTTTCTTTAACTATGCACTTAGTGATACTGGGAAAAAATGGTATCAAGTTTTTTTATAAGAAACTCAACAAAACATTAGTATTTCCCGTTTCCTGCAACACACAAACTTCTGCCATCATAAACAAGATGTATACCCTTATTTTTGTTACTTTTCTATAACAGTAAATCTCAGAATTCCCCCCGAACGAAGTGATCGGGTCAAGTTATGTATTTTATCGTTTGGCGGTTTCTTTCTCAATTTTAGTTTGTTAGAAATGCGGTACTAGGGTGGCGTTATTGGATATAACCGACCAATACTGGCCGGCACTTGAACGTCATCTAAATTCCGAAATGAAGGGTTCTATAACGTCGTAGTTGCATCACCGCAGAGCTCTAACGGACAACACTAGTCAATATCGAGGGATGAAGGGCGAAGAAAATGGGATTCAGCTACGGACTCTGTAGATTTTCTTTCATATATGTTTGTTCTATTCGAACTGAAAGGAAAATAAGTGAGAAGGATTCATGGTTTTTGTTTTGTAACTGAAAAAATGAACCATATACAAGATAGTTCAATTGAAACCCATCTTTGGTCCAGGAAAAATTTATTGACAAGTACAGTTACAAATAACTACCACTACAATTGAGGCATATATCCCACTGTTTCACCAACCGATGTAAACCCTGCTTATTGAATTCTTGTGGCTGCTACTGGAAGAATTATTTCACAGCGTTTTGTACTTCTGCGTCCGACTGAAAACGGTTACCTTTTAACGTTTTTTTAGTGGCGCAAAGATGTGAAAATCGCAAGGCGATAAATCGGGGCTATAGGGTGGATGCTCTAATATCCTCCATTTCTTTCGTTGCAGATTTTCTTTCACTACGTTGGCAACATGAGGCCGAGCATTATCGTGAAGCAGAATAACACCACGTGAAAGCTTCCCTGGACGTTTTCTTCTTATTGCTTGATGGAGCTTGTTCAAAGTTTCATTATACAGGTTTGCGTTGATATGCACTATAGGTTCTGTAAACTCTATCAGCAAGGGTACTTCATGGTCGAAAAAAAATGTCAACATCACCTTGCCTGCAGAAGGTTGAACTTTAAACTTCTTTGGTGGCGGAGAATTTGCGTGTTTCCATTGCATCGATGACAGCTTACTGGATGGTTCAAAATAATGACACCAAGATTCATCGCCAGCAACTATTGACGAGAGAAAGTCATTACCATTTTGACTGTATTCCGTGAGGTGTTGCAAAGACAAGCCCATTCGCAAGCTTTTTTGGTCCTCAGACAAAAGACGAGGAACCCATTGCGCACAAACTTTGCTGTAACCTAGTTTGTGTACGATACTATGGACAGATCCTATACTCACACCAACATTTTCTGAAATTGCTCTGATTGAAATTCGACGATTTTCTCTAATCAGGCCTTCCACACATGCCACATTCCTGTCTGTTGATGCAGCAATCAATGCACAACCCAATTGAATGAATGATTTAATATCATGCGACTGAATATTATGAATCGTTTTCCTCTTCTGTCTAACTTTGTTCTCCATTTTCGAGGTAGGAGATTCCTGGATTTGCTTAGTCCGTATCTGGAAAGAGAGTACGTTGGCTGTCTATCTAAAGTGGACAGTCCATTTCTCCGGAATTACGAAGCGCCGATTTTGCTCGTTTTACTTCTACATGGAATACTACGAATCATTTAAATCAATGGCGCGGTCGCGTAGGATTATTTTAATAAAAATATTGAACGTTCCAATAATTCAAAAGATTATTTTTCAATATTTAACTAGTGATTAATTGTTGATTTTGTAAAAAACAATTAATCAAGTCTATTGTAGTTAAACAGTGATTTACATTTTCCTACAAGAAAAAAAAAATGTATTCTACACATATTTTACTCGTCAGAAAGGGTTTTTACGGTTATTAGTCTTTGTTTACGAGTCGTCCCTGACAATTAAGGGCATAAGGTATGAGTGGAGTTGGCTAGCCGTCCAGTCTGCGGAGCTCTAGTTCTCTCAGCAAATTAATAGCGGTAATATAAAGTCTTCTCCTCCCTGCAAGCTTGTTTACTGGACGGCCATACCAGAAATTACGCCGAGGTGACCATTGATTAATCTACTCCAGTTATTCTCAAACATTTATCTTCAGAATTGCCGCATATACTTTGGTTTAATTAATTTAATTCCGTATGCGGTAAAAACGTCATGAAATGTGTTTGGTTTTAAAAGTCGTTGCGATTTATTGAAATATATATTGATCGAACCTGGTTTTATTTATATTTTATTCGATTTTTATTATAATTCTCGATTTTTATGGAATAGGAAGAGCAAAATTTGAACGCAACCAAATTTTTAACGCATCGGAATTTATTTGACTTAATATTGAAAACGAAAGGTGAAAAGTGAGGAACTTTGAAATATTAATTAACAAAGGAAAGTTTGGAACAATAAAATTTTTTAAAAATACAGTCGAGATAATTTAATGAATATTCAGAGGGCATTTTTGAGCTTATTTTAGGAGAAATACCGGCCGTGGTTCCATAGCCCAATCGGATTCGAATTTTAATTTGACCCTGAAAAAATTTTAAGTTGCAATTTTCCTTCGGAATCCGTAAGGGGGCACTGGCAGTTTAAATTTTGTTTGCGTGGTACTCGATCCGTTACGTCATCTGTCATCTTGAATATAAAGGTCAATTTTTGTTTGATTAACTACTCGTTTATTTTGATAGGAACCAAAATTGTGGGAAATTTAGTTTCAAAACAACTTTGGTTGAAACAATTTTTCGTGTAAAATTGAAAACAAACGTGATAAAGCCATAATAACATTTTACACCACCTCTTTTCGGGTATAAATCGAAAAATATCGATCCGAAAAAAACTTTTGGGAACCAAAGCTGTAGACAACTTTGTTTATAATAATTTTCCATGTTAAATTAGCAATAAACGAGTTGTTAATCAAACAAAAATTCACCCTCTCTTTTAGGGTATAAATCGGAAAATTCGTCTTTACAGAGTCATCATTATCTTTGGTTTTTTAAATACGAACCTCGATTTTTTATTGCATTATTTTGACTTAATAGCAGACTTAAAAATATAATGATTTTTCAAGGAAGAAATAGAAATATTGCAATAAAATATCCAGGTCCGTATTTAAAAAACAAAATTGATGGTGACCCTGTAAAGACGAAACGTTGTAATGAAATTTTCGTATGGTAATTTATAGAAAACCTCGTTTATAAAAAAAGTTGAGTATACTTTTTTGGATATCTTTTATAATAACAACTACACATTTAAAAAACGAAAAGGACCATCTTTGAATTTTATCGAGTATCTCCGGAACTACTGGAGATATTTTGAATTTTTGGTCATTGTATACAACAGGTCCTTACGGATTTTACAAAAAAATATTGTATTCACGTATTCAGTACACCCTCTCGATCTCTAAACACAACTCCGTTTTTGGCGCACGCTTTTAGTTACTTTGCTACTGGCGTTTAAAGTAAGTAAATTTTCAAATTACGCGGCAATTTTTCCCATATATGTACCCTTCTCCAGACGCACCACAATCCATTGAACAAAAGGATTTGACGGTGTTGCCAAGTTAGTTGGTCTTGAAAAGTTTTTTACATTTTTTTTTGGTTAGGTTATGGTTGGGGTAGGTTTGATTTGTTTTGGTTTTTTGCTTTACGTTTTTTGCCTTTTTGATGAGAAAAATATTGTTCATCATTTTTTGGAGAAAAAAAAAAGTCTGGCAACATTGTTTTTCTTAATATTTCAATTTTCCACAATAAGGAGCTGTTGTATACAATTAGGTACCGAATTTCTTTGAATCATAAATATACCTAACATTCTCTAGAACTCTGTATTCGTCAATTAAATCCTGTATACCTCTATGTAGACATATTTTTCAGAATTTTTCGAGTTTGGGCTCTAAATTCCGTGCCGTATGTTATGTCGTAACTTTTTTAATATTGGTTATAAAGAAATGTCGTTTTCGTATTGAGGAAAAGACATCTCCGAATATCGGAAATCCAAAAAAAAACGCATCAATTTTTTATGTGCTAATTTTGGTAGGGCGATAAACTGGGGTTAATATAATTTTATCGTTGGATACATTTTGCTCGTCAACTTCTTCATAAAATATGGATCGAACCATTTTGGTGGAAATGGGGAAAGCATAAAACAAGTTCCGGACAAATATAATTTAGGTCGGAAGATTTATAACTGGCGAGTTTTACAATCGACATTAACATTTAACGAGAACGAGAGAGAGAGAGATCGAGGAGAGTTTTCCAGGGGAAAATCTCATTGCTGTATTCCGGCGAACAGCTACGTCATGCATATTTCACTCCATTTTGTACAGTTTCCTGCCGATTGTCAAAATGAGAGAATTTTATTTTACAAATTTACGAGATGCAACAAATCAAATTTCTTTCACTATATTACATCGGACCTGATTCCGTAAAAGGATTCCGGCTCCCAAAAGGATTTTGTTACCATGGTTCTTACATTTATTTAAAATGTCATTGTGATATTTCTTGCTAGAAAACGTCAGATTAGTTCAGTTCAAAAATGACATATTTGGAACACAATACATTGCAGAAATGAAAAAGTCAGTGTCGGGGAATATATTTCCGAATTTGTGTGTATCCAAAGCTTCCTGTTTGCGCCGGTTTTCGCCAGAAAATTAGCAAACATTATAGAAGAATATGCTAGCAATATAAAAAAACGGAGAAGACTACAAAGAGTCAAATATAAAAAATTGTACTAATACGCTTTTTCGGTAGATAAACTATCCAGAACACTTCAGTAAAAAGGAAATTTTCCGAAGTTACCGGATTCGCGAAATACCATTTTTTTATTAAATAACATTTTAACAAATAACACATTTATGAAAACAGTTTAGTAAGTTTAAAACTTGAAGTGAAATATTATAAATGTGGCCAACATTATTTAATAAAAAAATGGTATCTCGCGAATCCGGTAATTTCGGAAAATTTCCTTTTTACTGAAGTGTTCTGGATAGTTTATCTACCGAAAAAGCGAATTAGTACAATTTTAGCTAAGTCAGTTTTCATTTGCAACGAGCTCAAATTCACTGTTATATCATTTTTTTTATCCGACCCTGTACATTGCTTTTGCTTTCAAATTTACAGTCATGTTGAGGACATGTGAGGTTATTAGCCCTGCAAAAAGAAAATGAATTGCCCAGAAAACAAAAAAAATATTTTCAACTAAAAAATGTACTCCTTTATTTCGGCCCACAGTGTAGACCCATTTACTGACATTGTTTTTAAATCTGCCCGTTTGGCAAAGGACTCAAAACGAAAACAACTACAAGGTAAAAAATAGATAAAAAGAAATACCAATCTAGAAATCAAAGGCGACAGGATTTTTTTGACAGTCCATCCAAATTGGAAATAAGGAATTTGGTACAAAAACATGCCTATTGGAATCAACAGCCTGTCAATATAGACCAAACAAAATTGGAGTGAATACCAAAAAATTTAATGTAACAACCCATTCATATCGCTCGTCCACTATATTTCTGCTCTTGCCAAAAAAGGTGTTGGTGATCAAGAATTGATCAATTTAACAGGAGTTCAAACATACCTGTTTTACAATCACAACGATAAAAATAATGCACAAGCGTTCAATTATCATAACTGTACCTTTACCACGATAGTTTATATCACTTTATAAACCACAAGAATAAATTCTCTATTAAGAAAATTGAAAAAACATACACTTTTTATAGGAAGAGTCCTACTTTCCCATAGAATCAACATATATAGGGTGTTCTGTCGAAAATATTCACATTTAAAGGACATCCATTCTAAATATAGACCAGATGAACAAAAGTATTTAAAAATTACAATCCTCTACAAACAGGGGTGGATTTTCGTTAAAATTTATTTCATAAACAGCATTTGGAAATTTGAGATTTAATTTTATTATTTGGTTAACGACTTTCCTCCGCTTTACCGACGCGACGTCTATCTTTTCCCTTTCGAATATCCACCGAGCTCAAGTAGCTTTCCTTCAAAATGAGTTTATGCGAAACTTTGTCATTATTCTCTTGATATTAAATTGTTATGAGAATTTACGTATTTGACGATTACATTCGAGTTTACTTTATGGCATTAATTTTCTTCAGCGAGAAAATTATAAAGAGATTACTTTACAACTTTTGTCTAAACTTAATCGACAATCTTATGAATTTCGAGATGTTCATATTTACCCCTTAATTTTCGATGAATTTTAATCAAAAAACAAACAAAAACTTATCATGTCTCTTAATTATCTTTTAAAATGTTCTGCGTTCAAACATAATCAATTGAAATTAAACGTAAACGTTCTTAATTATTGTTTAAAAGTGCCCGAAACAAAAATTTTTAAAGTTCATTTTTATTTTTTCCCATGTAAAATAGATCTGTCATCCTGTTTTCCTAAATAAAATAGCTCTAGAAGCTTTTTCGTGACAAACTAGTAATAGGCATTATTAAAATTTACATTATTTTAATAACTTTGGAAAAATCTGAGGAAGACGTAGCTCTACCCTGCTTCTTTTAACATGCAGCTACTGGTAATGATTCAAAAAAACTGTTTATCTAACTTTTTACGTAAGCAAACGAGCTTTTATCTGGTATTTTCTAAGGGTTTTGGACAAAAAATGGAGGAAGCTTCATTTTAACGGAATTCTCCACCGCCAATAAAGTGATCAAAGGTAAATTAAAGTAAATATGGAGGAAATTATTGTGAAAGTTTGACCCTTTCGTGAAATTTTCCATCGAATTTCAATCACGAAAGCAATAAAGGCATTTGCATTAAGAAAGGGCGATAGAAATTTATCCGGGCATTGGACCGATAAATCCGTGCGACTTTATTAGATATCTTCTAATTTATGGGAGTTGTCTCGAACCGCTACTACAAATAGCGGCTGAACATCGCTTATAAAATATATCGTTGCAATGTGAAAGACTTCGATACCAATATAACTTGTCACGAGGGGGCGCTGTGGGG
Organism: Lochmaea capreae; assembly: GCA_949126875.1. Classification (NCBI taxonomy): domain Eukaryota; kingdom Metazoa; phylum Arthropoda; class Insecta; order Coleoptera; family Chrysomelidae; genus Lochmaea; species Lochmaea capreae. Next base: position 855,524 of record OX421395.1, on the reverse strand, counting down.
GGTGGCAACGGGGCGGTTTTGCTTGCCGGAACGGTGCGAAACTTTGTTTTCATTAAGTTTACAATGAAATTGCTTTACATAAATTAATGAAAGTGCTAATAAAAAACCTTCGCTATATTGGAGACTTCAAAGAAGGTCACGGAAACAACGAAGTTTGTTTAATATCCTGTGTTTGATGTCACAACTCCAACTATTTTTGCATTTTTGTCACTACACTTCGCTAATTAATGCTTTCATACCAAATGTATAGTCAGTTCGTGGATATCGGGAGCACAAACTTGTACAGGAAAATGTTGAAAAAGTGTCCAGCGTAAGCAGTAAATAGCAATTGGCGTGGGAGTAGCTAATAGAGGTTGAAAAGACAGCGTGAAGTACGCCGACCGAGTTAACCTAACAAAATCTCCGTCATAATAGTAGCGTTTATTTTTATAAAAACGTGTAATGTGAAAAGTTGTCCAGCTAGTTGTAAAATGATTGAAAATATACATCTCTGTTTCTGTATTTTTCCTGGCCAACAGTACGGAAATAATTTTTATAAAATATTTAAGGAACTATTTTTAAGTTTCTTGATTTTCTTGATAAATTAATACGTTTTTCTTTCCTTATAGTAATTCGCAGATTGCTTAAAGATTACAAAAATAGAAAATGTCTTTGGGTATTGATTTGAAAGCAAATCTCAATTATCATTAATTTTCCATTTAAAAATAGCAATTGTATTAGTTAAATTAGCATTTTTCATTTATTTTGCTTTAAAATAGTAATTTTTATGAATATTATCATTTAAATTAGCATTTTTCCTTAATTTTGTGGTTTAAAATAGCAGTTTTTATGAATTTTATCATTTAAATTAGCATTTTTCATTAGTTTTGTTGTTTGAAATAGCAGTTTTTATGAATTTTATCATTTAAATTCGCATTTTTCCTTAATTTTGTGGTTTAAAATAGCAATTTTTATGAATTTTATCATTTAAATTAACATTTTTCCTTAATTTTGTTGTTTGAAATAGCAGTTTTTATAAATTTTCATCATTTAAATAAGCATTTTACATCAATTTTGTGGTTTAAAATAGCAGTTTTTATGAATCTTATCATGTAAACTAGCATTTTTCATTCATTTTGTGGTTTAAAATAGCAGTTTTTATGAATTTTATCATTTAAATTAGCATTTTTCATTAGTTTTGTTGTTTGAAATAGCAGTTTTTATGAATTTTATCATTTAAATTCGCATTTTTCCTTAATTTTGTGGTTTAAAATAGCAATTTTTATGAATTTTATCATTTAAATTAACATTTTTCCTTAATTTTGTTGTTTGAAATAGCAGTTTTTATAAATTTTCATCATTTAAATAAGCATTTTACATCAATTTTGTGGTTTAAAATAGCAGTTTTTATGAATCTTATCATGTAAACTAGCATTTTTCATTCATTTTGTGGTTTAAAATAGCAGTTTTTATGAATTTTATCATTTAAATTAGCATTTTTCATTAGTTTTGTTGTTTGAAATAGCAGTTTTTATGAATTTTATCATTTAAATTAGCATTTTTCCTTAATTTTGTGGTTTAAAATAGCAATTTTTATGAATTTTATCATTTAAATTAGCATTTTTCCTTAATTTTGTGGTTTAAAATAGCAATTTTTATGAATTTTATCATTTAAATTAGCATTTTTCCTTTATTTTGTTGTTTGAAATAGCAGTTTTTATAAATTTTCATCATTTAAATAAGCATTTTTCATCAATTTTGCTGTTTAAAATAGCAGTTTTTATGAATTTTATCATGTAAACTAGCATTTTTCATTAACTTTGTTGTTTGAAACAGCAGTTTTTATGATTTTCATCACTTAAATAAGCATTTTATATCAATTTTGTGGTTTAAAATAGCAGTTTTTATGAATTTTATCATTTAAATTAGCATTTTTCATTAATTTTCTGGTTTAAAATAAAAGTTTTTATGAATTTTCTATTTTAAAATAGCATCTTTAATCAATTTTGTTGTTGAAAGTTACAGTTTCTACGTACTTCACATTTTAAAATAGCATTTTCCATCAATTTTGCTGTTTAAAATAGCAGTTTTTATTAATATTATCATTTAAATAAGCATTTATCATTATTTTTCCGGTTTAAAATAGCAGTTTTTATTAAAGTAGCATATACAGTTTGTGCTTTTTATAATATTTTAGTCTACGTGGTTCATAGTTTAAGCATTTTGTTGGTGGATATACTATCAGACTATCCTTTGAAATTGATCGATTTTGCTTCGACTGCAAAAATTGTCGAGTGTAGGAAATGATTAGATTATTGTACATTTTCCAGACGAAAAACTCCACCTGATCAGGGAGAGATTGAGTCCATACGGTCATTTCACACCCCAACGCCATTCGTGAGGTTGATAACATCATCTCTCTGTAGCCCAATTCTCTAATGCTTCTTTGTAATCTAATGTGACTAGTGTGGTCATTATAGTATTATCCTCTTTCTTTCTTTTCATATCAGTTTCATCTACAAACTAGTTAAGGCGGAATAATATCTACGAGGACAGCTCAATAAATACAACTCCCTTTTTAATTAACAAATTCAATATCTGGTGTATTTATATTTTTATAATTTTTTTTTAAATTAAAAATTCTTTCCAGGCTCGATATAAATATCTCGGCAACTTCTCGGTTGAAATCCGTTCTTTTATACGGCAATTTCCATTCTCATATATCTCGCAAAAAGTTTTCACAAAATCATGATTTATTTCGTCGGAAAATATATGTTCTCATTAAATAAACGTTCAACTTTTTACTCCCAAGCTCAAGATGCGATTTGTCAGCTTTAAGAGTAGACGAATCATATTTTTCTCATTTTAGGTAGGTGGGGATAGTGCCGGATGGAAACATTCCATAGTTTCCATAGATACAGTCACAAAATTTCATACGAAGTTGCCATTTTTACGATAAAAATATTATAAATAATATTAATTAGTATAAATAACGTGAAATAAAATCTAGTTTCCAGTTTTTCAAGGTGACTAGCCCACTAGGAACTTGACAGTATTAGCTGGTCTTCCCAAACAAATTTCTATACAAACTAACATATATTCAATCCCGCTTGAGAGTCAAATGCTATTTTTTTGACTTTCAGCTGCTAATTACTTTTTTTTAGACCCCCATGACTTTTGAAAGATGATATGACAAGCTGTTTACATTTAGTCATGTTCTAAATCTAATGATTATCGAAAGTCTTGACGTATAATTGTCATATGTCACTTGTCAGTCGATGTACGTACAGTAACAGTCGCTAGTATGACTAACAAAAATTTGACAGTGACAGAAAAAAATAAAACATACGATATTAGTGGTTTGCCGATTCCATTGTTGTCAGATGTATTTGTAATCTATAATTTTTGTTGTCAACAATGTGAGAGCTGACAACAATGTAATCCGAATTGTGACCGTGGAGAAGTTTCAGTATCGCAATGACTGAACATCCATCAAGTAGGTTGGTGTGCGCGTTCCCATTCTACTAAGATGATGGAAGTGAAACTCTTACAACATCTCTGATAAGGGAGTACAGCAAAAACTCTTAGTGGATGTCTCGAGATACTCCTACGTATAAAAGAAACGCAAGAAGAGGAATCTTTCCAAAAGCTTCACATTTATAACTAACCTCATCCATCTTCTTCTGAGGGAAACTCAAATGCAGATCAATTTGTCAGAAAATGTAATGCTGCTATTCCAGTGGCATGACGGGGCGAGATATAATTGGGCGTAACAGGGGTGAGATACTTTTCTCCCTTTGCTTCCTTTCGACATTATTTTTGTATTCGATTCAGGGAAATGTTTTATTAAAATACAAAGTGACTCGGCAGTTTTTACGAATTTCAATAATTACATATAAGATACTCAAAAAACATCAAACAAAAATGATCATAAAGCATTTGGCTCCGACAGTTGTAGCTCCACTTAACACCAGACTTTACGATGGACCTAATTGAGTCTACAAGATTGGGGGATTTCCTGATGGATTAACGATGGATGTAATTAGGTCTACAAAATGTAGGCATCAAAAAGTGATACAAAATGTAAGCTTCAAGAAGTAGAAACAAAGCTAGTGAAATATAACAGCACATCCTGGTCCAAGTGTCCAACACAAATATTGTCACAGGGAAGCGAAAAAGTTGAAAAAACTGCTTAAAATCATATTCTTGGCTCTAACTCTTTCCAGAAGTCTGTTGAGCTTTTTTATAGAAATCTTAACAAAATGAGGAAACAATATTGAGAAATTCTTTTGTAGGATAGTACTTTTAATATTTCTGGTGGATTTACGAAGGGTGTACGAGTTGTGGGCATCAACTCGTTCTTTAAAACTTAGAGCAATACAAGCTTGCTCAGTTCTATTTAGTTCAAATATCACATAGATCACAAGTAGTGGTTTTTATGGACTCGGAAGATCTTCATGTTTTTCCAACTTCCTAATATTTGAAAGTTGTTTTTAGATGCTGTCTTTATTATATTGTTCTGTTAACCCTGGTAGTTAAAATTTCAACTCCCCCACTGATTCTTGCTGTTTCTGTACAAGCAAAGCAATAACAATAAAGCACAATCGAGTCATCGCTGATACCTTTTTCCTATGCTCGGTTTTGCAACTCATGACTTATTTTATTATTATTGTATTCAGATTGTTCTGAATTGCAAACTAAGTCCTCTTTGAAATATATATGAGGATTTTTGGTTCGATTTCAATTTCGGTTGAATGTTACTGGGGAACTTGTACTGGGGATTGAAACTTACATATTTTAGTGGAAAACTTTTTGAATATTGAAGAAAATACATAAAGTTGCTGCCGAAACGTGTAACTATGTATATTTCTTTTCCGTTTAAGAAAAAGATGTGTGGCGTTCGCATTCAGATGAGATTTGAAAGGAGTTTTGTTGGAAAGTTGAGATGAATCTTGATATACGTTGTAGATATTTTAATATTGTTTATTCAAAAGGAAAAGGAAAAGTAGTGTACATTACTCAAGCGAAAGTGATTATTCACACTGGCTTATGCTTCGTGCTACAATATTTCCCACTCGTGTGAAAAATGTCACTTTCCGCACTCGTAATGTAACATTCTATTACCTATTGTTGATAAATATCTTTGTTTATACAAAAAAAGCGCTGTTCAAGTGAATTTTTCCCTGTGCTAACAAAATGGTAGCTTGGCGAGCCACCATTGTTTCTTGCAATCATTTTAATGCACAAGGGCCGGCCCTTCTGTCGTTCTAAACTAGAAAATATGATGCAATAACGCGGATATAAAACAGATCCCTTGCACAGTTTGCGGATAATAATGATAAATGAAAAGAAAGAGGACGAAACGTTTGCTCCAATAACTTTTTTCTGCAAAAAGGAGGAGCTGAATATGGGAGATATATACGTGGGAGATTAAAAAAGCTTTTATCGATACGGGGAGATATTTATTGTTGGAAATGGTTTTATTATATAACTTTTAAGGAACACCATTTATTTTTGTCTGTCTGTTCCTGTCAAATTGCTTTGAATTTACAGAAACGATTGGTTATGAATCATTGTGTCCCAATCACGGACCGATAAAGGGAATTGATGAATTTTTAATACGGGTGTCTGTTTTTGGGGGGCAATTTGGGAATAAAAAAAATGTACTTCTAACCTTACTACGTGACATATCAAATACAAGGGTTTATCGAGGGGGTCTCTAATATATATTTTTAATAATTTTAAAATGAGTAGTCTTGGAGTTATTTGAAAAAATAGAAGAAACTTATTAGTTGCATCCTCTTTATTTAAGAATTTATAGAGGCTATAATTTTGAAAAAAATACAATTTTATTTGAAAATTTTAGAAAAAACTATAGAAAGTCTATGGTCTTCAAAAAAAAAATACAATTTTATTTGAAAATTTTAGAAAAAACTATAGAAAGTCTATGGTCTTCAAAAAAAAATACAATTTTATTTGAAAATTTTAGAAAAAACTATAGAAAGTCTATGGTCTTCAAAAAAAAATACGATTTTATTTGAACATTTTAGAAAAAACTATAGAAAGTCTATGGTCTTCAAAAAAAAAATACAATTTTATTTGAAAATTTTAGAAAAAACTATAGAAAGTCTATGGTCTTCAAAAAAAAATACAATTTTATTTGAAAATTTTAGAAAAAACTATAGAAAGTCTATGGTCTTCAAAAAAAAATACAATTTTATTTGAAAATTTTAGAAAAAACTATAGAAAGTCTATGGTCTTCAAAAATTTGGTAATTATCATATTCATTATACACAACTTGCTTTCTTCACTTTTTCACTCATTTGAGCCTATTTTTTGAGGCCGATAAGACTAACAATGGCAGCAAATGATATTATCATAAGTTGGAACCAAAAAAAAAACGTTTAGAAAATAAATAAAATAAAAACCGAATAAAGTAAAAGATAACAAAAATATTTTGGAAGAGTAGACATATCTTAAACTTCTCGATATTAATCATACTTGTTAATTAATGAATTTATTAACTTTCTCCACCTGACAGATAGATCTATATTAACAAGTTAAATTAGTTTTAGCGTTAATATACCCACGTTACGTAATATAAACGTCATAAAAGAACCCATATCATCAATTTTATACGGTATTATCAACACTAATTTATTAAACGACGTATTCCAGTCAAATTCATGGCCACCTTGTAGATTAATTTCGTCAAAAAAAATGCATTATTCAACATCAATGCTCGACAAAACACTTCCAATATTAATTTTCTTCAGTCAATGGGGCGCATCTGTTCCCTTGTCGATATCGATGATGATAGTATACTTCATTTTATTTGCCTTAATTAACTGTCAGCGGTAACATTATTTGAATTGCTCAACAACGTTGCCAAATATATTTAAAGTTATATAAAAATACTATTTTCTAATATTGATGTCGTGAATGAATGAAAATTTCCAAAATTTTGATGATCCTGTATACTTTTATATATAAAAACCTAGTAGGTAGGTTACAAAAATGTCCATTAAAAACCACGTTCGAAGAATCTCATGTCAGGCATACTTTTCTGAAGCGGCAGATCAGCTTTCAGCATCAAAAACGAATAGCATATTAAGTTACAAAAAGTGAAAAGTCAGACAGAAGCTGGCTGGATTAGAGGAAAACTACAGGTAGGAAATCAGAGTATTTGGTATAGAAGTAGCATGAATATAGCTGTAATGCGTCTTGCAAAAAGCTATCAACAGGGAGTCCAGAAAAAAAAATAGACCAACCGATTAAAATGAAGACCATCGCTCCATATTCAGATAAACTGGGATGGGTTGGAAGCATGCAGTCAGTAATGAACGTTGGTGTGGTGCACAGACGGATCTAAGACTGACATTGGAACAGGAGCGTCCATGATGCTAGAGCCAGGTGCAATATCCAGGCAGAAATCTACGCTATCGACATGTATTTGTATAGAGGCCAAAACATCATTATACTCTCTGATAGTCAGGCTGCACTAAAATCTTAAGCATGTCCTCAGATCAGATCTAGACTGGTCTGGGACTTTCTACAAAAACTAATAACCCTGGCTAACTATAATAGAGTTACTCTTAAGTGCAGGGCAAGATAAGGGTTTACTCACCGGTCACTGTACCCTAAGGAAGCACTTGCATACAATCGGAATATATAGGGAGGAACCTATCTGTCGGTTGGGCTTGGAAGAGGAGGAAACAGCCTCTCACTTTATCTTCGATTGTGAAGCATTATCTCATTGGAGATCTGGACTCCTACGACTAGAACATTCAAGGAAGGATTCCTCCAAGAAGGACCTAGTGAAAAGACTGTTGATCCTGATAAGGGCCACTGGTCTCTTCAAATAAACGCCACAACCAAGAGCACAAAATGCCTAAAGGCTAAGGTGTTGAAAGCCTCTGACTGGTTGTGCTGAACCAATCAATCGCTCCTTGGTACACTGGGTATCGAAAGCTATACTGAACCTGTATAATTAACACGAACTGAGAATTTTTGTACAAATAATAGAATTGAATAATCCTATAAAAACAATGGCAACCTCGACGCTGCATAAATATCCAACAACTACTTAATAGACGACATGTTTTGGTAATATTGTGAAAAGCGAAAAGTGAATTGGCCCTGTGATATGTGCGCAAATCAGTATTCCATATGGTGGCTTCGCAATAAACTGTAGCTCTCTCTCAACTCAACAATGGCTGGTTATTTTTCGGTCTGATTTGGCAGAGTAAATGGCGTATGTTATCCATCTAGTTGGCATATAAAGCGCCGTTCTATGTATGAGTTCAAATGCGCTTATAAATATTAAAGCTGGCGAATTTCAAGTGCTGTCGAAAATGATTGCGGGTAATGAACAACGTTGGTCAATCTAATGCGATTGATTCAGTTTTGAATCTGAATTGAAAGAAAAATGGCTGTTTTATATTTTTTAATAAAACTGCAGTTGTAGCAATGAGACTTCACATTTCTAACAACGAAAGAAGATAAAATCCTGCTTTTTTATGAAGATTTAGGTTTACATTTCCGATTTTACAGTTCATTGATAATGTTATCATATAATATAATTAAGAGAATGAGCTACTATAAAAGAAGTAGAAGACAATTAGAGGTTACCAGTATCGTATCATTCGTATTTACACTAAAAATATCAAAACTTCATAACTCAATTGAAGATTTTACGTGTTAATCTTGCACACACCCAAATTTATCACCTAATTTGTCTTTTCGATATTTAATAGTCACTCTTACAATATTTAGTTTAAAGCAGGTTTCTACAATCAAAAATTTAATAAGATTAAACAACTTGTGTTCTTACAGATGCCAGATCTAACCTCTAAAGCATCCCTAACAGGCGAGATCGACATAAAGCAAATGACATGAATTAAGCATTATATCAATTTTGCGCCTGACAGGCCATATACAGTGACAGAAGGTCAAATGACGTTCCGCCGTAGTCGGACCACCGAGGGAAAATCTACCCCAACTATGATGATGTGCAAGTGGGGATGATTTGTTACACTAGACTGTTCGTTTAAGCAATTAAAATTACTTCTATGATTATACAGTTCCATGGAAAATTGATGCGTTCAATTTTCGTATGTGGGGCTCTTTAATAAATTTGACAAGAGTGAATTATTTTAATTTTAAAATTAAATTAATATTGGCAAGGGTAAATGTAATTTTTAAGGATTCTTTTGAGGACTATATAATTTTTATGGAGTAAGAGATCAAGAAAATAATTAATTAAATGACTTTGTACCTAAATGAATGTACATTGAATGAAGAAAGTTTTAATCCTACTGACTGCGCCAATTAATATAATTTAAGTAATACTTCATCAGCATGTACATGAACAATTCATTATATGTATACAAAACCGATAAATAAGTGGTAGCAGAACATGTTCTAAGAGATGGAGAAGAGTACACAGATCTTCCTCCTGCCTCCATTAATAATGGTTGCCGTAGCTGGAGCCACTATTTCTGGGTATCTGACTCAATAGACCGTGGTCTGTAAGCCCTAAATATATTATTATGTGTAATCAGTTCCAAAATGGTGTGGGAATGCCAAGGCAAACTCAATGAACTATATAGTAACCTTACTGTGGATTCCAGGACACACGGGAATAAAAGGAAATGAAATAGCAGATGGACTAGCAAAGAGGGGGACTGAAAGACTGTTTTTGGGGTCGGAGCCCTTTTGCGGTATCAGCCCCAATGTAATATTGGAAGAAATAGGCAAAGTCGAAGAAAAGAGAAGACCATTGGAAAGATCTAGTAGGGCTTGGACAACCAAAGATTCTGATGGGTGGCTGCAACCCGTTGAGATTAGTCAAAGTAAAACTGCACTAAGACTTTAACAGGGATACTAAACTAACGGGACATTGTCACCTGAACGGGCACCTGAAAAAGCTCAAAATAGTGAAGGAAAAAGAATGTAGATTCTGTGGCATGGAAAAAGAAACCTCCACCCATATATCCTAGGGCACTATTGGATATAATAGGGACATTTACCTAAGTTGAAGCCTGCAGATATCCTAAAATTCCCGAGGGAAATAGGACTAAAGGAGCTAATAGTCTCTAAGACGTTCATCAGGAACTAAGTTGAAGTAAGGGGGTACAATTGATCTTTTAGGTCTCATTGAATGTCACCCCATCATACATACATACATATTGAACCATTAACCAATTCCAATAAGTCGATTTGGTGAGCGCAGGCGAGTCTAAGATCAAGAACATATTTAAAATTCAATCACTTTCATTTTGGAACTATCCTGTTACGAAATGCCTATTAAATCTATCAAAATAGTTGTGGAGTGTAAAGTGACTCGACATAAAATTACTCTGTATACGTCCAGAATATCCTGACACCAAAAATTACTAGCCCTAATGACCAACTCATTTATTGCCCTGGAAATACATCGAAAATCGCACTTCGGCCGTTTTCACAATTCCCCGGATAATACCGGAACGTATATACAAAGAGAAAACGACATATCCCTCAAAATATACGTTTTCCATCATGAAAATGAATGTTCCCTGAAGTATAATTTGTGAAGACGATGAATTCGTGCTTGGCTGTATTGCAAAAGACGCTCCACTGGTTATAATATGCCCCTTAATTGTCTCTCAAAATGAGAAATTCGTCGAGAAGTTATAATTGGACGCGCGCCACCCGCTTACCCACAAATTGTCTCGAGAAAGCCTTACATATCTTCACACAATGCAATTTAACTCCAGAAACTACATTTTTTATATTTTTTCCATCAGGTGTGAGTAAGAGAAATAGATTTCCTCGCTATTCCGTTTTCCAATAATTCCACATTTTTTTTCTATACAACTTTTAATAATAAATTTTCAATTATTTCTTTTCAGACACTTTTAAATATCATCCGAGGTGAATTGAAGGAATTTAATTCGATGGTACATACACCAACAATAAACATAATTTAGAAATCCGACTTCCACGAGGCAGTGGAACTGATACAAAAGCAAACAAATCAAGTGTTCAAATACAGTAGCTGCCAGTTGGGATTCTATTCGGTTATATGGATGTGAATCATGGTTATATTATTAAAGTATCGTTTCATACTGACTGTGAGCTGAGATGATATGCAGATATACACTGGCATACCACAGTGGCGTAGCGAGAAATATTTTTTAAAAGGATATTTAAAATTAAATATAATAAAAATAAAAAAATATAATATGAGTAATTAATTGTATTAAATATTTAGTTACATTTTTTTTACGTTTTATTTATAATAGGATCTGGAAATATATAATTTAAATCTATATTAAAATTATTTAATTAATTAATAATTAATGGGATAAAAGCTCTCAAATGTAAAAAGACGCACCTTTATTAAAATGTAAAAATTGTTAATTTGAATTACAGGTTTTTCAAAATTATTGGAATTATTAGAGCTTCGCAACTTTTAAGAAATGTTTATTATTATTTTTCCAGAAAAATATATAGAATACCTTTTTCCAAAATATAATATTTTGTATCGGATTCTGTCAAAAAATGACGTTTTATGGTTTAGATATTTGGACGAAAAGGTAACCTTTTCAGTAAGGTATTAAATAATTCATTGCTATTTAGTCAACACTTTTCGTCCTAGGTGAAAAATATATTAACTGTTTATTTTAAATGTTGTTTAAGCTTTTTCATATGTTTCCTTATATTTTTGCAGCAACAAAATAAATATAACATCATTGGCAGCTTCTTGAACATCAGGTGGCGTACATACAAGATCTTCACTATCACTACCCAATTCCATTTTGGAGTTTTTCCAATTTTAAAACTCGCGTCTTATTGACAAAACGTCAGTAAAATTTAATTATTTGTTATATCTGTTACGTCCCAAGCCCGATCTTGTACGGAGTCGAGCTTCGTACAATGAATTTGTACGAAGTCCGATCTGTACAAGCCATTTTGTACGAAGCCGAGATTGGCGGACTTCGGACAGAGATGATTGTACGAAGTCGACTCTGTACAACGCTGGTTGTACGGAGTCGGAGCATCGATACTAGGTAGGGTAGGTTGGGTTGGATTTCCTTCGCTTCTAATGCACTTTACAACATTTTGGAAAATATCCATTAAAAAAGTGTACGGAAAGCAAAGCTTTTCTGTGAATTATACAATTCCATTTTTCGATTTGGGTTAGGGTTGGGTAGGTTGGGTGAGATTTTCTTCGCTTTCAATGCACTTCACAAAAATTTATGAAATTTCCCTTAAAAAAGTGTATAGAAAGCTAGGATATCTATGAAAAGAACATCTCCTCGCTTGCCATACACTTTTTTAAATATATCGTTTTGAAAAAGTGTATAGAAAGCAAGTCAATTCCTAACCTAAACCACCCTACCCTACCCTTCCCTAATCCGAATCGAAAAATTGAATTGTGTAATTGACAGATTCGTCCTAAGTCTGCGCTAAATGTGCGTATCGTATTTTTAGTCAATTTTTGTAGAATAAATTATAATAATTTGTTATATATGCGTGTACTACTTCGGAATAACGCGCTCATTACCGAGTGAGTATCGATGCTCCGACTCCGTACAACCAGCGTTGTACAGAGTCGACTTCGTACAATCATCTCTGTCCGAAATCCGCCAATCTCGGCTTCGTACAAAATGGCTTGTACAGATCGGACTTCGTACAAATTCATTGTACGAAGCTCGACTCCGTACAAGATCGGGCTTGGGACGTAACATATCCATAGATACGCAAATAATCGTATTGATGAACTTCCTCTAGACATTTTAGCCATTTAGATTTTTGGGGGGTCTTCTTTCTCTATGTACCGTTCAGATATGCCCACCACATGGAAAGACCTTGTTAATATTAGTCCTTAGAATAAAGCGAAAGTGAATCTTGTAACTACATTAAAACTGTTGATGTTAATTGACTTGGATTTATATACTGACCAATGGAAGAAGAATATCTGACATGCTTTGCGTCATCTCTAGTAGAATTGGTGAAAAATTTAATGATAGAGAGGGAAAAATTGTATGGAACACGTCGATAAAGTGGAAAATTCTTTTATGGTCACTAGTATGTACTAAGGTAAAATCCTTTAAAGTTAATTTAAATGAAGATACAACTCAGTTGAGGGTTGTAGGGCGCTTCTGTTTATTGCTTTTTAAATACAATCGAACCTACACAATGATGCTTAAGTGGGTGGTAATTTATGAATATATTTCGAACAAAATTATAGCTACCTTACGCTAAAACACTCTCCTTTTTATTACTTGACTATTAAAAGTATCTAATTTCATAATTTTGGAGTCTTCTTATCCCAAAGTATGTACCATTCGATTTGGAATTTTCTACCTCTTAACATTATACCAATTTTGATATACCTTCACAATTATAAAACAAAAATGTTTGCGTACGCTCGTGTGTTTATATAAAATCCCTAGGGATACAGTCACCCTCATGTCTCGCCTCTAAACATTGGAAGATATGTATCGCTTGTAGTTTAGCTTTTGATTTCCAACTGACGGGGATTTCCAGATAAATAAATGCAATTTAATAGATCATAATACACAATCGAATCATCCGAATGGTGTTTACATAATTTATCAATTTAAATAATCATAGTATTTATCATCATTATCAAGAGAATCAAACTATACGAGTTAACAAATGGACTTAACTGTCTTAAATTCTTGTCTTGTTGTATGTAAAATGAACGAGGCGAGTAAATACTTGAAAATTCTCAAGGGATAGACAATATGCAATAAAGCAGATTTGAAATTTGCTCACATATCTAGAAAGAACAAACTTTTCGATTCGTTTTCTTTTGCGAGAAATTGAGAAAAGAGATGAAAATAACAAATCCTCCGATCCGCACTAGGCCAGGCTACGAAGTTATAACAGATGACATAGATGTATATATCTCGTCTTTTATAAGGCACACTTTCCTATGGCTGAAATTTGCTTCTGGCTTTTCTCAAACTTCCTTTTCCACTCTTCTGTATATTATGCCATTCAGTATCAATAATATATTAAACAAAAAACTTACAGAGTTTTTGAAAAATCCTTTTCAAAGAGCAGACCAGTGAACGGTATGCTCTGAAAGCGTAATCCTGGACAGCAGACAAATCAGGAATCACATCAATACATTAACACCAATATATAACAGAGCTTCTGGACGGATAATATCTATCTTGTACTGATGAGGCGCAAATACGCCGAAACTGGTGTTATTCAATGTCTGTCGTGGCAAATAGCCAGAGAAGTAGATGTTATTTTTTAGTGAACGGTCTGCTCTTTGAAAAATTATTTCTCAAAAAATTTGTAAGGTGTAATAATAGTATATATATATAGCTTTTAACAGGCCTTTTAGACCCATAGCTTTTTTTCACGATTTTGCGTGTCATCCTTGCGCAGGGGCCATGCTAATCTTCTCTGTATCGTTCCAGTATTAAACTATTATCTTCGACATCTATTGATAACACGCTATACTAAAATGACAATTGTTTATAGGAAACTGTAATTAAGTCAATAATTTAAATTTGGAAAGGTATCGAAGAATAAGAAATGTTTCAAGTGATGCCTGAAATGAAGTCGTTTGAAATAAAATTAATAATTTATACATGTCCATGACACATTTTGAGAATATTTCTGAACGGGTCTATTTGTGAGGAATTGAGAAAAGAGAGATGGAAATAAGAAATCCTCGGTCCAGTAGTGATATTTTCAGAGTCTGCAAAGTTGCTGCTTGTATAGAATATTACTGGCCGAGGCTGGAAGGCTGCATTTCCGAACGAAGAAAACGTGTCCGGCATGAATTCGTGGTCTTGCAATCAGCAGAAGCCGTGACAACCCTAAAAAAAGGGGTATTGGTACAGTGCCGTTGCTAAAAAATGGTTTATATTGATGGTTTGGGATCAAATTACAGTTTTCTACGGTTGATATCGGTTACTTATTGTTGGAATGTCCTAAGACGCTAAAATCTCCTGAAAAGTTACAGAAGGACGCCTTTAAACCGAGTCTGACAACCTTTACAAAGCTCTATTGACGTTTCTGATAGTGCTTTCTCTTTTGACTTCGAATTTACTTTCTTGGGAATGGTTATTAAGACAATTTTTACCGAAAAATGTGAAAATTGTTCGAATAATTCATTTTGAAAAGTACACCCCTGTTTTTAAATACGTCATTACCCTTTAGAATCGTATCTGGTTAGACCAAACAATATTGAAAACTTGATCTGGTTTTATTCCCGAATCCTGAGGAATGTTATATTGGTTCGCAGCATGAAAGTATTAAATTGTCTAGCAATAATTTCACTTCAAAACGAATAATTTCATATAAAAACCACGAATTCTTCCGCATCATCGCTGGGGATTCAGCTCGAATATATTGTCGGTAAAGAGGGGTTAAAAAGGGGAATGAGAAGCGAGATGTGGATATTTTAATTACACGGATGTGGTGCGTGTAAACAAATAAAAGCGGTTGGGGTTATATATCGAATTGTAAGTGAAACCGATCTAGCAGTAGCACCATCATCGACGGCCCTTGGTTTGTGTTGAAGATCATCCCCATCTGCTGCACTGTTTATTTCATCTGGTCGCAGTTTTCGCCTCGATGAATTTATCTCTGTGACAGATTGGGTCTTTTTTTTTTTAATTCCGCTCAACCAAATTCTATCTTAACATAAAATCAATGGTAATTCCATCGTGTACTTATAAAATACTAGCAACCCGCCTTGGTTTCGCACGGGATCTTTGCAGAAAATATAAAATAGCCTATGCTAAAATTTGTTGAGTAGATCGTAACAAACAAAAAATCAATCATCTCTCCTGGTTATACATACAGGGTGATTGATTAGTGTGATAAAGTTCAGTGCCTGCTTTGTTCTTTGAGATATCAATTTGAAAATTTGAGGGTTTATGGCCATCATCAGTCTTCACATTTTTAAATTATTTACAATCTTACAGGGTGTTCCAGAATGCTGTCCCATATCAAAGTTACATTTTTTTAAAAGAAACACCCTATATTTTATCGCATATTTGGAATCGGCTTGACCTTCCCATCACAATAATATAGGGTTGTGATGTGTTCTACGGGGTATTTAAAAAGTTATAACCAATTTTCCATAAAAATCGTAACAAGTTCAATGCCCTGTATAATGTAAGAGAAATTCAAGAATAAAAATCTGTTGCGGCCAAAGCATTTGAATAGTAGTGAAAAACCTGAAAAATTATTTATCTCGTTAATATTCATTGAATCTAATACAGGGTGAATCAAAATACGAATACATTATTTTCTCCTTTTTTTCAAATTGATCACCCTGTATTTTATGTGAGAATCGAAAAGTACTACCAACATACTTCTTTTTTTATATAGCACTCCCTATACCTAAAATTATTAGTTCTTGAGATATTTTGATTTTTCTATGCAAAACATTGAATATATCAAAAAAATATGTTCTACTACATATTCACCAACAATATCTCCCCACACATTCAACGACCATCTAGTTTGACTGTGTGTCACTATGTG
Organism: Lochmaea capreae; assembly: GCA_949126875.1. Taxonomy (NCBI): domain Eukaryota; kingdom Metazoa; phylum Arthropoda; class Insecta; order Coleoptera; family Chrysomelidae; genus Lochmaea; species Lochmaea capreae. Next base: position 839,015 of record OX421395.1, on the reverse strand, counting down.
ATATGAATTACATGGATGCAAAACATTGATTATATCTAATTATTTAATAATTAGGTGTGAGCTATACCATATAGATAGATTTTGGACCAATAGGACCACGTCGTGCATCTTCTTGAACTAGTGAATCTGCTTCTTCATTGCTATTGTGATAAAAGTTTGTCTACCCAATTCATGAGGGTTTCCTGGCAATCTCAAACTAATTTAATTATATGGAGTACATTGCTTTTATTATTACTTTAAAAACATACCTTTTGTACACATAATGGTTAAAAAAATGGAAATATAACAATGCTGAAGAAGAGCACTTTTAACAATGCTTATTTGACTTTTTTATGTTAAAATTGTACTAAAAAAAAGGATACATTGTACGAATGAAATATTTTTTTGGGAAAGATAATTTTAATGTCTCTCGATGTTTATATTAAACTGGAGGGCTCGTATAAGATCCAAGAGTAAATTCAATATTATCAAATATTAATGTTTGTTCATTTAAAATGGAGAAAAGATCACCCTGTGTAATACGATGCGAGATCATCTTTCAAATAATCATATCGACAGCTGCCAACATTAACCGTCACCGTCTAGGTTGCCGTCTCCGAAGCGAAGTAGCATCGTCGGCGGCGGCGAGTCAGCCGTCGGTTGAGATTGCGTGATGGCCGCCGCCTCCACCTGCTGACCGGCCCTGCCCAGTGCCCACCGTCACCATGGAGACCACCTCGTCATTAAACCATCGCCTTATCATAACCGCTGAGCCGACCCCGGCCATCTTTGGTCATCGCATCTACCCCCTTGCCGTGCCGTTCCCCTTGGACGGACGATTTCGCCGCCGCCGTTGTCGACGTCGTCGACGAGTATATAGCGGCCAAACGTTTGTCATCTACTGACCTGGCTCGGTCATCCGCAAGAATTTCGTCTTGGGGTAGAAACAAAGAACTTGGCGGCGGTAGGCGGCACGTTTGTCACGGGGACGGAAAAATTATTGGAATTACTCGATTGCATTCAAAAGAAATGAGACATTGTTGCCGTCGGTATTTTCTGGCAAAGAAAAAGTTTGTGGTCTATAAATTTTCAAATCAAATATACAGAGTGATCTAACAAAATTTTACGATCAAATGCTCTGGCTCTGGAGTTATTGTTCTTTAAATATTGTAGTTCTATTGAGAAATGTCATTTGAAAAATTGTTTTCATCCAAAATTTTTGCACACAAACATGAATTAGTATGGAAAATGAAACATTTTCAAAGGTATAATGTAACTTAAAAGTCTAGGGCAGATTGTAGAAATCTGCCACTGCATAATAAGGTCTTTCAAGCAGAAATGCATTTGACAATCTTCGGAACTTAGTAAATATATTTGCCAATTTTAATTCTGAAGGTAGCTGAATAATTTTTTGGTATTAAAGATGATGGAATTTTTTACCAGATCAAAGGTGGGCATTGTTGAGTAAATATCGAAATTCTCAGTTAAATTGTGAAGCACACGGATTCCAACATGAGTTAAACGTATTTTGTTTTTAAATTTGCTGCATCTAATCTAGTTTTCTTACTTTGATATTGACTAAACAAACCAAAATAAACATACAGAACAATAATAAGGCCCATCACAATGTATGTAGCAGAAACAGTCACTATGACGAAAATAGAAGAAGATAAATTAAGAGTAAATGAAAGAAAAATAATAAGAACAATTCTTGGTCCAACGATGATCGGAGAGCAGGAATATAGAAGGAGAACTAATCAGGAGATATTGAAAGAGCTGAATGGGGATGACATAAGAAACTTAAAGTTCGAAGAATCAAGTGGCTTGGGCATATATGGAGACAAGGACCAGAAGCAGTAACAAAGGCTATGCTACAATGGCAATCAGGAGGAAAAAGAAGTCGTGGAAGTCCCAGATCGAAATGGCTAGCAGAGGTAGAGGAGGACTTAAGGGCAGGAGTTACAAGATGGAAAGGGATAATAGAAGACCGGAATAAATGGCGGCGAATCAGTGACCCAGTGGAATGAGAAGCCGATGATCCACAACCTCATATATAATTATATAATCTAGGTTTCTACTTGATGTATTAATGACAGGATCACTTTATAATGTTCGTAAAAGAGAAACTACAAATAACCAAAAAAAAAACACTTACCTACATCACTTTCTCCAGATCTATTTTCTCTTCAACCAAAATATTCCATGTTTTCTTTGTCAATACAAGCGATGCTACAATTGGAATGACACGATTACACGCACCCTTGGAATTGTAAAAATTGCTAATCCTCGAAGAAAAGAGACAATAATGAGTCCAATATGGCTCCCTACTGGGTTAAAGAGGATCTATCCAGCCGTGTGGAGGAATTTTTTCGATTCCAAGCCACGTTATCATAATAATAGTGATTATTTTTATTTATCGGTTAGATCTGGTTATACAGGGTAACCTAATGTTAATTTTTACTCGCATACAAACTGAGTATTTATTTAACATTGAGCTAGGAGATATTCCAGAGTAATTCGTTCTTGTTTGCACGTAAGAGTCCACTCGTTCGATACCCCTGGTTGATTGCACTTCTTCAATTGTTTTTTTTTTCATTAAAATAGGCTATAATTTTGGTTATTTTCAATGGTTTTACTTTGACGATTTGACATTTTTTTCCAGTCTTTTGAGAGTAGGTACTCTCCTGAAATTTCAGTTCAATATTAATAGTTTTGTTTTTTTCGGAAATTTTATGATACCAATTAAAGGTGAAAAAATTATTTTAACAATATATTAAGTTCGCAAGTCGATCTATAGTTCCGAAAAATAATATTTTACGAATTTTCCTTTTTTACGTAAATAAATTTTTGTTCATAGTAAGTTTTTAACAAATGGGTGGGTATGGAAGTTTCGCGATTTAACATTTTACCTGTAAAGTCTCATGATGCTTCGAATCAAAATTTTACTCATATATTTAAAATTTTCTTCAGAATCGCTTGGTGGCCACTACAACGTTCTAACTCTTCGTTCCGGAATTTGGTTTTTGGTTTCACTTTGACACTTTATAAAGTGAAAACTGTTGAGGTTATGTTATTATTAAATTTTTCCCAATAGATTGGTGTTTTGATAGTATTTTTCCAAAATTTCAGGTCAATATTCGTAGTATTATGGTATTTGGACTTTTTAAGATGAAGATGTGATTTTCCGAAAATTTCATGACACTATTTGATGGCGAAAAAATGATTTTATCAAAAAACTAAGCCACAAATGTGTGTAAATTTTTCGACAATTTTTTATAAATGCACCATTTCACTCTACCACAAAAACATGTTCAACTTCTCACCTTGTGCTGTACTACCCGGTGCGCCTGGAACGACAATTTCCACTATCTGTGACCGGCTAGCTACTTTTCTAATTGCGCCAGAATCAGAAAAAATCCAATCACCGCCTAGATGAGTGGAAATGGGGTGGTAAAATCGACATATATGATTTTGCGTCAAGAAGTTAAAAATAAGATTGATCATAAAAAACCGTCATATAATCCATGATCTATGATTCTATTAGCTTAAAAAAAAGATGAGTCACTCCGTATGTATGAGAATATGTTTGTTGATGCGGGTATTCCCTCGGGAAATATTTTACGCCCTAATGGATCCCTTTAGAGGACAATACTACTGTTTAATCTCCTTGTAACTGTTATCTTATACAAATACAGTACATTAAAAAATAATACCGTTATATAGGGTGTACTAGTTTTAAAACGAAATTATAAAATTATAATCTAAATTTTTGTATGGATTGAATTCCACGTCTAGCGATTCTCGGTGAAAATCCCGAAAAACGTAACAATATCTGTTGTTGCGCTCCGAAATAGGAGAGCAGGGGAGAAGAGTTTTAAAAGCTTGGCATCAAAACAATGTGGAGTATTTCTTTTTCCTTTTTTTTTTCGTTCGTTCCGTAAAAATAATATTAGCCAACGTTAAAACATAGCGGTGATGCAACACAGAAGTTGTTGTTTTTTGTCTCCGGCATTTTCTCTCTCTTGGTACTCGATAGAATTCTTTAAATCAATATTGCATTACTACTAGATCTATCAGGTACGTAGACAATAGGGTTGAGAAAAGGTAGTAAAAGGAGAATACTTCAAATAAAATGATTGAAAATGCCACAGTTTGATCAAATATCAGAAAGGTTGGTTTTAAAATATCTTGTAGATATACCAACCCCGTTTGACTTTGGGGTGTAATTCAATATCCGGCGGTGCATATGCACGGGAAGTAGTTGTTGCTCCTTAGTTGAACGTCACTGTTTTTGAAAAATAGTATTTTTCAAAAAATTCATAGAGTGTTGAATATTTATAATTATTCCTTTCGACATCTGTTTATCAGAACGTATTTATTTAATGTCAAACGATGTTTACAAAATCCTGACGTCACGTGCTTGACCAAGATTAATATAATGCGCAATCTACGGTGTCGGATTAGTGGGTATATAAAAGTGTGTGAGGAAAAAAGACAAAAAAAAGATTTCCCAAATTCAGGAATTCAGGTTAAAGATACACGCATTGAGTCGAAAAATCATAGTGCCGATAATGATGGGAGTTTTGAGCTGAAGCAGGGGTGCCGGAAAGTGAGGGGACAAAAAAATTTGGAGAGTAAAAATTTTTTTAGTCAAGACATTTCCAATTTCGTTCCGATATATTTTTAATTATACTACACTGTATGTTAAATTTGATGCTGCACACTATCAAAAAAATGGTTTTTTTCTCTCAGTATTGAGTTAGAGTGGTGCAAGTAAAGCCATTTTCGGTGTAACATACATGTGACTATACTATAGATGAATGACTCGACCTCGATTCCATTCAAATCATTTTGATATGGAGCAGGTAGTAGGCGTTGGCAGCAGCTCCATTGAGATACCGCAGGAAACAAATCAGTTACAGAGAACAGTACTTCGGCTCAATGATAGAGCCCCTTAGATGACTAATGACCCCGATTTCACTTCATAATAATTCACCCTTGCACTACTAAGTCCTTATAGTGGATATCTATGTAAATCCAAAGAAAATTTATTGCCTTTATTGTGAACGGATTCGAAGAGATTATTGATTTTGTTTCAGTTTAAGGGATTTTAGGAAGGAAATGTATTATTCAAATTTTTTGGCGTGACTGATTGATGTATTTTTGGAAGTTTTACTGTTAAAAGTTTCTTCCTTTGAGGGGGTTGGTTTGTGGGTATGTATTTTCTTTAATGGAAAAATTAAATAAAATTTGACGTTAAAGAAGTTTTAACTATTTTCGAGAAGTGTACCGAAATTAAAAATAATTGAATTTTATTTATATGCTATGGTTAAAACAAATCATAGATAGAGCCCATAATAATGGGAATTTCGAGTTAAAATTTCAAATAAACACTCTCAAATAACAAAAAAATACGGAAAATAATCAGCATCCTTACAACTACTATATTTTGTATACGAGGGTATGTGAAAGTAAGAGATACAAAATTAAATCAATTATGGACTTTAAAATCTTTTTAATCTGAGCCTGAGGAAACATGGTTAGTTAGGTTAGGTTTATGGTGAGTGGGTCTATAAGAGACTCGCAAGAGTCTATTGTGGCTCACACCTATTCAGATTTCACCAAACAAATTCAGCATCTTAACAAAGCCGTTTAGCTTATTTGGTGAATGATTTTTCAGGTCCGAGGGCGAGAGAGCATCCCTGCCAAACATCAGATACCTGATTCGAGCCGCGGCGGGGCAGGCACAAATTATATCCTCTGCTGTTTCATCATCTTCCAGACAAAGACGGCAGGTCGGATCTTCCGACAGTCCAAGTTTTAGCATATGATGATTCAGATGACAGTGGCCTGTTAAAAGGCCTGTTAGACAGCGTAGGTCATGCCTCCTATAGTCTAACATTTGTTTGGAGACATTCTTCGAAGGATGTATGAAAGCCTTTGAATGAACCAATCCTGGTAAATTATGCCAGAAGTCTAATGCTCTTCTTGCCGTCCAAGGAAACATACTTCCGATTTTAAAAATTTCAAAGTGAGGGTGAGTTATAGTTAAAAATACACGTGTTGAGGAAGAAATTATAGAGCTCAGAGTAATAGAAGTTTTGAGCTGAAATTTAAGATACACAGTCACAAATAATAAACAAATATGGAAAAAAATCAGCAGCATCACAACTTTCTCATTTTGCATACGAAAGTATGGACTAATAAATATTTAATTAAACGTAACAAATTTTTTTAAAAAATCAACCAAAATACTGAAAATAAGCACGCTTTATATAAACTCAACCATTTATAACACCGACACAAAGCGTTGGGGTGAACTGTAAGACTACACAAGATATATTAAAACAATATTTATTATCATTATCTAGAAGCATATTATACTTGTCAACAAGAGTAATAACAATCATAATTCCCAACACGCGCCTACAAGGGATTGAGCCAGACCCCGGAGCCTTGTCCCGAGCCCTTTAGCGCTGCTCCCGTCGTTGATAACAGCCGTTTTAGCTTTTATTCACAAGGGAGGTAACTTTTAGTACGGGTGCGTGCGTGCGACGGTTTAAGGAAGTTGTTAGGATATATTTTACAAAATTAATATTAATTTACGACGTGCTTAAATACTGTAACTTTTTGTTTCATACATTTCATACGAAACTAATAGAGAGAATGAAAAAAAAAAGTATTTCTCTGAGTAAAAACGTAGATACTACAAGACGTATACCTTCAATCACGTATAATTATTTTTTTTTTCAATCGTTGCAAGCATATATTTTTCCTAGTGTCTAATAAAATCAACCCGAAGCTGTTACAAAATTATATCATGCCTACTAAAGATACGATCAAGACTTGTTTCTTGTTTCGTGTTGTTGTTTACAGAACCATACTACGATATAAAAAGAACGCAATGAAATGCACTAGAATCAGTCCCGACAATTACTTTGTCAGTTGAAATCGTGGGATCAATTGCCATAGTAAATTGCGCATCACGATTTCGTCTTAAGACTGACAGTTTCCTTCCGATGCCCCATTGGATAAGAAGATCGTTATTATACAACGCCTACTATTAATACTTCTCGAAAATTATAGATAATTGCTGGTTAAGGAAAAAAGAGCAATGAAGAACAGAAATTGACCGGAAAGGTGGTAGATAGGACGTTACAAACAACAGCAATTTTCAAATTAACTTAAAGAAAAGACCATTAAATGAAAAATAATTTAGATTAAACGCCACGTAGTATGAATTCACCCTCTTCTTTGGATTAACAGGTAATACGAAGAGATTATTTGAAAGATTCAGGTAAGCGTAATCGCTTTAAGCCATATATCTAGAAAGAAGCGAAAATCCATACGACAACGTCCTGCGATAGCAAGACCGGGGTGATCTAGAACTGCGACTCTACCATTACATATGTTTTAATTAGCAGAATAGATTGCATTGCGCCCGAGATTTGTGAGGACCACACTGCCATTCCGATGGTTCTACCGCGTTCATGAAGACAAGACTTCGCCAGTGAAGGAGCTACAACAATTATCACAGGATCAACAATACATTTAATTGTTAAATCCTAATATGCTGAACTATCCACGCCAGTTAATTCTGAAGGCGTTACTTTTATGAAAAAATAACAAAAAAATTAAGTCAAAAATCATATAATATAATCTTTTTGCTCATATGTAGACGTCGTAACTTTCCCTATGGTCACAACACCCAATTTTTTAAATGGTATTTCCTATATGTTGGATTCTCCTCTACAAAAGGATTACAGAAATGTATAGTCATTCAGTTGGCAGTTACTGATAATTCCAATGTCCACTGCGGCACTAAATCTACGCAATTGATGATCGTAGGGTATTGATATCAGGTATGAACTTTTTTTCTATACGTGTGATTTTTATAACACGATTCGAAAACTGGTGATATTTTCTTGAGACGAAACGAAAGTTCTACCCTAATACCTGCGCTACTGATAATAGTGGATGGTGGAAAGTGATAGGAAAGGGCCAGGGGTTCCTTAAGATGGAAAGCCCGTGCCCCCAACTTGAGGTAAGATTAGCGGGCGGAATCATTAAAGTTGTGTAATAGGTTTGCACCACCTTTCGTTTGGCTTGAGACGCGGCTCAGATAGCAGCCAACACTAGAGTTTCCTTTCGTACTGTTGTTGTTGAATTACTGAAAGTTTGGACTTGGCTAAGATTACACTTTACGGAACTATTTTTTCTTACACGATACACAAATTTTTTTATTTTTATTGGAGATTGAGACGATACAGTTGAATTTACATTTTTTGTTAGAATGTTTGAATGGTAAAGGGGCTGAAAATAATGAATGAATGCACTACTCTTGAGAAGTCAGGTAAAAACTAGAATGGACAGTTTTGAATAAAAAGAATCAACGGTTTAAGAAATATGGACAATTTTATGCCGCACTGCAGAAAACTTAATTGACTAATAACGAGACATGAAAAGAAGTGGAAAAAATATAAATATACAAATAATGTTAATTTAAAATAAACAAGATTTCCAAGTGCACTTTCAGCAGATCACAGCTTGAATGTCTATTTTGAAGAATAAAACAGAAGGAAAGTTCGGATCCAGAGACTTCAAACGATATTCTGGATGGCCAGCTAACACTTCAAATTTAACAGGGATACTAGCGAAACATTGCCGCCTGAAAGGGCACCTGAAAAAGCTCAAAATAGTGGAGGAAGAAGAATACGGCAGCTCATCTTGGAGATTATTGGTTAGAAGAGGGATATTTACGTAAGTTGAAGCCTGCAGATATCCTAAAATTCCTCGAAGAAATAGGACTAAAGGAGCTGCTAGTATCTGAGATTTTCCTTAGAAACTAAATAGAAGTAAGGGGGCACAATAGATCTTTTAGGTCTCAGTGAATGTTACCCCAAAATACATACATACATACATAATACTTCAATTTCAATATTTTTCAATTTTTCATAATATAATGTATAATAAATTCGATCTAATCGGTCACTCAAGAGAAATCCAGTTTTTTTTTTCGTTGCATAAAGAAGCCGGAAGTAATTCTATTAGAAGTGCAAAGAAACCGAGATAAGTGAGTTAAAATCGTTCGTAAAAGAGTCCCGAAAAGGCAAACTAAAGAGAGTTAGAGACACCTTGACAGTGGTGGTTTAGATAACGCGTCGGTATTCAGGAACATCGTACGATGTCGGGAATAAAAACCAATTTGGCGGAATGACCCCGGCGGCCGTTTATCTCAATCAGAGCTTAGCCTATGTCTTGCCGTACAATGGCCAATGTGAAATAATGAGTGTAATTAATTCAATTAACCGTTAATTAATGAGTTCCCTATCCCTGTATTTGCTCGGATCGCCTGCTCGGCAATCTAATGGCGTTTTGAGCCTGCAATCAATATTTTCTTCAAGACTTCAAGCCCTATAGTACTGTCAGATCACTTGTTTTAGTCGATAGTTACAAATTAAGGCAAAACTATTCAAAACTATGCTTGAATAAACTTCTTTTAAAGTTATACACTGAAAAAAACAACAATTTATTCAGTGTGGCTTTCAAATAACATTAAAACCGAAGAAACCTCTTCTAAAAATGAGTTGCAATAACTCTTAGCCTCACCAACTTCTTTCTTTCGGTTGTGTGTATATATATATACGATCGGCGGTCGAGGGTGGAAACTCATATAAATATATGTATCCGAAAAGAAGGCTTTTCCCATTTAAGAAACCAAATGTAACTCCGGCGTAATGAATGTCCGACATTAATAATCGCAACTGCTGGTTTCTACACCTTTTTCTATATTTTATTACCCACTTTAACGGTTTTTCGATGTTTACAATTGGAATTTATTTCGAGGAAAACGTTTATTTACTTTTTTCCAATTTCCTTTCAGTTCAAATACATTTCATCTAAAATATATTTGAATTAAATACACATTTTTGCTGGAGTTAGAAATTTATTGTAAATGTATCGAAGAAAGGCTGTCTAAAAACTCAATTTTACAATGTTTATTGTAATTTTCCCTAACCTATCAACTGCGTGTATTAAAATCTGTGACGACGGCTCTGTAGCAGAATAGCGCTGGTCAAAAAAGCGCTGGACAAAATAGCGCTGGACAAAATAGCGCTGGACATAAATAGCGCTGGACAAAATAGCGCTGAACAAAAACAGCGCAGGACAAAATAGCGCTAGACAAAAACAGCGCCCCATGAAATAGCGCCGCCAAAAGATAATTATGCATCTCATACATAAAAATAGACTATAGTACCGAATTAGCATAATTAGAAATAACATATTTTTCATAAATTACAGTCATAACAATAATTTTCCTAATTCAATTCGTCAATTCAACATCGCTTCCCAGCTGACAGTGATCAAAGTGTTGGTAAGTGTCTATAACAGTATCAGAATATAAGGAACGGAAAACAAGTATAAGAACAACAATCAATATTTTTCATCATACTTCAACACACATCGCTTCCCGACCAACTGACACAGATCAAAGTGTAAACAACTGCTTGTCAGTGTCATATTTATTTAAAGTTTAAAAAAAATGCAATTTGGCAAGTCTCAGAAAGGAGGTGATACATTATTCCACGAAGGATATAATTACCGAAAGACCAAGCAACGTTAAATTGCATTTTTTTAGACTAAATATGACACTGACAAGTAGTTGTTTACACTTTGATCTATGTCAGTTGGTCGGGAAGCGATGTGTGTTGAAGTATGATGAAAAATATTGATTGTTGCTCTTATACTTGTTTTCCGTTCCTTATATTCTGATATTGTTTGTTGTAAAGGAAGGTTGATGCTTAGCGGTCAAACTTGATTTTTCAATCACATCCTACTGTAATAGTTGATTTTGTAAGGATATTTCAACCAGCGCTATTTTATGGAGCGCTGTTTTTGTCCTGCGCTGTTTTTGACCAGCGCTATTTTGACCAGCGCTATTCTGCTACAGAGACAGGTTATTGTGGCACTCTGGAGAACGAAAAAAGAACGGGCACTGTTATGAGATTCGCTTTAAATCGCAAGAGCTGGAGCGAGAGTAGAAAAACTGGACAAAGAGCAAAGCTAGAAAAAGAGAAAGCAGTATATACTATTTTGATAAAAGGTAGATTAACCTTCTTGTAGATCATCCATTAAAAAACCGTTTTCCAGGTGACCAAGTGCCGATACAGAGACAGATCTTTTTCTTTTTGAGTTTTCAGTTGTTAAACGACGACGAAGATTTTTTCGTTTTTTCCGCATTACTAAGTACAGAAGAGTAGAGAAAAATCAAAAAGGTCTTATTTGGTCCATGAAATCAACAGAACAGGGAAGATCTTGTGGAATTCCACCACCTCTTTTCAGATTTATAGCGGGTTGAAAACAAGTTTTCTAAATACTTTTAGTTTTACGAACTTATAGATTTTATTAAAGATGACTTTACCCGACGAAATTCGAAGTTTCGGCGAGCTGTGACCAGTGAAGAGATACTTGCTGTTTGCTCAAGGTAAAAAGAATCATTATATTATTTTTGGGAACTTTTTTTGAAAATTGAAGCTTTAAGGAGTTTCTCAGGTGCCTCTTCGTACATTACCGGAGGATCCGAAATACTCCGAAGATGAATTTTGCTGCCTCGTCGCCCTTCCTGCATGCTTAGGAGGAGATGCAAGCGACAATGCAACTTGGCACGGCGCGCCACTTCTCTAAGTGTGCCGACTCTTGTTTAAATACATGTAAATTACTGTGGCAGCAAAATATGCGTCCCGCCGCGCTGCCTAAGTGAGCGTGTACCTAAACTCTCAACATCTTCGCTGTTCTACGCTTAAGCATGAATTGTATTTTTGCGCATCTGTTTTTCAAGTACTAAGATCGACTTGCGCTCAGTATTCTGAAACAATGAGGCTGTTTTCGGGGGTACTATCCCTAGTGCATTTAATTTTTCCGGAAAAACGAGTTTCTTAGTGAATTGTTTCAACAAATAGCATGAGCGAGAGGTTTTAAAAATCCGAATCGAAGACGAGGATTTTTCCACATACGTTGAAACAGATTACTTAGAAACGAGTGTTCCAATTTTTCCACAGGAAAAATTAGATGCACGAGTGATATTTGGTAAGATTATTTCCTGATTTAAATAATAGTATATTGTATACCTAGGCGGTAAAGTGGCATTTTTCAGGCCGAAAGAAGATATGGACAGGCGAGGCACAGCCGAGCCTGGCCACTTCTTCGAAATAAATCAATATGTGTCCATAGCAACGTGAAAATATCCCATGGTCTGTTATCAGTGTAATGTTGATATGATTGGGTGAAATTGTTCATATGATAAAAAATGAGGAAATTTGATTGGTTCTTGGAACTGTCAAAAAATTTTCGGATTTATTATCGGAAACAGTTCCTCAGGTACATTTTTAGTTGATCCCTTTAAATCTCCCAGTTTATACAGGGATGTTTCATGTATATTTACTGAGTATACTAATTCCGAACTGTTAGCGAGTAAACGGCATTCCTGAAGACGGTGCGTTAAGCAGGATTGAATATTGGATGTTTATCACTTCTGTATATAAATTTCTCGGTAACAATATCATACGAAACGAATGAAATAATTTTGCGCAATAACAACAAAACGTTTATTGTTCTCGATTGGGCCTTATCGGGCAATCGCAGCTATTAACACTGCTTTGAAATTCTAGATGATACATCATAATACCATACAGATAAACGATTAAAGTAACGTTCCTCACTTTGTCGGAAGGTTTACTGTCATTTCTTAAATAAATACAGTTTTTATTGTTTGAGACGAACACCTGTTTTCTTCTTCTTTAATATCCAGCCATCTATATTGTTATAAATATCTTTTTTATTTCTTGTTAACTGATGTAAAGTAGTACTAGGTCACTCCATATACGGGGAATATTTCTTTAATTATATACCGTGATTTCGAACTATTGCCAATTGACAGATGATATGATAGACGATTAAGATTTGATGTTTAATTAGAACAGGATTAACTAATGATCTTAAATCGCCTATTAATTAGAATCGATAGTTCGAAAACGCTTATAACGAGTTGATCTAAATTAAGTAAGTAATATTTACTTACAGTAAAAGTAACGAATGTTTCTTGTTACGTCATACTTCCCTGAATGTATCAAAGACACTCTAATTTTATGTAGATATCACTGACTGCCCATGTCCAATTAATACAGATGGAAAGGTACATACAGATTGCGAAAAGTCTATTCGCGCTATAAGATTTTCACAAGTACGACAAGGAAAATATGAGCAAAACTAGAGTCCGTTTCAATAAGGAAGAAGCCACCTGAAGTTGGCGTACCGACCTGCGCATAAGTCAAAACCTGTCGAGCGATCGTTCCATGCCATTGGCGTTACAAGCGATGTTTCATGCCGACAGCAATTAAATTGTTGACATTTGAGGTTGTGTTTGAAACAATCATTTAGGTACTGTCGAATATTTTTCATTTTTGAATATTTTAAGACGTTCTGCTAGTTTATTTGTGAGTGCTGTGTGTTTTATTTGATCTAAAACCATGCCTCCTACAAAACTGGTTGGTGTTAAAAGAAAAGTTATCCACAGTGAAGGCCGACAGATTCTTGAAAACGTTGCAACTTTTATATGGAGTCTGAAGCTGAACATGGAATCCAAATTCCTTTAAAAAATCATCGGTTAGTCAAATAAGAAAGTATAATAATCCAATATATTACTCAAGGCATTCAGATTGTTATAAAATATATGGAAGAGTAAACATTACTTCAAAAATAATTGAAGTCTGATAATAATTCATATAGTCTGCTGTACTTAGCAGTTATTTATTTGGTTCTAATACTTCTAATTTTGTGTCACCCTACAAAATGTGAAAACGTTACGCTACTGATTTAGATTAAAATATCAATTTTTAAATATGGCGCTGGTTTTGACATCAAGGTCGCGCTTCGACTGCAACTTCAGGTGGCTTCTTCCTTATTGAAACGGACTCTACTTGAAAGAGAGAAAAGAATAATTGTGCGCTCAGCGATGGGCGTTTAAAAGTTTAAATGTGAATTCACCGTTGCCGGATGAAAGTGTTTAGTTTTACCTAATAGTGCATGAGCTCGAAAAAAAGTTAAAAAATAACGAGACAAAAATATCATTTGTATAAATTAATCTGCGCTTCTGGCAACAGCGGCTAACATAGGGGGCACTGAACACACGCCCATCGCTGAGCGTACAATTATTCTTCTCTCTCTTTCAAGTAGTTTTGCTCATATTTTCCTTGTCGTACTCGTGTAAATCGTATGGCGCGAATTAAGCTACGCCTCCACGTCTTTATCGGTTTGTCACTCTGTCTAGTGTTGTGACAGCGATTGTACTTAAAAAGCGAAACGTCACTTTATGCTAATTATAAACATGCAATTTTTTTACATACAGAAAAACTTAATCTCTAAGGAATAAACTAACATATGTTTATTGAAAGATTAGAATTAAAATGGCGCAACTTTCTACACTCTGTATGATTTTTTTACTTAGTGTCTGTTTTTCTGACTAGGTATGACATAACTTCAATTTAAATTTCAAATAAAGTTTTTCCCCCACGTTGTTTCGAAATAAATGTAAATTTTATTTAGAGGTATTGCTCCCAAAATATTCGGGATCACGACTGTTTCACCGTTTTAATCACGAGGGTTACACTAATGCCGTCCCTGGATCCTCGTCAACGTACTAACTTACGCTCATCAAGGATTATTATAACGAGCACGCTTTGCATATCTCGACACCGATTAAATGCCGGCCAGTGGCGGACTCCCTGTGGAGCAATATAGAATCAAAATGCAAAGAACAAGGGACGAGATAATTTGATAAAAAAAACCGTGTAAATATAAATGTATCAGTTTTAAGAATGGGAAAAGTAGAAAGATATTGGGAATTGAGCTCTACTTTTCTCAACATCCTTATAAGTGCATGTGGCTTCTCGAATATTCAAGAGTGATCGAGAAAGATCAGTCCGATTTCCGTCGCCAAACGTTTTTTCTCGTGCATACTTCATGTATATGTTGTAGCCACCCATCAGAATCAGCACACCACACCACACCACACCACACCACACCACACCACACCACACCACACCACACCACACCACACCACACCACACCACACCACACCACACCACACCACACCACACCACACCACACCATCACACTTTCTTATGGCGTGAATTTCCGCTTGAAGGATACTTGGGGTTTTTCCCAAGCTTTCAGAGTGTTTGATTCCTGGTCCGTACACTCCTATCCCAGTTCCTTCTATTGTTTTTGAGCCGTCTGTGTACCATTGAATGGCATTCTTTCCAAGTCTGGTAATGGTATTTGGATCCCATTCCTGCTTGTTGCATGATTCCGTAACGAATTTCTTTGAAGAGTTATTCCTTTTCATCATACCATCTTGTGGCATGTCTTTCTGCAACACTGTGGAGACCATATATAGTGGTGTGAGGTTGAGAATCACTTCCGTGGCTGCTGATGTGAAAAATAAGTAAGAAAACTTCAAAACAATCAATTTATTTCCACATTTCTCTGTGAAAAATTAAAGAAAAGTATCGATATTTGCTAAAACTCTTTTCGATAAACCGTTTCCGCTTTCCAAGTTATATAAAAGTTTCTATTGTATCTCCAGTTTTTCCGATAAACATTTTTCCGAAACATACGTAGAGAAAAACCGAAAGAGACAACCCAATATCGATAAAATGTGTGATTCCGTCTGATTCCTATTGGTTGACCGGTTATAATCTCACCCTTCCCCCTATCCGCACACACTTCTTTAATTTCGCCACCTTTTCAACTCGACATCCTTCGGTATCACCGTTTGAATTTTAAGCAGTCATAAAACGAGTGATGTTAATTTTTCCTTTCCGAATGTAATATCGTAGGGGTTCGAACGTGACGAGAATTTGCTTCAAGTTACGCTTCTGATTGGCGAGAGTCGTCTTTGGATGTCTCAGAAATGATACCTGCTTGCAGAATCTTAGATTTCCACCCTCTAAGGCATAAATGCTACCTTTACGAAGATTCCGTTCATCGCGTAATATGCTAATTCGGTTTCAACTACACTTTGGGTTATGGTTAATATCAAGCAGATGCTAATTTTCCGTTACTACATTGGAAATACTAACTTGTTTCATGCTAATTCTTTTCTCTCTCTTTTTCTCTCTAATCTCCCTCCATGAATATTTTAGAATTCAAATGTAAAAAAATAACCAAATTTTTCCAAAAGAGACCATGCTTTATATTTTTTTTTAATTTACTGTCATTTCCATTTGAAAAGTTTTGGCAAAGCAGAGTCAGCCTTTCGAATTGTTTTAATACGATATCGTTCAATTAATATTAAACCCCAATGAAACTAGTTTTTACTTGTACTTAGACATAGAAGAAGCATGTGGAAATACTCCGCATGATGCTGTAAAAAGAGCATGAGTTACGACATCACCTCCATCTGCGTAACCAGATGATGCACATAAAAATCCTTGTTAAGATGGAGTAGAGCTCCTGTGTAGTTTGACTGTTAACCTGAGAAAACTTTTTGAAGCATCATACAAAGGTTGATTGGTTCAGCACCATCAGTCAGATGCTTAGAGTCCTCGGAACCTCAGCCTTTAGGCTTTTTGTGGTTTAGGTTGTGCCGTTTAGGTGAAGAGACTAGTAGCCCTTATCAGGCTCAACAGTCTTTTCAGTAGGTTCTTCTTGGAGAAATCCTACCTTGGATATTCTAGTCCTAGGAGTCTATATCTCCAGTGAGATAATGCTTCACAATCAAAGATAATGTGAGAGGCTGTATCTTCCTCTTCCATGCACAACCGACAGATAGGTTCCTCCCTATATAATATGCCGATTGTGCTTCCTTAGGGTACAGTGACCGGTGAGTAATCCCGTCACTATCCTTATCTTGCCCTTGCTAAGGTTTAGTCAGCGTCTCTGAGGATTTTTTGACCAGGAGTTTTCTGTGTTCCTGTTTTGGTACGTGTCGCCAGTACAACCACATGCAGCAGTTTTAGATATCCCAAATACTGGTTCAGGACCAGTGAATGCAGTCCCAGACCTTAGATTTGCTAGGATATCTGAGATATTTCCTACAATGCCCTTGTGCCCCGGGACCCAATTATTAAGAGTATCTCTACTATGGTTATCCAGGGTTAATAGTTTTTGTAGACAGTCCTAGACCAGTCTAGATCTGATCTGGGGAGACTGAAGGGAGCCGAACTGTACCAGTAGCTGGTGTAAGAAGATGGGACTAAACATCATCCCCACCAATACCATCTTAGTAGCCTTAACTACAAAAAGGGAACTTTAAGAAATCAAAGGTCTAGATCTGACCCTAGAAGGTAAGCGTTTATGGAACAAACTCGGGAAGGAGATTGAACACAAAGCAAAAATGGATCATATAAAATTCAGTTTATGCCTTTTTTGAGATATGAAGATAGTGTGATCAATTTTATGTTGAAATTCACCCAAAATCATCACTACACATATTGTCAAATGAACAAGATGAGAAAAAAAAAGAAATTTCGGAAACTATTTCGGTTTTATTGTCATAAGATCTTGTCTTTTGTATCATCTAGTGAAGTCGTTTCTTGACGTTATAGAAAATCCAGGAAAATTCGTATTTGCTATATGGAGTTCGCGGAAAAGCCCATAACCGTACGGCAGATGCTGCATCATTGAATAGTAATAAGATCCCGAGTGCGTGCTATAGAAATGAATTGCTTGTGTTTTATGTTATTGCTATTTGGAAAAGGAAAAGCAACCCCAGCCCAGGTACCGCCCGAATCCCACAGTCAACCCCCATTTTCCTACGTTCAGCATAATATTACGTGGCAGTGGCTACTGTAACAACCGATAGACGATTATTAAAATTTTAATTCTACTCTTAAATATTAAATTGAGGCTTAAAACTTTTGTTTTGGTTACGTTTTGGACTGTAGACTCAAAAATACTTTGAAACAGTTTTTATTGCTATTTTCTTAGTTTCACTTGTCCTTATTTCTTAAGCCGTTAACTTCACATACCTTAGTTCTTTAACGCAGGAAGTAAGGCACCGAAACCGGTCTAATTGCAAACCAGAAAGGTTGGTTTTAAAATATCTTGTAGATATACCAACCCCGTTTGACTTTGGGGTGTAATTCAATATCCGGCGGTGCATATTGCACGGGAAGTAGTTGTTGCTCCTTAATTGAACGGCCACTGTTTTTGAAAAATATTATTTTTCAAAAAATTCATAGAGTGTTGAATATTTTAATTATTCTTTCGACATCTGTTGATACATTCACTCTATTAAATACGACAATATTACAGGAAACTGTAATAGGATTTGCTATCATTTTCTTTAGTTCTTCCATCAATTTCGAAATTTTAGTAGGAACTCCTGAGTATAATATTCTAAGGTCGTAGATGTTGGTTAGCTAGTCACTTTCTTTCGGTTTTTCTACACTCGAAGCTCTCGCACTTCGCCATAAAATAACTGATTTCGCTAAACGACACGCGTGATTTGCATATGGAGTCGATAGCTTAAATTAAAATTGGCGGGAACCTATCGGAAAACGGCGAAGGAGTATCAAAGAAAACGAAAAAGTAATTGGATGGATATATTTTTATTTTTGCGCGTGTTCGCGTTGGAATATGACACCGTGAATATGGTACGTGAATTTTCGGTTTGATGAAAATACAGGGCGGAAATAAAAAAAAATAATCCACACTAAAATAGACAAAAGTAAATTAAACCATTTCAAGGCAAAACAGTACTAGAGAGATGACAGTTGTCACAAAACAAATTGTTTGTTAACGGTTACCGCGGTTCAAGGTATTTGTTAACACAAAGTTGACAGTTGACGCGGAGCAGGTAATTTGACTGCTGCTGTTAGTGAAGACGTTTTTACTGAAAGACCAAGTCCTTTTGCATTAGGAAGTTGACAGTTAACAAAAAGTTGACAACTGCCATAGAACAAGTCCTTTTGTTTGAGGAAGTTGGCAGTTAACAAAGAACAAGCTTTTTGAATTGTTTTTTGTTAGTTTGAAGTTGACAGTTACCGCATATGAAGGGATTTGTTAACAAAAAGTTGACAACTGCCATAGAAAAAGTCTTTTTGTTTGAGGAAGTTGACAGTTAACAAAGAACAAGCTTTTTGAATAGAGGAGTTCAGTCTAAGGTCAGTGTAGCCAACAAAAAGTGGTTTTTCTGACAAGAATGACAGTTAATGTCTACCATTCAAAACATAAGGTTTTTGCAGGTTTTTTAACATTGTGAACATCTATATTGCTTTATCAAAACAATGAATACACCCCCGAAGCGTGAATCTTAAAATCTAAAATGACGTTTTAGCTGGATAATCAACGCATCAATGACCAATAATTCCAGAAACTTTTGGTATGTCACCATTTCATTTCTGTTATTCTGTCACTAGTTATGTCAGATGTCAGTTTTATTTGTTTTTATTGACATTCGTTTAATCGTTCATGTTTATTTTCAATTAGACTTTTCTAGTTCTAGTTAGTTGTATCTCTTAATTCTTCTAATTGCTTTTTCCAGTGACATCTGACATAACTAGTGACATAATGACAGAAATGGAATGGAGTATTCCTAAAAGTTCCTAGAAATATTGGCCACCGATGCGTTGAGTATTCAGCTAAAACGTCATTTTAAATTTTAAGATTCACGCTTCGGGGGTGTATTCATTGTTTTAATAAAGCCATTTAGATGTTCGTAATGATAAAAACCTGCAAAAATCTTATGTTTTGAATGGTAGACATTAACTGTCATTATTGTCAGAAAAACCAGTTTTTGTTGGCCACACTGACCTAAGACTGAACTCCTCTATTGTTTTTTGTTAGTTTGAAGTTGACAGTTACCGCATATGAAGGCATTTGTTAACAAAAAGTTGACAACTGCCATAGAACAAGTCCTTTTGTATGAGGAAGTTGACAGTTAACACAGAACAAGCTTTTAAATTGTTGTTTGTTAGTTTGAAGTTGACAGTTACCGCACATGAAGGCATTTGTTAACAAAAAGTTGATAGTTAACAGAGAACAAGTCCTTTTGTATGAGGAAGTTGACAGTTAACAGAGAACAAGTTTTTTAAATCGTTTTTTGTTACTTTGAAATTGACAGTTACCGCATATGAAGGCATTTGTTAACAAAAACTGCCACAAAATAGGTAATTTGACGTTAAATTGACAGTTTCTGATAGTCAAAAGTAATTTTACATTAAAAACTTAACAGTTGACTTTTTTACGAAGCTGCCGCTCTTCGGGGTTTTTTTGGTTTCACTTAGAAAAGCTAATAAACAAAAACCTTCATTTTTATGCAGCTTCTTCAAAAAACAGACGTTCTTTATATACACACAAAAATATATAATATAACGTATATCATGTTATAAAATATAAACATCTTTACCTCATTCTTCATTAGGAAGACAGAACGACAGCAAACACAGATCTATTTTAAAAACGTCGCCAGCATGTGTTGTTATGACATATTAGATGATGAATACAGTTAACTCGTTCAGTTTCCACTTACTGATAATGAGTGTCGTTCAAGGTACTAGTCACACTCAATTAAAATGCTTTTAACGCTAAATGCTCAACATATGTAACGTTAAAGACTCGTTTCTTGCTTATAGAAAATGATATATTGCAAGTGAGGAACATTAAAAACTTATGAATTTCCTTCTTGAAATAATAACTGAGTCGGATGTGTCTTGGGAGTGGATAGTCTTACAAGGATATTGTTTAAATTGTTTTTTTAATTACTGACTATTATTTTTGAATTGTTTTGTAGCATAGAATGAGTTTTTTTCAATGCAGCGTTCGTCGTAGATTTAGGTACTAGTTTTGTGGCTAGAACCATAGAAATATATAAATATGAGGGAGAAAATTGGAATGAACGTGTAAATCACTAACATTTATTGACGATTCTTATGTGTGAAATGAATTTTCGTTTATTTTCGCTAGAACCACAGATCTAAACACTAGTTCTGTGGTTAAAACCATGGAAATATATAAATAAGAGCGCCAAAATTGAAATTGACAGATTTTATGTCTGTTTTGACATTTAGAACAAAAACAATGCTTGAACAGCCACAAATAAAAACTCAGAGGACCATATTTTTTTATTTTCTGAACCTTAGACCCCTAATTTGGTTTGTATGAGTACTAGTGTTATGAAAATCTTTGGGTAATTATCATTTTTAAATACAAAACAAATAATGTTTTGATTATGAATACCTAACCACAAATATGTAAAATAAAAAAGGCCCAAAAAAGAATAAAGTAACAAGTAATATAAAAACTCGTAAATGATTTTAAATGGAAATTATAAAAATTGAAAATGTCAATGACGAACGACACATAACATTAACAATTTTAACTTCTTTTCTTCTTTTCAAGTTAAAGGCATTAGGTGGATTATTTTTTTTTTCAAGGTCATTCTATAAACTTTTACTTCTATAGGTTTGTCTGTTTTGTGGTTTCTAATACATTCAACTGTTTTCTATAATGGGGTGTTAAACCGATATCCGGCTTTTGGTATTTTATTAAAGTATGTTGGTACTACTTTGCAAAAATTAATTTACAAATTTTTTAAACCGAATATTTTAGGAGAAAACTGGAAATTAAGAATTCCTAAATGTTTCCAACTTTCACTACAGATACGTCACTTCACTAAATATTTCTGATTTAGATGTTTTATGAACTAATAACCAGTTACAAAAAGGCCATTCGAATTTGAAGTAAGAAGAACTGTCAAAGTCTATAATATATTTGAGTTTTTGGTTTTGTTTACATTTTATTCAAGCTTGACGTTTCAGTATTATAAAAAAATTGTGTCAATACTTTTTTGGTTGAGTTTAGTTAGTTTTTCTCCACAATTTTTCATGTTGGAATAATGTCAATATCGTATAAATCTTGTTTTGTATCACACTGCATGAGCACAACAATTACAACGCCTGATAAAAAGTTTGTAACTGTGCCTGCAGTAGCAGTTAAAAGAAAATTTGGTTTGAGGCTGCTAGAAGCAAATATAAACAGACTAAAACTAATTACTATTTCTGTGATCATTTTTATGTAAGTAATTGTATACGTGTGTGTACTGTGTATGTTTGATTTTTAGTTTGAAAGAGACATGGACAAATTATACCCAACACTCGATGATGGGAGGAAAAAAAACAATTCCTAAGTCACTATAACAGCAATATGACATAAGTTTAACCTATAAGTACTTCATCACATCAGAATTGTGGTCCTATGTCAACCCTTATGTAGCTAACTTCTGTTCTAGTGAGCATACGTCACATTATGAATGGCGGATTATTTAAATCGTCCAAAAGTTGAATTTTCAAATCGGCATAAAAACCTTGTGAGAATAAAAATATTAAAAATAATCGATTCCCATTATGATTTTGTCCACCACTAACTATTAACATAGAGAAAACATCATATTTTTGTTAAGTTTAACACCCCATTATTTTATAAATAAAAACTCAAAAAGTGTCTTTAAAACACCCCCACGTTTATCCATTAAAGTATGAGTTAAACAATATCGTTCAAACTGTACTCATAGGGGACTTCCTCAATTCGTCACGAAAATATATCAAATATGCATGAATTGTGTATATGGATAAATAGTATGTTAAATACAATCGACCAAACGTTTCTTATTTACGAATTAAACAACTCCGGCGGTAATGGAATTCAGTTGGTCTACTGGTGTAGGGTTAACAAGGAACAATTGAATTGTACGTCGACAATTCCATTCTCTCTTCCATTGAATACAATATTTTCGTTCCCCTTTATGGTACATTGTGTGAACATTTACCATATGATATTCAACTTGAAGCATTTTGGGATTTGAGAACGTGCTGGATTTCTAAAGTGATCGTTAATCATTTAAACGTCAAAAGAGCCGTCGACGGTTCTTATTGTGTAACTAGTTATTAAATTGATATAATTAATTAAATTGTATAAGTCAGGGATTCTTTTTGGGGTTGAAAGTTGAATTTTCGGAATTTTTTGGGGCGTACATTAATATTACGTGAGGATTTTTCAATACTCAGCCTCCTTTCTAGGTGATATGATATGAAATTTGGCTCTACTCAGTCACCAAACCATACGTCTCACCATAGTTGCGTTGTCTATCACCCATTTTGCAATCACTAGGATCCTATTCCTTTTGTTGGGTTTATCCAGCAGGTAAGTCACAACTTCACGCTGAAGACGGTTGGCAGCCTGAGAGATCATCTCAAGCTTGCTTCCTTTTCTGGTGAGGGGAATGAGTGTAGTTCTTACAGGATTTACCGTTTTCAGAGCTCTCTGCAATATATCTAATATAACGTTAGGATGTTTTCCCATTACGAGTATTATCAGATCATCTGCATACCCCTTGGTGAAGAGTCCATTATTGCTAAATTCTCCCAGGAAATCACCTATGATAAGGTCCCACAGCAGCGGGTATCATACTGTTCCCTGTGGTTAGGTGAGTTTACTCTTCCCTGAGGGTATCCCTTCAGTATATAAAACTTCATGGAATCTTCAGCTAGAGTTGTAACTGTTGTCCTGTTACAAAGTATGTTAACAATCCGCTGACATATGGTATCATCGCCTTGCAAAAATGCAGCTATCGTAAAGTCAAAGGAGGTAGATCGAATCCTGTTTTTTAATCAAGAAATGCTTGGAGTAATATTCCTTGATTACCTAATATAGCCTCTACATACAGTGGCAATTCAATAATACAGCACGTTTTACGATAAGTTTTTTCTTAATATTGGCCTGCATGACTTTCCTTGGAGTTTTTTCTGATATATTATCGAGTACTGTATAATATTTGCAGGTTAAAATGGCTGAAGCATTTTCCACGGGTCGTAATATATACGGAAACAATAAATTGTGATAACGTAATATTCAACATCCGAAGAGGGAAAGTCTAAATCTCTCTAAAAGGAGGCGGGTATTGTTCGGAGTTTCGCATTTCTTAGTTATCGCGCCATAAAAGTGATACAGTACGGGGTAAAACATGGCCCAGTTTGTTATTCCCCGCATCCATAAGGAGAAAACGGCTTATCTGTAATTCTCGGTTCAGCGTGAGGAAAGCGCGTGTAACGCTCCAAAGTGCGAATTTATTCATAGAGCGGCATAATGAGAAACTGTAAAAATGGTCATTTTCCACGTCGCTGACGGTTTTATGCTTTTGATAAGGGGAATAACAAGGAATTTTTGTTGTACGTCCATTAAGATGTTATACTAAGATGGCATTTTCACTTTTTAAAACGAAAAATGTATTAAAAATCTCAAAAAGAATACCACGGTATCAAATTTTCTATTAAATCCGTCATTTTATCGATTTCCATTATATTTTTATAGATTGTGTTGTTTTCCCAAGCAACTTATTCTTTATTTTGTTGCACAAACATCCTTTCTAAACATGAATAAACGGCGTAAGTTATCCTTTTGCTCCAGTCCTTAAAAAGACAGCTGTCAAATAAAATAAAAGCTTGTTCTACTTGATATGATGCCTACTTGATGTTTTATATTTTGGCTGTACCAAATAGTGACCTATCTTCTGATTGACCCGCTCGACATCATTTCATATCCTCAAATACATTATTACTGAAAAGAAACAAGAAGAATTTTTTTGGCGCACAATTAGTTCTAGCCTCGTAGCTAACCAATTTCACTTGTACTTGTCTTAAACTCTAGTTTTGCATAAAAAACAGTCCAAAATCACAGTTCAATATAAACGTGTACGAAACTCCTATTAGTAACATTATAAAAGTTATTGCTTTTCAAAACGGGATATATCAACAATTATTTTTAATAGCTTCTCTTGTACAGTTATCCATAAAAAGAATAACCAGGCCAATTTCTTTTAATATTCGTTTTCTAATTTGGTCATTCGCATGATCGGTCATTTCTAGAAGTATCAATATCGCGTTAATACCATTTCATACACAGTTAAGAACATCAATAAAAGACATGCTTGTAATACAAACTTCCTGAATTCAAAACGACAATCAATCCCATTGGCCTTATTTTTTTTTATAGAACTTTTATGGATATGGCTCACCGTTAATATTTAAATTATTTCATACATAATTCCTTAGTTTGCTTACAGAGGCGTACTAATATAAAAACTGTATCTTCTTTAGTGTCAATTTTTATGCAGGGTTTACCAACATAAACTCTTATCTCGCTAGTTTAGCCTTATCTTATAAAATATCCTTTCGTTTCGACTTCCAGCTCATTTAAACCAAATCTTTCTTCGATCTTCTAAAATCTTGTTATTTTTTTCTATTTCAAATGAATAAATAATATTTGTCTAAATGTATATTAATTATTTTCAATTATATCTTTATTATCCTGAGGTGGGTTAAAGGGCACGACAGGAGTAAAGGAAATCGCATTGCTGATTCTTTAGCCAGGGAAGCCGCTGGACTAAAAATTCTAGGACCCAGCGACACCTACGGCCTAACGACTTCGACAATTGCGGAACTAGCCAAACGCTACACCCATACTCAATCCCTTAAGAGATGGGATGGAATCAAAGGATGCAGTCTTGCCAGGATTACCCTGGGCGACCCTGGGAAGCTGGAGCCGAAGAAATATTTGGCGATGACCAGGAGAAACCTACGTTTAACAGTAGGATTTCTGACTGGTCACTGTCAACTAGGGAAACACCTCCATACTATGGGGCTAGTGGACACACCTCTATGCAGGATGTGTGAACAGGAAGATGAAACTGTCAGGCATGTCTTATGCGAGTGTCCGGAGTTATCGTCAATAAGAGAGTGTGTGTTCGGTGAGTCTTGGCCTACACCTGCCGATATAAAGGAGATGTCTCCTAGTGACCTGTCCACCTTCCTGAGAAGGACAGGATGGACAATGACCTAGGAAGACAACTCCTCGGGAGGATGTACAATGGGTCACATGTGGCCTAAGTGCTGTGAGCCTACACTCACCCTCCCTACTCTACAGATACAGATACAGATTGAATGAAAATCGTAAGCCCACTCCTGTTCACATCAATCACATAAACAAAATCGTATTCCCCATAATACGTATTGAAATATTTATGTTCGTTATTCTTATGACACGAGAGCATACAAAAAAATATCAGCAATTATCGTTAAATAGTATCGCGTGATTGACGGCAATTTTGTGCGAATCATAAATGAAGAGTGCCCAATCAGCCAAAGAGTACTTCCGGCCAGTACCGGAAAGACCGCGATTTGTTATGACTTCGACACGTGAGGGGGTGTGGTGGATAGTCGGGGTAGAAATATGTTTAGATTTTCTATAGTGATTAATGTGAAATTCAGTCATGGGTATAACTATAAGAAAAAATTTATTTTTATCTTCTACAAGTCCTTCAATAATGTCTTTACTTTATTCTTCTGTTTGCAATTGAATATCGAAAGGGGGTATAGAGGCCAAAAGATCCTTATACTCTCTGATAGTAAGAGCTACTGGTCTCTTCATATAAACGCCACAACTGAGAGCACAAAAAGCTTAAAGGATGAGGTTCCGAGGACTCTAAGCCTCTGACTGGTGGTACTGAACTAATCAATTGTTCTTAGAGAAACTATGAAGTATAAACTTGATGTTATAAGTGTTAAAACTCCCCTCGACAACTGTTTTAATAATGATATATCCGACAAACAAAAATAAATATCGAAATCTAAAATTCATATGTTCGAAAATGGTAACAATGTAAACCCAGTCAACCGTATAGTAAACATACGCTGGCCAGCCCGATTTTTTGCCCTAAATGTTCCGGCCTCTGCTGTTGCGGAAACGCGTCCAGAATCTTTGTTCAATTTTATGACAAGTGACAGCAAAACGGAAACGTGTCGTAGTAGTTAAGTTGCGCCACGCTCCTTCTTAGTGGCGATCTACAGGGGTTGATGGTTTTATGGTCTATATAATGAAATATAGAAAAGTCATTTATAATAATATTCGTATGAGTTTTACGAGGGTTGCTTTTTATATTTTGAGCCTTGGCTTACCAAGTGTTTACAGGCGCCATCTGATGTTTCCAATAATTGAAAGTTTGATCTTTTTAACAATAACCTTCTTCAGAACTTATTGTCATTTAACTATAACTTGTGTTATCTACAGCGACTTGAAAATTTTGTGTCAGCGAAAAAATGGAATTAAGTCGTGAACATTTTCGTGCGATGATTTTTTACGACTTTCGGCGTGGCTTATCAAGACAAGAGTGCATCGATCAACTAACTTCGACTTTTGGCGATGAAGCCCCATCCTCGGTCACTGCAAATGATCGCCTGTTTCTTCGGAATAACTGGACATGTGGCAGTCGTGCCGTTAGAGCAATGTAGAACGGTGAATTCTGAATGGTACACAACCATTTGTTTGCCAGAAGTTCTTCGTGAAATACGAAAAAACAACCGGCAACGAAGGATCATTCAGATTCAGATCATTCAGAGTTGTCGCGACTCTTGTAGTTTGAAAAATAATGCTACTGGGGGTCTTGAGAGGAAAGACGATTTATTAAGTTTTTAAATTTTAAAAGGTAGTTTCAATCCCAATTATAATAAATAATATGGATATTGACAGTAGTGACGATTTTAATAATACTCCGCCAGAGATATTGGAAAAAGCTGCAAAAGTAACTTTAGGTTTGTAGCCGGAAATTTGAAGAAAAAAGTTTAGAAAAAGTATACCTTAGTGTTATTATTGTTTTACTAACCATAAAAATAAATATTAAGTTACTTGTACCTGTATTCTTTAGATTTGTGCAGTTGTCGAAAATGTATAGTGAGCAAAAGTACTTTACTCACTTTCCTCCTCATTAGGCATTAACTTTTTGAAGAAACGAGTACGATACGATACTGCGCCATTCATTGTTATCGGATTAACGACTATCTGCTGTGAGTTTTGGTTTTAAATTAATTATGTTGGCATAAGCCAAATACAAAAATATCTTGTAAAGATATATGCATAAACTCAATGAAAAGGGATTTTCACAGCAAAGCCATATTTGTGTAAGTCACTGTACCAAAAAAATTCCCTTTTTCTTTCTGTATATATTTTAGACAGTGAGTGAAATAATAATTATGGGGGACTTGTACTTCATTGCATAACGTATGATCATTCAATCACATAAGCATAATGTCATAATCTTCCAACCCTCTGGATATAATCGTAAGTGTTCATATACAGCACTTGATCGTCTATTGAATGAATTTTCTTGTAAGTGGGGTCGCGCCCTCAAATAATATAACAGAACATTCATTGATTCAATTTGGATTTTTTTTAGGTGTGACGATTATTTGACGCCCTTCGTTTCATACTTTTAATGAAATATGGTCTCTATCGGGAATACTCTATACATATATATGCGCGCCCGTCGATATGGAAAGCTGAATTAAATAGTTAAGAGCGAGAGAAAATCTGTTTAAACTCACTGAATAATTCCCCTCTATCAATTTATGAGTGCGACAATTTATGAGAAAGGAGGGTACACGTGTTAAAGTCAGTTTTGACTGTCGGTGATTAATTGGAAAATGTTTTTGTACATGGAAATATTCCAAAAGAGGAGGTGTGCCTTAGGGTAAAGTGCTTTTGTCGAGTACATTGTGAGCTAATATTTTAAAAAGTTAGAGTATATTAAAGGTTACTGTGGAGAATCTTTTATTTCAACCTCTGTCAGTTTCTTTTACGTCTACGACTATCCATTACAAACATTGATTGAAATAAGAAGGTTTTTCTCGGAAATACTCGCCACAATAGGAAAACTCAACAAAGTGTCTCTGCTTTGCATCTGTCACCATTCTGGACACATGCAGGTGGGTTCATTTAACCAGTGGACATCCTTGTTATGAAATAAGTACTTTGTCTTACATGCCTTTTAACAGGTCACTTGTCTGAAAGATGACAAAACAGCAGATCATATACGTCGTGAGTTTCCCAAACTAGGTATATGGCTACTCACGCAAGATGCATTTGTTACAGTGAAATTTCTTTCTGTATTTCGGCACATCTCAATTTCTTTCACGTCCGGGATTATCAATAACAAATAGTTTGATGGAATAACAAATTTAAAAGCGGAAATTCATTCAAAAACTTTCACAAGCAAATTAAATATTGGATGGTTCGTTCTGTTCGATGCATTCCAATATAAGCGAAGAATTTTCAATCGAGAATCCATCTCACATATATCAAAGGCAGTAATATTTTATGAGTGTCCCCGAGAAAATGTACAAGGGTCAATTTCATCTGCCCTTTTTGATACTGGTCTCGGTGCCGGTCAGTTTAGACCTCGTGTATATTCTCAAGAGATTTCTCCCTTTTTCGAATATAGTATCCAAATTGATTGCACATACTGTGTGACACAATCGGCCAGTGTAACGCGTCTTTATACATGTGTATTACACGGCACCCGTCCCATTCGCCCTTTCCCTTTTTTCCCTGGATGGATTCTTGAGTACACTCTTAGTCACACTGATTTATGAATTAAATTAAGGGTTTTGGTTTGGATTATTTACGTAATTCGGGAAATTTAACAGATTGGTCAATAGAATTTTAACAGGATGTACCAAAAAAGATGAAACAATTAATATTATTATAATAAACGATAAATCACTTGCTTTAACAGTACCCACAACTTCTTGGTTCTTAAATAATAGAGTAATGAACTTAGAAGAACAAGGAAGTGCAGTCCCTGGTCCTAGATATTAGCTAGATATTCCTCACTGAACGGACTGGCAATACCTTAGAGTCCTGACGTTTTCCAGAAGTAAGATCAAAGATCAGGGAGGAGACAGGAGCAGGAGTATATTATGAAACAAAGAACATTAGAGGTTCCTTCTTTCCTATTTCAAGTGTAGATACTAACCTAAATGTGGAAGTGCAGTGCTTAAGGACTACTCCTAAGGAACCAGGGTACATTATAGACTAAATCAACTAGGGTTGACTTGAGACAACTGCTTTGGCAACACTTAAAACATGCGCTTGAAACCAAGGTATACTAACTTCCATTGGTACTCTCAAAACATTATTGATTCTTGGAGGTGAATACTGTAATATAAAAGGATGAACATCAAGTTCAATTATATATCATAAAGAGGAGCTCTTGGACAACGAGAAGGGTAAGATGATTCATCTTCTGGGACCAGTTGGTTGAGGGTCTGTGTGAAGTAGAGCAAAGTTGAGAATTACGTTATGGCATAAAAATTAGAGCCCAAAGATACTTCAAGCTTGTGCAGTAAAATTTTTGATGATAGTCATCAAAAAAAAGAGGTAAAAGGGGAGTTGATATATAGTGTGACCCATTTTGTTTGGAAGTACCCCTATAAAATCCGCATTTTTCAACCGATTTTGATTTAGTCTTTTTTGTTAGATTCAGTAACAAAAACAGTATTTGAGCACAAATTTTCATACCATAATAGCTATTTTCAAGGCACTCTACGTTAATTTTTCTTTGCCAAAAAAGACGAAAGTATATTAGGCATTTTTTTTCTCAAATATGACTACACCACTGGATTCAGAATCATCACAAATGTAAACTATCAAAATTTTATAAAAAAAGTTTTATTAACAACAAAGTTATCACTACATGAATTAGGAAAAAGTTGTTTTTTAATTAATGTTTTACTAAGAATGTAGACACATTTTAAAAATGGCAACATGGTAAACAAAAACTAGGACTCAAACATATTGCACTGTAAAAATTCGAAGCCGAAATTTTAAAAGACAGGATAATAGGTCCATTCTTTTTGGAGGGTAACATGGTAATGCCAATAACTTCATGGAATTCTCTGAAGGTGAGTTATCCGCTGTGATTGACGAACTGCCACTAGCAGAAAGAAGAAATTTGATATTCAGTTAGATGGTTGTTCTGTATACTATTCTAGGATTGTCAGGCAGTGGCACGAAAAATTTCTAAATGGTTGGATAGGACGCGGTAGCGAGTTAATCGAATGGCCTCCTAGATCGCCTTATTTAACTATATTGGATTTTTATCTGTGGGGTCTTTTGACACAAAAAGTGTATAAGACACGTCCAAGGAATAGAGCAGAACTGTGTGACAGAATACGACGGGCGTGTGCTGGAATAACGCCACATGAAATAAAAAAGCGCTAAGACATGGTCGCAAACGATACGAGAAATGTGTGGAAATTAACGGAGGTCTAGTCGAGGCTACAAAAATAAAGAATTCAATTATTATTAAGTAGTTTAATAATTAAAATGTATTATTTGGTGTTAATTTGTATTTTCGTCACATCAGCAAAATTTTACATTACTCTCAGAAGCTATAACTCCAGAACGGGTTAATGTATCGGCTTCGAATTTTTACAGTGCAATATGTTTGAGTCCTAGTTTTTGTTTACCATGTTGCCATTTTTAAAATGTGTCTACATTCTTAGTAAAAAATTAATCAAAAAACAACTTTTTCCAAATTCATGTAGTGATAACTTTGTTGTTAATGAAACTTTTTTTATAAAATTTTGATAGTTTACATTTGTGATGATTCTGAATCCAGTGGTGTAGTCATATTTGAGAAAAAAAAATGCCTAATATACTTTCGTCTTTTTTGGCAAAGAAAAATTAACGTAGAGGGCCTTGAAAATAGCTATTATGGTATGAAAATTTGTGCTCAAATACTGTTTTTGATACTGAATTTAATAAAAAAGACTAAATCAAAATCGGTTGAAAAATGCGGATTTTATAGGGGTGCTTCCAAACAAAATGGGTCACACTGTATATCCTACGGGTAAAGTGATATAGGAGAGGGAAAACTCTAGACTATTATTTAATCATTGAAAATTATCCTTCGATTTTCGGGTTAATTGTTCCAAGTTTCTATGTATATTTTTAAATAAATTAGTTCATACGGTGGACGATTAATTTATTTTTGAAATAAATGGATACTTTTATGTTTTATTTATGGCCACCGTACTGTCAGAAGGGCACGAAAGGACGGATTGACATGAAAAATGTCCTTGCATTTCATATACATATCCTTGGTAAGTGGCACAACGGCCAGCAATTGCGTACGGTTAATTCCAGAGAATTAATTTGAAATGGGGTTGTGTGACGTGATAAATCATGAGAAGAGTGGACCACGCTTTAACCGGTATAATATTTTCTCACGTTTTTATTATTAAAATCCGATACGCCAATGATTTTTAGACTGTCCATAGCCATTAAAACGATTTTCATTTTGGCGACGCTGGTGATTCACACACTAGAAATGTATCAGATTGAATGTAGTGCATTATTGATGAGCAGGTACTTGAGTCCATCGCATACTGTGTGTGTCTCTATGTGGACCAACATCCCCTTGGGGCTGGTATTACCGAAGGGGCCTTTAGAATTCTCTCAAATTTGGTAATGTATTTGACTAGGGCCAGCCATTAATATATAGTACGCTGAAAAATTAATATGACTAAAATGTTTAGAGGGAGAAAGCGTGCTGGGAGGGTTACAAATTTGTCACATTTGGCAATTTATCATACAATTATACAGAGTGTTATAGGAGTTTGGGACAAAAATTTGGATAAAATTTGTGCCTTTCTCACTTTGTTATATCGGCATTTAAGCATGGCCAAGTCTTGACAACCAAGTTTGGCCCTGTGGTACTTTCCTCTATGTGTGAAGTTAGAAATTAAAAATAGTTATTGCTTGTTCTCATCTCTTAAGCCGTTAAAGCCGGTACTCCTGAGAGACCCTGTATAATTTTTTCATTTTTATATCATGTATAATAGACATTTTTAAAAATTAGCAAACGTAAAAAAGGTTGTTTATTTCTTTATCGAAATGATCTCGCTCTTCGGGGGGTTCTTAAAAATCTGATTTACTGCCTGTAAGTTTTATGATAAAATATTTTTTCTAGACACAATTCATTCTGTCGAGATCGTGTACCAATTTTATAAGCTTTAATTTTTAACAGTTTATGATCTGTGTTTGGTTTTTTCTTCTGTCGTAAAAATTATAAAATATGTCACAAAAATTTAACAGACGATTTTTAATGGTGGGTAACCTACCCTTACATAAATTATAGTTTAATATTCCTTGTACATTAAAAAGTAAGTAGAAAATAAGGATTCATCGTCCTTGATGCTTGTTTGAATTCCACAACTTTACAAATTTCATTATTCTCGATTTCTAGGAAAAGAGGAGTATTATTAGTAATTTTTTTCTATCCAAATTCGTTTTAAATTTCTTATTTTCTATTGCGTTGTTTTTATTTGTCTGTTTCGAAAATAAATATTACTCTAGTCAGCTTAAATCTCACCTTCACTATAGTCTCTATTTCTGCTGGAACTCTTTAGTTCGATTCTATTTTCAATTTTCAAGAAAACTAGGTTGGTAACTGTCTTCAAATATCTCTTACCCAGCTTGAATAGCCTGACCTCCCATTGGTTTGGTGTTGTTTATCTAGCCAGCTCCAGATTTCCTCTATAATGAAATCCTTTTGGAATCAAAAGCTACTCCTAGATATTTAACTTCTTTGAATATGCGATGAACCTTAAATTTATTAATAAAAAAGAAATTTCCAAACCAAACCAAAATTAAAGTGTATAAAAGTATATACAGATCAGTATTAACATATGGATGCGAATCGTGGACTCTCACAAAGCAACAAAAAAGTAAGATACAAGCTACAGAAATGAAATATCTCAGAAGTACGCTAGGAATATCTAGAAAAGACAAAATTAGGGGCAATACCGATGTCCGTCCCGCGGTCAGAAAATTGAGGGTTTCGGAAAAGGGTTTTTAATCCCCGACCGATGTCCGTCCCGCGGTCAGGTGGATACACAGGTAGAATGGGCAGGGTAGAATATTATTCCTAGAATAATTAGTATGATTCGTGTATTATCGACACCCTTCCACATACCCTACCCTACCCTATATATAATATATAATATCTGCAATATAAATTATCATACGGATCCACGGGACGGACTTCGGACAAACGTCTTGATCCTTTTAACCGCGGGACGGACCTCGGACGTACCTGCGTTTTACCCTGACCGCCGGACGGACATCGGAAACACCGAAAATTAGAAACACTGAAATAAGGGAAAAACTAGGAGTACGACCAGTGTTAAAATTTATAGCACAACGACAACTTAGTTGGTGGAGACATGTTCAACGAACGAATAACACAAGACAAGTCAAAAAGGTATACGAGGCAAGGGTACAAATTAAAAGAAAAAGAGGTAGACCAAGACAAACATGGAATAAAGTATTGGGAAGCATATTGCAATCAAGAGGTAAATCTTGGAACGAAGCAGTCACTCTCACAAAAGACAGAAAAAAATGGAGAAGTTTTATTTATAAGGACTGAAATTTAAACCCGACACCTTTGGTAAAAGGGTATATGATTATATATATTGAATATGTTCCCCCATTTAATAAATACAGTTAATTTTTCGATAATTTTGCTTTTTGTCAAAATAACATGATGATTAGCCTTTATATGACCATTGGTCTTTAGGAGTTAAGAAATATATACTTGTGGGCATTAATATTTCAATTTAAAGAAAATTATAACATTTTCATACCAATTAATGTCTTCTTGATGCGTGGTTTGTAAGGAAAATTTAAACGATCCCCGAGAACACCAGAATATATAATAAAACCTCCACAAAATACTCTTCTGTACACAAAAACCGTAATAAAATTAGAATTTTATTCTAATTTTACCGTTACAAACATTGTTCCATGAAATAGTAATGATTATTTACCTAAACGTATCGTTTCAAAATTTACGGAGATTTGTTTCTTTTTGTAATAATTTTATATAGAATTTAATAGAATCCAGAAATTCGAACAGTAGGTGGTCCTTTCAGATGCTTTCTATTATTGCTACTAGACAATAAAATTTGTATATTGAACCATTAAATTTGTTTAATGTTTATATGATAATTATAAAATAGGACAACGTTAAACAGAACGAAAGTATCAATCTTTACGTTTAATATAATTTTTTTTTTCTACTAAACAGAGGCGTAGAAACGAGATAATTTTCGCGTTTTATTATTATCTACACCACTGAACTACCGAAATTTACCCAGTTTGAAATCCAAGATATGTCGGTCCCAGGTGAGGTGGCGCCTACTTTGATTTACCGCTGACAGAAGAAGTTGAGAGAGCCCCAGGCATGGTTTATGTGGCTACAAAGGGGACATCCCACTCTCTGCTACGGTTGTGACAATGAGCTGCCGTTTCTTTTGCAGATTTATATTCTTTAGTGGTCTCATAGCTGTCAATCTTTTGCTAAACTTTTTTATTTAAATTCTGCAAGGGATTTGCTTCCGAATGCATATATAAACTCTAGAGATGTGTACCATTTTATAAATAATGTTAACCTTTTCAAAGGTTAAATTGTTTTCTCCTGTTTTATTCTTTTAATTTAATAACATTTCTGTGTTTGTGATGTTAAGAAGTTGTATAAAGATGTTCTCTTGGAAGTAGCACTTGGATATATCACAAAACATTACCTGGGCCTCCAGATACACTCATTCTCTTGGAGACTCAGTTTCAAACTATTTACTATGAAATTCCACCTTATCTAACATTATACCGTTAATCACCTTGTCCATTCCATTCTCCAAGTCTTCCTGAATGCAAAAATACCATTCAAACTAATTTCTCACACCCAAAAGCAAAAAATTCATTCATTTTTTTACTTCAGCTTCTGATATTTATAACCGAATTTTTTTTCAAAGTGGGAATAAAATTTCCCTGCCCTTATATCAAACAGGCTTTAATTTATATTTGTGACAACGTTGATCTCTCCTCAGCTCAACCATAATTTCGTTTCGAAATCAGAAAGCTTTTCGTTGTATGATACGAAACCAAATAATCGAATCGGCTAGCATATGAATATTTGATGGTGTCATATAAGAATGAAAGGAACGGTTTCTTAACTATGTCCCTGTTATCGTCGATCCCGATCCCGTTTTACTGTGGCTTTGTTTTTTACCCACTGACGTCCAATAGGGACGGAAAAAGATAATATTTTCAAATATTGGGGATTGCAGCTTTCGGTAAATGTTTTTACCTTTTTTTTTAAATTAAATTAGAAGCTGGTTCCTGAATGATGAAAAAATCTTGAAACTTTCTTAATATAATACATAACAAGGTATACCATTCTTGCTGCTTTACTGCCTTTTGTTAACCTTTTTTCTATTTCCCTTTCTTCATCTCCTTTATTCGTGATAGTGTCTCCCAAATATTCGATCTTCCTAATCTTCTGACTGATCTGTCTACCTTCTAGATTAAATTTTCCTTCTACTAGTCCCTTGTTTTGAATTCTCACTTCATTGGTGTTCTATTTTACAGGGTATGTATGTGTGTCTATTG
Organism: Lochmaea capreae; assembly: GCA_949126875.1. Classification (NCBI taxonomy): domain Eukaryota; kingdom Metazoa; phylum Arthropoda; class Insecta; order Coleoptera; family Chrysomelidae; genus Lochmaea; species Lochmaea capreae. The sequence continues at coordinate 802,694 of OX421395.1, read as the reverse complement.
GGTGATATTCATTGAGACCTAAAAGATCTACTGTGTCCTTACTTCTACTTATTACCTGAGGAAAGTCTCAGAGACTAGAAGCTGTTTTAGTCCCATTTCCCAGAGGAATTTTAGGATATCTGCAGGCATCAGCTTAGATAAATGTCCCTCTTCTATCCAATAGTCTCCTAGGTTTTGTACCCTAGTGCTGTGCAATTCGCGAGTATGAGGATGGAGGTTTCTTTTTCCATGCCACAGAACCTACATTCTTCTTCCTCCACTATTTTGAGCTCATTCAGGGGCTTGATTATACAGGGTTATTCATTAGTGCGATGAAATCTAATATTTTGTAAATCCTCGAAGATATTCGAAACAAATTTTCACCGATTTTAGCCAGCCTAAAGGCACATGTTTTAAAATTAGTCGCAATTGTACAAAGTGTTCCAGAACGTCGTGCCAGATTTAGAAGAAATTGGACTTTATCATACCAATGAATCTAAGAGCTTTAAATTTCTATTTTGTCGTCATTTGTGTCTTCGATATTAACTTTTCTCATTACAGAATAGATTTTTGTGACACCACTGGAGATTGTTATTACTGGAAATTCGTTTTCCGAAGATGGAACATTAATGTTTTATGAGATTAAGACACAATCCATGTTTCATCATCGTTTTGCAATACGTTTCCTTTCTAGCGTTTCATCCAAATTCGTAATCTCACTCAACCGTCTGCTCATTTTGCATATCATCAGTTGTTAAGAAAATTTTGTATCAATTTTTAATATTCTTTTTTTGAAAAATATATTTCTTTATGTTTCACTCCTTTATGGTTGACGATAGATATTTTCCTTTAATTCCAGGTGGATGATAATAGTTGTGAGTGAGTGGATTCGAAAAATTAAAAGCGATTTTCCGAGCGTACACTTTCCGATTGATTTCTAAGAATGTGTACCACGTTCCTAAAACCAAGCGTCTAACGGTAAAAAACAACAATTACAATAGCATTCAACACATTTCCACGTAGTATAATATACATCCACTTGAAATATTCTAGACACGCTCTAGTTGTACATAATCAAACAATATAAGGAGTGTCATATGCAAATATCATAACAAAAATATGTCATTCATATTTTCGCACGGTCTCAATGCATGTAGATAATATATCTACAGTAACAACAGGTATTTATTAATCACGTATTGTCATATAAATATGAATGAATTTTATCCCGACATGCATACCAAATTGATATTTATTGGGAAAAATGAGGTCTTTTTACGTATAAAAAAGTACGTGCCGTGGATTTGGTTATAAAATATTATATCTTGGTTCAATATAAGTAACAATTTACGCTAAAAAAACTTTTAGAGATACAGAAGGTGGATTGGATCAGCACCAACAGTCAGAGCCATAGGCACCTCAGCCTTTAGGTTTTTTGCGCTTTTGGTTGTGCCGTTTATGTGTAGCCCTTACCAGGCTCAACAGTATTTTCCTCCCTTGGAAGTTCTAGGAGTCTATATCTCCAATGAGTTAATGCTTCACAATCGAAGATAATGTGAGATGCTGTTTCCTTCTCTTCCATGCACAACCGACAGATAGGTTCCTCCCTATATATGCCGATTGTGCTTCCTTAGGGTACAGTGACCGCTGAGTAAACCTGTCACTATCCTTATCTCGCTTCTGCGAAGGTTTAGTAGGTATTTCATTTTTTTTGACCAGGAGTTTGCTGTGTTCCTGTTTTAGCACGTATCTCCAGTATTGTCGAAAATAATGCTCTACCAGAAACACTTTCTCCTCTGTACTTAACATCATTTTTAACAATTAGTCCCTACTAATTAATTGTTTAAGGTTTACTTGACAGGTCTATACTAGTTGCCTAACTTGGCTATGACAGTTTCAGTACTGTTTATTTCGGGCTATACTGTATTTTGAATAGTATTAAAAAATCTAATGAAACTTTTGTATCTGCATCTGCATCTGTTTAGCATACTCGATGAAACGTATGGAATCTTTGTTCAACTCGAGTGAAGAAAAAAATAAAAAAAAACATTTACTTAATTAAAACTTCCAATTGTAAAGTGTACCTACTGGCTTGAAATAAAGAATGGAAATTGAGAATAGCCGGACAAACATGGACATGAAGAACGGCTGCAGCTTGAACTTTATAACTTCTGTACATGAATCGAATTGATATCGTCGTTGATGTACCAATTAATTTGTTTGTCATACCTTTGTCGATATTGATTAGAGAAGTTTTCAGAGAAGTGAATTCTTCTCATTTTTGAATGAACGTTGCTTTTTTTTTTCACTCGAAGAAATGTCGATTGATGACGGCCAGGGTAAGATACTCCTGTTCTCTTCCAATATAAGAACTAATTAGTTGACAAGTTTTTTTTTCAACTCTTATAAATATTTTAAAGGAACTTTAACGATAGTTATTTTATTTCACACGGTTTAGTTCTCTTCAGTCAAAATGATATATAATGAAAACAAAAATCGCCCTTGTTTGTTAATAGCTGCTAAATTCGGATTAAACCCCTATCGGCTTTTTAAGACCCTTATCTAAGGGATTGCTAAAAATTCGGATTGACTTTTTAATGAATTTTATAGTGAAAATGAAATAAATCACAACATGTATTGGCATTTTCTGTTTAATCTTATAAGCTGTGGGATCTTCCAAGTCCGATACTCATCGCCTCCTGGGGTCTCGTTTACTGTTTTCTCCTCGTGTTTTTGTCGTAAATCAGATGCAGAACCGGAAGAGGTCTCCTTCCTTTTTGGGTTGACGATTTATATTAGGCCAGTATACGGAAGAATCTCACATTTAACCAAAATTACTGATAATTATTATTATTATTAAAATATCATCGTCAGGATGTCAGAAGTTCATTCATTCATTCGATTGGGTTGTGCTCAACAGCTGGAACTGAATTTGTGTACCATTTCCCATGGCATCTACTTCCATTCCAGAAGCTTTGTGTCTTCTATGTATGCAACTAGTTTAACTGGAGGAATTTTCAGTAGTTGTAATGGTAGTATTATTTTCTCTCCAAAGTGCAGATGTTTCCTCTGGCCGGAAACTGTCTTCAAATGTCTCTTACTCAGTTTCAATAGCCTGGTTGAGAGTTCCTTGTATATCTTGTTCAGTAAACTATTTGTATGGAGGTGAATTCTCTAAACCCAAATTTCTTTTCTTGGTTTTGTGTCATTAAACACTTCGGTGTTTAGTGCTACTGGCCTACGTCGTCGTCAGTTTACTTGTCTATTGACAATTTCTATTATCCAAAGCGAGACAAATTAGTAGATTATTAGTTCTGGTGATCGATGATACGGTGCAAATCGTCGAAGAGAGTGTAATTCGGGTGATGGGACGGGGAATCGTCGCAACGACACGTTACTGTTATCCAATTTAGAGTTCCAATAAAACTGCCAGAATAAAGCTCTATCGATGTTAAGTGACATGAATTATCCGATGGGATACCGTCTCCTCCCCGAACTCCCTTTTCAAATAGCCTCAGTTTTCGATTCGTTTACCGACAGGACGAGGTTATTATTTATCGTTGAATACAATCAAGGTGTATAAAATATGTACCTATTCGTTGACAAACTAAAGTTTGACACTGGAAGTTCTTGGATTGTTTCTGGGAATTCCAGCTTGTAGCTGATCCCAAGGATGCTCGATAGAATAGAATAGAATAGAGACTTTCCTCAGGAACTTAGTAGAAGTAAGGGGGCACAATAGATCCTTTAGGTCTCAGTGAATATCAAACCATATACACATACATACATAGAATTGAGGTGAGATGATCGAGGGGACAGTGCCAAAGGAGGTATAGGTACCGTAAAAGTTCAAAGCGTCTTTGAAAGAAAAATTGGTCCAACAAACGTATAACATTTTGTGGGGTTATCTTGAAGAATTCGCATATCAAACAGAGCCTGAGGATTTAGATGATCTTAAAGGCATTTCGAAGTATTACACCCGCTTGATTCAGGCTTCGCGCACAAGAGCGCTTTTAAGACGTTTTGAAGCTTGTATGCATAGGAAATAATTTTGAACACTTACTGTAATTTATTCTTCGTTATTTGTATTTTATTTAGAAATTACAAAATGTTAATTTTTTGTATTCTAAATAGAGCGACAAGCAGTGTTCAACGAAAATATACAGGGGGTGCCGTTTGAAAATAGAAAACGAGGTGTGGCTACCAAAGGACTGTTAAGTGAAATGAAGTTTCTGATAAGTCATTAGGAAGGAATTTCGATGAAGAAGATTTCTTGAAGTATAGGATTATCTTTTAAATTAACCGACAACTAGGGACAGGGGACACGGATTTCATACAAAACCTTGGTGAAGAATAAGTACTGTTAATAACTTTTAACATAAATACATCTGTTAACATTTGTCGAGCAGTTTATTATAAACCATAAATCAGTCTTAGTTATAGCAATAGAAAACGTTCCATTGGAGTGTATATTAAATTTCAATGAGTAATTAAAAAGTTATTAATACTGTACCGTAACGATCGGTGGCTTGACTTATTGCTAATTTAATAAGAAGAAGAAGATGAAGAAGAAAAAAATCGATGACGGTACATAAAAACCCAACTATAAACCAAGATCAATTAAAAATCTTTTTATAATTAAAATGAATTTAAAGGAGGACTAAATGAGCAATATCTATTCCCGACACATCGGCCATGTCATGCATCAAAAGCCGACGGGTTATCAGAAAACTTTATTATAATTCAAACGACTGCAAGAGCGGTTGTCACAACCAATGACAACTTGAACATAAACTGTTACTTATACGAGGATCATTTCATAATTAACGTTTTCGAAGCAGAATATGAAGAACGAAAGTAGAAGACACTAAACTTATTTTTCGCCTGCCTTACCTTACCCCACTAACCAAAAATAGGGGGTATAATTCATAACGCCACGAGTTTTGAAGTTTTTCACCATCTGTCACTTGATTACTTTGACGTTTCACTTGAATTTTTTAACTAAACGTCAGTGTATGTCAAAGTTTCTTGTTATAGTTTCCTATTTCCCTCATCTAATAGCCTTGTGCTGTTGAAGCTCATTCTCAGCTATTGTGACACAAAATACTATTTTTTATGTGTGGCGATTGTGGGAAAATATCATATTAAAAAGAAATATTAGTCAATTTCCCCAAAACTGAGAGACCAAAAATGTTAAAACGCAAAGTAACAAACTTTGTAGCAATTAAAAACTGAATTGATGCGAAATTTTGCTCAAAAGTTTTAATTCCAGACAAGACTCATGGTATTCTCGACGTTTCCAGTTTTTTCTCCAACTCCTTCAAATCTCAGCCATGAATAGGCGAGAAAATAATGAATTGATGGGGATTGATCCATCCCAGAAAGCGGATCTAGAAAGCATTTATGCGGCGCAACCACACAAGGGTTTGTTAAATAGTATTAAGAAAAATGTATAGCAAAAAAGATTTTTTTTTTCTGAAAATTTAAATTTCCAATCTACTCTGTTTATTTTTTAATTCAAGACAGTTAAGAATGAAGATTGTCTCTTTATTAAGTTAACCTTGTACATTTTGTTGATGCCAGAGCAAGAGACTCCAGAGTGAATTAGTGTTAAAGAGTCGAAAGATATAGAAGTTATAAATTTTGGATCATATCGTTGACAGGGCACTGTTTTGATCGTGCTGCCACCCACGATGAGTTAGTTAGTTAGTAGTGGATGACGGAGAGACCGGATCCACTTGTGAAATAAAATTTGGTTTTTATTTGATAAATTTTTGCGGACATTAATTAGAACCAGCGACAGTAGACTTTATAAATCGATGTCAACTTTTGTTGGTTTTTTTTTTTAAATCAAATTTATCACTGGTAAGAATGGAATTTTTGGGAGCGTTAATAACCACATTGATTCATCTGGAAATGTACATTTAGAAAAATGATTCTCATTTCATAAAAGCATTCAAACTTGGTGAAATATTTCATTTAAATTTAATGATATTAACTATTTGAAAATTAATAACTGGTGACCAAAATGGAAACTTCACCTCCATGCTAAGTGGGCATCACATATTGAAGCTGAGGCGGGTCGCTAGTATAAATTAAAGACGAAAAATTAGTTAAAAAAAGGTAGTCATTACTCCACCAGCCAATCGTAATTACACTGGCGTATCTTTAGAACTTGTAGAAGAGCTGAATTACTCTAGGGCTCGTTTTAAGTGAGGCACCAATGAAAGTAAATTGTTAATACACTCTGTATATATGAAAAATTATTATTATCATTAATCATTAATCATTAATCATTAATCATGAATCATGAATCATGAATCATTAATCATTAATCATTAATCATTAATCATTAATCATTAATCATTAATCATTAATCATGAATCATGAATCATGAATCATGAATCATTAATCATTAATCATTAATCATTAATCATTAATCATTAATCATGAATCATGAATCATGAATCATGAATCATGAATCATGAATCATTTATCATTTATCATTTATCATTAATCATTAATCATTAATCATTAATCATTAATCATTAATCATTAATCATTAATCATTAATCATTAATCATTAATCATCAATCATCAATCATCAATCATCAATCATCAATCATCAATCATCAATCATCAATCATTAATCATCAATCATCAATCATCAATCATCAATCATTAATCATTAATCATTAATCATTAATCATTAATCATTAATCATTAATCATTAATCATTAATAGTTTTCGTTAATCGTTAATCGTTAATCATTAATCATTAATCATTGTCATTCTCATTATCATTATTATTATTATCATTATCATTATCATTATTCGTTTTTATACCTACGCCGTAAGCACAATTTCCCCTTTTTGGGGTAGGTTTTTTTTGAATTTCACCTTTAATTAAATAAAAATTTTAAAAATATATTTAAATCGAATAATATGTTACGCCAATGATATATTTCCGTTTATTATTTATTGTATACAAGTAAATATAATATCGAAATGTGGTTTGTTGGAGATGAATGATTTTCATAATTAAAACTTAGTGATTTACAAATCACAGAAAAAGTGTGTATCCGGCGGAGAAGAGTCTTTTACAAAATATGCTTCAAGCTTGATTGGATATCCACCAAACGTCAACGATCATTTTATTAACTTGTACACTGAAAAAACTGCACAATGATAAGATAATTAATTTAAATTGAAATGTTCACGTCTAATATGGATTTTTGGAAATTTTAGATGTACTTCCTTCAAAAAAAGGTTAGAAGATCTATATTTTGAAAAAAAAAAAATTAATGTGGGTGGTAATGGTGATTTTGATTACATTGCAATAATTATTGTGTGACATAATTTTGGACAAGAGAGAAAATAACCCATTGAATTTAAAAAAAAACATATTTAACTTGAAAATATAAGAAATACATGTAAAACAGAGAATTCACAGTATCCAGAATGGGAAAATAAAATTATCTCAACAACAAATAAATTTGAATAATTAATAAAAAGTAAACGTTCAAATTTATTTGATTAGAAGCAATTTTAGTTATAATAATGTCTGTTTTCTCAGCGTAAGTGTATGCAGTAGTTGTTTAATAAAAACTTTTATCGATCCGACCATCAAACAAAATAATATTTTTCAATTAATAAAAATGTGGTCGTTTTAGTATTTTGTTTTTGTTGGTTATTGGTATTACAGCATCGACTTTAATTTTTCATGACTGTACATTTATATAAACCAGGGTATGGGCCCTCTAAACGTGCGAGAATAGTGCCACCTGCACAGCTTGAGCAGTACTAAAATTGCGTATTTAATGAGAACTGTAACGCTGCTAGTAGTTATTCTAAATCTAGATATTTGTGCATGCCTCACATTGTCGTTTTACGTCATTTTACGGTTCATGTATGTGCTTCGTGCTACTAGTTTGTTACATGAAAAAAACATTTATTTATTGTGTAATTTTTGATAATGAACAAAAATCTACAACAGTCCGTCGAAGATTACCTCGCATTTGTCACTTCCCCCTCGATCGCCTGACCACAATCCCTTCGAGCATGCCAGGTAACAGCTACCAAGAGCCTAAAATTCCCTTGAACCACTCCAAGAACTAAGAAACGACATCAACAAGCTATATTCAAACAAACGACGAGCAGGAAAGAGAAATGAAGAAAATAGAAGCCGAAATGGAACTGGGACAAGCAATGGAGAATATGGCGGAGACGATAAAAAACATGCTAGAGGAGAAAAAAGGAGATGCTGATCAGAGAAACAATACAAGAAGGCGACTAGCTGGCCAATACTCATCATCTTCCGGAGCGCCTAAGACTGAAGCTCTATCAGGAAGGCAAGCATAGGCTAGGGATACCCTGTGAAGGACTCGAGGACTACAGGAACCCAAGTATATACAGACAGTATTTCATTTTAATTGTTTTTTTCCTTTTTTAGTTTACTTATGACAAATTGACAGTGATGAAAGTGAGCAAAACTTAAATATCTGCCGCTGTTCTAAAGCTGCAAGTGAATATTGTACTTTTAAAGACAAAAACATCCTTAAAGATTCACGCTAAAACTAGCAAAGTGTCGTTGTATCTTTTTTTTCTCTTCGAGCATTGTTCTATCTACCAGGAAACGACTTTGCGTGGACATATATTACCAACAACTCGCAGCATCTTTCGATGATGATCATCTGTGATCGGCACAAAAGAATAGCGTCACGCAGTCATCGAACAACATCAGTTGTCAGTCAAAAAGATCGGAGACATGCATCGCGAATCGGTTGCGTCGAGCCGTCATTCTCTTTTTCGCACATGTTTCTGACGGTGGTCATGTCGAGATGGTGACGGCAGATTGCACGATTGACGAGCCTGTCGCATGAACCGGCCAAAACTATTTTTAACGTCATTTGCACCAAAACAGTTCACACATCAATAAAATTGAAAATATTATGTAGTGTTTGTTCTTGACAAATAATTATTTTATTCTAAATAATTTACAAGTATAGTCGGGGAAATAGGGCTATTCGTTTCATCTCTTCATACTGTAAATATAGTTTTAAAACGTACGTGTTTTGATATTTCGGTTTTAAACTGTCATTGTTTGTCAAATGTATGACTTTGAAAGTAGATCGGACTCCATGTATGTGGCAAATAGCGAGAGCTGATGCCATTGCTACCATCACACACAAACACATAAGTAATGTTTACTTTTTGACTATTGTCATTTACAAAGGCTACGGTAACTGTTTTCAATTTTTCCGTATGGGTTCGATCTTCTTATCCAGTTTCCATGGACCAAAATACTCGGAGTGTACACTGTATAGATAGCAGCAATTGAACTCGCTCACCATTTGGTTCACCAATGGTCAGTAGCTGGATGTGAGCTGTTTGCTTACCTGTGCTAAGTAATAGTGCATATAGGAAACATGGAAAATTAGTAATTCAAGGCTTAGAATAGTTCAAAAACCCAACTGATCTGTAGTGGCATTGGTAAAGATTGTAAAATTTAATGTCTAAATCTGCCTAAAATAATTTGTATCCAGGGATGATCGAGAATAAAAAACTCAAGATCTAGGAATTTACATCTGGAAGAATAGTGTGGTAAATCTATACCTGATGATTTCAAGGAATATTTTTAATAAATAATAGAAGATGTATGTATGTATGTATGTATTTTGGGGTAACATTCACTGAGACCTAAAAGATCTATTGTGCCCCCTTACTTCTACTTAGTTTCTGAGGAGAGTCTCAGATACTAGTAGCTCCTTTAGTCCTATTTCCCGGAGGAATTTTAGGATATCTGCAGGCCTCAACTTAGGTAACTGTCCATCTTCTATCCAGTAGTCTCCCAGGTACTGTGCCCTAGGATTCTGAAATACTGTGCAGTTCGCAAGTATGTGGATGGAGGTTTCTTCTTCCATTCCACAAAATCTACAATCTTCTTCCTCCACTATTTTGAGCTTTTTAAGGTGTCCATTCAGGCGACAATGTCCCGTTAGGATTCCTGTTAAAACTCTTAGTGCAGTTTTGCTTTGACTTATGCATTCATTTGATCTCAACAGGTTGTAGTCACCCAGAAGAATCTTTGATTGCCTAAGCCCTACTAGATCTTTCCAATTGTCAGATCTTCTCTTTTCTTCGGCTTTACCTATTTCTTCCAATATTACATTGGAGCTGATTCCGCAAAAAGGTTCCGGCCCCCAAAAGGGTATTTCACTCCCCCTCTTTGCTAGTTCATCTGCTATTTCGTTTCCTTCTATTCCAGTGTGTCCTGGAATCCACAGTAAGGTGACTATATTGTTCTCGCCTAGTTCATTAAGTTTGCCTAGGCATTCCCACACCATTTTGGAACTGATTACACAGGAACTCAGCGCTTTAATGGCTGCTTGACTATCAGACATTATGATAATCCTTTGCCTTCTATATCCTTTGTCAATATTGAACTGGGCACACTTTCTTATTGCGTGAATTTCCGCTTGAAAGATACTTGGGGTTTTTCCCAAGCTTTCAGAGTGTTTGGTTCCTGGCCCGTACACTCCTATCCCAGTTCCTTCTATTGCTTTTGAGCCGTCTGTGTACCATTGAATGGCATTCTTTCCAAGTCTGGTAATGGTATTTGGATCCCATTCCTTCTTGTTGCTTAATAGAATAATAATAGAAGATAGAAGACATACAGTCAGTGTACCAAACGCCTTTTTATACCAAATGAAGGATTTGCCAATATCACCAATACCATTGTTCACCGCAAAAATAGTACTTGCCTCAAGTCCGGTTTTTATGCTCGTAAAAACATATTCCACAAGATCCGTAGGTACACTCTTCTTATTGGTTTGTAAAAATAAATTATAACTTTCAGCTTGGATAAGAAGTTTTATGAAATAATAAAGTGGGATAAACAAGAATTAATGAGTGGAGAAAATAGTCACATTATTGATTCCAAAAGAAAGGAACTGATGGTGTAGTAAAATGTATATTTTTTACAAGACCCATAAACCGATCGACACCATTTTGTAAACAGGGGTAATACGTATAGAAAATTATTCATAAACAAACTAGAAATGGAAACTTTTTGACATTTAACGATATCTACAGTTCAATTTAAATAGCTTTGCAGCTAACTGAGAACATAATTGGCTTCGTCTCGTTTCATGTTGTGTTCTTTTCGGAAATTTCATGGTTCTATTTGAATGTGGAAGACTAAAAATCTAAGTTTGCAAAACGTGTTATCAATAGATGTGTAGATAATAACTTTTTTCTGGGCCAATAATGAATTTGCATCAAGACCTTCCACAGCGCGTCCGGCAAAAAATGTTCTGTAACGCTGGAACCACTTTTGACAGAACAGGTTCCCACGGTACCTCCATGGACTTTCTGTGTCCCAAAAGTTAACACCAAATTGACATCCTGGAAAAAAATACCCTTCATCCAACCTATAGAGCACTATTTTATGCGGAATTGGAATCCCGCCAACATAACCTCATTCTTTACACTTTCGGATCAAAATGTGATAGTGGAATTGGTTCAGTTATAGTTGTGAATAACGATGTTTATCAATGGTCTCTCTATAACTCCTGTTGAGTGTTCACAGCTGAACTGTACGCTATTTGGCAAGCTCTTTTGTATTTTTCGATATCAACGCATATTGGAATTAAAACCGTAAGTATCTAACATCAATAAATAAAATATGGGAATTAATATGGATTCCAGGACACTGCTAATGGGAATGCTGCAAAACTAGCATTATGCAAAGATTTCATGTCGCAAAGAATTTTTTTTTTTGTTATAAATTTTGAATAAACGACAATATTTCACTTTCTCGATGACTGGATATATCAATTCAAAATTCTTATCACCCATATGGTTATTTTCTTCTGTTTTAAAAAAAGCTACCAACCATTCAACAATCTATTTTTATCCTTATCGTTCACGTAAAAACCATACCTAAGTTTGTGCACGTCTATTCAAATTTAACTTGTAATAGTTTTACAACAAATAATAAATAAATATATATGGTTAATGGGTAACCAAGGAATAAGTCAATATCCTTATAAGAAATAATTGACTTGAAGTTATTTTCTCGCTCACAACCGTTGTAATCAGCCAATTTTGTACAATAAGAGAATTTCTTATTGTTGATTCATAGAGGTTCGATTTGTAGAAAGGATAATGAACTTTATTTGCGTTTATAAGGACAAATGAATCGATTATAAAATCATCATTGTCAGCGGTTAAAGCAAATTAGATGATGTTTATAGGTACAGAACTGATCAAAACTATAAAATTCTCTACTTCCTAACAAAGCCTATGGAGGAGACGAGGAACTGGTTGAGAAACCAGCACCTTACTCACTAGATGGCTCTACAGGGTCTCAGGCAGTCCAAGCTCCTATTGAGAGGATGGACTGATGGACAAGCTAGTGCTGCTCTAGAACTAACTAGGAGTAGGTTGAAAAGGATAGCAGGACTCCTAACAGGGCTCTGCTGTCAGAGGAAACACCTCTATAACCTAGGTTTTATGGCCAAAGTTCGCCTGAAAATCTGCCGGAACTTTAGAGAAGGTCCTTAAAGGGAGATTGTTATAGTCAACAATTACTGAGAAACATTTTTTTAATGTAGGAATAGGATTCTTCCTGCATCTAAGGAAAACATTACTGGTGCCTATAAAAAATTTCACTAATCTGATAACTAATCATATCACAAGGCAAAGGGAGTAAACTGTAGAAAAGCTTAATCCCGACAGTATTCTGGTATTAGTGAGAAATATCGTAGAACTCTGAGATATAGTAGGGAACATTTTTACTAACAACCAGGTTCTGTCTAATGCTACGTGCAATTCAACCACTAGGCTTAGACTGGTAGAATGGGCTGGTAAAAGACAGCACAGTAACTCTATTATTGGTGCTGGGGCATGAGGGGATTGTAGGTAAGGGGTTGTCGGACCAGAGTTTGTTAAAGAAGGTTCTGAAGGAGGCGATAGGTACAGCCCTGGATGCTGGTGGCCGTGCCTACTCAACTTCAAATCCTTCTTTCTATAAAAAGATATTTTTCCTACTGTTTCTTGCAGTCCAGATGAATTCATGATTAGTAAAAATAGATTCTTAAGAAATACTACAATTTTTAGTAAATGAAGTTCTTAAAAAAAAGTTCCACGTAAAAAGTTTTTTTATTTTATCTATAAAAGTTGCTACTGATGCTGTTTTAAAACACATCGTACTGTCTGGTGTTGTGTAGTAAAATTAACAAATTATCAAAACAACGGCACTCGTTTATTTCACGACCATTTTTAGTACGCCATTCACTTAAGTTTTGCTCGTAAAAATCACACATCCTGCTTAAAACTCTTCAAAACGATATATAAGAGTCTGAATGCCAAACGGTCATAAACTCTAATCTAATGAGGCTTTTAATTTGCTTTAATATTACGACTCTGCTTTTTTTAAACTGGGGTACCTTGAAATACTTTTTTGTACGGTTAAGAAGAAGAAAAAATTGTCTTTTCAAGGCAGACTTGGAATTTTTTACTTATTCCATTGATTAATAGCTTTTGTAATGGAAGAGAATCCAACCTATGCTGTCAATTACTTGTAAACTAAACTATAGAACGCGCTCGGAATTAGAAAATTTTATTTTTAGACTGATTTCAATAATTTTTATATAAAAATAGTGTCATGGAATTTTCGAGAAAACACATTTTTAACACCACAAAACTATGCATATTGAACTGAAATTCTTAACCTTTACCTGAAGGGTCTTCGTTTTATATATCGTCAAAGTAAAATGATTGAAAACACGCAAGAAAACAATTCAAAATAGTTGTAATGACCATCAATCGATTCAGGAAAAAATTTAACTGAAGTGTGTGAATTTTAAATAGTAATTATCAAGCATTGAAAGAGTTGAAAGTCTTTGAATACACTAAATAAATAATATTCCTTATGGATAACAGGGAATGAGAAGCAACTGCTTTAAATTTTATCGATAATAAAATCTAACAAACTAATCATCAATCCTTACATCCTGCAATGGATGATATAGTACTTTTTAATTTTAATCAGGATCTAGAAATTAGCCATGCTTAACAGCAATAATTTTTAGAAAAAAACCGTTTCTCACGCTATTCTTCGACGTTATTTGGAAGTTAATTAAAATTCTCTTCGTAGATTTATAACTTTGAAAAATAGTTTAGATACTCCCTTTATCTTTTTTTTGGACAATTTAATTTATGTATAAAAAATCGCATATGCCACAGTGCAATTGTCACTTTGACAGCGGCAAAAGTTAGCTTTAACTTTTACAGCGACAAATACACTAGTGGTTTTTCACTTATTGATTTGTTACCAGAATAAATAGTTTGGCATGTTTGTCAACAACTTATTGAATTTTCAAGAACTAACAATGAATCGATTCGGTGTGTCTACGAACGCCGAAATTAGTCAAATTGTTGTTAATACCTGTGTGCCTACTAATACAGTTGCGACGCAATCATCAATCTGGCGACAATTTTCTACGTTTTGCGATGCAAAAAGATACACATTTGAGCCAGATACTTCCATCGAGAAATTGAATGTAATATTGCAAGATTGGGCATTTAATATGCGAAAAAGTAACGGAGAAGACTACAAAGAAGCGGTAGTTGAAACAATTTATAACACCACCGCTAAAATACTACAAAGTAAATATTATAACGAATTTAATATTGTATTCAACCCTTTCACCGATGTTCAGTTTAATTCATCACGAGCTGCACGTAATGCTAAACGTAAAATCCTACAAGCACAACCCGAAAAGAGAAAATGTAGTGCATCAGCTCTTAATAAATCTGAAGTATTTGCAATGGCCAGATTATATAACGAAAATGAAGCGGAAGGACTTCAAAAGAAATTATATCACATTTTGGCGTTTGAACTAGCTTGCCGCGGAGGAGAAGCAGCTTACTGCAAAACCACTTATTTCGTATCTGAAATTGAAAATAATGGAAAAGAAACTGGACGTATCGAGTATAATCCTCTTTTTTCGAAAACGAGACAAGACGGCAACAATAAATTATGTGACAGCAAATGGATCACGCCTAATATTTTCGACGAAGATATTTGCCCAATACGTTTATTCAAAAAGTTAATGGAAAAACGAAACACTTTTATAACTTCGGACAGAGTATTTCTTACACCAAATCCCTTTTGGAAAAAGAAAAATTCTAAAGGTTGGTACAAGAATTGGAATTAATGAAATTTCCAAATGAACTAAACGCTCAGCACAACGCATTGGTTTAGATGTCAAACGTGTCAAAATTACAAATCACTCAAATCGAGCGGCAGCAGTTAGCGAATTAAGTAAAAGCGGAATTGAAGAACAAGCTCTAATAAAAATAACAGGACACAGCAATTCATCATCAATAAAACCATACTTACAAGTTGACAAAGAGTATCATTCAAGCATTATTCAATCAATTCGTTTGGAAAATGAAAAAACTTCAGAATCTACTACAGAAACGATTAGCTGTGGCACCCGCAGCGATATCACTGTTCCTAGTATGAATTTCAATAACTGCGTTTTTAATAATTGTACATTAAAATAAAAATGTGTTTATTTTTAATGTTTCATAAATAAAGTTTGCATTGATATGTTTCCAAATTTCTCATTCATTAAATTGTCCTGCCGAATTATCTACACTCGAGGTTTGTATTGATATTGGGTAAATTTGTGTTGTTCAAATTCTAAACTGTTTCCTTTAGCAATTTGTCGAGAATAATTGTCAACCCAAATTTACCCGATAAAATACAAACCACTTGTGCAATTATAAGTGAAAATATTATATTTTTTCTACAAGAAAAAGAAAAGTTAATATTGTTTTTCAAGAAGGGGAAGGGGAAAAGTCATTTTCAAAAACGAATTTTGCAGTTTTAAAATAGGAAAAAAAAATTCACCGAACAGAAGTAAATGTTGTGTGTGTGCGTACATTGAAATTGAATTTAAATAATCGCTTTGTTTTCATTAAACGTTTTCGATTGGCGAATTCTGCGAACTTAGGTACTTCGACGGCAATTAAAAAAGAAACGACAGCCTACTAAAATTTAACAGTTCCGAGTAACATACCGAACTTTTTAGAAGAATTCTTATTGAGGTATATTTGAAATAATTAATTAAATTTCTTTGAGAGCACCGGAATGTTTATAATGTTTTTTTTTGTACAATAAATCAGGTGACGATGTAGACGGCGGTAGTCACAAGGCTCGCACGGGCCGTTCCCACCAAAAGAATGACAGATACAGGACCGTATAGTCTTTTTGAATAAAGCTACCGGTCTTGATTTTTAAAAATTATTAAAATACTAATGTTAATTCCTCAATTGTTGTTTAATGAGAAATAGTTGTCTATAAGTATCTACATCAAATTATTCAAGGAAGAAAATATCTAGTATAAGTTTATGTCATACATACTTAGTAAAATATAGGAGTCTATTTGATTATTTGTTAAGAAAGACCATTCCAAATATCAAAGATGCGGTTACTCAGAAAGTTTTGTCTGTTACGAGTTCCAAAAAGCTCGTTCTTCACCTTTAAGGAGTGCCCATACGGAGACGGTCGTCCAAATCCAGGAGGAAAGCTGCTTGAAGGTCGCCGAAGCTAAATATTAAAATTCAGAAGGAGAAATTCAGTCCTTCTTCGCCGACGGAAGTGTGGCTGAATACGATCATCGGACTTTAAAAAAATTCCTCAAGGGATAAAATTTTGTGAACAAAATTATTTCTTACATAAACTAAGATTTTAAAAGAAATGTGAAGACAAAGTGTGTTGTGGGATCTCCACAATTTCTTAAGGCGTGGTCCAATCTTTATAAATTGACATTTGGAATAAAACCAATCAAAGAAATTGGCCATTCCAGCGCTGGCTCCCGATCCGGATCTGTCTAAAATAATGTCAACTGTCTATCACAATGGGTAATTTGATCTGACTGTCGATCACGTCTCTTCCAGGAAGCGGTTCAATCTGTCTGTCTTAAAGGACCCCAGCAGCGGCGGGAGATAAAGTTGAATAAAATTTCATCCTTTCTATTTCAAAATAGAAAAACTATTGTCTAACATAATACTTAAGAATTAATTATTACTTTTACATTTTACAAGTTTCAGTGAGAGATTTACTCTAATTTTTTTGTAATTTCAGCTTAAAGAATACACATATTTCAGGATGAAATTCCAAATAAATTTAATATAAATATTACCGTAATTATTAGTATAATTATTATTAAACAATATAAATAGTCATACAACTTCTTTTTTGCTTTATATTAATTACCCTCGAGCAGCGCCACTGTCCTAAAAGTCCCCAACTACAATAATTTTGGAGTCGGGGTGGCGGTCTCTAGCGTGGAATTCGCGAGATATGCGCCGCCGACCAAGATGATACTGTCATTAGGAATTATTAGCATTTTGCACGTATATGCCTCAATAAATATGTAACTTAATTTTTTTTGGGGATGTCGTTGTGAATTTTTTGACATACGTGTGCTGGCGCCGGTCCAAAATGATAATCGGTAGGATGGAAGGTTGCAAAGAGGTAGGTATACCTACATTATGGCATTTTGGGACTATGCTTTTCCAAAATGTATAATTTTGAACTATTATTAATGTTTATTTTCTTGGGAGCTTTATTACGGAAGTAATTTTATAAATAGTGACCATTTTGCTACAAAAAACAACTACTCTCCGGGATATATACCCATTGACGAGCATCGAATTACATTTATCGAAAAACGGTGCATATCATTCACAGACTGTTTTTTTTGCGCTATCTTCATCATCATCATAATCAGCATACGAAGAGCCTGACTGAAGAAAATACTTTTGCAGTAGGATATAAGGTATTGTTTGCTAAAACTATACTCATCATCCGTAAGGTCTGCCATCTTCACTTCAAATTACAAAGTCTGGTATCACCTTATACTGTATATATGTATAATATATATCTGTATCTGTATCTGTAGAGTAGGGAGGGTGAGTGTAGGCTCACAGCACTTAGGCCACATGTGACCCATTGTACATCCTCCCGAGGAGTTGTCTTCCTAGGTCATTGTCCATCCTGTCCTTCTCAGGAAGGTGGACAGGTCACTAGGAGACATCTCCTTTATATCGGCAGGTGTAGGCCAAGACTCACCGAACACACACTCTCTTATTGACGATAACTCCGGACACTCGCATAAGACATGCCTGACAGTTTCATCTTCCTGTTCACACATCCTGCATAGAGGTGTGTCCACTAGCCCCATAGTATGGAGGTGTTTCCCTAGTTGACAGTGACCAGTCAGAAATCCTACTGTTAAACGTAGGTTTCTCCTGGTCATCGCCAAATATTTCTTCGGCTCCAGCTTCCCAGGGTCGCCCAGGGTGATCCTGGCAAGACTGCATCCTTTGATTCCATCCCATCTCTTAAGGGATTGAGTATGGGTGTAGCGTTTGGCTAGTTCCGCAATTGTCGAAGTCGTTAGGCCGTAGGTGTCACTGGGTCCTAGAATTTTTAGTCCAGCGGCTTCCCTGGCTAAAGAATCAGCAATGCGATTTCCTTTACTCCTGTCGTGCCCTTTAACCCACCTCAGGATAATATTGTTATCTGCTGAGGCGTCAGCTAAATCTTGGTGGCACTCTAGTACTAGCCTCGATATAACACGTTGTCTGTTTAAGGCTAATAGGGCTTGTCTACTATCAGTGCAGATTATTATGTTTTTGCCAGAAATTCCTCTTCTGGTTAGTTCTTTTGTGGCAATTGAGATACCAGCCAGTTCTGTTTGAACTACGCTGGTATTGTTTCCCATTCCCCACTTCATCTTTAGGCTTAGTGCTCTTGAGTAAACTCCACATCCTGAGCGTTCTTTCATTTTTGAACCATCTGTATATATGCGTATTGCATTTGCAGCACCTGGCTCTGTGTTCTGTTTTATTTGAATTTTGTAGGGTTTGTTAAACAAAAACCTGGGTTCAATTGCATCATTGGTTGCCTGCAGCAGAGGTAGCGCAGTGAGCGCTTCCTGCCACAGGTATATAATATATTATATATATTATATTATATTATATATTATATATGCCTGCCACAGGTATATAATATATATATAAATTGCTTTGTTTTTGAAATATTTTAGATGTGTTGCAATTAATATTTTTTCGAAAACTCCAGATATTATAATACCCTTTAAATTAATTATTAAATTACCCCACCTAGTGACACACCGCAAACTTGGAACTAAAAGAAACAACATCAGACCATACATAGTATCTATATGTTCTTATTAATTAACAAAAAATTTTCTCTTAATGACCTTTTAATGCAATAAATGCGTTATAATTAAAGCTCCGCGATAGCAATTGGATGTTTCAATAGTCCCATTGCATCCAACCAGCAACCCCACGATACGCGACCATCATCGAGATGAATAAATCAAAGCCAACTTGTGTTCTCGGAATGATGAGGAGGTGATGATAGCCGCACAGTAGCCAACCTGGCGCTTACCTAAGGCTCTTATCACTTTGCATCTGTTTATTCATGCAAAATCGGACCATTTAAATTGGCTCTTTGTTTTCATTAAATGTTCGACTATTCACAGTGGCTATTCTGAGAATTTACTTACAGTCAACGTAATTATTTATAAGCGATTAACAATGTCTAAAAATACCAATTATAGTTTATACAGTGTACTCCAGTGTATCTATCTTGAATTTTCTTTTTTTGTTCAATCGTAATAAGAAAAAAAATTTCTCAGTAAACGACATAAAGTTGAAAAAATGGTATTTTTTTAGAGCCTGCAACTCTGAAATCATTTGTTCAAGAAAATTATAAAAATAGTGTTTTCTATTAAAAAAAACAACAACGATGGCTTCATCACACGATCGTTGTTGTTTTTTTAGTGTTGCATATTATAACAACCTGTCAACAAATATCTAATGTCAAAATTAACTGTCATGAAGTACCAAATTAGAAGACAATTTCTCGTTGGTATCTAACCGTTGATGGATTAATCTTACCCCAGTTCCATTTGCATTTTCTCAGTGCCATGTAAAAGCTGCTCCAACTCGGATCCGGTGGAGTTACCAAGAAGAAGGAAAGAAAACGAGTTTGATCAAATTCTACATACTAAACGAACAATTTTTGTTCTACATCAACGATATTAAATACAGAGTGTCCAGAAAATTTTCTGCCAAAAGCGAACTTCAGATTCTAGATCTAATTTTATGTCATACCTCTTTATTTTCAAGTAGAGTCTCCTTCCATTTTTTGTCCATATTAAGACGCCACAATATTTTATTATTATTAGATATATTTGCTTCTATGTCAGCTTTTAGTAATCTTTCAAATACTGCGAGAGCAGCACAAATATCAAGATGTATATTTGTATATGTAGTGAACGAAAATGCCTTATTTTAAATAGAAAATATGTATGTATTAATGGGACATTTATCCCATACATAATGGATAATCGCATGAGACCCAAATGGTTCTTCTTCGCATACCAATTCCAATTCTCTAGCCATCGATGAATCCGTATAATTAATGAATTGAATGATGATCATGTTAATTAGCAAAAGAGGGCGCGGCATGCATGTCAATCGTCAAGAACATGATTGTAATTGTGACTTACGACGTGGCATATGAAAAAGATACGATTAAGATAGTCATAGTTGGATACATAATGGGTGAAAATGTCCGTGTATCGATGGATATTCCCACGGTGTTTGTTATAAGTGCAGATCACACGTCAAAACAAACATTGTTTATCGACTAATCCTTATAGGTTGCTGTGAATTTGAATATTCTGTGATTTATCATCGATTGTTCAAGCCTAATTGTTAAATGAAGAGCTGGTTAACAAAAAAATGTTTGAATATCTTATGTATGTTATTCCTTGTATTTCCTTTTTGTAAATTTGTTGGGAAATCAAATTATGTATGTAGATTTCTATGAACAGAATTTTGGCATTGCTCACCAATTTTATTAAATATTTACATGGAACATTTTGAAGCCCAAATAGTAAATATTCCAAAATTAAAATATGTAGACGATATTTTCGCAATATGGCCTTATGACTTAGTATCTCTAAATTATTTCTTAACAAAAATAAATGAAGTAGAAGAATCTACAAAATTTAAAATTTAAAAAAAAACAATTTTTTGCCCTTTTTAGATGTTCTTATCAATTGTCCAGTTGTCGAAATTTTCGTAGTGTCAGATAGGGACCGGAATTTTATAAAAACTTTGAAACATTGAATTAAAAAAATAAAAAAGACAGTGGTTTGATTTCCCAAAAAATTAACCAAAAAAAAAGTGTTTATTTAAACATATTAGACAGTTTTCGAAGCGTATAAAAATGATCACCGGTAACCGCTAATTGACAAGTATGACATTTGAAATGTCATTTAACGTATAACGCTACCGGCACCCTCCGCTATATTACGGACGGTAGCCATAGTGATATCCGTAACGAAACGCATGCGCAAAACCGTTGATTTTATCTCTATCCTTTTCTTTTTGGAAAGGGACTTTCATAATGACATTTCTCTATTTGTTTTGTTTTGTTGCTGTTTTTGAAGGTTATATTTGTTTTTCCATTATTTTATTTTTTATAGTGTTTTAATAAATTTCAAACGGAGTAGGGTACGATTTACCGATGAAGACGACCAAATCCTTCTCGGGGAGATAATTGCTGTCAGACTCTGAGGATTCTAGGGCTGCGAAATCCTCGTTTAACATCCTGTTCACCTTTGCTTCCTTCAATAGAATAGAAGTGAAGTGCACTCTTCTGTATCCCTTCTCAGCAAGTACTTGGCCAATTTATGCTTTAAATGGAACGAAAAAATCAACTTGAAACCAAAATAAGTCAACAAAACAGAAAAAGTAGTTAATTAATAATCACGTTTTTTAGGTTGTTACCGGCTACGGAACGGTTAACATTACGTACATTCGAAAACACTTTTTGGGCATCTGTCAAATAGCGGCTAAGTTAACGTATATGTTTATGTTAAGCGTCAGAAAGTGGACACCTTCGAAAACTGCCTATTAAACGAAAATTCTCGACATTTCTTCACGAATGACACTAAGGTGTGGAGCATAACATAATGTTTCGGTCCACATACTATTTTTCTAGGGTTCAAGGCTACACTAGGCCGTACGCTGATTGTATTCAAATATGCAAAAGCGATCTTGCATATTAGACACACTTTACTAGTAGGAATGTTGGATTTGATACTTTGAAAAGATATTCTATTCGAATTTGATTTCGGTCACGATTTTCATGATAGAAACGTTTTATATTTACGTCAGAATATAGCAATAAGCGTGAGAAATTTTTTAATTCTTCACTTGACCTGTTTGAGATTAAAAAATTTTAATAAGGAGAGTCTTTTATACGTTCATCATGTTTTATTTTGAATAGGAATAAAACCACAACGTTTCGGTAGCTGCCGTTATCAAGAACTATCTCATTTTTTTGTAGCAGATAAAGAAAGATGTACTGAAAATGTCAAAATTGAGGAATTTAGACGAACCAGAAGGATTACAAAAAATATTCTAGACAAAACAGGAGTACCTAAGTGACCAAACTACCAATCTAACGGGACACTCATCATAAACTTCTATTAAACCCTGAACGAGTGTCGAATAAGGAAGATGGATACTTCATATGTGCGAAGTCAATTTTTGTCGAAAATTACTGATCAGAAAAATTATTTCGTTACAAAAAAAATTAAAATTAATATGAACATTTTGTGTATTGTGTTATAGTCTACTAGAAGGGATCTATATTTAGTGAAATTAAATTGCAGAAAATTTAATAGATTGTCAAATTTTTTAGAAGTATTTGCTGGGGCAAAATTGGAAATACAATAATTCCTGATAACGGCAGTTGGAGCGCTGCCAAAACTTTGAAACTTAAAATATTATTGTTCAAAACAAACCAAATAAGGAAATTCTGTGTTAGAATATCTTCAACCGTCCAATATTTTCAAGTTAACCTCAACTTTGTGTTTTGAGGATTATGTTTCACCTTCTCTGAATTTTCTTATTCTAAAATTTGCTCTTTTTTGCTTCTTTCTTCGAACAAAGTTATCAAATTTAATCTACGTGGATAAAAGACGTTGTTTAAAAAGTTTTCTTTAATAAAAATAAACCATCAAGTAGAAACAAACATATTTAAAAAATAAGAATAGACGAATCGACAGGTGATGATACACAATTTATGATTTCAAGCAAATCAGATCGAGAGAGAGAGAGAAAGGAAGAGACGAGAAAAAAAATCTTTTGTAATCGAAGATTCTATTGAAGTGAAATAAAATCAATAACTCAGTCGATCAGGCTGGACGTTGTGTGCTTCCAACTTAAAACGTTACAAAGCGTGAAGAGTGAAAATTAAGTTGTTCCCAGATTGTACAAAATATCTCATCAAATAAGATTAATGATTTTTATTATTATATAAGTTCGTGATCTAATATAAGAATAAATTATTTATCTTAAATTGTTATTCAGGACCGCATTATCAAACAATCTCTGATTTAACATAATTTATTTCACCAAACTAATAACTATCCTTTATAAAAGATGACTTATTATTGACGGACTACAATTTACTTGTTTGCCTTCTTTTATCAAAACATTAAAAAACTACTGTCGTATGATTGATCTTATAACAAGTCTTGGACCGCTAGAATATAAGATATGGAGTCTGCCTGAAAGCAGATACATTATATCAAGTTTCCATAGATCTGGACAATAATACTTCGTTAAAAAGCCTTGGGGGTGGACAAAACTGATTTAATCACTATTTGCGTTCATATTTGTTCACTTAGACCCGTTTGCACTGATAACCCTGAAGGAACACTTAACTAAGCGACTCTTAAAGTTATTGGTCGCTTATTTAGATTAGATTTTATGAGGTGGCTTTTGGCCTAATCCACTGCGACCTTTTCAGATCTATTGTGGTCCTCTCAAACTCTAGATTACATTCTCCAGCTTGACCCTTTTTAAAAAGTCTATTAGCGTGGAGACTCAACCTTTCATATAGCTCTCTGCCAATGGCTTTTCTTCGCCTAATGCAAAAAACCGCACATTTGCCAGGCTATCGCACTGACATAGAATGTGTTCCGTCGTTTCTTCTTCTAGGTGACAAAACCCGCACGTATCTTCGTTCGTCAATCCCATCAGCTTTAAATGCCTATTGAGCTTACAGTGCCCCGTTAACAGACCCACTACAGCTTTAACAGTTTTCCTGTCTTTGGCCATCAGATCTGCTGTAAATTTTGGCGAGTGTTCTAATATGAACTGTTTCGCTTGCCCCTGTCCTGGTGAGTTCCCCTACCATTTCAGAGATTTGTGGGCGACCCACTTCTTTGTTTGTTTCCTTGTTATGGTTTTTGCAACGCCGCAGAAGGGTTCCGGCCCAACGAACGGCATTGATGAGCCTTGCTTGGCCATTTCATCTGCTTTTTCGTTGCCCTTATGCCCCTCGTGCCCCGATACCCAGGCTACCGTAACATTGCTACGCTCACCCAGTGTGTTTAGGGCCCGCACACAATCCCATACTAGCTTAGAATTGACCTCGACGGAGTTGAGTGCCTTTAGCGCTGCTTGGCTGTCTGTGAAGATGGCAGTTAGACCCGTTTGCACTGATAACTCTGAAGGAACACTTAACTAAGCGACTCTTAAAGTTAATGGTCGCTTAAATTTATACCCACTTGCATGACTGTCACTTAACAGAATCTTAAGTAAGTTTCCCCCAAATTTTTTCTATATTATTGTGTGCAACTTCACCCCATAGTTCAATAAAGCCATATCATTGGCAGGCCAGTTGTTGTCATTCCATTATCCTAATTTCACTGTCAGTCAGTCTTAAGTAAATTCAAAATTGTTTAGAATTATTATTGATAGTGATAAGGACTTAAATATTTAAGTAGTCATCACAGGAGCACTTAAATTTAATGTTAGCTTTAGCAATTCAAATATCAACGTAATTTAAGTAAAGGATTCATTTTAAGGGACACTTAACACTAAGTGTGTTTTAAAATGCTACACACAGCTTCATCCAATTCTTATTCTCTTTAAGTCTGATTTATACTTATATCATCGCCAGTTTTCTGCAAATGATAGAATATATACTTAAAGAGTGGTAGGGCTCTTTATCGGGCTCAACATCCATGGACTCGGCTTTCCCTCTCCTCCGAAAGAAGGTATAGCTACATGACACGTTGTGCTGATTGGTATAATGCCTGCGAGCTGTGAAATGCTACTCCGCTGCGGGCTTTAAGGGTTATAAATATACGACGGTGTTCCCAGTGGTCAACCATCCAAGTACTAACCGCTCTCGACACTGCTTCACTGTAATTATCGCATCAGAAACGTTCCACTACAGTGCTGGGTCGACGCCCCATATATTATTTTTAATATAAGAAGTTTAACTGGATCCAGACCCCAGTGGTCAACCATCCAAGTACTAACCGCCCTCGACACTGCTTCACTGTAATTATCACATCAGAGACGTTCCACTACAGTGCTGGGTGGACATTCCATATATTATTTTTAGTATAAGAAGTTTAACTGGATCCAGACCTGTGGTTAATCGTTTTTTTTGTGGTATATCTCAAAATGAGACACGATTATACTCTATATTATAATATATGAGTTTATAATAAGGTTCCGAAACAAAAAAACGACTTGATATTAGAAACAGGGAGTTCAATATTTAACAATGAAAAACTTTTTGTTGCATACACATCGTTTTAAGTTTGAAAAAAAAAGTATCGTTTAAATTTACAACCCATACATTCATATTTCACTTGAGATTAAAATAAAATAAGGTAGATGATGGTGCATTTTTTGTAAGATATTATGCTATTTCACACTTTATACTTTGTAATCTTTGGGAAATGATGATATGGGAACACCATGACTTGTGTGAAAACGAAGATAATCTACTGCTACAAGAACATGTTTTTTTGGACACACGTATACGATGATCTTATATAACCACAGATTATCAAAAAAGTTTCCGAGTCCCTTTAAAAATACCTCTATCAATGAAAAGATCTTTTTGGAGACTTTTTTCCAGACGAAATCTTTTATTTTTACGAAATTAATTAGTGACAATATTTTCGTTGATGACTTGCTGAATTATGAGATAGTTGTATCTAGAGAAACAGTCCAAACGTATCTCGTAAATATGTCAAAATCGGTGTTGTTTTAAACTTGGAAACAATGAGACTGGTAGATTTGTGCGTCTGAGTTTCATCGCTTCAGCTGTCACCCGATACCGTGCCATCTTCGACAAAGAAGTATACACCAAAAGGATTACAATCCTATCATTGTCAAATAAACTGGAAATAATCATTGAGGAACTTAACCAGGAGATTAAGACAATCGATTATACTTGGAACTTGAGCTGGTGACATAATTTCAGTAGGTACAAGTAATGGTTTTATTATTTCCTCTCCGAAGTGCTTCCCTCTGATTCATTGTAAGCACAGAAGCAGTGTTGGGGTTAGGTTAGCCTCCATACTATGGGGCTAATGGACACACCTCTATGCAGGATGTGTGAACAGGAAGATGGAACTGTTAGGCATGTCTTATGCGAGTGTCCGGAGTTATCGTCAATAAGAGAGTGTGTGTTCGGTGAGTCTTGGCCTACACCTGCCGATATAAAGGAGATGTCTCCTAGTGACCTGTCCACCTTCCTGAGAAGGACAGGATGGACAATGACCTAGGAAGACAACTCCTCGGGAGGATGTACAATGGGTCACATGTGGCCTAAGTGCTGTGAGCCTACACTCACCCTCCCTACTCTACAGATACAGATACAGATACAGTGTTGGGGTTCTTTAGCCAGTTCCCGATTTATTTCTCTTCTTATGCAATTTTTTGTGATTCCACAATAATAAACATTTTACGTCTTCACTTTTTGAGATGAGATTTCATTAAAAAAACTACAATTTTTTGGGGTATTCAATTAAAATATCCAGCTTCAAAATTAAATAATATACGAAAAATATTCGAATCCTCTTTGCCTACACTCCTTGATATAACTTCTAATTTTTCAACTCAATCTTAACATTATTTTAAATATTTTTCCCATTCACTTTCTCCTCCCCCCCTCCTCCTACTCCTTGCACACCATATCTCGTGCCCTTCTTTTTTCGAAGCAATTCAGACAAAAATAAACTGACAAACGAAAGCGTTATTTCATGCCACCCTTCAGATATTTTTTTTTGTTAGAAGAGTAATTTTAACTTGAATAATACTTTTGAGATTGCCAGATTTTGACTAATATTAGTTTTTAAGCTTCCGGTGTTTGGGAGAAATGACGAGGGATGAATATAAATTGAATTTTTTATGTTCGTTTTTTTTCACGCAATTAAATTGGATAAATAAAGATGTTTTTTTTTCGAAAAAACAAACAAAAACATTAAAATTTCAGCATTAAAAAGTTTATCGAAGTTGACAACACTGTAAAAGATGTAGGAGAAAATTTTGTTTTAGTCCTTTACGAAGAGAGGCGACAGGAGTACAAATTCTTCTAGCCCGTTTATAAAAAATATTGTTTGGAAAAAGAACAGGGGCAATACAACAACTAAAGAAACAGATCTTTACACTTTCTAGCAGTGGCGAACCGAAGGGGGGGCAGAAGGGGCAAAATGCCCCGGGCGCCATCCACTGGGGGGCGCCGCGCAACCCGCGGTCTTAGTGGCTGCTTTCCGGCCGTAGAGGCGGTACGCAGGCGCAAAAAGCGGTTAGGCCACCGGCTGACTGAAGGGGGCGCTGTAACTATATAAAAGCTCCGAACGGACATCGTGTATCGTCGCGTGGTAATAATAAAGACTGAATCTATAACCTATAATCGGAGAATTTAAGTTCAAATGTAAGGTAAGTAGAGGTATTATTTTCATATGTAAGTAATTGACAAAAATTCTTCCTTTAAAACATATTTATCGATACTCTTATGAAAGGCAACCTAAGAAATTTTTTTAAGCACACGTGTTCGACTGTTTATCTTAATTGTCACGTACCCCAGATGATTTCATATTTCTCACCAAGAAATAGCGTTGATTTACGATTACTATCTACTTATGAATTTTGGGCTTTTAAAAGGTCTCGAGTTTATTAAAAACTATTCAATGCATTCTGTTATTGACTGTGTTTCTAAATTGTGGTTCAATTTAGTGTTCCGAGAAATTATTGTTTAGCGTTAGAGATTTTGAATTGGTGGGTGATTAAACTGCAAGATATTCAGGTGAGCTTTTTCACTGAGTGTTCTTTCTTTATTGTTTTATTTCTCTATATTAATGCTGTAATTATTGAGTGTTATTCACCTGTTGAATTTAATTTATTGAATATAAAATATCACTGTGTTTTGATAATGATTGAATAATAATTCGCTCTCACTTGACAAATATATCTGGAGCGGGCAAATGCGCGTTTAATCCCTTTTGTCCATTGCACAACTCAGATTCGACCATTGGTCAAGCTCTAGTAGCTGGAGCGAACATGTCGCGAGTCAATTGTAATACACATAGATTAAAATTTATTCCTATGTACCTACAAGAAACAATGTTGCAACTCTGGAAATTTATTTTATATTTTAGAATGCCAAAGACAAAAAAACCCAGCGGTGCCCAGTACCGAAAGAGAAAAATTGAAATGGAACGTGAAGCCAAGAAATCTCAAAAATTAATGCGCCTATTTGTAACAAGTCCATCCGCAACAGGTGTGAATAAAAATTTACAAAATGAAGCGACTACTACTAGTAATAACTTTGAAACTTCAGAAATTTCTGGTTTGGATTCAAGCCAAATTGCAGTTGACGATAGAGATTTACAAGAAGCCGAGGAAAGTAGTGATTCAGCAGACTCTGAGATCGATGAAGAAAGAGTTATTATTGGTAAAGAGCTGTCGAATGAATACTTAAATCTACATGATGGAAACTGTAGTAAAAACGAAGAAGTTGCATCAAGTACAATTCCTGATATCCTCAAATATTATGATATCGGCTTCTTAGAATTTGATGAGACGTCCAATTTGTCAAAAATATCGCATCAACTTCGCACTGAAATGATTATTGAAGGATCAGAAAAGTTTCAACACCAAGATGGTCCATTTCCAAAATTAGATGGTCGATCAATGCTCAAATCATATTTTCATCGAAGACTTGCTCATGAAAAAGGAAATACAATTCCTCGATCATGGCTAGTTTATTCCCCATCGAAAAATGCAGCATACTGTTTTTGCTGTTTATTATTTACATCATCAAAAAGTAATACGCATTCATCATTTGAGACAGTTGCCGGTTTTAGTACCTGGAGAAAATCCGAAAGAATTGTTGCCCACGAAAATAGTCCAAGCCACCGTAAATCGTTTACTATATGGAAAGAAGCCGAAAGGAGTATAAAATGTGGAAAAGGAATCGATTCCCATTTAGAAGTTCAGATTCAACGTGAAAAACAACGTTGGAAAGATGTTTTAGAGCGTCTGCTTGCCTGCATCAAGTATTTGGCAACTCAAAATTTGTCTTTGCGTGGACATGTGGAAAAATTGAACTCTTATGATGAAATAAATCCTGGAAACTTTTTATCCCTCATAAAGCTCTTAGCTCAATTTGACCCAGTTTTAGAAAATCACCTTAAATATGCAAAAGACAACCCACGATCTGTAAATTACCTATCATCAAAAATACAAAATGAGTTCATTGGTCTACTTTCTTCTGCTGTAAGGAACCAATTGGTATGTAATATACAAAAAAACAAATATTACGGTATTTTGCTAGATTCGACACCTGACCTCGCCCATCGCGAACAAATGTCTGTAGTCGTTAGGTACGTTGACATAGATTTTATAAACAAAAAAGTGACTATAAACGAATCATTTTTGGGTTACATTGAGTTACATGGTAAAGATGCAGCCACTATTGAAACTGTCGTCCTAGAGAAACTTGAAGTAGACAAAGTACCTCTTGAAAATTGTAGATCTCAATGTTATGATAATGCGGCTGTGATGGCGGGACATTTATCAGGTTTACAACAGAGGCTTCTTGAAAAAAATCCTCGAGCAATATTTGTTAATTGCGATAACCACAGTTTAAATTTAGCATGCTTACATTCGGCCAAACAAGACCCGATAATTGTTACATTTTTTGGATCAATCGAAAGCATATATAATTTTTTCTCCAGGTCGACCCTTCGATGGAACCTATTGAAAGATACGGTCAAAATAACAGTAAAACGTGAATGTGAAACACGATGGAGCGCAAGATTTGAAGCCGTTAGTGCAATATTTTTTGGATTGAACGAGCTTGTTGGTTTGTTAGAAAAAATGTCTGATGATGTAAATAATACCTCTGAAACTAGAAGTGAGGCAGACAGATTGTTAGAAAACATTCTGAATTATAATTTTCTTGTGTTGTTAGAATTTTGGAATTCCGTTCTACAAAAAATTGACCGCGTTCAAAAACGATTACAAGATCATACTATGAACTTCTCGGATGCGTCTTGTGATCTGGAAGCTTTAAAAATTGACCTAAACCAATCCCGAGATTCTATATCTCAAGATGCAATAAAAATGGGTAAAAATAATTGTGAAAAATGGGGAATTGAAACTGAAAGACGTATTAGGAGAAGGCGTAGGATGCCTGGAGAATCAGCCAGAGATGCCGGACTATCCGCCGAAGAGGAAATACTAAGAGTTATGAAAGCAGTTCTAGATAGATTATACCAAGAATTAAATACGCGCTTTAGTCGCTTAACGGATCTAAATTTAAAATTTGGTTTTCTGTTAAAAGTGAAAAATCTAATTGGAGGTGAGGATAAGAACAAAGACGAAGAGGAAAATCACAAATTAAAAGAAAATTGCCTAAATTTCGGTGAATTTTATAACACGGATGTTGATGGAAACGAGTTATTTACAGAGATTGTAGACTGTAGAATGTTGCTTCATACTCGAGGTGATGCATTACCAAATACTCCTATAGAACTTTTAGATTTTATCATTTCATACGGTGAAGATGTGTTTCCGAATTTGCGTATTTCGCTCCAAATTCTATTAACTATTTCTACATCGATCGCAAGTTGTGAGCGATCTTTTAGCAAGTTAAAGTTAATTCTTTCCTATTTAAGAACGACGATGGGACAAGATCGGTTAACTAATCTGGCCCTTCTTAGCATCGAAAAGGAAACTTTGGAAAAAATTGATTTAAGCGAAGTAATCAATCGATTCGCTTCGGTTAAATCAAGAAAAATTAATATTTAAAAAAAAATTTAGTGAGAATTTATTTTTGTTTGTTTTTGTTAATGTTTTTAGAACTTGAATTTTTATATTTTTTTTTTGTTGTGTTCATATTTGTAGCGAATTTGTTTTTATTTTTATTTTGTTTTTTGTTATTTACATTTTTCAATTTTTTTATTGTTTGGATACCTATGTATTTAATATTTTTAAATACAAATAATACAAGTTTGTAAAATTTTAATTATTATTTAAATTAAGGGCGTAAGTTCATAAAATTGCCCCGGGCGCTACATAGGCTCGGCCCGCCACTGCTTTCTAGAGCCTTCGTATCATTTTTTTTGCTTTTGGTACGTCCCTGTTTGTATTTGTTGGAACCGACCGTTAAATATCTTTCCTTTTTCATCGAATGGACACCATCTTTTTACGAATCTGCCAACTTTGGTAACGTCGTTTTTAATTTATCCATCAATTTGTTAGGACTGGACACATACGTGCATGCTAAACAAGTTTCACTCATGTAATATATGAGACATTTCGATGGTCTGTGTATGCGTGTTTATTTAACGTGGTTTTTGTTAACTTGTATGTTAAACATATTTAAGAAGGTTTTTTGTCGCTCTTTTGTTACTATCCATGAATTAATTTTTATTTTTCCGACATACTTATTTGGACCAAGATCAGCAAATATGTTTTGTCGTTCAATAAAAGGTTTCCACAAAAGTATGTGACTAGTTAAAGTATAGAAGATTCTTTCCCCTTCACAAAAATACCATATTTATTACAATTATTGTACAGAGCGACAGTTTTATTGTGATTTAAAATTGAAATTCCTGTTTTCATCAGACTTCTTTCAATTTTTTTCTGATTATCGTATTCTGAATAGAATCCTCTGTATATTCATCACTAGTTTGAAAGTCCATTCACCTCCACAAAAACACTATATTTATTGCAATTAATGTACAGAGTGATAGTTTTATTGGGATTTGAAATGGAAAGTCCAGTTTAAACCAGATTTCTTTTAACCTTTTTCCTGATTATGGATCAATAATTTGAAATCCCATACATCCCCCTTCGCAAAAATTTTACATTCGTCACAATTATTATACAAAGTAATAGTTTTATTTGCATTTGAAATGAAAGTTTTTTCTTTTTTTACTGAAATTGGCAATGAAAGCCAATTCAGATTTAAGCTTCTTTTTAATAATAACGAACTAATGTCACAAAGAAAGGGTGAAGAAGACAATAATAGCGAACCAAATCCTTTTTATAAAAGTATGAAATTGTTCCTTACAAAATTCTAACAGGATTTGTAGAAACTGTAGCAAATGCTTCCAGGTAAAGTAACTGTAAAAAATAAGTTGTTATTCTAATAATCCTTTATGTTTTTTTCTTTTCAAAAGAAGGTCGACAAGTTAACGATCGTAAGCGAAACAAAAGTCATTTTACGAATTTTTAGATTTTTTATTGTTGTGGTATATGTAACATTGAAGAAAATCTACCTGAAAAAGAGGTGGTTAGATAAAGAAATTGTTGACTTTGTAAATAATTTATTGCTCCAGAAGATGACAATGACATTTAAACCAGTTTCAAGATTCTACGGCAATCTTTGGAAAAAACTATCAAAGCTCCATTGCAGCCAACCAAAAGTATTGAAAATAATGTTGTATTTTGTAGGTGCTTGGCTCGCATACAGTAGTGTTTTCTATACACTTTTTTAATTATTAGGTGTTTAGAATAATTTATATTAGGTATATATTTTAGATATTTTTTTGAGTCAATAACTTTTATGTCGTCCTCATAACTGAGACATAAAACAGTAAAATTTTTATTATTATTAGTATTTAAAGTGTTTGTTATTGAAAATTATGTTGTATTTTGTAGGTGCTGCGTACCTCGCTGCGCTCGGCACGCAGTAGTGTTTTCTATACACTTTTTTAATTAATTAAGGGTTGAGAATAATTTATATTATATTTTAAACATGTTTTTGAGTCAACAACTTTTACGTCGTCCTCATAACTGAGACAAACAAGTAAATTTTTTATAATTATTAGTATTTAAAGTGTTTGTTATTGAAAATTATATTGTATTTTGTAGGTGCTACGTACAGTATCAAAGCTAAGGAGAGCAATAACTTTCGATTACATTCATGCAAACTCCTATCGAATTCATACCAAATTTAAATCGTCCGTTCTTCGGTAATTTTGCAAGTTAGGAACAAATGTTTAGACAACTTCTAATTAGAATGTCACACGTCAAATCAATTTTAGCAAATTTTAAACATAAAATACTAATAATTATTTAAAATCTGCATAAAATACAAAACGAATTTCAATAAAAATAAACACTACCTTCTCACAAACATTGCTTATATTTATCGTTTTCTAAAAGTCGACTTGAAAGACGCCGCAATTTTGATAGAGGAAGCAACTGCCGGACCAACTTTATAGATCTAACCGATAATTAGATTCCACCACACCCTTGTCTTGAGTTATAAGGTAATAAGAGGTTGAGACGTGCCTAATTTATAGTCAACCCGTTTATCCTTATACCATACAGGGTGGCATTACATATTTCAATAAAAATATTCTAATCTTAACGGTGACCAGAGTCATCTGGAATATTTTTTTGACTCAACGATTGAACAGTAATATACACAGTATATCCTTATGTTCTAACCACTCTATAATTTACAGACTAGGATCTCCATACCCATCTCCCCCCAAAGTCTCAAGAACACAATCCTCTGGACTTCTATGTATGCTATTCTCAATACTCCTGGATTTTTCTAACGTATTTTAGCTGGAGGTGCATATTCTAAACATTCATACCCGTATTCAGAAATATAAAATAATGGTCTCGTTTCGATAACGGTTTCGTCACGGAAACGGCTCCTCCGTTTGGGGGCGGATGTAATTTGGGCGCTAAAGGATTAATGCATTTTTTACAAAATGTAAACTAGGCGCCAAGACCGAAGGGTCATTTTAATCCTATGTGTATTTTGGGCGCTAACCGACTGAAGTACGTGATTAATGAAATACAGTTATTTATCAAATCACCGACATTTATAATAAGATATATTTTTATAAAGTAAATTATAATAATTTTCAATAATAACCCAACCAAACCTACCCCTACTAAACCACCTTCGTAATTTTAGTCAATTTTTGAAGATTATTGGTGGTTAAATTATTAAGATAAGAGTTATTTTATGACTCGACCTACCTGCACTTCTTAGTGACGAAAATACATGTCGGATTATCTACCCTTCTTGGTCAGACAGGTAACGAAGGATGGTTAGCGCCTAAATTACACCCGCCGCCGTTTGGTATCAGTTGATATTCAGAACTTAACCAGACGAGACATGACGGCACCGTTACAAAACGAGCGCACACTTGTCAACGTTATGTCGGTAATGTCAGTGTCGATCATATTTCAAACGAAACAAGAAGCTTGGAAGAGTATTACGAAGTATTTCAACTTTTCTGCTGAAGAGTCTAAAGATGTCTCTTCTTTATCACTTTCCTCCGATAAAGAAGATATGCCTGTATCCATTATTGAAGAAGACTTTTGAAGAAAGACTGGTAGCGAGGAATCAAATAGCTTTTATTAATTCCAAGTCGTTCTTAAAAACGTCAAATTTGAATAAAAATATTTTACGGTTAATAAAGGTCTTATTTCAATAGAAACAATATAAAAAGTTATTATTTATCTTTTACAGTAATTTTAAACAATATTTTAAAGCCTTTACTAGCAAGAGCTTTTTACTGTTAAACGGGTACGTTATAAGCATTTAGCAGAGAGAACTGTCAAAAATAATACCTCAATTAAAACATAACGGTGCCGACTTTTATTTATTATTAAAATAATAGAAAAAATGAGCTCTCTGTATCTCATTAACGATAAAACCTATGACACATGTTTATAGGAACATTTCCAACATTTCGTGTGAAGGAATATTTTTATACATGCGACCGCCTTGTATATAAACCCCACACCTGGGTTGGAGATGAACATTTTATGAAAACTAAACAAAAAACAAAGAAAGAAACACAAACGGACGAACCTTTTTAGAAAGAACACCTCATAATTAAATCAGATAAAATTTTTATGTTTGGATTTATAAATTTTACCTTTTCATTCAGTTTTTTAAACAGAGAACCAGTGGCGTTCACAAAAATATTATCCCAAAACAGTAATCTCCGTTGCCAACATTTTTTTTTGTAATTTCTACGCACCTGGTGTTTTATACGCCCAAACTAAAATCAAACATTGATTTATGTGGGTTTCTTTGTCACCAATTAAAGAAATTTCATGTCGTTTTCAATCAACGTCATATTATATTCAAAATAAATAAAAATATTTTATGTTACCTAGCCAGCGGCTCTTACAAAAGACTTTTTCGAAATATTATATTAACATAAAAACAATAGAGTGTCTCCAATGTCCGGATGATATTTAATAACTCCACTGTTTGGTACCTGACAAGATATTAATATTTAAGTTTGGGTTTTGCGCCCTTTCCGCTTGTTTTACTACATTGTTTCTTTGTCTGAATTCCTATTGTAGCGCTGGACTATATTTTTTATTGTTTTGTAGAAGGAGTAACAAGAAACAGACAAAAAAGAGTGGAAGTTAAAGGAATATATAAATTAAACGAGAGTTGACAATAACCAATGTACATAACTCAAAGGAAAGCCAATGAAACAGTATCATATTTTGATCCTCTAGCTGTCTTATCATAATTCTTCTCTTACAGATATTCACTGAACGAGTGAACATCATCATCATCCCATCTAGGGAACAGGGAGACTGAGTAAGAGACATTTGAAGACAGTGACTGGACACTGCACCCTGAAGAAACATCTGTACAAAATGTGCAAAGCACATACTCTGCTTCTGCGAGAACTTACATGGACTCAGACGGAAGCAATTTGGAGAGGAAATAGTACAACTACTGATAATCCCTTCAGTCAAACTAGTGGCCTACATAGAAGACACAAAGCTTCTGGAATGGAAGTAGATAACATGGGAAATGGTAGAAAGATTCAGTTCCAGTGCTTAGGCTGTTGAGCACAACCCAATCGAAGGAATGAATGAATGAATTCTTTTACACAATTATTTGTAAGTACTAGGTTACATTTTTCATTTCATTTGTTTGAAGAGTTGCAACAGTAACAAAAAATATACCAAATGCTCAACTATATATATAAATTGCATGACAATATTCACTTTCAACGTATACGGCACTTAATAAATGTATATAACAATAGCATTCCAAGAACCCAAACTGATTCATTTCCATCCCATCTTTCCATCTTCGAATAAAACTTGAAGAAAACTCATTTATTTATTTAAGCCATGATAAAGCAAAAACATCGTCGTTCCTTGCGAATGTTTTCGTAAAAGTTATGAGCGAATATAAGTGGAAAATTAGAATATCTAAAGCACTCGCTTTGTTCCCTTCCGCATTAAACGTAACCTTATTTATTAAAGGAGCTAACTAAGCTGAGAAATTACCATTAAATTTCCATTCATCAACGTGACATGAAGTTATC
Source organism: Lochmaea capreae (assembly GCA_949126875.1). NCBI lineage: Eukaryota > Metazoa > Arthropoda > Insecta > Coleoptera > Chrysomelidae > Lochmaea > Lochmaea capreae. The sequence goes on along the minus strand of OX421395.1, from coordinate 765,924 downwards.
AGGAAATAAAGGGACTCCGCCCCTTTGCGCCTCACCGCGCGAGTCGCGCACTCTACCCTCTTCTCCATGATTTATTTCGGACTAAAATTACTCTTATCAACTGACAAATTATGATCAACATTGGTGAAATATTAACTTTTTCCGTGGTGAAAACCAAAAGTTTCTCCATAAAGGTGAATATATTCGTTGGATTTCACATAGATGGCGACACTATTCATGATTTTTAGTGACTAAATTTGAGGAAAACAATGAGTTGAAAAGTGTTAATCTACACCGTTCCATCCTTGGTAGCTGTTTGCTCTGCATACCCAAATTTAGAAAAATTGAAATAATTTTCGTTAACTGAATCTACAGCAGCTAGCAAATACTGAGTGAAGCGATAAAAATTAAAACTTAAGCTAGAAAGGTTGTAGCATTCATATTTTGGGAAAATAATAAAATTTTAACTATTTTCAAAACAATATATTTCTCTCTCTCTCTTGGAGACGCTCTGTATATAAGTAAAAAAATTTATAATTTTCTCGTTCATCGACCATGTGTGCAGTTTTGAGAATACAAAATATACTTTTTAATAATCAGCGAATCTCCTCTTGAGCCATACAAAACAGTTATGAATGAAACTATAATTTGAAAATCCTCAATATAATCAATCAATCATGATTAGACGGTTCCGTACGACCGGCAAATAATGCAAGTCATACCAACTGTTCAAGAACCAATTCATATTAAAAATTGCTTTAGATCAGTTAATTTTATAAATATGTATGCTTACTATTATAGGCTGGTAAATTTAATATGAAAAAAGTTTACAAAATAAATATTTTTTTGTTTCAGCTATAATTCTGGGATAAATCAGTTCTTCAGGTGAGTCGCCTATTACAAGGTATTCCATAAAATCACTCTCAAACCATTTTATAAGTTTTTCAGTTGTTTGAATGCTGTTTAAAGATATGAAAGGTGAGAATTCTGAAAAATACCCAGTTTCATGAAGTATAATATTAAAAAGTCAAGCAGGTTTTTTCAATTAATTATTTGTCAATAAATATGTGTATTAAATTTGGGTATAATCACTTCAACTTTTTAGCACCATATCTCGAGAGATATAATTTACTCAGATATACAGCAAACCCTAGCTTGAGCTAGTTTTCTAGCAAATTCCCAAAACGTACTTCGGGCTAGATGAAAATTCAATAGAAAATTTCTTCCATAATCTTGTCGATCATTTTTCTCTTAAACCCTGTACAGACAGGCTGCATCCTGTAGCCTTCTAATTATTTTATGAAGTTCCCTCACTGGAGAGTTACTCCTAACAAAATGGTCTCAACTGTATTCCTTAAATTTTGTAGAGAGACATGTTTTTTCCATATAAAAATACTAAATACTGTGAACGTTGAGTATTTTTAGCCAAAAATGCTTCTCCTCTCTTATTTTGGACTTTCGACTAAAAGCCAGACAATTTTTAATGAAATCATGGTAGCCGTTTTTTTAAAAAACATCTAAAAGGTTAAATGTAGATAAAAACATAATTTCAACCATAATCTCACGACAATATTTTCTTTAAAACCCCGTACATGGAACATATAATTCATCTTGTACCCCTCTAATCCATTTATACAATTCCAATGTTATTAACGCCCGCGTCCGAAATTCCCAATCTCATAATAAAATCAAGATAGGATCTATAGAACCTGATGATCCCGTGTTTACGCATTGCATTGTGTTCGGTTATTATACGCTATATTTAAGAGTTATCTCGATCTAGATTACAAACATCCGTTAAATTGTTACATAATAAGGGGATGATAGGGTAATGGATTCGAAGACGACTTTCCATATTAAGCCGATGTTATGACGTCGGAAATAATGCTTGATTTATCTGATTGAAGGGGTGCAAGACCGGAGAAGTAGTATTTTTAGTCAAGAAAAAAGAAATTTTATATTTAAATTTTATTTAAGAATGTTATAACCATAACAATATTGTTTATACAACAATGTTTGTAGCAATATGTAAGCAGAATCGCACTGTTATTATTGTCGTAAAAACCACTTTTTGTTGGCCACACTCACCCTAAACTGAACTCGTCCATTATTGCTGTAGTGATGGAACGTTTTGCTCGCCCCTCGTATCGTTCAACGACTAATTGCACTCTCAACGGTTCACTAAAAACTGTAACATGTAGCCGCCATCGTGTACCAGTTGGTCGTTTCGATATTTCGTATTTCTTTTAAGCGAAATATATCTCAAACTCGACATGTCGCGAGGTAATAAGAAAAGTATAATAATTCCTTTTAGAGTAAAATTTTATATATAAAAAAAATGGCCACACACGACGACACTCATCAGAAGATACGCCAAGTAATGGAAATAAGCATTTGAAAAATTGGCACGTATGTCGGTACTTGTTTTTGATTTAAATTGGTGGATAAATAACAGGAGAAGTGAAGTTGCGGTCTTCGCGTTCATCTTGTACTTACCAAATGAGTTATCGATATTGAAAGACCATTTGGTTGTACCGAATTTTAAAATCGCCATCAACTCTTTGTTTATCTGAATAAACTATTGGAAACATTTACAGAACACTGGAGAAAGCATAATAGTGTATTGGATCCAGCAGAAGAAAATTGTAGCTTTATGTAGTTTCTGCAATGTAGATGAAGCTTCACCGAATCAAAAAGGTATCTTCGTAATATTAATTTAAAAAAATCTATTTTTCCGGAAATTTTGGTTTCATCCAATAGAATCTTTTAGGTATATTTTATGTAGTTGATCAGCTCAATAAACGTATTTATTGTTACAACGATTGTGCTCATCAGTCAATAAACGTTCTTTGAGACAATGAACGCGTTTATTGGCATCAGTTTCTGATTGAATTCATTGTTCTGACGTACGATTGTTCGTAACAATAATCAACATTATTTCGTATACGTTCATTTAATTATCGACCTGCAGAACTAACTGTCAAAGCATTACTTCAGATCTATCAACTTGACAATTTAATTCATGTATAAAAAATCGCATATGCCACAGTGCAATTGTCCTTTGACAGCGGCAAAAGTTAGTTTTAACTTTTACAGCGACAAATACACTAGTGGTTTTTTCACTTATTCATTTGTTCATCAATTATATCGCGGTGTTGGTTACCAGAATAAATAGTTTGGCATGTTTGTCAACAACTTATTGAATTTTCAAGAACTAACAATTAGTCAAATTGTTGTTAATACCTGGCGACAATTTTCTACGTTTTGCGATGCAAAAAGATACACATTTGAGCCAGATACTTCCATCGAGAAATTGAATGTAATATTGCAAGATTGGGCATTTATTAATATGCGAAAAAGTAACGGAGAAGACTACAAAGAAGCGGTAGTTGAAACAATTTGGAACACCACCACTAAAATGCTACAAAGTACGAATTTAATATTGTAACCCTTTCACCGATGTTCAGTTTAATTCATCACGAGCTGCACGTAATGCTAAACGTAAAATCCTACAAGCACAACCCGAAAAGAGAAAATGTAGTGCATCAGCTCTTAATAAATCTGAAGTAATTGCAATGGTCAGATTATATAACGAAAATGAACCGGAAGGACTTCAAAAGGAATTATATCACATATTGGCGTTTGAACTAGCTTGGCGCGGAGGAGAAGCAGCTTACTGCAAAACCACTTATTTCGTATCTGAAATTGAAAATAATGGAAAAGAAACTGGATGTATCGAGTATAATCCTCTATTTTCGAAAACGAGACAAGGCGGCAAAAATAAATTATGTGACAGCAAATGGATCACGCCTAATATTTTCGACGAAGATATTTGCCCAATACGTTTATTCAAAAAGTTAATGGAAAAACGAAACACTTTTATAACTTCGTACAGAGTATTTCTTACACCAAATCCCTTTTGGAAAAAGAAAAATTCTAAAGGTTGGTACAAGAATTTGCCGATTGGAATTAATGAAATTTCGAAATGGACTAAACGCTCAGCACAACGCAATGGTTTAGACGTCAATCGTGTCAAAATTACAAATCACTCAAATCGAGCGGCAGCAGTTAGCGAATTAAGTAAAAGCGGAATTGAAGAACAAGCTCTAATAAAAATAACAGAACACAGCAATTCATCATCAATAAAACCATACTTACAAGTTGACAAAGAGTATCATTCAAGCATTATTCAATCAATTCGTTTGGAAAATGAAAAAACTTCAACATCTACTACAGAAACGATTAGCTGTAGCACCCGCAGCGATATCACTGTTCCTAGTATGAATTTCAATAACTGCGTTTTTAATAATTGTACATTAAAATAAAGATGTGTTTATTTTTAATGTTTCATAAATAAAGTTTGCATTGATATGTTTCCAAATTTCTCATTCATTAAATTGTCCTGCCGAATTACACTCGAGGTTTGTATTGATATTGGGTTGTGTTGTTTAAATTTTCTAAACTGTTTCCTTTAGCAATTTGACTCGAATAACTGTCAACCTAAAAACACTCCACCTTCGGTGTTGTGTTTTTAATAGTTAACAGTTATTCTCGTCAAATTGCTAAAGGAAACAGTTTCTCATTAAACAACCCAAAGTTACCCGATAAAATACAAACCACTTGTGCAATTATAAGTGATAAATAAGGAAAAAAAGCTATATAATAATAAAATGATTTTCGATGTCAATTGAAATAAAATTTTTATATACTTCTTTATATTTTCCTATAAGCACTGGTTATAATAAATTAAACGAGCATCTGAAGTGTCAATCAGAAAGTAAACAGATTGAAGATTTCCTCTTTTATTTGTTGATAATGATAGCCAGTAGAATTTTACCAATCGACCACCGCAATGCGAGACATTCACTTGAAGTGAAGTTAAAAACATCAGAGCTTGTCTCATTCTATTCACTTGACATGCGTTAACGTCAAACTCGGTTCGGCCGGTAAAATATGACCAAGCATTTGACAGCTACAGGTATCGGAAATCGACGAAGATTTACAGATGCCATAATTATATTTCTTTTTTTATCGACTCCTTTGTGAGCCTGTTTTGTATATTGCTTTTCGATAAACTATTGGAATTTACTTTTAAATTTTGAAGAAATAAAAAGTTTTGTCGTCCCGACTGCATCGGTATCTTTTTTATTAATGCTTCTAGTGCATTATTTTAAATACAAATTGGTATTGTTTAGTATCTGATTATCGTTTAAGATACATTATTGTTTAATATTTATTAATAAAAAATCTGGGTCGTTAATGACCTATTTTGTGTACATTAATATAGCACGGTCGGTGGAAAAATCCTTTAACCCACTTTACATAAGCTCGAAATTTCTTAGAAAGCTCGCACTAATTATCCTCCACCTTTCCTTCACCTTCTCCATTTATTTACCAAAATAATATGTTGTATGGTAACTTTCTCTGAAGTTAGTCCGTCATCACTGTTAAGGGCCTATTTGAGTTCGTGGTCAGGGTGCTTCATAGCAACACTTGCATACTAAGGAAACTTCCTTCTACAATAGCGAAACTTCTTCAACCCTTCGCAAACTTGCGACCCTACTTGATATTTGACTCCGTAATTAAGAGCATTGGTATATAAGGCCTTTTATCTTCTAACTTGATTGTGATAACTAGGACTATAAGAAAGTTGTTAAATGTTAAGTTTCTTGGACTAATTTTAATTATTGCGAAGGACTTTTAATGATAAAAATGATCATATTTCTTGTTAATATTGGAAACTCGTCCTTAATATTCCATGATCGATGCCATACGATATGAAAATTCCAAATGAAAACTGTATATTGACTTTTCCCTGGTCGTAATAAAATAGAAACACGTGTTTGGTCAGCCGACGTATAGATGGCTGTGATGGCAATATTTTTGTGGCAAAACGGAATCGGGAAAAAGGTAGAGCGAAAAAGAAGGATATGACGAATACAATTTCTTATTTATTACTCGAGAAGTATGTTTTAATTGAAACATAAATTTTTGGTAGATTGAAATTAATACTTATCGAGGAAATGTATTGACTATTTCACTAGAGTAAATTGATAACTGACAAAATTTGAAGGTTTTGAACTGGCAATTTTTTGTCTTGTCGCTGCAATTTTTTGACGTTTAATATATCAAATCTATGTGTATAAAATTCTATGACTCTGTGATAAAATTCAATATAAAATCTTTGTCAGTGGTTTCTAAGGAAACTAAGTTGTTTATTTATTTATTTAACTGTCTAAAAATTATTAAAACTATTTCAACAATTTATTGACATGAATAATACAAGATTTTGAAATAATTCAATAAATGAAATAGAGAGTACAATTAAGCAAAGTATACCGCGAAATACAATGAAGACAAAAAAAGTCCTCGTGGGAACAGTTTAGAATGTTTCTGGACGCACGTAATTATACGTTAGAAAAGGATACTTCTGAACAAGTTATAGCAAAAATTCTTGAAGATTATGGTTTTAACATGAAAAAAGAGATGGAACTGATTATACTGAAGCTAGTGTGAAAACACTTTTGGAATACGACTGCTCAAATGGTTCAGGAAAAATATTTTCTAGAATTTAACATCAAAATTGATCCATTTCAATATATTACCTATAAATTTGCTAGATTGGCCAGGGATACCAAACGTAAAAAGCTTCAGGCTGAACCTGAAACCAGAAAAAGAAGTTCTAACGCGTTTACCAATAAAGAATTAATGGAAATGGTAGAAAGCTATTCTGAAGATAATCCTGATGGGTTACAAAAAAAGTTTTTTTATTTATGTTCGTTCGAATTAGCATGGCGCGGAAATGAAGCTGCTAATTGTGATATTAATTACTCTAAAAAATAATATGATAATAAAGGTAATTTTACTGGCAGGGTAAAATATAATCCAATCCTTTCCAAAACGACACAAGGAGGATCAAAAGCTTTATCTGGCAGTAAGTGGCTGGTAAGAAATAATGCTAACAACAATTTGTGTCCCGTTCGTTTATTATATATGAAAATGTTTGGTTTTGTCGTTGTTGGATAGGTACCTACTGATTTATTCATTATGAAAAAGCTTTTAATAAAACACCTATAAACACAAATTATATAGCAGGATGCTTTTTTGGGAAATATAATTTTTATTGAACTAAATATTTGACCGTCAATTATAAGCAGTGAAAAAATTTTACAACACTATCCCCTTTATAAAATTGACGACTCGAATTTGTCTTAAAAACAAAAATCAGTTTATTTATTTATCTTTTTTTTGAAAATAAATATTACTAGCTTTGATCGCCACTCAAAAGCAATGAAGAAATTTTCTGAAAATTATACAAACTTTTATAAAATTCCTAATCTATTTTCAAAAAGTCAAAACAGGACTTAGGTCAAAACATTTATAACCATATCACAAACAGATTTGGATTGAGCACTTTCTGTATATAAATAATTTCCACTTAAGCAGCATAATAATTGGAATTCAGACGTGCTTGTTGATTCTGGTCGACAATTTCCATGCCGTCCATCCATCCCTTAATAACATCGATAGAATTCGAAACGTTTCGAAAGAGGGATAAGGGAGAATCGGGAGGTGAAAATCTAATCAAAACTGATTGCTATGATGTTTTGACTGAGTGGACTGTTTGAACGATGCACAGTTCTGATTAAGCCCTTTGTGCATTAACAGAAGCAGAGGTCACTAGATATACATACGATGCACGGCAAACATTATTTTATGGGCATTGACGAACAATTTACCCAGTCAGCTAAATAACGATTGAACATAGGTACTGTTTGATATCAGGTGTATTTGTACAAATCAATTATGTATGGATTTCTGTGTGAATGTCGACTGTATGCCTCTGCGTATGCCGTAACTGGTAACGAGATTAATAGGGTGAATGCTGTCTCTCTATTGCTTCACGGAAAAATTTGACAGTAGGTTCATGATGAAAAATTAGTATTTTAAACGACTGAATATTTGATATTAGTAGTATTCTTTTTACCCAAATTAACTGAGAATAAGTAAGAATCTTAGTTAGTTAGCTGCTCAGTTTAAAATGACCATTCTTTTTACCTTCAGCAACTAAGTTGGAACAGATTTTAGTGAGATACTTACTTCAGCTGAGCTTGTATTTTATGAAGCTTTCAACTGAGAAAGAGCTTTTTGAGGTTAAGGTGTTTTGTTTTTAAATTAATCTCATAAGAATCTATGGTCATGTCAGAAAACATCTGGCCGTGGTTTGTGGTTTGGCGAATTTGTGAAATCTATCTGTTCATTCATTTTAATAAGAATCAAAGGTTTGACAAATAAGTGTAATTTCAGCGATGAGAAAATGTAAACACTCGAGTTTATGAGGTTATGTAATTGAGTCAGAATGTTCTTTTTAGCCAGAAAATTATACCGAATTTATCTTAGATCTTAGAAGAATCTAAGCTCAGTTCGACTCAGTTGTGGCATCTTTTAGCGGTAAAAAGAATACTATTATTATTTAATAAAAATAAGAAATTTTGATCAAATATTTGGATCATAAATCCATTCTTAAAATATAATAATAATTAATTTGGAAAGTTAAAGTTTGTCATGTTTAGTTGAATTGTTGAAATAAATATTTAAAAATACATCATTTGTGATTGTAATGTCAGTTTGAAAGATAAATTAATTAATTTGACATAAATTTAAAAATAGCTATCAAGGGGAAAGATAAAAATTGAATGTGGGTAGTGATGGTAATGATTATTAGGGGGAGATTGATTTAGAGGGATAATTGACAGAAAGAAAGATAGTAAAAATTTAAGAACCCATAAAATTTAGAATATATTGGATTGGAAATTCTAATTGGAATCATTCAAAATTATTGCGGAAAATATTTAATATAAAATTAAAAACGATGTATTAATTTGGAATAATAGAAATTTTGAAGATCATAGAAAGTTTAGACAATAAAAAAATTATAGAAATTTAGTATTTTATATGACGTTTAAAAAAATTTCCAATAATATATTGAAAATTAAAATCAATTCTTTAAAAATATTTTGGTAATAGAAAATAGGTATTAATTTAAAAATCTAAAAATTGTAATGCATAATGGAATGTATAATAAATAAGGATAGTTAAAGCAGAATTTTATTTTTAAATTAGTTAGTACTGAATCCAAAGCCCTGAGATAGAGTTTCTTATAAAAAATTACCATTTGAAATCAAATAAATAATCAAACTTAAAATATATAATATAAAATAATCAGATAATAAAAATCAAATAAACAAAATCAATAATATATATATATACAGTGTGACCCATTTTGTTTGGAAGCACCCCTATAAAATCCGCATTTTTCAACCGATTTTGATTTAGTCTTTTTTGTTAGATTCAGTATCAAAAACAGTATTTGAGCACAAATTTTCATACCATAATAGCTATTTTCAAGACCCTCTACGTTAATTTTTCTTTGCCAAAAAAGACGAAAGTATATTAGGCATTTTTTTTTTCTCAAATATGACTACATCACTGGATTCAGAATCATCACAAATGTAAACTATCAAAATTTTATAAAAAAAGTTTTATTAACAACAAAGTTATCACTATATGAATTTGGAAAAAGTTGTTTTTCAATTAATTTTTTACTAAGAATGTAGACACATTTTAAAAATGGCAACATGGTAAACAAAAACTAGGACTCAAACATATTGCACTGTAAAAATTCGAAGCCCGAATTTTAAAAGACAGGATAATAGGTCCATTCTTTTTTGAGGGTAACATGAATGCCAATAACTTCATGGAATTCTTGGAAGGTGAGTTATCCGCAGTGATTGACGAACTGCCACTAGCAGAAAAAAGAAATTTGATATTTCAGTAAGATGGTTGTTCTGTACACTATTCTAGGATTGTCAGGCAGCGGCTTAACGAAAAATTTCCAAATGGTTGGATAGGTCGCGGTAGCGAGTTATTCGAATGGCCTCCTAGATCGCCCGATTTAACTATATTGGATTTTTATCTGTGGTGGCTTTTGACACAAAAAGTGTATAAGACACGTCTAATGAATAGAGCAGAACTGTTTTACAGAATACGACAGGAGTGTGCTGGAATAACGCCACATGAAATAAAAAAGCGCTAAGACATAGTCGCAAACGATACGAGAAATGTGTGGAAATTAACGGAGGTCTAGTCGAGGCTACAAAAATGTAGAATTCAATTATTATTAAGTAGTTTAATAATTAAAATGTATTATTTGGTATTAATTTGTATTTTGGTCACATCAGCACAATTTTACATTACTCTCAGAAGCTATAACTCCAGAACGGGTTAAGGTATCGGCTTCGAATTTTTACAGTGCAATATGTTTGAGTCCTAGTTTTTGTTTACCATGTTGCCATTTTTAAAATGTGTCTACATTCTTAGTAAAAAATTAATCAAAAAACAACTTTTTCCAAATTCATCTAGTGATAACTTTGTTGTTAATAAAACTTTTTTCATAAAATTTTGATAGTTTACATTTGTGATGATTCTGAATCCAGTGGTGTAGTCATATTTAAGAAAAAAAAAATGCCTAATATACTTTCGTCTTTTTTGGCAAAGAAAAATTAACGTAGAGGGCCTTGAAAATAGCTATTTTGGTATGAAAATTTGTGCTCAAATTCTGTTTTTGATACTGAATCTAACAAAAAAGACTAAATCAAAATCGGTTGAAAAATGCGGATTTTATAGGGGTGCTTCCAAACAAAATGGGTCACACTGTATATATATATATTTTAATAATTTTAACATAAATAGTTAAGTAGTCTAAAAAAATACTCTTTCTTCTCTCTTATGTCCAGGACTACTAATCTTGAAATTTTGAAATACAATAAAAAAAAAAGGTTGTTATAGATTACAGAAGAACACTTAAAAAATACATGGTATCAAAATAATATGATGATATCCCAAAAAAATCAAAGTGGTAAAAAAAATTTAACGATGGAATGTAATAGTATGAACCTTCAATAACTAACAATAACTTTAATAGCTGGGCTCGTCTACAATATATCCATTATTATCCAATTTGTATTTAAATGACCTATCCCACTTATTAACAAAGTCCATTTATATTATGTTTATTAAATCATTCTTTTATTGAAAATGCCGGATATCCATGCATTTAGTCCAGTACCGGAACTGTGAAATGTTTTGTTCCATATTGGTGCGTTTTCATCGAATAGATTCATAAAGAAGGACACGATACAGGTGGAATGTCAGCGATGTTACCAGAGGGGAATTTTTTATTCACATGGGAAGTCAATAAATTTAAAATTTCTATTAAATATAACCATCAATCCTTTTAATAATTTTTAGACATTATTTTAAATGGTTTAATTTTTCTATACACACTCTATCCCATCCTATCCACTATTCTCTTTGCATTTCCTTTGAATTTTTCTCTATGGCATCTTTCCAACGTTTTCTCGTTTTTCTAATAATTTTTCTCTCTAACCCTCTGTACTTTTATCCATCCTATTATATTTTCCTTCTCCTGTTCCTAACATTTTTCTCTGCTTTAATTTTAAATTGTTTTACTCCTTTTATTTCCAATTTTATTACCCTTATAGATAAGGTTCAAAATTGATAGTTGTACGAAAAAACATCAATGCAGGATAATTTTTAGGCATAAATATACTTTTGTTTAATGATATAATTCCTCTACGCTACTGTAAATAGTTATATTGGGTGCCGCATATTCTATCTAATTATAGTTATTGTCCTAATATGATAATTCGTTCAGTAAAGGCATTCAAAATTTTTTAAATAAATACGTAGTAGTTTCATGTCGGTGATTTTTCATAAAGAGAATTTAAATGAGCGTTTTTGATATTAATAATGCTATTTATTGTTAGTGTTTGTCACTTTATACAGTAGTAGATCGTATCAGATGAATTCATTATACGTTTATATATACATATTCACTTTTATAGTTATAATAAATTTATTTTAATGGAAATTTGTTTAAACTACAGCCGCTGACGATTTTTCCACAATTAACAGTTTTTAAAAACTTTTTTTTGTTTGGTATAAGATTTGATATTCTTATTTTTATTTTCCCCCGGTTGTGAATCTCCAGTGAAAATATTTTATTCATTCATCGGGTCTAAAGAAATAATTCCAAATGTTTTCAGATTGTTCTCATTTACACTACCCTTCTTCAATAAACAAGCTATCATTTAGATGGAAAAAGGGCTGTGAGACACGAGCGTCCTAAGAATCAGACCCAAAATGAAGAAATTATTGTGCGTAATTGGAGTAATAATAGAAAACCTTACGTTTTAAAAAAATTACGTAACCTTAATTTTGGTATTAAACAGTAACATATATTTTTATGAAGCATTTAGTTGGATTTTCGATTAAAAAAGTTTATTTTGCCGCCGTCTTTGCCTTTTGCCTTCCCTAAAATTTTAAGAAATGAGATGCATAATCTCTGAAACCCTTTTAGCCAATTAGAAGTAAATGGAAAACTGGCATCTATTTAAAAATTCAAATCTTCATTACGAAATTATTTTTCGATTAAAATTTGCTCAGGAATCACCGTCGGGTAATAAAAAAGTGATTAAGATATATTTATTTATACAGTGCTATTCAAAAGTCCCCTCCCCCCTCGTATCTTTTGAACGGCTACACTTCTCTACGAATGGTAACAGGTGACGTAATAATAATAGATGACGTCACAGTGCCACTCTGGCCAATAATTTTAAATAGGACCTTATGGCAAGTGATATCTCGTTTGAAAGGCATTGACATTGCCTACATAGCCATATTAATTTTGTTTGGGTTTAAACTAATTTTGACGGATAAATTGAATAAATACCAAAATTATTATTTCACATTTAAATATTGAAGATTTTTCAGTCCGCCTCTGGTTGGTTGTCAAAAAAATTGACGTTTTTAATTTAATAGTATTTGTTGCTTTGCAAAGTTTTTCTAAATAGCTTAAATATTTAATTTTATTATTGTTTAACGAGACGTTTAAGAGTTTACATAGGCAAAATGGTACGTACTCAAGCCGACAAAGTAGCAGCTATCTTAATAATTGGTGAATCTGGAAATAATCTCCATGAAACGGAACGTTCATTTAATGAGAGAGATACCCAGATCGCACTATCTCGAGAACTTATTTGAGGGAGCTTCTTCACAAGTTTGAAGCAACAGGTAGTGTTCAAGATGCCAAACGATCTGGTCGACTAACATTTAGTGATGATAAAAAAATTGATACAGTTGCTGAAATGGTAGTAAACCCTACTTCCTCTTCAACTAAAGTTGCGTCTATCTGTGAAGTAAGTAAAAGTACAACACAGAGAGTTTTGGCTAAAAATAAATTTCATCCATACAAGTTAAAAATGGTGCACCACCTTTCGAATTCTGTGAATGTATGACAAATAAAATTAGTCAAAACCCACATTACACAAAAACAATTTGTTTTAGTGACGAAAGTACTTTTTGTCTCAATGGAAATGTGAATACACAAAATGTAAGGTATAGGAGTGAAACAAATCCTCACACCTTTCGTGAACAACATACCCAATTTCCAGAAAAAGTCAATGTTTGGGCAGGTATTTTGGGAAACCACATAGTTGGTCGTGTTTTCCTAAGCGGTGAAGTGTATCTGGAGATTTTACAAAATGCAATTGAGCCGTTAATTCTTGAAATTCTGGAAGATAATCCAGATGAATTCGGCCATCTGGAAATAACATTTCAACAGGATGGTGCTCCTGCACATTATTATGGTGCAGTAAGACGTTACCTGGATGAAGAATATCGAGGTAGATGGATATCGGCCGGCGAGATCCTAACCTCACTCACCAGATCTGACACCATTAGATTTTTTTCTATGGGGGTACTTGAAATCCAAGGTTTATACTACGGCACCAGATAGCATTGGCGTTTTGAAAGAAAAAATTATTGAAGAATGCAATGCAATTTCAGCTGACACATTCGAACGAGTACGACAAGAGTTTACTAATAGGATGTATTACTGTCAGGAAGTAGACGGAGCACATTTCGAACACTCGCTATAAGAATCCATTGTTGATATTTAATTAATTAAATTTAAAAAAACAATTTCAATAATTGTACTGTATATTAAGACGTCCAAAAATCATATAAAGGGGGCCTTCAGAATTGTGTGGGGTGGATAGTTTTTATTGAAATGCTCTGTATAGTAAAAATTAGGTTATGGAGTGTACTAAATATACCGCCAAAGTGCAAATTTACGACCTCATACCCTGAAATTTGTATAACATTAATATTTCCATCTTGTCAACAATACATACATGCATAATGCTATTCGTATACAAACCAATATTTCATAGACCGTTGTCGTTGTAAGATTCGTTTTGAATATTAATTTATGAAAATTCTATCTAGTTTATTGTTTTACGATTTAATCGTGACATAACGATCGCTTTATGTCCTGACAAGTCATATTATTAATTTTTTAAATTAATCATGTTTATACACGAAGTTTGTGTTCTCTTCCATACTTTCTATCAATTAATAATGCCGGGATTCAAGGTTTCTCTTTGTGAATATTGTTATTGATTATAATATATGAAAAGATGTGCAACTAGGCATTTTTTTTATGAATAAATATGTTTATTTTATTATGCAAAACAGAGTGATTAAAAAAAAACACCCAACGGAATAATCCGCATGCAGAACCTTGTTCAGTGTCGATGTTTATCCACTAAGGAAAAAGTTCAGCATTATTAAGAAAGATCTATTGTGCCCCCTTACTTCTACTCAATTCCTGAGGAACTAATAGCTCCTTTAGTCGTATTTCCCCGAGGAATTTTAGGATATTTGCAGGCTTCTTCTATCCAATATCTTCTAAGTGCTGTGCCCTAGGATTGTGAGTTGCGTACAGTTCGCAAGTATGTGGATGTAGGTTTCTTCTTCCACATTCTTCTTTAAGGTACCCGTTCAGGCGGCAATGTCCCGTTAGGATTCCTGTTAAAACTCTTTTAAACAGTTTTACTTTGACTTATTCATTTGATCTCAACGGGTTGTAGTAACCCATCAGAATCTTTGATTGCCTAAGCCCTACTAGATCTTTCCAATGGTCAGATCTTCCCTTTCCTCCGGTTTTGCCTATTTCTTCCAATATTACATTGGGGCTGATACCGGCCGCCAGAAGGGTCCCCCTCTGCTGTTAATATTCTTTATAGGGCTTCTTTCAAATGCAGTTCACTGCAATGAGGTTTGATTGCCCTTTGCAAATGACTCAATCTATCATAAAAATGTTGTTAACAGTGTTGGCACTGCATTTTTTAAATATATCTCTTTAATATGTATTGTATGTCCATAATAAACTTTTACAAGAATCCCGAACGAAAAGCCCACTCTAAAATAGTTTTATCACCGGATTTAAATATCGCAGAACTGTAAAATGTGTTTTATTTTACTTAAAAACAGATAATCAAAATCATAATATCCGTTTATTAAGAGTCATTTCATTATAAGTAATTCGTACTCCATTTCCATCAGTCTTCACCACCTTATGTAGACCACATACACAATCTGCTCCGTAGCTCAAACTTAAATTATGCGAATTACCCAAGGTACGAATGATATAGGTTGCCTATAAACTATTGAAGGTCATCTGACGTCTCTATAGGTATCGTGCATTATCGTACCATGCCGTATATATGAATTTTAACATTGTTTAGTGTTGTTTTCGTTTTGTTTTTGGTACTTCGTGTAATTTTATTTTTGAAAATAAAGACAATTACTAGTATGTATTGTGTTTTAAGCTATTAGATCTTCAGCAACGAAAGTGGAGCTTATTTTTTTCTATCTACTTGTATTTTATACTTTACCAGATCTGTTGAAAAAATCCTTTTAGCTAGCAATCCAGGAGGCTAATTCTTGACCCTTCACAACTTTACGTTGTTGCCACAGTAATACATGAAAAACTGTAATGATGCAGTTTGGTTAATTATTGTGATAATAGTTCTCGATAAGTTGCGAAGGGTCAATAATAGGGATTGCAGTCCCGATATATTTGACGAAATGAAATTTTTGATAAATTTAATCAAAAAAGCAGCAACAAAATAAACTTTTAGCAAAACATCTCGTGTAAACGACCAGCTAGGATGGTTTTTATGGGATTTAAAGACAGATAGTGATCATTACACTATTTTCACACTCATTTTCAGTCGATTTAAGACATAAAAGAGAATTTGCAGTCGATTTCTGAAAACGAGAACAAAATGGGTAGTTTTGTTTTCAAAAAGAATTGTTTATATTATATTTCTGATTATTATAACTGACCGTCTTAGTTCCTTAAGATTTCTTATGTAATTTTATGAATAACAAGTTTTGTTTTTGTGTAGTTTCTGTTGGAAAATACTGTTCTAATAGAAGGTTTTATTGTTATTTATGTAACGTTTTATCCAGCGCTTCTTCTTTCAACTTTAGATTCGGAACACGTTCATATAAATTTATTACAATTCAACCCGTTTCCAAACTTAATTTCATTAGCTTACATTGTTTAAAATTGAAAGCCAGGAAAGAGGGATTAGTTAATTTATCATGTAATTTGGTGAATTTCCCTATTTTACACTAGAGAGCCTTTTGTAAAGTTCAATGGAAAATGTGCGTGTACGAAATATTAGCCAGAGTTATTTAAATTGATTTTAAATAGTAAAAGCCTTAACCCTTTATGTGTAGCATCGGCTTCAAAGCTGAATTCATTTAGATTTCTCCCGGTCCTTAACATCCTTTGTCCGATTCGATAAATTTGAGGGATACACGTGATTCATCTAAATGGATTCGAGAAATTCAAGAAATATTTACGCATTTTCTCAAACGAATATTCTACGAACTTGTTCAAAAATTACTTTTTTGTCCTCATCATAGTACCATCTTGTGGCATATCCCTGATGTATAGTTGACGTAAACCATAATAGTGCGAACTTAAAGTTTAAAGTACGAACGAGCGATAGCGAGTGAGTGCCTTTAATAGTTTGACTGAACTATAAATATTTTTGAGAGAGGGTTGCAGGTGTTCTCTTTAGTCGTTGGTCTGATATCTCACATTGGAGATACTGGTAATAAAAATGCTGAATACCATGCCAGAAAAACCACTTCTTCATTCATCATAACAAACATTATCAATACATTAATCTTTGATCCTATCTTGATCTTTTATATTAAAAAAAATGTTTCGACATTTTAAAATAATTTAAGCACTTTGATCAATTAAAATTGTTTCCATAATATAAATAAAAATTTGTATAAATATATACTGTTATTCGAACTCAACCTCGTAGATTTATCTTTTAACCTGTGAACATCAACGTTATTTCTCTTTACATCTCCACTCATTTAGTTATTGTTATTGCAAGACATTCCGTTTTACTTTCGTTGTGGATCTTCATAGCTTTCAATAAATTCTGTAAGTTTATCTCGACGCAAACAGATCTTAATTGCACAGAGATATTCATAATTTCAAACAAGTTGATGCAACACCTTTGGCATTAGAATTATGAGCTTAGAGATATACAAATAATTCTGTTGATTTGAGTTTATCGTAATTAAAGTTATAGTTATAGTGTTATGTCAGTTTTAACGATAGTACCTTCAAATTTAATTCAATGTCAATTCTTTTCTGCAGAAATCCTTGCAATTATTCTAACCCTCACGTTAACTCTTGTAAAAAAGTTATAACTTTATCAGTTCCTACCTCCGCCTAAATTTTGAAATTCCCGCTAAAAATTTTACGTTTTGTTCTAAAACTTTAAGGCTTGCTGACCAAATTTTGAAATTCCCGCAAAAAATTTTAGGTTTTGCGCCAACAATTCAATTTTTCCCGCAAAAACTTCTGGGTTTCTCGCCTAAATTCTGAAATTCCCGCCAAAAAAGTTATTTCAATTGAAATATTTCCCGATTTAAATAATTGATATTTGCTATCTCCCGCTTAATGCTTAGAAATATCGACTCAAACTTCATATCTTTATGTAAAATGTTCCGCCTGATTTTCTCGTTGCAGTTATTTATAAATGCTTCTGTAGACTTTTATACATAACCTCGTAAAAAAGTATGTACTAAGAAAAAGAAATCTTCTAACAGCGACAATCCAGACGTGTTAGAAGAGCTACGAGCTAGTCCGAAGCGACAATGAGACAAGTATAGACCAGACAATACCCACGACAACCGAAGCCACCTACGAATCTGCTAGTATGAATATATTAGTCCCAGCTTACCATAAGTCTCACGACAGAACCACAATATCTGATAGCGCATTATTATACATACCATCACTTAACACATTAACACCACCCAACGATGTACAGTTTAAAAGGAAATAAATTTTGTGTATAGCGAACGTTTGAGAATAAATGTCGAATCTATTGTTTGGTTTTAGAAGAAAAAACAGGATTGGGGATAATACAATAATTCGTATAAAATTCTATTCTTCAAATACTACGATAGCTAGGAATTTCTTGTTACAGTCTCTTCTACACAACAAAAGTATTAATTTTGTCAAGTTCTAATAAGCCAGTGGCGTTTGTGAATTTAGGGTCCATAATCCTATATCCTAGGAATTTTGAGGTGAAATTTGAAATCTACACACTCTGATAATGAAGAAACATGGAGGAAAATGAATAGGGAGGTATCTATGATATTCTGTATACAAGGGTAGTCGAAATTGAAGAGTAAAGATTTTCGGAAAAATAAAAAATTTTATTAAAGCTTCTAGATAATTTCAAATCATTTTTGGAATCTACGGGGTGAAGTTATTGCATTTCCATAAATAAATTCGTCAAAAAAACCTTAAAAAAGTGAGGTTAGGAAGTCAAAAAATGTTAGTCTTTAATAATATAAATATTAAACTGAAATTTGAAATTTGTTATTTTAGTTAATGAAAGAATTTGGGTCATATCTATAATATTTTGTAAACAGGATTACCCGATAGTAAACAGCAAAAATAATCGAAAAAATAAACTTTCCAACTTTCCGTCGAGATAGTGAATTTCTTTTTATTTTTTTCTCTTTTCTCCAATTTAGAAAGGGATTTTGGGCTTTCATATATATAATTTTTCTAATTTTGATGGCAATAAATTTAAGGCTGTAACATTCACACCAATGTCTGATTTTCTTTCTAAAATATATTTTCCAGTAATTTCAATTTAAATTCAGTCTAATAATAAAAATTCTTGCAATCAGCTAAATGATTTGAAAAGACATTTTCTTATTTTGACATTATCATACGGTCTATATACAACAGCTTGATAGATTATTGTACACTTCTTGGTAGCGTAGTGGTTAAGAGGTCTAACTACGTGAAATGAAGAATTATAGGAACAGGGTTAGAATCTTGGTCGCGGTGATAGTTTATATTTAATACAGATTGCGAAAAGTTTATTCGCGCTATATGATTTACACAATTACGCCAAGGAAAATATGAGCAAAACTACTTGAAAGAGAGAGAATAATAATAGTGAGCTCAGCGATGGGCGTGTAAAAGTTTAAATGTGAATTATTTCTCTAAAGGACACTGTTGCCGGATGAAAGTGTTTAGTTTTACCTAATAGTGCATGAGCTCGAAAAAAAGTTAAAAAATAACAAGACAAAAAAATGCTGCGCTTCTGGCAACTGCGGTTAAAATAGGGAGGCACTGAACACACCTCCTACTGTATTTGGTAGCTGGAACTGAACACACGCCCAATTATTCTTCTCTCTCTTTCTTGTGTAAATCGTATGGCGAAAATAGACTTTTCGCAATCTGTATATTGTATATAAATAACCTGGTGAATAATGTACATTATTATACTTGAAGAAGCACACGTGAAATGTAAACATAACCAACTATAACGCTTATTTTATACACTTGTCAAAATTATATAAACTCCGCTAGGCATTGAATTCTATTTTCTTCAAGCATCGTTTTCACGCAATTGCGTTCATAAATCAAATACATGAACGAAAAAAAAAACAACAGATAGTTACGCCCATGAAACAACCTCCACTTACACTCAATGGTGTTTATTTTGATATTCTCTACGACCAATAAAGTGTTTTTGTGTCGAAGCCAATAATTATTTTCTTCTCTGCTATCCAGTTGAAGAGTTGCACAACGTGAGTGCCCATCACCATTCGTGAAAATTAGCGATCAGTCAGGTGTAGAAATCACTTAAAAATTGCTATTGAACAAAGGAAACTGCTGCCCCATTGTCTTACACGATAACTTTTTTAAATAACTATTGCATGAATTCCTTTTTTTTTTATTAATGGTAATTATTATTGTGGGAACCGTTAAATTCGATGTAATTTTATGGACAACCGTTTAATTATAACCACGCCATTAACGTAACAAAAATATATTCCGTGCGAAGGGTTGGATGTCTAATAATACGAGGGTTGTCTTTTAAGTGCTGCACATAACAATATCGAACTGTCATTTTTAGTTAACTTAACGACAGCTTCGATTAAAGCTGTACCTAAACTAAAAAAGTTGATCAGTCAGTTCAAAAATGAAATAAGGCCGAGAAAATTTTCTAGCAATAATTTTTTACAATTTGCGGAAAAGGTTGTCTGTACAAGATCACTTGTCGTTGCCTGAGTTGGTTTCTGGTTTCGACAATGAAGCGACGAACCAAGAACAGACTCGCCAACAACGGAAGTCACTCTGAAAAATGTAAGCTGGTTCAATGTCACATATCGTGAAATTGGAGCATCATTGGATATTTCTAAGACCAAAATCGACAAAAGTTGTCCGTTCTCGAAGTGTTCCCAAAGAGGTGGAGATATTTCTATCAAAACCGGGTTATGTAGCAACAATTCCTTTGAACTGCTATTGCTGATTGGTATATCGATTGTGTTTGACACATTCACTGAGACCTAAATGATCTATTCTGCCCCCTTACTTCTGTTTAGTTCCTGTAGAACGTCTCAGAATTTTAGGATATCTGTAGGATTCAAAGCTCGGAATTAATTTAGTTCTTAAAGCAAGAAAATATAGAATTTATGGACCATCCTTTCCTAACGACTTTCTTACTTTTCCAAACATTTAGAATGAACTGCGTGGTCAAAGGATCCAGGATACAGAAGATGCAGACAATGCCTTCAAAAACTCTTATTTTAAATGTACCAAGAAGCAAATTGAAATAACTGCTTCCTGAATTGGTTTTAAAGAATGCAATAATGCATGTTTCTTCATGGATAATACCTTGAAAAACAACAGAGTTTAATAGTTATGTCCTTTCTTCACCAAAAAAATGTGTGGATGAAAAGTAAATACAGGAAAAATGATAATTTTTAAATAAATCTATATTGTCGTTATAATTGAATTGTCCTGGAATCAGAAAGTCGTCAACTGAACCTCTTGGAAGGTAATTTTAATAAATAGAAAGTTTATTGGGAAATTATTAAACCATTCAACATTCAGCTCGACTAAATCATGAAACAATTTATATTCTCATTGTCGATACAAAGTGCGCATATCATACATAAACATTAATAAACGTTATAAAGGAATGAGAAAAAAAAAAGAGAATTTCTTATTTCTCATTACAAAACGATTTATGGTTAATTTAATAAAACCAAATAATAAACAATATAATAAGGTAATAAAGTACATACAAATCATTTCCATATTCGTTTTGCTTACTTCGATTTATTAATTTGCCATTTCAATACTTACGGCTGATGAATTATTCACGGTATAAGTGCAATTCTGTGGTGAAACCAGTGTAGAAATTCAGTGGCGTACAGTTGAATTATAAAAAGCCATTAAATTCAATATGATAGTCAAATAGTTTTCTATATAATTCGCAAAAAATGCATATTACGATGAATCAGTAGTTTGTATATACAGGATGTTCCAATAAAGTGTTGTATATCGAAAATAGGCTAGAGCAACGGTCGGTAACAGGCGGACCGCGAAAGGTCGAAATTCGGACCGCCAAATATTGTAATGTATTGAATATAAAAAAGAGAACTCTGAAGAAGACATTGCAGTGTTTGTAGAATTTTTGGCCGATCTTAGTAACGAATTTGCTACAAGATTCAAAGACTTTGCAAAAGTGGGCAAGCTATCTCCGTTTCTTAAATCGCCATTTGAAATTGATGTAGCTGCAGAATGGACAGATGTGGCTGCCAAGTTGTTTAATTTGTCAAAGCCATCACTTCAAATGGAAATGATTGATATGCAAGAAGACGTGTCTCTGAAAATATCCTATAAAACTGTATCGACTGAAGAGTTTTGGACAAAATATGTACCAGAAAAATATGAAAATTGCAAAAAACTAGCTATCAATTTGGCTACTATGTTTGGCTCGACTTATGTATGTGAAACATCTTTCTCAAAGATGAACTTTTGAAAAACATATATCGTTCGAGATTAACGGACGCCCACCTAGAAAACACACTCCGAATTTGCTGTTCTTCTCGAGAGCCCAACTTTAAAAAACTGACTCAAGATAGTCGGTGCAATTTCTCACATTAATTCTAGGACTGGTTTTTTTTATAATTCAGAACTTTATATAAAACCATACAATAAATATCACTTAAATGTTAATAATTATATAATTTTTTTTTCTGGACCTCGTCAAAATTTTTCTACAGTATCCGGACCCTATCTAAAACTACTTGCCGACCCTTGTGCTAGAGTTTTATAGGGATTTCTATTCCTGGAATTAAATTTAACGAGGTGGCTAGTTGGCCATTTCTACTGCGACCTTTTCAGATCTATTGTGGTCCTCTGAATAGCCAATCAGCCTCAAGACTGTATCTATCATGTAATTTCTTGCTCTGCAGTTTCCTCCACACATATGGCTTCGTCTGTCAGCCCCATTAATTTTGCGTGCCCGTTATGGATTCGACAATTTTCCTATCTTTGCATATTAGGTTTACTCTAATGAACTATTCCACTTGTCTCTATCCTCTATCCTCCACCACTCCAGAGATTTCTGTGCCTTCACTTCCTTATGGCCATATTTACTGTGGACTTGTCGCCGCAGAAGGGCTCAGATCCAATGATTGGCATTGATGAGCCTTTCTCTATCCTGGAGTGATAACCCACCACTCCAGAGATTTCTGTGCCCCCACTTCCTTATGGCCATATTTATTGTGGACTTGTCGCCGCAGAAGGGCTCCGATCCAACGATTGGCATTGATGAGCCTTGTCTGCCCGTTTCTCACCTTTGACCATCGTGCGTGGTACCCAATCTACCATGATCTTGCAATAGTTTCCTAGCATGTTTAAGGCACCTATGCAGTCCCACACTAGCTTAGAATTGACCTCTGTGGAATCAAGTGCCTTCAGTTCAGCTTGCCTGTCAGTGAAGATGGCAACTCAAATATATGTGCTTCCTACCTTTTACCTTTGGAAAGTTGTGACGTCCTTAGATAGGCTTATTGCTTTTAATTAGACACATAATTCCGGCTCCCAAGCCCACTTCTTATTGGAGCCGTCCGAATTCCAAGTTGCCTCAGCCTGTATTCCTAGAGTAGACGTCATCGTCTACTACAAATTTACTTCTGTCTCAAAATTTGCTACATTTCAAAATCATTTTAAAACATATCCTTTGTTAATTTAGAAACTACTGAAGTAAAAATCCTTCGCCCCGTTGGTTGTTATTCACCCTGTATAACGTTGTAATAAATAATTGTGCAATATTAATAACAGTTTACATTAAATGTAACAAAGTATGCATTTTCGGAAAGGACAAGTGTTTAAGCTGCCAAATATTTGAGACATTGATAATATTTTCATCTTAAGGGCCATTTTTATGAAATATATTCGTAAAAATGTATTGCTTAAATAAAGTGGTGCAATTTAGAGTCTCTCTTGACGTGTCGAAAACTATTTTTTAACTTTAGTTTACTTCAACAAAACATGCAAATTATAGTAAAATCACGATAAGATGAAACTTTTGGTAAACATCAAAATAGAAAATTTTAATGTTGTTATTCGAAAGTCAATGTTTCCAATGATGTTTTTGCGTGTCTATGAAACTCATGTATACGTTTAACCGAAAAACTTTTTCAAAACATATCTACCATCTCGGAAAATACAATCGACGATTTAAATCTGATAAGCGGCGCTTAGTAGTGAATGGTAGAAACAACATTGAAGATATTTCAGTAATTTCGTCAATTTTAACCTCTGTACTCGAAGTTGAGGATATAAAATCACACTTCTACAGCATCTTGTCGATCACTTCAATTGTCAGCAGCAAAGCTGGATTTATTTTCTCTGGAAACGCTTGTCTTTAAATGAGTCCATTTTCAGATTAAAATCTTGAAACTGCTTTTTCTCCAGTAGCTTCGCGGAAATATTCCTAATCGTTTTCACAGCTCCCTCCTTCATATTGAAAGCCTGAAAGTCTTTAAGAATACCAGCCAAGTGTTCGTTCAAAGTCTCCTTGATTTTTCATAAATATACTGAAATATTTGGGATGTCAATAGTTTCTGGATATCCCTGGTATACAATTATACATTTTCTAGAAGAATAAAGTCCTTAAGTTGGTTGGTGCATGAAAAACAAATAGACGATCATTTGTTTTTTTTTGTGATGAGACGGAGAGAAAAGTTAAGAAAAAAAAACTGGTGGCATTAAAAACAAAATGGCAGGAGGAAGATCGTCCATCTCGATATCATGCGAATAAGCGAGATGAGCGAAGAGAAGTATTGATCAGGCAAGTTGATAATGCCGTAATGTCTCGTATTTACATTGCGGAAGGCGAAATTTATAGAAGCGTTGTGTAGCTAAATTGAGTTTGAATTTGATATGAATAGCGGAGCATGTGAGGTTGAACAGTCCCCGATCCGTCCGTCCGTCCGTCCGGTGTGCTAATGAGAATTGGCTATCGTAAAAGGGTTGTTCTCTGTCAGCCATAATAGAATCATTCATTTACATTTACTGCTCTCAGATAGATATTGCTCGATTGGAATCATTGTCTTCCGTCAGTTTGAATCATTTACCGAATTAATACGACATTGTGATGGAGACTGTATGTTTAAAATTTTTTCATTTAAAATCCTTCAAATTCTAATAAAAAAATATACAAAGTGCGTTTTAAGTGTTGAACGCTTCAATTATTATCTCATGATCCTTGCGCACTAAAATCTATAAAAATCGTGCAATCCGTTTTCAAGATAATTAAGGCTTTCCATATTTAAAACTCACTCTGTATTTTCCACGCTAAATATTTGGAAGAATTTATGAAACTTCAGAATAATAATAACAAAGCTGCAGAGAAAAAATTAAGATTATTTCGAAAGGATGAAAATACTATTCTTTCAACTGATTTGTCGATCACCATAAAAAAACTCATATGATGGTGACAGCTTGTTTATAAGTTATAAACTGAGCAAATGTTGAAATAGTTTTAATTATGTCAAGGCAGAAGCTGATATGTCATTTATAGGATAAGTACCAATGGTTTTGCGTAAAGTTCAGTTAGGCTTTTTAGTCTCTTGCCTTAAATATACTCTAATACTCCTCCTGTTCTCACTCGCGCTCATCACTGCTAGTTATTTGTAATAAATGAACCAACTTATACCGCTAGAACAGATATGAGACGTGAAAGTCTCCATGAACTCTGTATTTTCCACGCTAAATATTGGAAAGAATTTATATTATCACAAAGACGCTATTTTTTAGCAATTTCTAGACAATTAATTTATTAGCTCACACTATAACCTCTAAAACTATAATATTTATCATCTTTTGGCAACTTCCGATCGACAATTAATCATTTCCTCACCCCTAACCGCAAAAGTCGTTGCGTTACACGATAAAGTTGACGCCCTTTCTAATCGTTTTGATGAACTAATATTAATATCCTCGTAGTCATTGGAACGTGTTTCATCTTGAAACACGCAGTTCCCATAATTCTGACATGTTTATCGTCGGATTGCATGCGTATAACGGCTTCATTTCTCACGCTTTCAAGTTTGTTATTACAAGTTGGCGGTTCGCCGTGGCGTTCGTTGCTGCAGGTTATGTAATCTATAACGTAATAATAGCAACAGCAACCCCTTTTATATATATATATACACCCAGAGAATGAAAGGATTTAATTATTTCGTGCGAAATTTTCAGGTTGGGAGCCGACTACAATAATTGAGAAATTTTAACTTGATATAAGAGCGACAAGAAAAAATTGTTAATTATTTGCAAAACGTCCTTCTTTGAGCTATTTTTTTGAAATCGGCAATTATAACAGTAGGTACACTGATAAAAATGGGTGTCTTGAACCAAAGTAGTCAACTCTCTTGATAAGAAATTATTAGCGTCAAGAGAAATTATTTCAGCATAAGAGAATATCTCTTGCCTATAGAAAAAAGTACTTAGCTAAAGTAAGATGATTCTCTTGAATCTCTCGAATATTTTTCCCTCCAACCAACTATAGTTTGTTTTGCTTCAAGAGCTACGAAAATTATAAATATCACGGCATTCATTCAAGAGACATTTCAATTCTCCCAAGTACCTGGTGGAAATCCTCTCAATGTCTATGTCTATGTCTAATGTATTCGCTCTTGGACCAAGAAAGATTTCATTTCCAAGCAAGTTCTAAGGTTCTCATGTCAAGAGAGTTTTTTTTTGTTAGAAATCTAGGCCTTGCCCCTAGAAAGATTTGCTTTCAAAGCAAGTTCTAAGGTTCTTATGTCAAGAGAGTTGTTTTTTGTTATAGTTCTACGGCATTGTCCCAAGAAGTGGATTCCTTGAAACAAAATATTTAAGTTTTGTATCAAGAAATATCTTACATACTAGTTTGAAGCTAAGACTGTAAGGACTTTGAACAAATGGATTAAGTTCTTTCGTGAAGGAATTTTAAAACGATGTGGATGGATTCGGTCCCGGCAGGTCATAGATTAAAATGTGTAAATTTTAATCCCTTTATCTATAGGCGTATTGGGTCCCAATGGTACTTAACTACCTGAAGATATTCTTCGGGGAAATGTACCTCTTTTCGGAAATCCAATCCTCCCTCTTTTTATTGTATCTGAATGTAATAAATCGGAGTCGTCTAGTTCCTCGCACATTAACAGGTAGGTACAAAATTTGTGTTCAGTTCCTCGCAGCATACGAAGGGTAAGGGATTAGGTATCAGGTAGCAAGGTCCACAATGACAGTGCGAGGGATTTTGATTAGGTAATATTTACATATTGCTAGTAAATGTTTCAATACTGCATCACGTCCATTGAAAATTATTATAATAATCTGTCAATTACACAATTCAATTTTTCGATTCGGATTAGGGTAGGGGGTAAGGTAGGGTGGTTTTGGTTGGGTTATTATTGAAAATTATTATAATAATCTGTCAATTACACAATTCAATTTTTCGATTCGGATTAGGGTAGGGGGTAAGGTAGAGTGGTTTTGGTTGGGTTATTATTGAAAACTCACGAATGCATAGATACATTTTCCCTAATGTTAGGAACATAGCGGAAGAAATATATAAATAAATAAAACAATAGTGTGAGGAACTGCAGACCTGTCTTAATCCTACCCTCCGTTCGAAAAGGGATTAACGCAGGTAGATGCGAGGAACTGCATCACGTCCTAATAAATATATCAAATTTTTAAATTAGTTTTACTACCTGTTTTTCATTTGGTTTAACAACAGGTGGCTGGGACCGAATCCATACATTATTATTCAGGTAGGACTAAAGTTCGGGACCCAATAAGCACGCTATTTTTGAACTACCTGCTACTTGGGACCCAATAAGCATATGCCCTTTTAAAAACTTATGAAAAGACAATTAATCCTTTGACTGAAGAAACCTCGCTCTTGGACCTATTCAAAAGCGCCAATTCTTTGGGCCAAAGGTATAATCTTTTCTTCCAAGAGTTTCTTTTTTTCAGTGTACGATGAGGTGATTTTCACTGAGACCTAAAATATCTATGATGCCTTACTTCTACTTGGATCCTGAGGAACGTCTCCTTTAGTCCTATTTCCCTCAGGAATTTTAGGATATCTGCAGGCTTCAATTTAGGTAAATGTCCCTCTTCTAACCAATAATCTCCTAGATACTGTGCACTAGAATTCTGAATTGCGGTGCAATTCCCAAGTACGTGGATAGAGGTTCCTTCTTCCACACCACATAATCTTCTTCCTTCACTATATTGACAGTAACAAGTGACAATATACTTGTCTTGAACTAGATTTACGTCAAAATCAAGATGTGAAAAAAACCTTCTTGGGTTTATTTGTTGATCGATTAAACAACGTACAAATTCGATCAACTAAGGATATTAAACACCATAAACGATAACGACCGCTTCGGTTGTGCTTGGATTTATCTTTTATGAAAAAAAAGAAGAGGATGAAATCGTCTGTTGACAATATAAAAGAAACTTTATTAAAATCAATTGTCATTATCGTGTCTTCGCGGGCTACTCATGCGGTGAGAAAACGAGCCGTTATGGGCCCATGGCCAATGTGATTTGTCACGGAGGACGAGGATCTCGCTACGGGGGGCCGGACAAACGCATTTAGTACAAGCGCTTGTTTTTAAATTATAAAAAAAAGTCTGTTGTACTTAAGCCTTGGTAATATAATCCTGCTAACTTGTTGTCATAACTTTATTTGCAATACCCCATAGAAAGGAGACAAATCTGGTGATCGTGGGGTGTTAGGGTAGGTTCCACTGCTTTGAATGCCCTTTATATTAACCCAAACATTAAATTTTTGTGGTTGGTCCACAATCCGACCGTTTTATGGGGTAAATTCACCTTTCATCACATATCTTCTAAGTAAACAGACTATAGCTAGGTTTAAGACCAGAAGCAGGAGCTGTATCTGTAGAGTAGGGAGGGTAAGCTAGGCCCACAGCACTTAGGCCACATGTGACCCATTGTCTTCCTAGGTCATCGTCCATCCCCTCCTTTCCAGGAAGGTGGACAGGTTTATATCGGCAGGTGTAGGTCAAGACTCACCGAACACACACTCTCTTATTGACGATAACTCCGGGCACTCGCATAAGATTGACAGATTAATCTTCCTGTACACAGATCCTGCATAGAGGTGTGTTCACTAGCCCCATTGTATGAAGGTGTTTCCTTAATTTACTTAATTTACCAATAAACGTAGGTTTTTCCTGGTCATTGCCAAATATTTTTTCGACTCCAGCTTCCCAGGGTCGCCTAGGGTGATCCTGACAAGACTGCATCCTTTGATTTCATCCCATCTCTTTGGAGATTGGACATGGGTGTAACATTTAGCTAGTTCCGCAATTGTCGAATTCGTCAGGCCGAAGGTCCAAGAATTCTTAGTTCAGCCGCTTCCCTGGCTAAAGAACCAGCAATGCGGTTATCTTTGCTCCTGTCGTGCCCCTTAACCCACCTCAGGATAATATTGTTATCTACCGAGGCGTTAGCTAAATCTCGATAGTACTCTAATACTTGATGTAACACGTTGTCTGTTCAAGGCTAGTAGAGCTTGTCGGCTATCAGTGCAGATTATTATGTTTTTGCCGGAAATTCATTTTCTGGTTAGTGGGAATTTAACTACCAGCCAGTTCTGTTTAAACCACGCTGGTGTTTTTTCCCTTTTCCCACTTAATCCTTAGGCTTAGTGATCTGGAGTACCTTTCATCATGGTTTTGGAATCAACCAGTAGATGAAACTAGTGCCGTGGATTCCAAAAATATACCTAAATGGATTTTTATTGAATAAGCGTCTTGACTATTAGTTAGTTGCTTGGGAGGCGCGGACTCCAGCTCCCCGCAGTTTATGGGATATGTAATTTGTTGGAACCCCATCACTCCGTTCGATCACTTCCGTTTGACACGGATTTTATTATCTATAATAAATCCGGTCGAAAATCTTCCCTCGGTGAATCCCCGGGTGGTTGTTCAATTAATTTCTTCGATAGAGACAGACGATCAAGGAGAAGTGATTAAATAGAAAATTGGTATGTGCCTTCGATTACTCCTACAACTTTACAACGAAATAATTTTCTCTTAAAAATTCTTTAATTCCTTCAAAAAGAAGGCCGGGGTACCATTTTTTTTATAAAGATGCTCGTTAAAAGAGCAGAACGTTATGACTAAAGTTATTAGAGTCGTTAAGATAAAACAGTTCATTGTGGACGATTTTAAATAATTATAAACATTCCCAACAGCCCGGTCCTTTTTGTGGTTTCAGAAAACTGGTATCGATATCAGCAATATTAATAAATAAATAAACTAGAAGAATGTCGGTTATGTCTGAATTATTAACCAGAGGCGGATCAGCAGCTGAACAAAAAAAAATATTATGTATAGTTACGAGGGCAATACCGATGTCCGTCCCGCGGTCAGGTGGATACACAGGTAGAATGGGCAGGGTAGAATATTATTCCTAGAATACTTAGTATGATTCGTGTATTATCGACACCCTTCCACAGACCCTTACCTATAAATAGAGGAATAATTTAAATAATAGCTAGTAGTGCTTCTCGTTGTTTCGCGTGTGATACCGTTCGACTTTTGGCTTAAAAACGCACCACTTTAATTGGTTAGTGGTTTCGGTGTGCTCCAGAGAAATGGATGTCATGGTAAGTCAGAAAGGTAAAACTCTTCTGCCAGTCCTAAGCCTGGAAAAAGTGTGAAGGGAAAAATAAGAAATAAAATGTAATGGTTCTAGCATTACAAATAAAGTATCTACTACATATTATATCTTATATGTATATATAATATATAATATCTGCAATATAAATTATCATACGGATCCACGGGACGGACTTCGGGCAAACGTCTTGACCCTTTTAACCGCGGGACGGACCTCGGACGTACCGTTTTACGAGTAGAATTAGATGGCACTGTTGCTAACTTTTTCAGACATACTGTATACATACATACTGATGACATCTTACTAAGTTATGCATAATATTTACGACTAACCTTCCTTTGCTGTAACGTATACCTTCTTTCAA
The DNA here is from genome assembly GCA_949126875.1 of Lochmaea capreae. Lineage (NCBI taxonomy): Eukaryota > Metazoa > Arthropoda > Insecta > Coleoptera > Chrysomelidae > Lochmaea > Lochmaea capreae. The sequence goes on along the minus strand of OX421395.1, from coordinate 735,070 downwards.
CATCACATCCTTACAAATCACGTCACCGTTCTGTTTATATTATATTTAATAAACGTACCTTAACACGCGCTTACCTTTTTTATTCAACAAGTTCATCGTCGTTCAATCACTTTAAGACATGTAGGTACCTAATTTATTTTATATAAGTGATTTCCTTTTAAATATCTTTTGTATCCAAATATGCATCGCACTTTTCTCTTTCAATGGCTTAACATGAGCTGATGTAGTTTGGTGTATTTCGGTAACTTTCATTCAAATAAAGTTTTTAATAATTTTAGGCGACTCAATTTCTGTGAGTACGTCTCTGGTACGTCTTAGTGATGTCTCCGATCAATGATTATTATTTATTGGGGTATTTTTCCCTGTTATGTTTTGAAAAAGGACGGCTAGTGTCATTGTGTTTCAGGTTAAACTCTCGTTTTCGTTAATGGCGGTGAGATAAGTGGCAGCATAGGAATTTTAGAGTAGCATATATATCTTAAACGACACCTCAGAATGCTGAGGTAGAATATTCTTTATAATATGCAGCATTCAATTTAAATTTTGTGGGAACGGAGTTTTTGTTTTTTCCATCGCTTTATGGCTATTTATATGCTTATGGTAATATCAGATTTGTTGAGATTTTTTTTAAAGCCGTACCGAAGCCTCGTTTTTTACTTCTTTTTTTAATATGTCCATCTGTGCGTTGTATAAAATTTTTATTAGCACTAAGGTGAACCATTCTATAGGCGGAAAGCCAACAAAGATAAATATCTATACTGTTAGTTTAGTTAAATATGGACGCAACCTCGATTTAACACGTCGAAAATTATATAAAGAGAGAGATAGGTATTATTGTCATGAAATATTCTACAATTTTTAATTTAATTTAAGTCTGGTAATAAGGTCATTATAATAACAATAGTTTCTTTTTCGAGCCCGTTTGACAAGTCACTGCAGCCTAATGGCTTATTGTATTTTTGCTCGTGCTTTCTCAAAGCACCCAGTACAGCACCTTTGTCCTCTGCACCAGTTTGTACAAGTTCTTAGCTGGGTGGTTGCTATATAGCTCAGGGTTTCCTTGCGGTTGGCCAACTGTCTTTTGGGATCAAGTGTCTAGCATGTAAACAGTATATTCTGTTGTTTCACTGGCTCTGTTGTATACTTTAATTGGTACAGGTTTTCCTTTACTAGTGCATGACCACTAATGAAACCTGTTAAGATTCTCAGCTGATTTCTGCACAGTGTTAGCAGTTCCGCTATACGCTTCAGGTATGGTTCATTTTTAAAGGTTTTCCCATGTATTTGCCTTGGGAAGTTTACCCAGAAATTTTTATATTGTTCTCTGATGCAGATAAGAATAGTTTGACCAACTAATTAATTATAATCCCAAATAATTCTGTTCTTCTTCTTCTTCTTTTAATGCATGATTTAAAACATTGTTTGCTTGTCACTTAGGAGAACGATGTGAAGGAGTTTCTTTAAATTTTCTTTGTAGCCAAAAGAACTTCACAAAAACTATAAACTCATCTCAAAAATTGGAGCTGATAGAGACGAAATCGGATAGGATTTTTTTTAGTTCTGACAGAAAAAATCATTTTTATGTCTTGTCAAAAACAGCGACTGAAAATTTACTATTATTTTGAGTGTAGCGATAATGCGGAATGTGTAAAATATCCTTAGTAGTGAGCATCCTGCGCCAATATAATTACTTAAAGAAGCCGAACAATACAGGAAATTATGTGAAATGATATATCGTGTGAAGTATAAAAGCGGAAGGAAAACGGATCATATTAATGTGTTAAGAGCCTAAAGATGTTATTGTGGGAAACACTAACTGGTATAAAGTTGAATTACTGGTAAATAATGGTATAATTTAAAAAATAAAACTATATAAAGTTACATTAAATGATAAAATTGTTGTCATTTTTTTCATAAACAGTTATTATTAAATATCTTTATTTTTTCGATTTTTATAAGATAAAATCGTACATATAAAATCATTAGGTTATACGTTAACACTTAAAAAAGATTCCACGACATCACGAATGGTTAGATGGCGATGGAGATAGTGAAAAAAATATTTTATTATAAGAATATTAAAGTCGTAAAAGATTCCGAGAAACATAAAATTTACCTGTCGACTGAATAAAACTGAAAAATACATAATTTTATCTTCCATCAGATTGGGATAATAAGAATTAAGGATATAATTATTAAATGCAGATAGACGAAGGACCAAGGACGACGTACGTTAAGTGGTTTGTGTGAATTTACTAATTTTTAGTGACAGGTTATAAAATAGGATCCTAAACGTTAAATAACCTACAAGGACAAACCATAGGATAGTTGACCTACTGAAAGGGACTTCCTGGAGGTTTCCCTGCCCTCACAACTTATCAAATTAGAACCCACAATGACAAAATGATTTTTTCCAGGAATATCTAGGACAGATGGACATTTATAGGAAAGTTTCCTTCGGAATCCTTCAAGAGCGTTAACTTTTCACTCCTTTACATTATCTAAAAGACTTGCATTATCTGAAAGCAGCGAGGGATGTACAATTCAGTGTAAAGAGCTATTCTTCGGGTTTTTTTTGCTGGTCCTATCTCCAGCTACATCACAGCCTGTTGGGCTTATTGTGGTTTCCGTGCTCACTACCTCACATTCTGGCAGTAGTATATCTGTATCTTCACTCTCTCCCAAATTTGTGCAGTTTCTTTTTCATTGGACTTTGACTAGTAAGAAGGCTCGTTATTATTCTGATTAGATTCCTGCTCATCTTTGCTTCCTTTTAATCCAATCCCTTATGCTTTCTCGTATGTTAGATTTTGGAGGGCTCTTGGCTAATATATGCAACGAGCCTTCTCTGCCAACAACTAGGACTAGACTGGTAAGAAGCTGTAAAGAATCCCTCAACAGGCTGGCAAGAGACAACGCAGTGTCTCTAATATGGATGCCGGTGAAGGAAATGAAATGGCTGACCACTTAGCTAAAGAGGGCTCTAAATGAGACTTCATAGGTCCGGAACCGGTTTTTGGAATCACAAAAGATTGCAAAAGATTGCTGTTGAGCATAACCTAATCGAATGAATTAATGAATGAGCCTTCTCTGGCGACTCTATCAGCTTTTCCATAGGGTTTTGGAACAGCTCCCCAGCGACGGTTGGCTGTCTCGATCTACAGGTTAATAGCAGGGATTATACCGACAAAAAATCAACAGTATAGTAATGATTACTTGTAAAAGGGTCTGAACTATACAAATAGCTGGTGTAGGCAAGTGGGACTCAGCATCAACCCCACCAAAACCATCTTGATAGCCTTCACTAAGAAAAGAAAACTCAACCTCAAAACCATTAAACTTGATGGGAACGACGTTGAATGGAGACAAGAAGTCAAGTATCTAAGTTTGACTCTAGACAGCAAACTCCTGTGGAACAAACACGAGAAGGAGATTACATACAAAGCAAAAATGGCTCTAACGGTGTGCAGGAATCTGGCAGGGAGAAACTGGGGTTGTAACCCAAAAATCCTGAGCTGGATGTACACTGCCATAGTGAGACCACTTACGGAGCCATTGCGTGGAGTAGTAGAACTAGCCTCTTGACGACGAGAGAAAACCTCTCCAAAATTCAAAGACTAGCCTGTATATGCATAACAGGAGTAATGAGTACATGCCCAACGGCTGCAATGGAAGTGATTCTCAACCTCACACCATTACATATGGTGGTGGAGAGTATTGCAGAAAGAACAAGATACAGACTAAGTAGAGAGGGAATCAATAAAAAAAAACCACCTCTTCACTTCTTAGAAGTCAGACAACCTGGGACATGCCACAAGATGGTATGATGAAAAAGCATAACTTTTCAAAGAAATTCGTTACGGAATTAAGCAACAAGAAGGAATGGGATCCAAATACCATTACCAGACTTGGAAAGAATGCCATTCAATGGTACACAGACGGCTCAAAAGCAATAGAAGGAACTGGGATAGGAGTGTACGGGCCAGGAACCAAACACTCTGAAAGCTTGGGAAAAACCCCAAGTATCTTTCAAGCGAAAATTCACGCAATAAGAAAGTGTGCCCAGTTCAATATTGACAAAGGATATAGAAGGCAAAGGATTATCATAATGTCTGATAGTCAAGCAGCCATTAAAGCGCTGAGTTCCTGTGTAATCAGTTCCAAAATGGTGTGGGAATGCCTAGGCAAACTTAATGAACTAGGCGAGAACAATATAGTCACCTTACTGTGGATTCCAGGACACACTGGAATAGAAGGAAACGAAATAGCAGATGAACTAGCAAAGAGGTGGAGTGAAATACCCTTTTGGGGACGGAACCTTTTTGCGGAATCAGCTCCAATGTAATATTGGAAGAAATAGGTAGAGCCGAAGAAAAGAGAAGATCTGACAATTGGAAAGATCTAGTAGGGCTTAGGCAATCAAAGATTCTTCTGGGTGACTACAACCTGTTGAGATCAAATGAATGCATAAGTCAAAGCAAAACTGCACTAAGAGTTTTAACAGGAATCCTAACGGGACATTGTCGCCTGAATGGACACCTTAAAAAGCTCAAAATAGTGGAGGAAGAAGATTGTAGATTTTGTGGAATGGAAGAAGAAACCTCCATCCACATACTTGCGAACTGCACAGTATTTCAGAATCCTAGGGCACAGTACCTGGGATACTACTGGATAGAAGAGGGACAGTTACCTAAGTTGAGGCCTGCAGATATCCTAAAATTCCTCCGGGAAATAGGACTAAAGGAGCTACTAGTATCTGAGACTCTCCTCAGAAACTAAGTAGAAGTAAGGGGGCACAATAGATCTTTCAGGTCTCAGTGAATGTTACCCCAAAATACATACATACATACATACATACAATGATTACTTGTATCTATTGGATACTTTCTATAACAAAGAATAAAGATGTCCTTGAAGGGTTTTTATTGTTCCTTATGATATTATCAAAGCTGTCGATCTATCAGCTTCCAACATAAATAAAATTTTATGTTTCATATTTTATATCTTATGGAATATATAAGCGTATAAAATAATAAAATCCTTGACTGTTTCTTTTCCGTCATAAATACCGCGGTGTATTTTTTTATTGCTACCTCTATAAATATCAATTTTTTTTTCGTCCCAACAGTCGGTTTGTTGATGTCTGAAATTCCTTTTTAAAAATGAATTATTTAGTCGTGTATCGACAGGGATGTTTTGTTTCCCACAACTTTCAACTTTTATTATATTTTAATAGGAACTTATTATAGATACAGAGTGTTTTTCTAAAAATACTTTTTAATTGTTAAAATATTTCTATTGATACGTTCTGGATCACTCTGTACGCTGCTCCATTTGAAATAATAATTTTTTTTTCCTCTCGCTCCTTAATTGATTGTTTTATTTGTTTTAATTGATACTTATTTCAATTAACTAGGATAAATTGGTGCTGGAATTGAATTTCAATTACCGACGTGTGTTCAGCCAATCAATGTATAGATTTCATCTGAAACACGGCACATTAACGAACCCAATCAACAAAAAATTGTGATAATTGTTTTTATTTACCACATTAGCGAATATATGGAGTTTAATGTACGGGCTGATGAATTTTAATCAACAAATGAGTTTCTTTTATTTTATTAATTGAAAATAGTACATTCGTAGGATATATGTTTATTCTATGTAAATGTTAAACTATTAACATGAAGAAATTGAAAGTTATAGACATGATTTGGAAATGCCAAATAACTTTCACGAATATCCTTGGATGATATTTTCTCCACGACCATCACAGAATTTGATTACAGAATGCTGGAATTCTCTCACTTGAGATTGAAGAAATATTCTGCAGCATCTCTGCTCCCATACAATTTGAATGTATTCACATCCTCTCTCTTGTGATATAATAATATTCTCAACCTACAAGATAGTTCAATTGAAACCCATCTTTGGTCCAGGAAAAATTTATTGACAAGTACAGTTACAAATAACTACCACTACAATTGAGGCACATATCCCACTGTTTCACCAACCGATGTATACCCTGCTTATAGAATTCTTGTGGCTGCTGCTGGAAGAATTCTTTCACAGCGTTTTGTACTTCTGCGTCCGACTGAAAACGGTTACCTTTTAACACCTTTTTTAGTGGCCCAAAGATGTGAAAATCGCAAGGCGATAAATCGGAACTATAGGGTGGATGCTCTAATATCTTCCATTTCTTTCGTTGCAGATTTTCTTTCACTACGTTGGCAACATGAGGCCAAGCATTATCGTGAAGCAGAATAACACCACGTGAAAGCTTCCCTGGACGTTTTCTTCTTATTGCTTGATGGAGCTTGTTCAGAGTTTCATTATACAGGTTTGCGTTGATATGCACTCTAGGTTCTGTAAACTCTATCAGCAAGGGTCCTTCATGGTCGAAAAAAAATGTCAACATCACCTTGCCTGCAGAAGGTTGAAGTTTAAACTTCTTTGGTGGCGGAGAATTTGCGTGTTTCCATTGCATCGATGACAGCTTACTGGATGGCTCAAAATAATGACACCAAGGTTCATCGCCAGCAACTATTGACGAGAGAAAGTCATTACCATTTTGACTGTATTTCGTGCGGTGTTGCAAAGGCAAGCTTTTTTGGTCCTCAGACAAAAGACGAGGAATCCATTGCGCACAAACTTTGCTGTAACCTAGTTTGTGTACGATACTATGGACAGATCCTATACTCACACCAACATTTTCTGAAATTGCTCCGATTGAAATTCGACGATTTTCTCTAATCAGGCCTTTCACACATGCTACATTCCTGTCTGTTGATGCAGTAATCAATGCACCTGGTCGTGGCTTATCATTCGTCCTCTCTTCTCCATTCTTAAATTTTCGACACCATTTCTTCACAGTTGGATATGCAAAACATGCGTTTCCATACACTGCTTGCATTTGCGTATAAATTTGCAACGGTTGCACACCTTCAGCACACAAAAATTGAATGACCGCACGCTTATCACATTTGGACGGATTGTTAACAACAAACGCCATTTCAAAGTCACAATACTTAAAATCGCTGTCAAATATAAACGAAATAAACAGATCAGTGTGTCGTTTGCATACACTACTAATGTTGGAAAACGTCAGTTGAATGATTACAATTGTTTCCAAGGCTAACCTGACCAAAGATGGGATTCAGTTGAACAAGCCTAGTATATTCTACTGCAGCTCTAGCACAAGTTAAAAGTTGTCATACATCCAGGATCTATTATCTATAGGTGAGGAATTTTTCGAGATGAAACTCAAAAAAATCGATACAAATTGCCAATAATAGCATTTCATACTTAAAATATTGTTTAACTACGAAATCTATCCCAAAAATTATTATTCTTTGAAGGACTCTTATTTTTTTATGCTCCTAGATAGTATACTGAAGATAATTATGAAATTGCGGAAATGATTTTGTGACTTTTGGTATTGTACCTTAGTTATTTTTCGATGTCACTCACAAAATATAGATTCCTATAAGTAATTTACGCGAAAATCGATACGAAACGATTGCCACATACCTTCTTGCATCAATCGTCATGCTCAAGGAACGGCAATTCCTTAAGTTTGTAATTTAAGTGACATATACAATCAACGGAAGTTGTTACGAAGCACTTTCCTACTAATGCAAATAAAATTAAACGTCAAGTACAATGATCTTAGAAAATACAAGAAAAAACCAACGGTATATTGTAGACATTATAATTATTCATACTCGATGTAATTTATCAACAATCGAAAAGCTTTTTCAGATACCGTTAATAATTTACATGTAGGTCGTAGATTGTTGGAAAAAAATCATTAAAATATTTTATAATAGTCACTCTACCATTTAGTAGGATGTTTCTTTTCTTGCAAAATTTGCATTTTCTCTTTTCCCAGATTTAGATGTTCTCCCAGTATATTATTACCAGCAGTGTTTTGATGTCCTTTTTTGAAACATTTACCATCTCTTCTCCCAGACTTTTCTATTATATTTTGTCCTTGATTTGCAGCTATATCCTTTGTCCTTAAGTAATAGGAGAGGACAGTGAAACTTCACCACTTACATCGATGGAAAAGAAAATTAGAACAATTAAATTATTTCCAATATTTAGGGGTAACAATTGGATGGAAGAGAGACACAAGACGCCGATATTAACAATGGAATTCAGAACAAAAAAATTCATAAATAGAATTTCAAAGCAGACAAAAAATAACAAGAAAAGTGGCTGACCAAGAAAAACATGCCACCTATTATTTTTTCAAAATCGGCTTAATTTGGTTATTATTTTGGTTTTTAAATTATATTTTGTATTCCTTATCAACAAAGGACTTCCTTCTAAATACACAAAGTTGGAATTCATGTGTATTTTTCCGTTTTACATAAAAAAAGAACATTTTGGAAAATTCAAATTCAAAAGTTCCATATTCCATTCATGCAATTCGATAGGAGCTTATGTGTTTTCAATTGTTGGTCGGTTGCTAGGCAATTTTTTGTTAATATCAATATTGTCAATGTCAACGTTGACAATTTTAAAATCTTAATTATTGTTTTAAGTGCTAAAGATTGTGCTAAAGCAGTAGCTCTTGTGGAAGATGGTCGAAGCCAAAGATATGTGGCTCGATTACTCAATGTTAGTCGTTCTACCATTCAAAGGGTGTTACAACGTTTTGGGGATACTGGAAGAAACACAAGAAGGCCTGGTAGTGGTAGAATACGGATAACTACCGCTCGAGATGACAGATTTATTGTACTAAATTCTCTAAGGGATCGTCATTTGACTTCAGTACAGACAAGAAATCGACTTCTGGAGGTTCGTGGTAAAAATGTAAGTAAATGGACAGTTAAAAGCTTTTTGGCCAGCAACTGGGTCTAAGTTACTTCCACGTCACCGGGTAGCGAGATTGCACTTTGCTCGTGAACATAGCAATTGGAATCTTATGCAATGGAGTAATATACTCTTTACCGATGAGTCCAGGTTCTCGCTACATTCACCAGACGAACAAAAACGAGTATGGAGACGAAATAAGGAACGATTCCAAGAATGTGCTTTTAGCCCTAGGCTGAGTCATAACGGAGGTTCCGTAATGGATGAGCAGGCATATCAAGTGACGCCTCTACGGAATTGGTGTTTATCAATGGGGGCTCACTGACTGCACAACGGTATATTGAGGAAGTTTTGGCATATCAGGTGGTTCCATTCGCTCCATTTATTGGCGATAACTTTATCCTGTTGCAGGACAACGCTAGACCTCATCGAATACTTGACAGAAGTTGGCATTGAAAAAATGAACTGGCCAGCATGTTCTCCGGACGCAAATCCTATAGAACATGTGTGGGACATGTTAGGCAGACGTGTTAGAAGTCGTGCTATAGCACCAACCACACTAAATGAGCTTCGTGTAGCTCTTCAAGAAGAATGGGAGAATATTCCTCAGAATGCCACGCCGTATGCAAGCAATAATTAGGGCTAGAGGAGGAAATACCAAATACTAAAGTCTATTTTATGTGTTAAATTTTGTTTTCTGTACCTCTAAAGTTTGCTGTTGTTAACATAAATTTTACTAAGTATACATGTATTTTTCCTTTATTCTATGTCATTGTTTATTAAGTTTAGTTAAAGTAACATATTCTTGTCTTTTTATACCAGGAGGAAGTCCTTTGTTGGTAAAATATAAAAAGTGTAAACGAAAAGCCAAAATAATAAACAAATATAGCCGATTTTGAGAAGTGTATATAAATATTTAAGTAGGTATATATTTTTCCAAGTTAGTTTTTATATTTTCACAATAAAGTAATAATATACTCCAGAGTATTCTCTAGTGTCCGAGATATTTTAGGTCGTGGTATAAATCACAGTTATAGAAATGAAAAGCTCCATGATAACCGGAAACATGGAAGTGCTTTATGGAAGGCTAGTAAACGGACATGTCCGACCAGGATTAATGAGGACGTACGTCTGAGAGAAATAGGGATTTATCGCCACATATATGCGCCAGTTTATTAAGATTTATACAGGGAATGACACTTTTCTACTATTTTATATTATATTATATAGAAACTGGAAAGAGTGGAGTTTTAAATGTAATTTAATGTTATATGTATGAAATATTTTTACTAGTTTCGTTTTTTATAGCCATCTTCATGCTTGAAAGTTTATGACACAATATTTTAGAAAATCAATATTTGATGATTTAAAGTTTAGGAGGTGATTACCCGTAAAGTGTTATGCCTATTCTCGTGTAATTGCGGTTATAACCTGACCGAAATTTAAAAATCGATTTTGAGTTATTTTTCACACTCAAAATAGGGAAACTTACTGACTCGACACCTTGGATTCCGAAAATAACAATTCAAATTTTCTAATTTTTAATAAAAATTGTATTGTTAATTTTCGGGTAACTCTGTATACAAAACATGATAAATACGATTCTTCTGGTTTTCTTTCATATCCTATAACTATCTGAGAGTATGGATTTCAAATCTCAGCTGGAAATTCCTATTATTCTAAACTCTAAGTGTATTTGTTTATTATTTTGAATTTCAGAATTTTCGAAATCGATACTAACTCTTCTCCGATACTTTTATATGAAAAATGCGCTATATTGACCCCGTAGCTTCAGAAAATGATCATAAAGATAAATATGAGGTTGAAAAGATTTTTCGAAAATTTCAACTCATCACTTCCGGGTAACCTTGTATACAAAACATCTTAGATACGATTCTCCCGATTTTTTCTCACATTCCTTCATTATCTGAGAGTATTGATTTTAAATTTAAACTCAAAATTCCCATTATTATGGACTTTATGATATTTTTACTGTTGGTATATCCATTTTCAGAATTTTCAAAATTCCAAAAGCTGATTTAAGATCTTCCCTACATTCCTGATTTTTTCCATATCCCAACACTATCTAGGAGTCTCATTTTCTGTTTTTATTTAATCCTCAAACAGAAACAGAAACAGTGAAGATGGATGCAAGAATAAAAATAATTCCTGGAAATGATATCCTCCAGCCAAAATACACGCTTTTCGAATACAATTCTTCAAATCAAAATGTTGATCAATATTGTGTGAAAAGTAAAAGTAAAGTCAATACAGAAAGTTGTTAAAATCTGTAAAATAAGCTATTTTTTAAGTTGAATTTTGTTGTTTAAACTGGTCGATTGAGAGAATTTCCTTGGCTTGTCGGGTGAGGATGATCTAATTAAGAATTTGAACAGAAGGTATGCGTACGATATCAGCTAGGACACTTAAACAGACCAAACCAGTAGCGAACGATATTCATTTTCTTAAAGAATCAACAATAAAATAAACGAATAATCTCAAAAAAATCTCGTTTACCTAATAATGTCGACGAAGATGATCGGATAAGGTAAACCCATATACCAATTTATGATTATTATCGATCGACTGCCTAACTAAAAACGTTATCTCACTTATTTTATGGTCTTTTATGAATTCCGAGAATAATAAAAAGTAACGAGAGCGTGCTGAACCTCATCTCTTCCTGCATCATACTCGCAGTCATAAACAACATAATACTGTATCCATATCTAAAAACGGATTTATTTACTACGACTTCGATGCTCTTTTCTATAGCGGCTTAACGGCAAAATCATATATGGACGCCGGATTCCACATTCTGGTGAATTCTTCCTGACAAACGAACTAGGTAATCATCTCGGAATTACATAAGTTTCTATTATTGTTGGAGGAATCACTATTATTATTCCTACAAGGTGATACAACTACAAAATCTACTTATTCAACTATTTTTTTTATTTGTATACGATCATATTATAGCATATTGAGTCACAAGGGGAGAAAATGAGCTATATCAGCCCAAGACTAATAGATGCACGAGACAGCGTAGCAAAGTGGGGGCAGGTGATAGTTAAGGGTTGCTAAAGCGTTTCCTGCATGTGTGACTATTTTTCGAGTACCGAATAAACCAAAAAATTGGAAAATATATCAAAAAACTTTGACTAATCAAAAAATTCATGTGAAACGTCAAATTAATCAAATGACAGATGGTAAAAAACTTTCAAAGTCGTGGCGTTAAGAATTTTCCGCTCTTGGGCTGCTAAACAACACTTTCCACCCTATTTTTGGTGTCCATATTATTGGTTTACCGGTGAGGTAGGCGAAAAATACTTATAGGCTATCTCACGAATGGATAATAATAATGTTGATTCAGATTCAGTTCACAAAACATCCTTAAGGTACCCATTCACTAACAGGTCGCCTGCAGGCCGTCGCCTTGGGGTAGCTTGCCTTGAGGGCAATTTTCTCCATACACATGCCGGTCGACGACGGGTTGGGACCTGCAGTCCTACGGAACCTCACTGTGTGTGGCGATTCATCTTCAGTCTCGGCCCGAAGGCGTGATCTTTAGCGCAGTTGAAAATTTGGTCTGCAGATCAACATATTTTTGGGCTTTTTGGGAATATTTTGTGTGGAAGAACTGGGTCCTTCACAAAATAATGGTATTTTTAGAAATCATACCAGCTTGGGTTTTCTTTAACAGTCTCTACTAGTCTCTGAAACATCCACCAGAAACTATATAAAGATAGATCTTCAAGATCTCAGTGAATGTCATCCCAATATACCTACATACATAAATGCAGGTGGAGAGCATGGCTTTGCTGATGAAGCGGACCTCTTATTATCATCGAATTTGAACATCCTGGTATTGAAAGGACAGTGTATATTGTAAATTCCAATTCACAAATCTTCATGAATTTCGTCAACTACTACATAGTTGACGAAATTGTATTAAATACAAAAATGTTGCTCTCTTTAGATTATCATCTGTCGAGCTACGGCGGCAAATTTTAATCCTGCGTGAATTTAAGGACACTATTTATTTTTTACTGTTCTATGAAGTCGTAAATAGCGGAATAAAAATATTTTCCATTCAATAAACAATTAAAAATATCTGTAGAAATGATTAAAAACTGTTCTATCGTATTGTTATAACATAACAGTAAAATAGAAGAAATCGCATAATAATGAAACAAAAGCACTTTATTTATAGCCGCCATTGTGAATATGAGATCGAATTTAAGTAACAATTTCCGAGTAATGAACTTTACGTGTTTTACATTTTATTTGCATTAATTTTAACTTCCTTATCTGTAGTTTATTTTTTTATGGAGAGTAATAAACCGCTTTCCTTTCACATGTATAAAAATCACATTGCGTATCAGAAAAGATGGACGATAGGAATAAAGACAGCTACAATTTTTGGTTACATCCCAAACAGGGAGATCTCGGTATTAATATCACAAGTCCTTTTTTCTTTCTCGATTATTAATTGTTTGTAGATTGCAGTTGGCAGCCGCTCATAAGACATAAATATGGTCAAAAGAGTGACCGACGAAGGAAAGGAAAGCCTACCAAAAACTGTAGATGTGGAAAAAAAATGAAAAAAAAGATTTTCTTTAAATACACTCGTTTAAATTGGTAATTTTTTCACTAATAATTGCACAAGTGGTTTGTATTTTATCGGGTAAATTTGGGTTGTTTAATGAGAAACTGTTTCCTTTAGCAATTTGACGAGAATAACTGTCAACTATTAAAAACACGACACCGAAGTGTTTTTAGGTTTGAACAACACAAATTTACCCAATATCAATACAAACCTCGAGTGTAATTCGGCAGGACAATTTAATGAATGAGTAATTTGTAAACATATCAATGCAAACTTTATTTATGAAACATTAAAAATAAACACATTTTTATTTTAATGTACAATTATTCAAATTCAAATGCCAAAATGTGATATACCTAATTTCTTTTGAAGTCCTTCCGGTTCATTTTCGTTATATAAAATGGCCATTGCAAATACTTCAGATTTATTAAGAGCTGATGCAGTACATTTTCTCTTTTCGGGTTGTGCTTGTAGGTTTTTACGTTTAGCATCACGTGCAGCTCGTGATGAATTAAACTGAACATCGGTGAAAGGGTTGAATACAATATTAAATTCGTTATTATATTTACTTTGTAGCATTTTAGCGGTGGTGTTCCAAATTCTTTTAACTACCGCTTCTTTGTAGTCTTCTCCGTTACTTTTTCGCATATTAAATGCCCTATCTTGCAATATTACAATCAATTTCTCAATGGAAGTATCTGGCTCAAATGTGTATCTTTTTGCATCGCAAAACGTAGAAAATTGTCGCCAGATTGATGATTGCGTCGCAACTGTATTAGTAGGCACACAGGTATTAACAATTTGACTAATTTCGGCGTTCGTAGACACACCGAATCGACTCATTGTTAGTTCTTGAAAATTCAATAAGTTGTTGACAAACATGCCAAACTATTTATTCTGGTAACCTACACCGCGATAATTATGAACAAATGAATAAGTGAAAACACCACTAATAGTGTATTTGTCGCTGTAAAAGTTAAAGCTAACTTTTGCCGCTGTCAAAGTGACAATTGCACTGTGGCATATGCGATTTTTTATACATGAATTAAATTGTCTCCAAATATATATTTAAAGAATCTTCTCGTTCAACTAGGGCGGATTCATATGAAATCTTCAAATTTCACAGCAAAAATCTTATATCTGATCAAGAATTTAATAAATCATTGTTGGGCATCACACGAAAATTGATGTAAAAAGAAGATGCTAATTTTCGTGTGAATTCTACCAGCAAACGATTGCTTATCTCCTCAAACATTTTAAAGAAACTGGCCGAGATTTGATGTAGTTTTTTTTACAGATCATTAAGTCCATGGGTAGCTAGTTTCCATATAACTGACCTAATCTAATGTAAGTATTGATAAATTTAATACTTTTTAGTTTGGTTTTTATGTAATCTATGAGAACAGAACTATAATTTTTAACAAATTTTAGGTTTATTTATTCCGAATATATGATACAACTTCAATACTATTCATTTTAACATTATAAAAATATATATTTGGAATTTCGGAACCCTCCAAACAAGTTGATATGTCACAAGATAATTTGCGAATATTTTGTCCCCCAAAAAAGACTCCCTCACCCAAATTAAATTCATTTACGTACACAAATATCATTTTTTTTCTCAAAACAAGAAAAAAATATAGACTTTCAGTATAAAAACAAATCTTACGCTACATTTCTACTTCCATTAATAGTACAAGGTAATATTTTGGTTATAAATTTACTCGTATAAGGTACGCACCACGTTTGTAAGTCCAAACAATCTATGGTAAATCATATAACAATAATCATAAATCTGCTATCACGTTATAAACAAGTTAAATTGTGGGTAGTATATGATTAATATTGCATTTTATCCAACTTAATTGAAGTAAGTTATGAAATGTGACCGTGAAAGTTGAACAGGTGTATTTTCGTTTCCAGAAGTGCATTCTATTCAATGTCTTATGATTATGATCTTGGTCGTATTTCATTCATAAAAAGCAAATTGTGAATTTACAGAGTGTATTCTAGATGTAGGTCGTTGGAAAGATTGAAGAAAAAGCAAGGCCAAGAGATAAAATGGAGAGGTCAAGATATTGAGCACTGGCAGTCTACAACTGTGGTGAACCCCATTATCTATGAGGCCTTAGCTTAGTCTGGTGCTATCAAAATTGCAAAGGTTTGACTGTCAGTATATAGACATCTTAAACTTTCTTGATCCGCACGTTAAGGCGGAAGCAAGAATGGCAAATTCCAGAATTTGCTATTGAACATTGAAAGGATGCCAATAGATCCTTATTATTTCCGATAGTCAGCCAATACTGGAATCCTTAGCATCTCACTTCAAACTATGGTTTAAAAAAGATGTTTAAACACAATTAAAATATTTTGAACTTCAACTAAGACATTTTATCACGAAACTTTAACCTTTCCCATTATTCTATACGTTTAACACTATAATTTTCTGTTTTTAATTCCGTTTCTTTGTTTTAAATCCCAACCCTCAGTGCCTTTGTAGGATGTTCTCGACCCTGCCTATCGAAAATAACCCTTCATAAAAATGAACAATGCCGTTGAGTTTCCCGGAAAATGAGCATCAACCCTGTTCCCAGTCCGTCCGAACATATCTCGATTAGTAAACGAGAAGAGCAAAGAAAGTGAGCCGGAGAGGGCGGCATTTCTGCCCTTTGGTTTCTGCGACTTGCCAGATGGACTACTCATTAAGGGGTGCAATCGATGTTATATGTGAAGACCAGCTGCATGATCTCGCACACTTCTACGCATTACATATAATATGTGAGATTATTTTGATTCTAATCAAGTGAACAACACAAGAAAAAAGAATTTGGATTCTGAAACTATCGTTTGATTGTTGAAATTTTTATTTTATAGTATTCGGAATGAAAAAATTGTCACTTTTTCTAGCTTAAATTAGAGTTGGTCCATTTTCTACAGTGTGACCCATTTTGTTTGGAAGCACCCCTATGAAATCCGCATTTTTCAACCGATTTTGATTTAGTCTTTTTTGTTAGATTCAGTATCAAAAACAGTATTTGAGCACAAATTTTCATACCATAATAGCTATTTTCAAGGCCCTCTACGTTAATTTTTCTTTGCCAAAAAAGACGAAAGTATATTAGGCATTTTTTTTTCTCAAATATGACTACACCACTGGATTCAGAATCATCACAAATGTAAACTATCAAAATTTTATAAAAAAAGTTTTATTAACAACAAAGTTATCACTACATGAATTTGGAAAAAGTTGTTTTTTAATTAATTTTTTACTAAGAATGTAGACACATTTTAAAAATGGCAACATGGTAAACAAAAACTAGGACTCAAACATATTGCACTGTAAAAATTCGAAGCCGAAATTTTAAAAGACAGGATAATAGGTCCATTCTTTTTTGAGGGTAACATGAATGCCAATAACTTCATTGAATTCTTGGAAGGTGAGTTATCCGCAGTGATTGACGAACTGCCACTAGCAGTAAGAAGAAATTTGATATTTCAGTTAGATGGTTGTTCTGTACACTATTCTAGGATTGTCAGGCAGTGGCTTAACGAAAAATGTCCAAATGCAAATGGTTGGATAGGTCGCGGTAGCGAGTTAATCGAATGGCCTCCTAGATCGCCCGATTTAACTATATTGGATTTTTATCTATGGGTCTTTTGACACAAAAAGTGTATAAGACACGTCCAAGGAATAGAGCAGAACTGTGTGACAGAATACGACAGGCGTGTGCTGGAATAACGCCACATGAAATAAAAAAGCGCTAAGACTTAGTCGCAAACGATACGAGAAATGTGTGGAAATTAACGGAGGTCTAGTCGAGGCTACAAAAATGTAGAATTCAATTATTATTAAGTAGTTTAATAATTAAAATGTATTATTTGGTGTTAATTTGTATTTTCGTCACATCAGCACAATTTTACATTACTCTCAGAAGCTATAACTCCAGAACGGGTTAAGGTATCGGCTTCGAAATTTTACAGTGCAATATGTTTGAGTCCTAGTTTTTGTTTACCATGTTGCCATTTTTAAAATGTGTCTACATTCTTAGTAAAAAATTAATTAAAAAACAACTTTTTCCAAATTCATGTAGTGATAACTTTGTTGTTAATAAAACTCTTTTTATAAAATTTTGATAGTTTACATTTGTGATGATTCTGAATCCAGTGGTGTAGTTATATTTGAGAAAAAAAATGCCTAATATACTTTCGTCTTTTTTGGCAAGAAAAATTAACGTAGATGTCCTTGAAAATAGCTATTATGGTATGAAAATTTGTGCTCAAATACTGTTTTTGATACTGAATCTAACAAAAAAGACTAAATCAAAATCGAATGAAAAATGCGGATTTTATAGGGGTGCTTCCAAACAAAATGGGTCACACTGTATGAAATTTTGGATTATTTCTTAAAAAGTGTTGACCCATTGTAGCATAGTGATAAGCTCCATATCCTGGTGGTTTCCTTCGGGAAATTTTCTTGGTCTATGAAATAAATAAAGACTTGTAAGTGCAAATGGCACTGAAGGTATTACAGGGTGGAAAGTAATGTGTTTAAATACTACTACTTTCCATAACGAATGCGATTATCAAAAAATCAAATTTTCAAATTGCTGAAAAGACTAAATCAAAGAATTAACTCAAGATTATTTGAAGAGACTATAACTCACAATATTTTGAGGTGGTAGAAAAGCAATACTGGGTGAATTATTATAACTTGGTGTGGGTCGAAATGATAAGATTACACCTAAAAATAATATCCACCGCCAAAAAGGGAAAAATTAAGACAAGTACCAGCGATTGAATTATTATAGGATTTTAAGTAGTATACAAGAGAAGAACGTCGCTATATCTTAACGGACGTCTCGACAATAATAAATATGCCAAAGGAAACATGATACCGTCACATTAAAAGTAATTATAATAATATTTTAACAGAATTGACGTCCGTTGTAAGTCTGCTATGATATAAGGTGCATTGCAAACCTGTTTTCTTTATTTTAATGTTAGAAACGCATTAAATGTTGAATTTATCATATTTGCAAAGTGCTGGTAATTTGGCTCTATTGTTTATTCGATTAATTTACGAGGGATTATTAAAAAATATTATATTTTATGGAAAAATAAATAATTATTGATGTTTCTTGGAATATTAACGTAGCACAACGGTATGGTTATTTAAAAAAAAAGTTCACATGTCGATTGATAAGGTGTGAACAAACTAATAACTACTAATATTGATTTAATCTTTCTCTTAATACAAAACCGACCAAATCGTGTGGAAAATTAAAAAACGCCTTTTATAAAATCCAATTCCACGGTATACAATCCTATTCTTCAGATGCTCTACCACCATCGGATAGAAATAATAAGTATGAAATTAAAAAACTCTATGGAAAAAATTGCAAATCATCGATACCGTAAGACAATTTTTTTTGTATTTGGTGAAGATGACCATGAGAAACATGTGCAGCTTAGGCATTTGTAGGTAGAAGATTTTTTTAATAACATTCCGTTGAGTTTCTTCTTTTGTTTCTTATTATTGATATGACGGTTTTGCAATATTTATTTGTCTTAAGAAAAGGTGCCATAATACTCCTAGTCAAACAGCAAATAATAATTAACCTCCAGAATGAAGTATTGCAACTAATTTCGGAAAACAATTACCATCAACAGGCTATAGAGGAAGATCCTTCAAGTATTTGTCTTTCTTATTAAACATTTTGTCCAAAATTTGAAAATATCCTAGAGTTCCACCGACCATATCCTCTCTGAATCTACCTGGTGAACAAATACCTTCCAAACCGACTTTTAGTCGTTCTTTATTGCTTTGGATGAAATTTCTTGACTGCGGAATAATCAACTGGCCGATTTAGCTCTAAAGACCTTCCTTATGGACAAAGGCTCACGCAAAATACTGAATACCAGTCTTCTAAAACGATTTGGTGGACTTTTTCTGGAACTACTACCGAATTTGAACGTTCAGCACATGGAGACTAGATATAAGGAGCACAAACTCTGTATATAAAAAGTGTCCGTCGAAATTAGGAAAATTGTGGTGGCGCTGGGTAGGCTAGAGATTAAAATCATGTTTGACGTGTTAAATTTTAGGTTATGTAAATGGAGGGTTTGTTTATTTTCATTCGGTTACCTTTTATGCTTGGTTTTAGCAAATTTCAAGGAAAAAATAAGTATTTCCCGTAGCTGGTGCTATGTTTGGTTAAAGGTAAGTTTCTTCAATATCATTATATAGGCAATTGTGTTGCAAAATAGTAATGAAAACAATAAACCTAACCCGAGAGTCCTACATCAACTACTTACTGTTGCTCGAAAATAAGACAGGGGCTGGGGTGTGTAATTTTTTTTATTTTTAACTTTACTTCTAGTTGGACAACTTTTCACGACACACGTTTTTCACATTGTGAATTTTTATAAAAACTTCTAAAAAATAAACACTATTTTCATTTTTTGTTAGGTTAACTTGTCCAGCAAACTTCACTCTGTAATTTTAATCGCTAGCTACTCTCGCGCCATCTACTATTTGTACCTTACCGCTGGACACTTTTTCGAGATTTTTCCTATACAAGTTTGTGCTCCTTATATCTAGTCTCCATGGTTCAGCATGAATGTTATCTGCATATTACTCACCATAAGTCCTCATTCAATGATATCTACAATTTCTAGTGACCAGTTCGGTAATTGTTTCTTCACCCAGTTTCAATAGCCTGGTTGTTGGATTGCAGATAGCTTTAAGCATAAATATAGACTATAGCGGCAAAAATACATCTCTCTTCATATGCTGCTGTTCCTTTCGAAACTAGACCTAATTTTTGCATCTAAACTATATAGTTTTTATAACAAAATTTGTATGGACACATTGAAATCGAAGACTGCTATCAATTATAATAATATTCCGAAGTGAAGTGACCATCTGCCCAATTTTCCATATGCCCTTTCGTTTACTCCTCCGCGTTTTAAAAGAAAAAAATCAAGACGGAGTGTGCATTGTGTGTGTCAGTTATACCCTAATTAATAACTTGTGCACATGCTGGCATATGCCTGAAGGGTGTTAATAAATATTTTTGTGTAAACAGGTGAAGAGTGATTGTGTCCGTTACGGCATTCGAAGAAAAATTATAACTGTACGGCCGAAAGTCAAATCTTACTATAGATTATAATCTTATAGACATAAAAAGAGATATTTTAACAAATTAATTTGGCAATTGCTTTGAAGCTTTCCTAGAGAGATAGCGAAGAGACATTTTCTAGGGTTACTGAAAGGAAAAATGGAATTTAAACAGGTTCATAACTATAAATTTATTAAAGAGGATGCGGATATGACCATAAAAACAAGGTTGAGAAGCAGGGAAACAGCCCGAATAAAAGAAATACTATGCTGCAAGCTGCAAGAAAAAGATAGAGGGTATGGATAAGAAGCACAAATCAATAAATAAGATAATTATTTGGAGAGCAAGGAATGGGCAGAGTAATAAGAACAAAGATTCGTATGACTAAGACGTATACAGCGGATGCCAGATACCAAAATGATAAATATTATTAGAGAAGGAATGCGAAAACGAGCAGGACCAAATAAGGGTGGTATAGTGGAGGAATTCCTATGAGAAGGAGGTACAGGAAAAATGGTAATATTATCACCAAGCTGAAAGAATTGAATTTTGAAAATTAAATGGGTTTTAAGTTGTCGTATGCAAAATAATAAAATTACTTTTAAGGTTAATGGAATATGTTTTTTTTTATAAAACTGTTTTTTATTTTATTTGGATTTTTACTTATTTTCGTGACCCTCATAAAATCGACAAAAACATCAGCAAAAAATGAAATCCATAGAGTACGAAAAGCTAAATCCAATTTATATAATATGTTTATGATAGCGCGGGAGATTCTTGACAAATGGCCCATATCATCTGATCTGACCTATACACTGTTAAAAATCCAAACCAATCTGAAAAAAAATTATTTCCACAAAATATTAAGGCTGGAGAAGAAAATGCGTGAATTATTCCCATGGAAAACCAGAAGGAGTGGGATGTGTACCAATGGAGGACATTTCGGAAAGAGGGAAAGTTGCACTGGCAAGCAAAAAATTTTTGAAGAAAATGGAAACTGGAAAAACGAGTCACTAGGCATACTTTGGATGCTCTTGGAAACGCTTGGAGTCTCTGTACGTCTTCATATACGATGAGATTCATGCTTGAGCTAAGGGCTAGTTCATCGAACCACCTACTTTCCATATCATCTATGTAGTCCCTGAAAATTCTGGCTACGTGAGCTGTCAGGTAACAATTCTCGACAAAGACCAGCTCTGTACATTGCTGGTGAAGGAATTTTTGACGATCCCATAATCGACCCTACGCCAAATAGAATCTGTGAGGTTCCTCCAACTCTTCTCCATACATTTGAGAATGGTCCAGTTCATATCATTCCATGCTATGTGACTCAGGGCAAAAGCAGTTCGATGCCTGGTGAGATTTAAGGATTGCCAGCTTTATCAAAATTTGGGAAATATTCGCCATATATCTCCATGTTTTAATGATATAGCGCGTATAACGAAATAGTATAAAAAGTGTACAATCGAAATATTTTTTACCGTGTAAAGTATATGGGTTATTGAATCAGCTTTTACGACTCCATATCGACTGACCGTTCATATCATAACTCAAGCAGATGGGGATTACCTCTTAGGTGATTAGGGCCATCCGTCTACAGTATCACCGGGGCACGTCAAAATCTACTGAAATATGGACATATATGGTGAACTAATATCGATAAGGTAAGAGATGAGTTGAAGTTTGTCTATTTCTGGAAAACGTATGCTTTTTCGGAATACGAATGTTGAAATATACTTTTTATGTTCGTTGAAATATTTTATGAAACAATTTGCGATCAAACATTTTTTTAAATTAAATTGGACATAAAATTTTAGAATAAGAGACAGATAGATTTGGCAGACAACGAAGTTTTTTGTCAATTATTTAAAAAGGGAGATTCAAATATTAACGCATGTCGAATAAACCAATAAAATTTTTTTATTTAAAAAGAAGGGTTATCCCAAAAAAAAATAAAGTGGCGTTGTGAGCTAAATAAACAATGAAATATATGGGAGAAGGTGGAAAAATTAATTTTAACATAAAAAAATTAATTAAATAAACCAAAATTATAAGTAAGAATATGAAAATAAAAAATTGGCAGCACATAGAAGTGGTAGAAGCCCAATCGGACTTTTAAATTTGCACCAGAATAGAAAGATAAATTGACAAGTAGCTTCATATCATGAAGAGTTAAAATTGTAGCCAGAGGAAGAAATGAATTTTAAATTATTTGATTCCGGAATAATGTTATAGTATGATATTGTAGAAATATAATATATTTTTTTTGCAAACACGAAGAAATAAAAAAAAAATTCGAAAATCTCCCATAAATATTCAAAACGACGGCTATTATTTTTAATAAAAGACCATCGAGAAAATTTTCACAAGGACATTCGATTGTCTTTGTAATTTTATGATTCTCCTTCTCCCATTCCCACGCCGTTTATTTTCTGATTTACATCAAATATTTCACCGCATCTCACAGCCTCTTTTTTACACCTTTGGTCGGCGAAACATTCGACAATGGTACTTCGTCGAAAGACCCATGTCGTATGTATTCAAACCACTTTATTAATGATAGAATCGAATTCAACATTCATACATAAAACATTCGAAACAAATATTCCACGAGATCAAAAAGTATAATTATTCATTTTAATGGTTTTTTTGTTAACAAATTGATTTTATCTTGTTCTCAACTTCAAAAAACACTAGATTTGGATGATAAATAAATGAAAAATTGTCATAGACGGGCTCGTTTTGTCTCAAAAAGTAAGCAGTTACACAAAAAAACATTATCCCAGCCCTATACAACTATTAAATCCAAAAAATTTTAGTCAAATCTGTTTCGTTTCGAATTAATTTTATATCCTAGTGACAGAACAAGCTTCAAAACGATATCTCATAATACTATTTTCGTCCCGAGAGATAGTTTTTGTCGGCACGGGTTTCGACAATGACCTAAGGTCGTACAAGTGTCTATGGAACTTTATTAATGATATAACGGACACGCACTTACACCAATGTTCTATCCTCGACCATAAATCATGTTTGTCTCCGCTCGCCATATGAGGCCTACTATTATTTTCCTATTAATCAACGCATTTTGTTATATATCAACGCACGAACCTCAGAAGAATAATAGTCGTGAGGATTCATCCATTTTCTAGCTAAAAATCAAGTTTAACTTATGGAAAATACTGTACTGACTTGTACTGTTGCTTTATGTGATTAGAGTGATCAAAAAGGATTGGAAATGTGAACAAATTGTGAATGTCAAAAGATTAGTTTCATCAATTCATTCGTTTAACTAGGAGGATTATAATGGTTGTATTATTTCCTCTCCAAAGTGCTCCTTTAGAACCTTCCTCAGTTAACTGGTTGGCCATTCCATCACTTGTAATCCCCTCATGTATCGGCACCCATATAAAAGACACTTTGTTGTCTCTTGTCACTCTGTTACGAGATTCTTACAGTTTTCTACCGGTCTCGTCCTAATTGTTGGATCACTGATAGCTTTAAGCAGAGCCTGGCTGTCAGAGAATATTTTTATTTTTTGTCCGGTACATCCTCTTCTGATGGCTATAGCGGCAATCGTCTCTGCTTGAAACACAGACGCGTATCGAATCGACCACAGCTAAGGAACATTCTCTTTCTAGGTTTCTTTTGGAACCATCCGTGAACCAGATAATTTCTCCAGAATTACCTTCGCTCAGTGAATATGTTCTCCGGACTCATGCTATTAAAACTCATACGAAATATGGGTTCATCTAGTATTGTCCCAGTTGTATCAGTATGTCCTTTTTGAATATGGTTCGGGGACCATAAGTCTTCCTATTTCAGCCTAAGAATTGCCATAATCGCCTCCGCCAAGGGAGAAAGTCCAATAAAGGTTTCTATTCCCGATCCTGTGTTGTTCATTGCCATGGTAATATTGAGGAGGGCTTGTCTTTGGATTGCAGTTGACGTGTTCACTACGAAGGATACTTCTGTTCTGTATGTGACGCTGTTTATCCCTCTTTTTTCAACCAATACGTTTATTGAAGACATCGATGTGTTGTCAAAAGCACCTTCTATGTCCAAAAATGCTGCAAGAGCTACATCTTTATGATTCAGACTCCTTTCGAGACCTGAGACCAAATTATACAGAGCAGCTTCTTCTGATTTCCCTCCTCCTTCTTGCAAATACACAATGAATGATATTAGACCGCTCGGTCGGAAGGATATAGCCTACTATTCTTTTCCTGGTTTAGGAATAAACACCACTTTTCACTCTCTCCATGCAATTGGTGTATACCCTATGGCTACTTCGTAGTATTAGAACTAAAGGATCCATTATTATGTCTAATCCCTCTTATAGGAGCTTGAGGAATATGCCATTTAGTCCTGGAGTTTTGTGAGTTTCAACCTATCTTTGGTTGCCTTTATTTTGTCAACCTGTCCATTGTCAAAGCTTGAATCTATCTTTACCGAACCTGGAAAGTGCACACTGAGGAGGTGCTTTAGAGAATAGAACCAAATTTGTTGGAAGTATTCATTTCGAGAATTCTATTAACTCTGACGCTGTCAGGGGTACCTTGCATGACCTCACAGAATGCTCTCCAGGACCTCTCTTGGATTCGTTTATTTTTTTATCATGTGCACCTAGTTTAGCTTTATATGCTTGTTTCTTTCATTAGCGATGTCAGCTCTTTAGAGGTCAGTGTGGTTGCAGCCAAAAGATTAGTTGCTTGGCGTTTATGACAGGTAAAGTGTACTGAAAAAAATTGAATTTACTGTTTGGACCCTCACTTTGTGGAACCTATTTTCATTAAAGTGGAGTTAATTAGAAACAATCCCTAAAATGATGTTTAATTTTTGTATAAATACTCGAAATATGATTATTACAATTCAGTCAACATTCCCCTGTACTATAATATAAACGATTATGAATGTTATCATAGCAAAATGATGGTTACGCTACTTAACAAGATTAACTAATTAATATATAGCTCGTTGAGCGCGTTATTAGCCGCTATATGAACCTTTCTTGGTGATGAAATATTACTGTTATGACTAAAACAGCTTGTTAGGTTATTAAATTGATGTGTTTCAGTGTTGGAATAATAAATAAATTTAAGTGGGAAGCGTTATGAAGTTGTAGAATACACAAAAGTAAAGTTTTATACAGAAAACTCTTCTGCAAAATTCAAACTATAGTTACTAGAGTTAATTTACATTAAATATTTTGTTGATGAGCAAATTTTTGAAAAAAAGAAAGGTAAAAAACCATTCACATGTGATATGTATGTACTCAAAAAATCATAGACACTATAATAATCGACATTTAGAACTGAATTTTTAGATACACATTCTTAAATAATCAATTAATATGGAAAAAAATCAGCAGTATTGTATCTATAATATTTCGTATACGAGGGTATGCGGAAGTGACAGGTACCGAAACTTGGGTCGAAAATCGAAGAAGGGTTTTCAAACGTTATTAAATTTTCTTTTTGTAGTATTTGATGCTCAATTTCACCTATTTTAATAAATTTTCAAGTTACATAAATATGCGGTTACAACTATTTACAAATGACATGTATGTAGTCAAAAGGACATTTTGAAATTTATGATTGAAATTAATAGTAATTGTAAGATAAATCCTTCAAATTTCTCATTATATTAACACCTGAACACTACAAAGAAAAAACCCTCAATTCTCTACTGACCTCTTATCGTCTTCAACTATCCTTTTTATTTGTCCTATCAGTGTATTGTTAGGAAATATCCCGGTCAAATGCAATCAAACATTAAAGTACTTTGTTCGACGAACCATATTCCAGAAATAATGACCTATCTCAGAATGTTACCTTTGCGTATATAAATCGTCCTTAGAGGGAAACAAGTCCGAGGGGCCATTTGTCTATAAGGATGAAAAATCCATTTCTGGAGGACTTATTGATATCACCCCTGAGGATCTCTCTGTAATATTCGACCCCGCAACTTATGATGGGACTTCGACCAACACTTTAAAACGCATCAGTCAAAAAGTTTTTTTGGCGGCTTTCTAAATTATCCTTGACAGCAGGATTTATATAAAAAGATATCCTTCTGTTTGACAAAATGTATACGCTGATAAGAATGGAAATAAAAATATTTTTACTTTGAATTTTGTTGGGATATTTAAAAACATCCTGATGGGTTGGAAGATGAATAAAAAGGGCGAGAAATAAGTAAAGACTTTTTATTCAAACGACAAGCTGGGTGGGGATGGTTACAAATACATCTATTTTAAAATAAATTTTTAGTTTAAAGTTTTATCAGTGTATAAAAATCTGTCTCTTTGAATATTTTGTATTTTATAAAGTTTGAAGGCTCCCGGCGGGAAAAAGCTCAGATTTGGACAGTAGCTGAGTGCATTCCACCCTCCAGGGAGTATATACCCTTACAGGACAAGTTATTGAATATTCTTGTCTATTCAGATCAGATCAGACGATATCGATATCCGTTTTATGTAAAGAATATCCTCGTGTGCAAAGAATTATTTATGAGAAACTCGGTTGAATTCACAAATATTTATAGTAAAAGGTATGTTTTTCGTCGAATGAAAGTTTCCGAAGTGGAAACTGTGGAAAACCCTACATGAAATCAAATTGAGTTATTGATAGGAGAAAGATTTTTTAAAAAAAAGTAGCTTTTATTGAATAAATAAGAGAATTTTGTTAGTAACAGTGTTGAGAAGGTTGATACAGACAAAAACGGTATTTTGGATATATTTTTAATGGCTATTTTTGAAAAAAATTGAACAAAATTGTTTCTACAGCTCGTGCCAAAAAGGTAGAAATCGCGAAATGTTATTTGATATCTCCCAACAAATCATAATAATGGGAGTTTCGAGCAAAAATGTTTGACACACTCTCTCAAATATATAAAAAAAAATAGCAGCATCATATATACGATCATTTTTGTACGAGGCTATGCGAAAGAGAGAGACAAACTTTTGATGCGCGTTTTATTAATCTACGGAGTGCAATTTATGGAGTTTCATAAATAAAAGTGTTTCAAATTGAATTATGATGTAGTCGAAAATACACGCGTTAAGTGAAAAAATTATAAAGCTCATAATGTTGCGAATTTCGAGCTAAAATCTCAGATACACACAAAAAATTAGCACGTGGTCAGTCAAGGAATCATAAAGTCAATAATCATAAGAATTTGTAACTGAAATTTTCGATATACACTCCTAAATAATGGAGGAATATAGAAAAACATCATCAGCTTCGTATCTATGATATTTTGTATACGAGGATATGCGAAAGTGAGAGGTACGGAAATTCGAAAAAAAAACTTAGCTTAGATTTTGAAAATATCCATACAAACATGCCAATTGGGTACTAGTAATACACAACATCCAGTGTCCGGTGACTATTCGGAATCAGAAGTTTTTGACAGAATTTGCAAAAAACAGCTTAAATAGCAAAATAATCGAAATTAATATTGAATACTTTGATTGACATGAATATCATTTATTTCTATGTTACTATAACAATGAACTTACGTTAAGTGTGGGTTGTATTACATTTAATAAATCTAACACCATTCTTCGAATACATGCATTTGAAATATTTGTTTAAACATTAGTCAGTCCAAATCCAAGTAGAAATTCTAAATGAATCATCCCATTTTTTTCGTATGTTAACGTATAAAATAGTATCACATATCTATGAACAATGGTATATCACCCAACGCTTAAAATTAGTTCGATAGTTGCGGTAGAAAACATTAGCAGCTTCCAAAAATAATTATTAAGTTTTACGTTTTTTTTTAAACTCTATATTGTAACTATATTGTATAGTCATCGGTCATTGACAAGTCTGCAAAAAAAATTTTTGAATTAATCTGAGCATTCAAAGTGGGTCAAAATCGAGTCCAAAGGAGTCGGTTACAAACAAACAAGTGAAGCTAAAACCGACCGTTTCAATTGGGTAGATGGTTTTTGGAGAATTTCTGTATAGAATTCGCCGTAACTACAAAGATTCTTGGACACTATTTGATAAGACTACATATTCGACATCATTTGTACATATTGAAACTGATTTTTGGTTCCTACTGGCCGAAGAAATGAAATCCTAAGTCTGCGAACTTATAAATTTTACTAACTTTTACGTAACAATTTTGATAATTGAAATGTTGATTACTCAAAAAATGAACTCGGTTGAAATTTTAGTCGTTTTGTCTGTAACATGAAGATAAATGATTCTATAAAAATCCAATAAAGAAAATGAAGATAAATTCCCCTTGAAATTCAATTAAATATTCGTGTCTCATAATTTTATCCGAAAGCAATTTATACATGTTTACAGTGAAGGCATATACAATAAAGGAAAACAATATAACCGAGTCAGGAGAGAGTCTTGGGTGGAATGTTAAAAGCAAACGGAACTTATACTAAGATTTAGGGGTGGATGTTGACGGTTCACGGTGAGAATGGGGAGACCTAAATTAGGCTCATTCTTAGGAGCAGCTCTTGTTTTATTTTCATAGAGAGACGACGAGAAAGAAATTTGCGCTCGCTGAAGACGATGCTTTTGTTAAACGTAAACTTTTCAGTCGGAATAGATAAATTTATTGTGAAAATTCCAGATTTCTTACTGGATTTAATTTTCACACTTTCCTATTTTATCAACCGCTGATTCTGCTATTTTATTTAAATAATATCTTATTATGATTGTATTACAAGAACCTGTAGGAAAAGATCTGACGTAATAAAATTGGTGGCCGTGTATCCAACGGATCAAAAGTTTTTAAGGAGGGACGACGTGGTGAATTATTCCAGGTAAATGGAGAGTTTGTTTGTTTGAATTGGGTTACCTTGTATGATTGGTTTTAGCAAATTTAAAGACAAAAAAATAGTGTTTCGCGTAGCTGCACTGATAAAAATGGGTGTCTTGAACCAAAGTAGTCAACTCTCTTGACAAGAAATTATTAGCGACAAGAGAAATTATTTCAGCATAAGAGAATATCTCTTGCTACAGAAAAAAGTTGTTAGCTAAAGTAAGATGGTTCTCTTGTAGAAATGTCTTGAATATTTTTCCCTTCAACCAAGTATAGTTTGTTTTGCTTCAAGAGCTAC
Source organism: Lochmaea capreae (assembly GCA_949126875.1). Lineage (NCBI taxonomy): Eukaryota > Metazoa > Arthropoda > Insecta > Coleoptera > Chrysomelidae > Lochmaea > Lochmaea capreae. Next base: position 705,420 of record OX421395.1, on the reverse strand, counting down.
GAAAATTATAAATATAAGTGCATTCATTCAAGAGACATTTCAATTCTCCCAAGTACCTGGTGGAAATCCTCTCAATGTCTATGTCTATGTCTAATGTATTTGCTTTTGGACCAAGAAATATTAACTTTCAAAGCAAGTTCTAAGGTTTTCATGTCAAGAGAGTTGTTTTTTTTTTGTTAAAAATCTAGGCCTTGCCCCTAGAAAGATTTGCTTTCAAAGCAAGTTCTAAGGTTCTTATGTCAAGAGAGTTGTTTTTTGTTATAGTTCTATGGCATTGTCCCAAGAAGTGGATTCCTTGAAACAAAATATTTAAGTTTTGTTTTGCTTCCGTTTGAGTCCATGTAAGTTCTCGCAGAAACAGAGTATGTGAGTAGGTGTTTCATAATGAAGTTCACATTTCCTTCACATAAGTTCACGAACTTTGCCCTTTTTGTGCAGATGTTTCCTCAGTCACCAGGTCGGTAACTGTCTTCAAATGTCTCAATAACGTGGTTGAGAGTTCCTTGTCTACCTTATTCACTAAACTCTTTGTATGGAGGCGCTCTTGTGTCGACCTCCATTTGAGTTGATTTCCCACTTATGCAATCTTTTGTGATTCTACAAAAAGGTTCCGGACCTATGGAACATCAAATTTCATATTTGATGGTAGATTCTGGGTTTCTTACTTTCGACTAACCAAGAGATAGAATGGCTGGTTTTGACGCCAGTGTAATACGCCTAGACAACTGCGCAGTTGAATTCATTAATTAATAATGGTTTTCTTATGAAAATAAGCAAGCGCCAAAGTAACTTTCCGCTCTAGAGCGAGCGCTATTAGTGTCAACTTATGACAGAAAGCGGAAACCGTCAACTTTTCAGTTATCTTTTGAGTATTTTTATATAAAAGGAGAGTGAAAGGATACAAAAATTAATAAATTAAACATAGTTCTTTCTAGAATAGACTCATTCAAAATATTTCAACTATCGTATGCCTTAAACGATCTTATATATAACAATCAATGAATACTTATTTTGCAGCTGTCATTAATCTTACAACCGTCCTGACGTTTATATAATTTCGATTTCTAAATAAACTTAATTTGATTCAACAAAATTAACTTTTTATAAAGAAATTTAAAGCAGTAATTTTTTGTATGATTTACGTTTTACTTTAAATTGAACAACAGCAATAAAACATCGGCAAAGAACTAATTATTTTGAAACAACATATATATTTTTTTATTTCTCCATTTTCTACACGGCACACCATAATTATTTGCATAATTTACCGAGAATGGGAGTCCATTTTGTAATCCAAGTCCGATAACTCATGTAACGCTGTTTAATTTTTGCTAGATGTAAATTTCCCCTTATAATTTGTTGCGTAAACGGCCTCTAGTAAGAAAACCATGGTGGAACGCCATTTGAATATATGTTATTACATGATAGAAACACAGGATCGGAATTACATATTTTTTTTCCCTAAAATGTTACCTACAGTTCACCGCGTGGAAATTAGATTGGAATTTGTTGTTAAACTACAGAAAATACTACATTAAAAATGTCGAGGACAAACTGAAAAGTTGACAGATGTTGTTATGCAGCTTCTGAATCTTCTTCGTTATATCGAAGACATTAGATTCAATTCCAAGGCAAACTGGTAGCCAAAAATCATAAATTTATAATCAGGAATCATTTCCATGAACAATAAAGCAACAGTAAAATTGCTGATAGGTGTAGATTGGAGGGGCTGTGCCCAATTCCGTATAAACCTACCTGCGAACATCAGATACCTTATAAAGTAAATGCTCTGCCGTTTCATCATCTTCCAGATCTTCTGGATCTTTCGACAGTCCAATTGACAAGTAAGACAGCGAAGGTCATGCTTGGAGGCATTCTTCGAAAGATGTACAGCCCCTAACAAATTTGTTACCGTTTGGAAGCTTTCAATACTCAACAAATTGTTATCGTCTTATAAAAGTTATTTTAACAACCACTAGATAGCGTTGTTTGAATTTGAAGTAGAAAAAAATGGTTAGATGCAGTTAGATAAGTAGTTTCTGGGATGCGAGGCGCTTGAAGTCCATCCCTGATGACCAGTATAAAGAAAATCATCGTGGAACACCATTCGAGTTCATGTTATTACACGAAATAAGCGTGAGATCTGATATGTTCGTCTGTAATATAGTGTTTATGGTAGTGAGTGTGGTTGGTTCGTATATAATTTGTTAGAAATGAAAGCTTAAATTTATCATCGAGCTGACGGGGGGGCTAGCAATGCTTCCGCCTGTGATCTCATATTGTATGCAAATCATACTAATATGCATGCGGAACTCTAATTAATTCAAAATTTGTGTTCTACTTCGTTTGTTCCACAATTAATTCAACATTTAGCTGTTACGTTTTGTTTCGAGGATTTTTTTAAATAAACATTTTCATCAAAAAATTGCGTTCTGTACAGTTTTATTATGTAGGTACAAAATAAAAACTATACAATAATTTAAATATCAATCTAAAATTTTAGAAACATACTTCTGAAGGATCAATTTATGACGGCAAAAATTGACAATAAAATAACTGCAATATTTTGAATATGAAGATGATCAAAATGGGGTTCATTCAGAAGGTACGCTTACTTTAAAAAATTAATATTTAAATTTTTGTGGTGTAGAAATTGAATAGTGGGATTAGATCCATGATAATATTAATAATTTCTTATAAATATGGTATAAATTTAAAGTCGAAAAATATGTATGAATTAAAAAAATTATAGAGTCTACAATAATTGGAATATCAAGCTGAAATTTTAGATATACTTTTTCAAACAATTGGTTTATACATAACAAAATTTACAATATTCTAAATGTGAACATTTGGATAAAATCTTGTTTGAAAATAGACGAGTGATTTTGAGAAATCATACGAAAAAAAATACACAAATTGGAGAAACAGACAATTTTTTCCTGTAGAAAATTCTATGCTGAATCGAATACCGTAGACCAGATCATGCTGCAATTGAAGGTTATACAGTTATATCCAAAAGTATGTAGAGAAGTCAGATCGAGAGTCTTAACAATTTTAGATTATAATATTTTCGAAAATGTTCAAATTTGCAATGACCAACCAAGTTTGGGCAGTTGAAGAAGGATCATTGATGGATTAAAAGCAAAAAACTACATAGAATGGTAAAAAATATATATATACAAATTTACTCTCAGTTTCATGTAGATCTTTGTTACTACTTTGTGTTATTATTTACTTATATTCGATTTATTTTTTCAAGATAAATTTTGACGTTCCTGAGGAACATTGCTCTGGCGATTAGTAAAACATTTCTTTTCGATTAACTAGTCGAGAAAAAAAAAACATAAATCAGTATAAGATGTTGCGTTGATATAAATAATGCAGTGGCATAATCATTTCATCTCCGTGCTCGGATGATATCCAGAATTCCATATGTTTTTGTATGTTTATAAAACATTTCAGCATTCAAACAAGCTCATGTTTGTGTTATATATTTTCTACTCTTGTGTATTTATACAGTTAATAACACGGATTATAATCGTTTTTCTTTGAATAAATACACTTTTCGATATAAAATTAATCGTTTGACATTATAATATATGAATTTACGTCATATCAAGGACGGAACATACGGAAATTCTTGAGGGTTTAAGTCGAAAAACTCATTTAATTATAAGAGTCTTTTATTATTTGCATATAGAGCTAGAAATAGTATATTATGTTACTAGGAGTAGAAGGCCAACATTATTGTTGAGCCCAGATTCTTGCACTGCCGAGGCGCTAGCCGAGGCTGTGCAAACTGGGCGAAACATATAATGGGCCTTCTGCTCCGAGTAACATATACTATTTTTTCTTCAAGCGTAATAATAATATGCATTTTATAAAAAATATAGAAGGCTTTGTTTATATCTCAACTATTTAATTAATACAAACGAAAAATTACATAAAGTGTTACCTATTTATTAACAGTAATATTAAATGTGCAGTTTTGTATACTGCAGTTGTTTAAATTTAAGCCACTGCCACCGCTTTCAGCTTCGACATTTACAATTTTGTCATTGGTATACATCATATTATTAGTAAGTTGATTGTCGATTATTATGTCAGCGATTCCAGAACTATTACTTGGTTGTTCTTGCCAATTAAGTATTTTTTGTGCAGTTTGTGTTTTACTGGAAATGGAATCCTCTAAGTACCCTTCAGCAACACTGGTGGATTTCCATCCACCATGCCGCTTTAAAGCGGTAATATCACCTCCGTTGTCAACTAAAATAGTTGCGGAAGTCCTCCGAAGGCAATGTCCTGTATATTCATGAGGATTTGTTAATTTCAAAAACGTAGCAACGTCTTTTGGTACGTTTGATATTTTGTGGATACCCATTACCACACGGTGACATTTACCATTCTGGTATTTAATAAAAAATCGCTGCAGGCCAATATCATCCGGACGAAGAGCCGTATACTGTCTTACCAAATTCAAATAAAAATCGCCAATTATAGTAAACGACCGTTGTTTTTTGTTTTTTGTGTTTATGATTTTAACCAAAATTAAATTTCCCAAATCTTGGATTTCGCTAGACTTTAAATTAACAAGTTCATCGCATCTAAGGGCTCCTGTGACTCCAAATATTAATATAACCTAAAACAAACGTTGAAATAAATAAAAAAAAAAGCTGGTAGCACCGGGATTAGAACCGCTGACCTTTGCGACCGAAGACAAAAGCTCTGCCACTGAGCTACCGTCATTAAATGTTATAAGTAGGAAATGAGGTAATATTTGCTGTCAAGTTAAATATTGATCTGCTAGTAGATATCACTGTCAACGGTTTAATAAACGTAATAATGATTAAAAAGAAATAAGAAAGTACCTACCTTTGTTGCTAAATAAACATTATTTGGTGCATCCTTGAGAAATTTATCAAATTGATCTTGTGTTAATACTTTTGATTTTTTCGGTGTATAATTTTCCCCTTGGCGCTTTATAAATGCAATTAATTTGCTATATTTTTCTATTTTAACATTATGTTTAATGTTTAATTGACTTTTAATCATTGAATACTTTGCCCATAGAGTAGAACTTTTAAACTTTCTGGACAAATTCGTGAAGTATGCAAGCATAACGTTTTCCGTGTATTGCTGTACATTATATTCATTGCACCATTTTAGAAATTTTTCGTATGCAAAATCATACAGTTTACGCGACTTCGTTGGAATTAGAGTTTCAATACTGGAATTAGCTATTTCAACTAATTCCGGAGGCGTACATTGCAATTCTTGAGACATTTTTCACAAAATTTTCAAAACAGACAAACGTCAAATTAAATAAGTTTAAAAATGACAGTTCCTACCTACTTGATTACAACGCCCCATTATTTTATTAGTACAATAATGAAAATTAATTTTTGTACTAGTAAAATAATGGGATATTTCTACGGTCTGTGTTGCAAAAAGTAATATAGTTATTATTATACGCTTGAAGGAAAAAACACTTTTGTATTCTCCACGAAGAGAAATTCATTTTTACATCCTTTAGAACCAATTCTGGATGTAATTATTGCACTCTCTTCTACTGACTGGAACCTTTGACCATGCAGTTTATTCTTAATTTTTGGAAAAGTAAGGAAGTCGTTAGAATCTAGGTCGGGATTATATGGAGGATGGTGCAACAATTCAATGTTTTCCTGCTCTAAAACTGAATTATTTTTGAGTTGTTTGGAAACTTGCATTGTCTTGTTGGAAAATAATTCGTCGTTGTAGGTTGGTGTTTCGAAACTCAGCATTTACCTTCGGCAAATAAATCGATATGTACTTGACACGCTTTTCAGCCTAATGTCTTTTTGGAAACACTTCGAGAACGAACTTTCGTCGATTTTGGTTCATTTGGGCCAACTGACGATTATCTTTTGGTTCGTAAGATTAAATCCAAGATTCATCACCACTGACAACACCACGAAACTCATGTTATTTGAAAAAAATGCCACAATACGCCTCTGTATCTTGTAATAATGGATGGTGGGTGTCAAAAAAAATCATCTTTGATCTATATTATTTAGGTGAATAGTCGAGGTTCAGTCGAGAATATGTTTATTTATGAATTAGAGAGTAGATCGTCAAATTAGTGGGAAGAGTATAAACAACTCTCATTTCGATTAAATAGTCTACTATGAATTAGACGTACAGCAAAGATATTTACTTGTATACAATTGTACAACGTTAAAAGTCAATGTATGACCTATTTATACATTAAGGAACATCCATAAATTATACGTCACACTTTAAAGGGGCGGGGGTATCACCGGAATGTGTGATTGTGTGACAAGGGGCAGGGGTGTTAAAAGCTCTGTGAAATCAAATGTAAAATTGAATATATTAGAACTTTTGTATGGTTAATTAATATAATTGGTCGTTTGTTATCTAAAATATTTGACTTTATGTTGATTTTATTACAAGTATAAAATTGAAAATTGTGTGACGTTATATCAGGTGCGAGGGGGTTCTAAAAAGTTCTAAAACTCCTGTGACGTAATTTATGAATGGCCCCCTAATTCGCCTTCTGTTTTGTAACGAAGTTAGTTCGTCAATTAACAATGCTAATTTTAAAACATTTGTTAAGATAAAAAAGCTTAAATTAATCATAAAATTCACTTAGATCGATCAGCTTGTCACCAGCAACAACTTATTTTTAATTCAACGACAATAGCAAGCAAATTAAGCAGGTGCAAATTTCACACAGGATAAGATAAACTTCCTTGTTTTTATTTCGAATTTATTTGAAATCCATTTTTTCTTTTTGAAAATATTATTTAACTGTTACAAAATTTCAAATATTACCCGGAGTAATTCTACTAGGGATTGTACAGAGAACACAGGAGCAAAATTATACAAGAAGCAACAAGTTTTAAGGCAGTTCTGATTACCACATTTCAATGTGTAAAGGAAAATTATTATAGAAGGCACTGAAGAAATTAGAAAGTTGGACAGATTAGCTGTCAGAGTTAGAGCTGGTGAATGTGCCAGAGCAACGTGATTGAGAAGGAATGAGCCGAAGCTCTGTAACATACATGTCAGCTCCTATAGGCTTTTATTCCAACATATATGAAGTTAGTAAGAAAATCCGACAACCAAAAACTTTACACATCCTTAACAGTGATTATTTCTTGAGCTGCTGGTCGATTGTAATAAATGTGAAGATGCAAAGAAAGAGTTTCTCTCGGAGATGCTGAATAGGATTGAGATCAGAGCTGTGATTTGGCTAAAACATTCGTTCACAACTGCCCTTGAAAGGTTTCTTTTAACTTATTCAACAACAAAGATAATAACGTGAATACAAAATCAAAATGTTTTCACTCTCTATTGTGGTTGCTTCATTCTTCAGGGTGTTAAAATTTCAAAATCAGTTATTTCCATTATTATTTTTGTTATTTTTGTATGAAAATTATAAATTGGATATACACACGACTAAAATTCATTGTTTTTGCATATATATGAAAGAAATAAAAGACGTGTGCATTGTTAAACTGCACCTAATTATTCTACATTCTTTTATCGTTTTCGTACATCTGAGCTGTCAAAACAAACCATCATGCTCGAGCCGTGGCTAGGCTACGAGCGCTTTATTAAAACTCAGTATTATTAAGTAGATGTCAGTAATAAAAGATAGCATACTCAACAGCTGCTGAAATTATTCGTTTGAGAAACGAGTCTATGCTTTTCGTTGATAACAATCTAAGTTGTAATCCGTAATGTTAATGACGTACTCCCACACAAAATGCAGGGGCTGCCCTTCCGGTCTACCGCCATCTTTTATTAAATTGATTAACGGTATTATTATTATTTACTGATTATATTAAAAATTCTTCTCCACGCCCTGTGTAGTTGGAAATATACTTTTAAAGCTTTTGGGTGGCGAATTCACTTGAAAATCTCTATGAAAACACAAAGAGATCGGAAATAAGTTTAAATGGAACGCGGAGGTGTATAATATGCTCGAGTTTTTGAAGGGATAATGCGGATTATCTAGAGCTTCTTTAGGAATGTGTGAATCATGTAGTGAGAGCTTTGCCATTTGTATTCGCTAATGGGTGCACATAAGGGTAGCAACGTCCACTCCAACCAAATCCTATTTATTCACCGGCCGCAGCTAGGAAATTAGGAAAAACCCGACGATAGCGATGGTGGAAATCAACGTATATATATAGTCTGCTTTCTTAATTCAGATTCAGGCAGTGGTGTAGGGGTAGTTTACTGACAAAAGGAAGTTTGTTACTCACTGGACACCTGGAGAATGGAAATAAGGAACCTGTAATCTGTTGTTTTAGTTTATTGAATTGACAAGAAAATCCTTGGTATTTCTAGAAACCTTATTAATTATTTTTGGTCCACCCTGGTGGGGGGCATTTAAAATCTTCTGGAAAGAATACTGAGGAAGATAATAAGTACAAGGGAAAGTACTTTTATAATAGCATAACAGCTCAGGACTAATTAAAGGGAGAATGGAAAGAATCAAATTAAACTTTAAGGATCAATCCATATCACTCTCTAAAAGGATATTACACACACCTTTCGAAGTCTATGTTTATAGTAAAATTAAAATATTCAATAATTAAGATCACTTAAGAATAACCACCACTCGAAATGTATCCATAGTGACCTCCCGCGGTTCTTATACGTAACCCTGTTCCGGTGTACACTGAACCGGATGTCAGGGTTTGAAGAAATCCTAATCATGCCTCCTATAGGGAGGCCATAACGCCTCGAGAACGATTTACGTTTACATTTGCATGTATAGTTCGATTAGCATAAGTCATAATGCGACCACGTTTGAGTTCAAATCAGGCACCTGCTTCAGTAACATTATAAGGACCGGTTCTCCTTTTTTTCCTTTTTAAAACTTTAGTTATTATTGAATAATATCACTACTATTCAGGGTGTCGTGCCACAAGATGGTATGATGAAAAGGTATAACTTTTCAAAGAAATTCGTTACGGAATTGAAAAGGAATGAGATCCAAATACCACTACAAGACTTGGAAAGAATTCCATTCAATGGTACACAGTTGGTTCAAAAGCAACAGAAGGAACTGGGATAGGAGTGTACGGGCCAGGAACCAAACACTTTGAAAGCTTGAGAAAAACCCCTAGTATATTTCAAGCAAAAATTCACGCCATAGAAAAGTGTGCCCAGTTCAAAAAAGATCAGATTATTGAGTGGTATATGAGAGTTAAAAGGATCTGCGTTGTAGTGAGCCTAAGAAATGAAGGACTGTAGGCTGATCTTTTATTGGCTTCAACAATTAGCAGAGAAAAGTGGAGAAGTTGAAGTGTTTTTGAAAGCATGTAATCTAGTGCTGTGATTATCAACTCATGCTACAAATTCTAAGGGTTGACAGATCATGAAAAATGAGAAATGTGATGAAAAAGACTTGGATGGATGTAAAAGAGAAAGTGTAATAACAGGGATAATTGAAGGAGTATATTACTGTATATATTTTATCAGTTGTTTTAACGATGCCGATGTTTTGAAGGCGGTCCTGATAACCGTTCGGTGGGTGGGAAACCGCCCGCTGTATACATTACATCGTTTAAAAACCAAATGCACAGCCTTGAGGTACAGGTGGAATGATGCGGCCGGTTAAAAAAGAATTAGCACTTTATCATTTTCGGGTGAGAAGCACCTTACTTCTACCCGCCCACGCCTAGGGTATATTGTCCAGTGTAGATTCGTGTGTCCACTAATTAAATATTGAAGTAGAGAGAATATTTAACAATAAAAAACATAAACTCAAAAAAGTTACATTATTTTTATGGTTCCCGATTGATTCAGAAGGAAATTTTAGGACAAAAATTTGACCCAACTTCAAAATTGATCATTTTCCATGCTATATGCTTATAGGGTGGAAATTAAGAGAAAACATTGTCCAGGAGGTACTGAAAATTTCGAAAATATGTTTTTTTAATGGGATATTGGCTGGTTTTCCGAAAAGATGGCTATAAAATGGAGTTTGGAAAATTTTGAAAATTACTCAAATAAAAATAGACAGTAAATCTGTGTTTTACACATAACTAAAGATCATGTAGCGTTTTTGGACCAGTATTTCTCCTCGGAAGGCTTCACTTAAATACTCTCAAGATCTCCCATTAACCCCATTTATTAAAATCTATTAAATGATTAGTACTTTCAATACACCATATTCTAACTTTTTATATATTTTCATCCACTGCAAATATTTTCTATTATAGGGATGTCAAATTTAAAGCTTGTATAAGGTTTTTAAATCATACTATACGTCCAATAATTCTTGAACTCTCAGTAATAATACATCAATCTGTCCATAAACTGATATGTGGCTCTACTGAAATGACTAATGGGTCATTTATCAAAGATATATGCTCCCCTAGATACTTGATACTAGTCATCAAAGTTATTGATATATTGATTACTTTACAACGTGTAGAATATCGAAAGGGGAGTTTTGAAATATTTGAAGAATTATTAGTTTGTTAGTGAAATATATTATTTCAAGCAGGAAACCCACTTGAGGGTTCAGTATAATTAAATACTTTCTATTATTTTAATTTGTAGATCGTTTTTGACATTTTTTTGTCATTGGATTTTCCAGTACCACATTCTAGCTTGAACTTAGAGCTACTACAAAGAAATACTCATAAATCTGTCAAGGAAATATAGGGATTGAGCCACGCTGACCTTCTAAATAGCTTGTATTAATACCGAGTGCGAGTAGGTACATTATGTGATTGTAGTGTTCGCTAAATTCCAATACTAAAATGCAGATAAAGTTCAAGACTCTCAACGACGTGAAATTGTTCAGTAATATTTCATCAACTCGCCTAGTGACAGGTCAGGACCCTCTAAGGTAGTGGATTTTCTCCTGCAAAACACCGCAGAACAACCCGATCTCAAACTAATTAAAGTTCTGGCTCGCTCGTGGTGCATAACCGACGAAGCAAACATATAAATTACTTTTAATTACAACAATTTTATAATTTGTACTTTCCGAGTCTTGATTAATTAACTTAAAAGATTAATGGCTACCGTAAATTATTAAGCGCATACCGGGAAATAAATAACTTTTTGAATATACTCGTATTGTTTCCTTTATTACGACTATCTTTTCTTGTTTATTTTTTTGACAATCTCAAAGAAAGATTACCTTGTATCTACCTGATAAGTATTTCTGAAAGTATGAAAATTTATAAGAATTTCCAGAAGAAAAAATAAGCTGTTCCAAAAGTGTAACCGCTCAAAAAAAATTCTGAATATTCGGGACCCCATAGGTCTTTTTAGGTTTTTTGGTATTCGGTGTTTAAGTTTAAGTTTAAGTGCACCGCCAAGATCTACAGCATTGAAGATGGGCCCGAACGGATAATTTCAAGGAAGAATTTGGAACATAATCATCAGAGTGACGAGAAGAAAATTCAAAAGCATATTGTGAGCGTTTCTTGTAAAGCGACAGAAGATATTTCTGTAAAGCCAGCAAAAATATACCGTGGCATTTTAAAAAACATTTCGGATGTTCATCTTGCCGTTTCTGATGTGAATTGTATCAAAAGGAATATTTACAATGCCCGACGCCGAGAATATCCACCGCTACCGAAATCTATTATGGACACCCATTCTGCTTTGGAGTCAAAAATTTGGAACACAAATTGTGGTGAAAACTTTGTGTTATTAAACAACAGCAGTGACAACATTATAATATTTCCGTGTGTAACCTATTTAAAGTTTTTTTAAACTTCTGTGACATTATTGGAACATTTTCATACTGTACTCGCTATTTTAAGCAACTGTTTACAACTCATGGCTATACAAAAATGGCCACTATTTACCTTTGTTGTTTTGTTTAGTTAAAGATAAAACATGCGACTCCTACAAAAAATATTTAAAATTTATTGTAGATATATGTGCACAAAATGACTTAGTTTTTAGGCCAAGCAAAATAGCTATTGATTTCGAACAAGCTATCCACTCAGCCGTAAATAGCATATGGCCCGATATAAAAATAATTGGATGTCGTTTTCACTTAAGCCAATCATGGTGGCGCAAGATTCAAGAACTAGGTTTGGCAAAAGAGTACAAAGATAACGATTCCGAGATAGGAAAGTTTTTAAAATATACTTTTGGTCTTCAGTATCTTACACCCGCCGAAGTAGGAGATTGCCTTGTTTTTGACTTGAGAGAAATACAACCACCAGACAGTAGGGTTACCCAATATGTCGACTATTTAGTAAATGTGTATGTGTCAGAAAGTGCCCTTTTTCCTCCTGAAATTTGGGCATCTGCTTCACCTAGTATGTGTCGGACAACCAATGCATGTGAATCCTTTCACGCTCATTTTAATGATAATTTTTATAGTAATCACCCATCATTTTACATATTTCTGGAAACATTGTTACAATTTCAAATAGATACTTATATTAAAATAAATAGCATTGATACTGTTAAGCTTCCAAATACTCGAACCCGGAATCAATTTAATTTCTTAGATATAAAATTAAATCTGTATTATAAAACAAAAAGTATAGCGAGATTGCAATTTGTAAAACAAGTATGTCATTATTTTGGAAATGTTTGAGCACATAATATGTACATTTAGTGTAAATATTGTTTTAGATTTTATTATAGCGCTTATAGTATACTCGTAGTATAGATAAGTAATGCAGTATAAATAATCTACGGTTTGTTTCAAGTTTAACTCAGTAGGTTTTCATAAATTTTGCCGCTGCAATTTACAGGTAAGATTAACGCTTTTTGTTGGCCGTGCGTTGCAATTTACATAGTTACTACGAACCCATACATGACCATTCGCTGCAATTTACATGTAAGGATTATAGAAACTCTGACCGCCGCTGCAATTTACAATCGCCGGTCTTATCAGAAGGTTTTAAGTATATGATTAAAGATGAAATTATGTTACTCACTTTTTCAATCTTCGGAATGTTTAAAATCACCATGTATTGCAGTGTAATCACTTGTATCATCTCCATCACCTGCAAATTCTTCCAGTGACTCTGTAACATTGAAAACAACAAGATTATCATCTTGAATTAAAGTTAGAGGTCTATAATAATCCTCAATAAGTCACAGCTCCCTTGTTTTCCCTAAACTATATTCCTCAAATGCTTTTCACTTATTGCAGCTTACCACCCTGCATCCTACACCTTTCGAGATTTAAGAACCCAAAAATCCTCGGATAGGTTAGGGAGTTGTTGCTTCTTGGTAGAAAGGCGTCATGACACGAAGCTAAGTCTGACCGAAACGTCGCTAGCATCAAATAAATTCAGCTAATTTGGTCTGACCTTCTTCAATATAGTTTTGACTAGCTAGTGCCTAGCTCCTAACATGCCTTTAAATCCTTTCTTTTCCCTTAATCTAAAAATTACCCAGAGTAAAATATGCTTTGTCGCTCATAACAATAATTCTGTCGTTTCAGAATTGATGTGATTCAATTGTCGACAAAATCCGTCTTTTTCGTTTTCGAAAAATTCTATACTGTTTCTTTTCAAGGTTCTAAAAATGGTGTCCAAGCACACGCGATACTGCTGAGAGATTCTCCAACTCTAATTTTCCCAAAATATATATAAATATGATACAGGACAATTAATTCTATTAAACAGTATTGAGTTAATCATAAGGTATACTCGAATAAAGCCAGCATATACTGACCAAAAACATTTTATATACATGTAGATATAAAATATATAATATACTAAAATGAGTGAAGAAATATTTACGATTATTTTTGTTAATTTCTTGGGAAATCAAACTACAACCTGTTTTATATTTTTACTTAGACGTTTCGGTAGCGTCCCAGCAACCGTTATCAAGAATAATTTGGCTTTTGGAATATTCTGATCCCTATCTGATAATACGAAAAAATATATACTGAAACTACTGATCCAAAAATATTTTTTTAATCAGTCGCTAAGGCCGGTGATTTTTCTTAAATAAACAATTTTTAAGGGTTTTCAAACCTCTTTGCGATTCACAACCAGTTTAAGTTGAAGCGAATTCTTTTGGGTAATTCAGAAACGTTACATCTGCAAATTGATCCTAACTCGTCTCAAGGAGTTAGGATGCCTCATTTGGAGAAGTTTTCATAGGTTTTACTTACTTCCCACAATATAAATTTAAGCAATTAGGAATTGAAATTATTTTTTTGAGCAGCCAAAATTCAAAAACTTTATTTTTAATGAATGTGTATCTCCCAAAATAAATTTATATGTTATTTAAAATAGTATCTAACCGTTACCAATTGTAACATTTGCCGTTACCAAGAAAGTAATCATTCTTCTGTTGTTTGAGAAAGTCACATTCTTATAGTAAGTTATGATTCGTGTAGGACATATTAATACACCTGATTCTCGATTGTATTTATATACAAAATCACATACCAGTGCTTCCGATATTTGTTGTAAGTAAATGTAAATATCATGTCATAGTTAACGACACGTCTTGCTTGGTTGAACGGAATATGGACATTTCTAATAATTGCTCTAATATGCAAAATATACATGGGAACTTTACTTAATGTTCTATTCTATGTTAAATCTTTGTTTATTATTACTTTTTAAGTTTATTTGTTTACTTTGAAGAATTAGGATAATATATTATGTTCGTCGAAGCAGGTGAAGGTTTTAATTTCGTAAAATTACAATGGATGAAGACATTAGTTCCTGGAATAATTATTATTATAGACTGGACTTTCATAAAACATGAAAATCCACTTTTTACTCATACGTTTGATGATTAAATTCGAATTTGATTAAAGTTTTTTTATTCCGTTCGTAAACTGATGAATTATTTATATTTTTAAATATAAAATTCCAATTTAAAATTGTAAACAATCATAAAGAAAGTATGTACAGAACATTCTTTACAGGTAAATTAAATTTGAAATACTCGATCAGTTCGTGTCTCTCACAGTCTTACTTCGCCTCTTATTATTGAAAACGTAAATATTAAATTACCAAATTGAAATTTATCTTCATTGTCGTTTGCTATAAGCCATAGCAATCTTGGATAATGGGCTGATGCTGTTACATCCATAGCACCAATCTATATGGACCGGGCTTCTATATTATTAGAGTTTTCATGAAAAAAACGACTTAGGTCTGGTTCTATCACCTCTGGTAAAAAATGAGAGTTTGTCAACCACTGGTCAGGTTAGGAAAAAATGTGTTCTATCATCATTATAACTAGTGGTTACTTAACATCGATAGTACTATCCATTATGAAAATATTGTACAAAATTTGACTTTTCCGCCTAAAAGTTTGGTTATATGTCATATACACAAAGCACCTTGTTTTGTCAGATTGTTTTTATTCAATTGGAAGACAAAGTAAAACACGACGTGAAAGAACAAAAACTAAAAGAGGGAAAAGAAAAAAGTGAAATTCCGAAATTGATAATCTCTTGGTTACCAAAAAATATTACAAAATAGTTGAAAATAAAAGCACATGCTGTAACCTGGAAGGCAAAGCAGCAATTTTGGGATAAAATTACCGATGAGCTAAACAGTTCCGACATTTATGGCAGAAGGTCAGCGACACAATAAAATTTGCACAGTTTCTTTCTCCAGAAGAAATCTCATAAAAAGCTGATCGTCACTGAGAATTTCATAGTTATTTACCCTTTTTTGGATTAATTTTGATCTCTGACTCATCTGAGCCATCAAGTCCGAGACCACCATTATTTCTATTATTTCTATATTAAGCGCTAACAATTTTTATTTACAAATAAAATATTTGTAATATAAATGGAGATGTGCTGTGACAAAAACTACTATCTATTTACAATTGTCAAGATTGTAAAGTCAAATGTCACCAAAATTAAGTTAACCAGTGGTTACAGTCTCAACAGGAACTCAAAGTACCTGTTACTTTATCCTTTGGTCAAATAACTTTAGCCTATGGTTAAAAAGAAGCAAGTGGTCATAGAATATATAGCAAACCTCTTGTCAGATCTTGTTAAACATAACTAGAATTCTTAACAAGAGGTGGTAGAACCGACCCTTATTCGACTATAAAAACCCTGGAAAACAATACAATACAGTACAGTCGAATTATTAGACAAAAATTGCTTTTTGAGTAGATTATGTTGAAAGAAGGCCAAAAGATAGATAGTAGTAGGGAGACCACAAAAAAAAATAGAGCACAGATAGAAAGGTTTGGTATAAATAATTAAACAGGACCTGGACCTGATGAAAAGAGAAGAAAAAGACAGTGTATCAAAAACTGCAGTAAGGAGGTGAATACCTTGGTGAATTGAAACACTGATGTACCTAAGTAAGAACAAAGGAAATTCATCGGAGTCGATGATCAACGGCTGAACTTAATTAAAAGTCAAGTGAAGAAAGTAGAGGATTAGAGTATCTGGGGCTAGAGGATAGATTCTTCCTCAAAGGACGTAGTGAAGAGACTGTTGAGCCTGATACGGACTTGAAACCTCGACTGTGGTTAAGCAAATTTGGAAGGAGTTCCCGTGGAAGGGTAGCTGTGAGGATAACCAAAAAATAACTGGTGGTCAAGGAACAGAGAACAAAAAAGACTTCATTGTCTTACTTCAATTGTAAAAGTCTCATCTATTCAATTATTTAGTTATGCATCAAATTCAACTCGTAACAATTCCTAAGAAAGTTTAGATCTCTCTATAAGTCAATTACTGATCTTGCAATATTATTTTCTGATTAAAAAACTATACAGTGTAAAATTTATAAAAAAAAAGTTTGGTAATATGGAATTTTTCTCTTTAGAAAACTCATTGAGTCGGTACATTCCTGTAAACTGACTTGGCTGAGGACGCGAATTAATTAATTGGCTCGCAAAATAAAGACCATAAATTCTCATAGCGTCGCAAATTATGGGAGAGATAGGGAATGTCACGAAATAAAATAACCATATCTACCGCCCGCCCCGTATACGCTCTTCTTCTAGTCTACCTCCGTTGGCTGGAAGCAGTTTCGGCTTTGTCTTGAATTTTAATAGGGATTTTCTTTGTTTCTATATAATGATTAACTAATACTGGAACAAAAATTTGCAGTAATCGACAATTTATTGGCAATGAATCACTTTTAAAGATCTATCGAAAGAAAGTCAAAAAAGGGTAGTTGTACCATCATTAAGAAAAATTATGGTTTTGTCGAGAATAACAGTTTTCTGAACGTTTAAATTAAATTTTAACAAGATGCATGCTTGTATCATTCATAATGCTACAAATAAAATGATCAAAGATCGCCCGGATATAAATATTCTCGCTTTCATGTTGTACGATTTCAGTTTTGATATAAAACCCAATGTATCACCGCCAGAGCAGGTCCATTTTCTCTTAATTTATTAATGAACATCATGAACTGTATGAACGGCCAATATTTCTATCTGCGGCATTTCTAGATACATCCAGATGGAATCATTCAAGCGCGCAGTTACTGAACATTTCAAAATTTCTAAATCCTCCATACACTAAGAAAAAATAAATAGTTAGTTTTATCAAGATTAACATGCTGCGAACAATGTTGGTGCGATGATGCCAAATTAACTGGTGAATCAACCATCATTTGGTCGATTTGTCTTGTCAGATGCGCACTCCAATTTCTTTGAGGTTTTTTCCCTTCATTTATATTTGTTAAAAAATCATTCAGAGATTGCAAAAATGTCGTCTACATATCTCCACCAGACAATTGGTTTTAATTTTTGATTATTTACTATTTTGGCTTCAAAATGTTCCATGTAAATATTCGATAGAATTGGTGAGAGGCAAGAGCCCATGGCAAGACCAAAATTCTGTTAATAAAAATCATTATTGAATAAAAATATGTTTTTGTTATACATAATTTTAATAATTCTATTATTGCTGTTACACTCAATTTGGTCCTTTCTGTAAGGGTCTGATCAATTTCTAACTTTGATTTGACAAGTTCTATTGTTTTCTCTACACATCTCCTAACTATCTTCGTTCAGCCAATAATTCATGGTTCATCTTTTAAATTTCTTGAACTGCCTAATCTTTTGGTAGTACCGGCAACGCAGCTAGCTTGAACATTTCAAATCTTTTCATGCATTTTAAATTATCCCATCAAGAGTATAGAATCTAGTTCAATTTTCTGAGTGTAAAAGTTGGTAGATATTCAAGTGAGGTTTCAAAACATTTTAAAATTTCAGAATATTCTCCGCTTTAACATTTTCTATATTTGCCGAGGGTAAGTAAAAGCACAACGATTGAGTTTTCAGCATGAAACTACCCTTGAGAGTTGTAACCTACTTATACCCGATACCACGTATGATTCGACTTTCTTGATATAGAAATTGATACGTTTATTAAAGTAAATCCTACATTTCACGATACTAATGGTTATTAGCCTGTAAAAAAATTAATTTTTAGTCATTAAAATATAAAATCGTGGTGTGTAGTTGAAACTGTTAAATACAAAATCAAAGTTAATTTTCAAGATGTATCTCTTTGCGTAGTTGTAGTTGTTGGGCGAATGTGACCTCAAAGTGATTAATATGTTATTCCCGCTTGTTGAAGATTAAAGCTATTCAAACATGAATGAAGTTTGATATTAGTGTCGGCAACCGAATATCACACATTTTCGTATAAGTTCTCGATTACTTAGCAAGTCTAGATTTATACTGGGAACGTAAAATGAATGAGAAGATGATGCTTGCACAACTGAAACTTTGAATAATTCACCGAACTCTGCTTTCAACCCAAGAACTAATTCATCAGTTGATTAATATGTGGAGGCAGTGAATTAGTTATGCATTTATAGACTAGGTCGATTCGTCTAACTATAGAAAGTTGATATTTTTTGAAAATTATCGTCCTTAAAGTGAAGTTTAAGATGTAGTGGATCGCCAAGGATCTTCTAGGATTAGTGGACGAGTAAAAAACCGAAAAATATTTTGTGAATTACACCAATATAACTCAAAGTGTTTTCATTTCATAAATCCAATCGATTCAGAAGATAATTTTACATATAGTAGTGAATTTTGAATCGTTAATCTCAATCATTAAAAGATCCACGGGAGAAATATTCGCATACCTACACCTTTGTTTCAAATTTAAAATTTAAAAAAAATTGCAATCCTAAAAATACGTAAAATAGGTCTCTTTGGAGTTTGGTCGACTTAGCTTTTTGATAAAACTATATTATAGGATCAAGATGGAGAAAAAAATTAAAAATAATTATTAGAAAAACGAAGAATTGGGAAAGTGGTTGTGAGATACTCCAACAAAAGATGCAACAAAAAAAGCATAGAAGATGAAGTTTGAGATTATTAAAATCTACAAAAGAGTTCACATTTAAAAACCCACAAATGAGTTTATAGTAAATTCCTAACCAAACCTCTCAGGATATTACAGATTTTTCAAATCTAATTGTATTTACCAAAAAAAAAACCATATTTGTTAAGGGTTGTATTGTACTCCTGGTCTATATAAAACGAATACATCTATTTGCCGCTTTTCAGCGCAAGCAGAATTTCAGTACACATAATAATTTGTCGAAATTATTCCCGCTGAATATGCCCCTAATGATTGCCAGACGGAAGTGATGTTCATTTGCAAATGACTTCATCTTGAAGGGTATTAAGAGCCCATCAATTCGAGCAATCTTTTTATTAAGGTTGCCTCGCGTTCTGTTCTTTTCGGCCCTCGATCGACACAATATGAACTTGAGAGTATAATTTTGATAGACGTCGAGGGATGAGATGATGTTGAATTACAGTAGCGTACTAATTTTGATAAAAATCCACAAAATTTACATAAGAATAAAAAAATTTACCAGAAAGTAGTGGAAATAATTACTTAAACTTATACATACTGTTGATATTAGTTGCTATTTCCCTTTAAAACGACAGATATATCAAATGTTATATCCTAATTTTGGAATAAATCTACACTTTTTCTCCTTCAACTACGTTTTTTCAATATTTCTTCTGTTTTTATTTAAGTTTTTGGAAATTGCTAGCAAATTTTGTGAAAAAAACTTTAGCTACGCCACTGTTTACTATAAGGAATTCTCCCATCTATTTCTGCATAATTAAACAGCTTCTATTAGTCAGCAACTGGTCAGTTTGTTTAATCTTTTAATTAGTTTTTTATCCTTCTGAAAAATAGATTCCAAAACAAAAAAAAATGATCCTACAGGCACAACATGTAACAGATTTTATTATAAAATAATTTTTTCTCTAAAACCTAACCTCAAAACATATTATTGATTGACGTTTTCATATTATCTCAAGTATTTCCGAGTGTTAAATATTTATTCGGGGTGAAAACGTTAATTAACCCTCCATCCCTAATTTATATTATGCCCTGTCACCAGAACCATCATCTCTAGAAATAAACTTAACAAATACAGCAGCCGAATGTATGCGTCAACCTCGGGGTGAACGCCTGACCCCACAGTTATTTCTCTTTAATATTTCAGCACTAGGAAATACTCCAACTTGATGAGTTTAGTATTTTGACTAATAGTATTTGCGACAGAAACGAAGTGTTTAATGCTTCCTGGCGGTAGCTGAAAAAGTTTAAATAGAATACTACGTTTCTTTTGTTCATTTAAAATATACATTTTATTTTTTATATTTAGTTATATATACTGTGTTAATTTGAAAAGGACCCACCCTTATTTCAGAAACACGACATAGAAAGAAATGCAAACTTTCAACTTGAGGGGGACAAGGCCGTACCCGGGAAAACATTTCGGGGGGGGGGGGGGGTCTTTCAAAATTTAAGTGTAAAATGACGCATTTTTAGGCCGTTTTTAACTCTTCCTTAACCAGAGTTTAGAGGAAAAAAACTATGGTTTGACTCAAGAATTTTGAGTAAAAAACAAGGATTTTCAAGCCACTAGAATGTTTTTCCATCAACATATTATATCTGATCCTTTGACCATAATAATAAGAGCGTTGAAAGCTATTACTTTTTAATTTCAAGTACGGAGATGCTTTCCAGTTGCCAGTTCAATGACATACTTTACTTACAGATAGCAAAATATCGAGAAAATATCTCTCTCTTTTTAATTCAGGAAAACTGGTGTTTAAATACTTATTTTTGGAAAATTTGGGGGGGGGGTGTCAACCCTTCTGCCCCCACCGGGTAGATTGACCAGAGAGCCTGCGCCGATAAGTAAGATGTATACCAAGCAATACAAAAAGTGACAAATCGACTACATAGTATTGATTTAAATTTAAAAAAAATGGGGTAGATACGGGAATGGACTGCATTTTCCGGTATAAACTTTTGTACGAAGAATCGTCCCCCTATCCCATTGCAATTTGACGTGTTTTCTTACATTTTGAAGAATCTGGGTTTCCGGGTAGTTTAAGTTTTGGTTGAAACACCCTATATATTTCTATTTAATGGAATACAATCCCTAGAAGGTGAGTATTTTTCAATTTCCTAAACCTTTTACCGAAACTAAACTCTACATAAATCTCTTTAAATTTCAAGATTTGTAGATGAAATATACTGGCAGCATCTGCTCCACCTGTTTTTTTCTCATAAGCGCTCACCTCAAATCTGGCTTTTCCAATTTAGTAATTTATAAGGTAAACAAGGAAAAGAAAACAAGCGTTACGTGAGTATAATGTTGACGTTTTCTGAAAATTATTGATATACCCCGTAAACATACCCCGGTAGTTAATCAAACTGGCATGAAACACGTGCCCTTTAGGAATACTCCAAAAATAGCGAGACAGAACTGTTTTAGAAAGAAAGCACGCATATCCACATATGTGGAAAATCTACAGATTCTTCTTCCCACTAAACATAAAAACATAACTGAAATATAAATGTTATGTCACATTGTTACTTTGTGATGTTATACAGAGATATGCTTGATATTATAGATACATTGCATATATAGCACTTTGTGCCTCTTATAAATATTACAATGTAATGTTTAATGATAAACATTACATAAATGTAACATATTTAACGAAACTTCAATGTAATTTCATTACATATATTTAATGTGGCTCCAAAACATTTATTCAATAACATTCCTATAATGTTACATATTGGTACCCTTTTATATTTCAATTTTATTTCGCGGTTTACAGGGTGGAGCAGCATGGTATACCTTCATTTTTTTATATTTACACAATTCTGGAATTTCAATCCCATTTTTTGGAAATGTAGAAAGAGAAGGTATACCATGAGATACTTACCCTCTGCCACAGAAAAAAAATTATCGAACTAGTTGAATGATGATGTCCAAAATTTAAATGCTACTGGGATATTGAATAAAAAACTTTATCTGCATAAAATATATAATGTAACTTTAAAATTTCCATAAATAAATATAGAATATATTGAAATGAAGAAAACAAAAAATAGTATTTAAAAAAAGTAAACATAAAGATATATAAAACATGTAGTGTTGAACAAAAAATAACTTTTATCTCTATTACAAATCTTTCCTTTTCAGTCTCATCCACTCCATTACAATCAGTTCGAACTGTTTATCAGTAGTCGAGACATACACTTCTTTCGAAGATTCTGAAAAAAATATTATATGTACATATATGAGAGAGAGAGGTTGGAGAATAAATTAGTGGTGAGCACTTTAGTTTGAGTATGTCGACGAAAATTCTAAATCCGACATTTCAAAATTTTGTTTTTGTCCAGTCCACGAGCAATACTGGGCAAGCTCATCCTCTATAATCTGCTGGAGGCACCACCTAATCAAATTTTGATAATCAGATCCCTGGACCAGTACTAGTTTGTTCCTATAGAATAATAAAAATATAAAAGAAAATCCCAAAACACAAACAAACTGAAATGACTGTCATTTTGAGTAGGGTAAATTTTTTTTGATAAAAAAAGTGAAGCATAATTTTAGTATACATATCTTCACACACTCCTGGTAGATTCAACTGAACAATAATAGTTGTTGACTAAAATTAAAAGTTCCCATCCCATTGAACATAATGTTTGATCAAGACTATAACTTCTACAAACAGTACACCATATTTCATACAAAGAAGCACAGCTAGGAGGAATGGAGAATTATAGCTTTTCAAAAAATGAAGATAGTGGAGCTATCTGAGATTTATAAATTATATCCTATACTTATACCTCTAAGTAAATTATATGCGATAGAAAATGATGCTTTGTTAATAGACAGTGTTTCGATTATGGTATATCTCATCATGTTCGGAGTTCGCATAATATGCTTCCAGACTTGACTTCATTTTGAAACAAATTTAAAGTTCTAAAATATGAAGAATTTATAGAAACTCACCCTGTCGCTGTCCTCTTCAGATATTGTTCACACACGTTAACCGCCACTACACTTTTACTCATATTGAAGTGAGGATAGTACTTAGTTATTTATTTTTTGTTCAGTTAAATAACTCAATTTTACGCTAAATAAATCAATTCAAACGTATTGGTATTATATATTGTAAAAAGATGGAAGAGGAACACGCGGTTAAACAGAACGACGATACAACTATAACCTCAATATAATCTTTGACTAACCTCAACAAACAAAATAATATATGTAATCAGTAAGTAATGCCCGTTCCGCAAACTACCACCTGATTTTCTATCTCACTTTATCACATGCTAATCGTATATTTCCTGTTCACTCTTCTATCTACTCAAGGAAAAAAGATTAACGGGAATACATTTAAGGAACGTTTTAAGATAATATTAATTCCAAGTTTCTTGTACACATGTGGGTAACGTTTTGAGTTGGTTAAATACAAACATCGGATATATAACATAACCACTATGTATGAGACATATCTGGGCAACATAAAATCAACATTTTATATATTATTTAATGAATATTATTGGTTATGCTGTTTCGATGTAATTTAAATGTAACTGGAAAACATTGTGTTGGAAACTTCATGACAACATTAATGCAATGTAAGTTTGCAAATATTGCAAAAGTTATCTCTGGAAAATGTTTTTGTTATGTATCATGTTTAGTGGGTTAGTACATGGGATATAAATAAAATTTCTTTTCTGTCTCCATATCTCATAAAAACTGTGGTCTACATAATATAGAAACTTCACAACAAATCTTTTTTGGTTGAACTAATTATAATTAGCAACAATACGTCAAAAATAACTAAAATATCATTGTATTATCATTATTATTAATACTAGGCTTAACTTTTGCTAGAAAACTACCAAATTATTGTGTTGTGTAAACAAACTATTATCTACAATGGGCTTCGCTTTCTTAACTTTTGCTTGAAAACATTCAAATTGTTTAAGATTCTCTTCACTGTATGTCGGCTGGGTTGGGTCGAGGTCGACCAGGGTGCTGTTTATTGGAATTAAGCCCGTGGACTATTGCCTTGTAAAAAAACTGACATGGGGCGAATTACCTACCCTAAGTTTTTTAGAGTCTAATAAAACTATTACATTAGTTTTTTTTTCGGAAGGGTCAGCCAGTCCCTTGACGAAGTGACCGCGATACATCAAGTAATATCAGTTGTCTATGCGAAGATGCCTCGGGGCCCAGCGCGGCCATACATTTCAATAAAAAGTGTCACCAACTTTGGTCGCTACGACTTTCATATTTTCCCCCGATTTATATAATATTCTTGGACCATATATAGTTATTTCAAAATTTGAAACAATCCCTAGGGGGACTGAAAAAACTTATTTATAAAAGCTACCAGGAATAAAAAGAATAATATTTGTCCAATTTTTTGGACACCTTGTATATTTCACCCTCTAAGAAGTACAAGCAAATTTAGACGAGTAGAAAATTATTTATAAAAAATATTTTAATTAACTTGTAAATTATAAAAAACCATTCTGAATATTAATTAATAAATTCGAAATGCCATTTTCAACAATGAGGCGTTCGTAATGAATTCGTTCAATTTAACGGCCACTTTTTAAGCTGATTTAATATTTCAAAGTATAGTTATCTCCGTCTCGCTCTCATTTAATTCCAGTTACTTTTAAATATGTTCGTCTATCTCGTTCTG
Organism: Lochmaea capreae; assembly: GCA_949126875.1. Classification (NCBI taxonomy): domain Eukaryota; kingdom Metazoa; phylum Arthropoda; class Insecta; order Coleoptera; family Chrysomelidae; genus Lochmaea; species Lochmaea capreae. The sequence continues at coordinate 680,433 of OX421395.1, read as the reverse complement.
GTCCAATCTCTGCTGTAGCCGTAAAACGACATACGAGCTTAAACACCGCGCAAAATCAATTTGCTAGTCCGTAATAAGTAAATGAAATCCGTCAATCGCAAATATCTGGTAATCCGCCCTTATAAAATATAAATCTGTATATGGAATGTGACGCGGTTCACAGCTGGATTTACAGCCCCTCTTGCGAAATCGAAACAGGACTGGATTCTATCTTTTAATTTAATTTAAAATTAAAATTTTGCATTTTTTCAATTTCAAAATCACTCACTATCGTCCTAAATAGGCAAACTTAATGAACTAGGCGAGAACAATATAGTCACCTTACTGTGGATTGCAGGACACACTGGAATAGAAGGAAACGAAATAGCAGATGAACTAGCAAAGAGGGGGAGTGAAATACCCTTTTGGGGGCCGGAACCTTTTTGCGGAATCAGCTCCAATGTAATATTGGAAGAAATAGGTAAAGCCGAAGAAAAGAGAAGATCTGACAATTGGAAAGATCTAGTAGGGCTTAGGCAATCAATGATTCTTCTGGGTGACTACAACCTGTTGAGATCAAATGAATGCATAAGTCAAAGCAAAACTGCACTAAGAGTTTTAACAGGAATCCTAACGGGACATTGTCGCCCGAATGGACACCTTAAAAAGCTTAAAATAGTGAAGGAAGAAGATTGTAGATTTTGTGGAATGGAAGAAGAAACCTCCATCCACATACTTGCGAACTGCACAGTATTTCAGAATCCTAGGGCACAGTACCTGGGAGACTACTGGATAGAAGAGGGACAGTTACCTAAGTTGAAGCCTGCAGATATCCTAAAATTCCTCGGGGAAATAGGACTAAAGGAGCTACTAGTCTCTGAGACTTTCCTCAGAAACTAAGTAGAAGTAAGGGGGCACAATAGATCTTTTAGGTCTCAGTGAATGTTACCCCAAAAGACATACATACATACATCGTCCTAAATCCTTTTTTAGTTAAAAAAAAAACAATTCGTGGACTACAACTAATATTTTCCACTTTTTCTACCTTAAATTAACTTTCCACGTGCAAGACACGCGACGTCTGTCTCAAATCGGCCCTGCACCAGCCTTGTTACTGTAGGAGCCCTATATATAAGCACCCCTTGCCATTGAAGACCCCCCGCTGTTGTAGGTGTTTCGCTAACGCGTCTCTAAGCTGATAATAAAATTTTATTTAGTCCATCTCGTCCTGACGCAGATCATTCATCTCCTGTCGCTTTAATGGTATAATCAAGGTTATTATTGAAAAGCTGTATTCGGTTTAATGGAATTGAATTTGGCAGTTTTTGGTATGGGGTTTAATGTCATTGTGATAATTACTTTTCTTTGGAGTGCCAGACAAATTATTATTGAGAGCACGGTAGATTATTATTTGGTAGTAGTATTTCATAATTTTTGTGATTTACCAAATATTTTAATTCAAAATAAAGCAATAGACAATTCCCAGGACTTTTCATACCTCCAGTTTGAAGGTTCTAAGTTCCGATAACCTTATTATACTCAATAAGAAATTCATAATGCTTCTGGTCGTCTAGTCTCTCCAAAAAATAAAAAACTGCTTTTCGTGTTTATTCGTGCATTAGCCTCGATTCTGTTTTGGACGCATTAAAGTTATGCCCTGCACCTGACAAGACTCATCCATTGGCTTCTATATGGCGAATACGTGAGAAATAACCCTCTCATATTTCCCTCTCGATTCCCCGGAGTAATATCCACATCTTCCTTACTATCAGGACTACTCTTTATATCCTTCTTTTGCAGTTTGTTATCGATGATTATTACTTGCCGAAATGTGCGCTTGCACCTATAGAAGGATTTCGAATAAATGTTGACGTTGTCCTTTATTTTTTTCTTTTGATTGGGTTTAAACGAAGTAAAATAAAAGACAAGTGAATAACAGGAAATACCCAATTTGCATCGGAAACGGTAAAAACGATATTTCATAACGAAAAAGTATTTTTATTTTTGGAGGTGGCAAATATTAATTATTTTTGCTGACACGTAGCATTTTCGACCAGCAATGCTTCTGCTTTCATTTTTGAATTCCTGCCTTTACAGTAGTTTTATCTTTGTCAAAACTGTTGCACGACCTCTGGAAAGTAAGTAAACAATACTTTCCTCCTTTTAATGCTGTAATATTTTTACTATATAAGAATTTATTGAAATTTTAAGTAAAAATCTGTATTTTCTATCGGGTTGTCACGTCGACGTCGCTCCTTTACGTGGATGGTTGCTGAAGGATTTCTTAGGTGGTCTTTGGGGTTTGCGGTGAGCTTGAATCATTACAAATCCACAGTGCGGCAAATTGAAGTCGTATTTAATGTTGTTATTCGGATTAGTGTACAGCCGTTATCTGTATCTGCCGCCGCGAGCACTCCCACTTAATCTTCTCTTTCTCCTTCCCTGGATATATCTCCCGAATCCTGGAAACCGCTGGTGGACTTTTGGACTGGTTTCCTTCTTGAAATATATCGATCACTACAAGGAGAATTCAAAAAGTATCTTAATAATTCCGACATTCTTTTAATGAGGTTTCACCCATTATGTCATAAGGAATAGGAAAAATATTAGAACTAACTACGATGATTTTGGAGAATATTAGAAAATACTTGAAGTACGTTACATTTTCATATTTCTTCTTCTGTACATTCTCTCTTCTTCAATTCCACCATACATCTTTCTGAGCACTTTACGTCCCCATATCTTCGTGATATGTATTTTGAGTTTAACATCTTTGATACCATTCCTGCTGCTTTACTGCCTTTTGTTAACCTTTCTTCAATTTCACTTTCTTCGTCTCCTTTATTTGTGTTAGTGACTCCCAAATATTCGATTTGTTCCACTTTTTTAATTCTATATCTATTATTTCCATTACAGTTTATAATAATATCGGTTTCCTCGTTGTCGTTGTTTCTATTCCTGTTTATATCTGCGTTTTAGTAAGTGATCATGGCGGATAAAGCCTACACCCTTATAAAAATTAGTTACCACAAAATTACTGTCGGTAACACTATAAAACTTAAAGTAGCACTATATATCCATAAATGGTGATCCTATAAAACTTCAGGTCTACTATAAATTATTAAGTGTTGGTTGAGTGTCACAGCACACCACAAGTGATGGTTAGAGAACTTTTGGTGGTAATATTCAAAGGTAAAGAAGAAATTTTGACGTCATTTGTTGATAAAGTGGAACTGGAAGATACCTGTCGATTAACGAAAGTGATGGTTTTTAATTTACCAGAAGTTGCTGGCACTACTTGTGTTATTCTGGTAAAACTCCTAGAAACTTTTCGACAAACTGTACTGCTGTACTTGATTTGTTTCCAGCTATTAATCATAGTTTTATTCACATGCAATTTTCTTACACAGTTAATAACCACTCCTATTTTAGGTTAATTTTTTACTGAAAACACAAAGAGAAAACATCAGTTACCCAAAGTTTCATAAGGTATTTATAAAAGAACTTGTTACTAAAAGTTTCATAATGTATTTATAGAAGAACTTAAGTATCTGAAGTTTTAAAAAGGTAAACAACGATGCTATTATAAAACTCAGAAACCATTAGCTTTATTACGGACGTAACGGCAAACCTTATATAAACTGGTTATATACATTGAGGTAATGATTACTTCAAGTTTTATAACACAGTCATATAAATAGTTACAACACTTCATTATAAATCTAGAACTTACAGTAATGGCTTAACACCCTAATAAACCTAATATACTATAAGTGTTGCAATAAACAACAAAGCATTTCCTTATATAATTGTGTAACCTTTATGAATACTCTATAAAAATATGTTACTATAAGTCACGAAAATTGTTTATTGGGTAACTACTGTTCGAAGTTCTTTGCTTGATCTTGCTATGAGTACTATGTCGTCCGCATACCTCGGGTTTTTATACCACTTTCTCTTACTATGATTTCTTGGACTAGGTTAAAGAGGGTTGTCGAATTTAGGGACCAGAATTTTATAAAAAAAGTTTACTATTCTTGATAACGGTAGCTGAAACGCTACCGAAACGTTGAATTGAAAATATAAAAAAGTTTGTGGTTTAATTTCTCAAAAAATAACAAAAAGATTAATGAATGAACCAAAACGAACAACCAGAAGATAAATTGTACAAAATTGTTGTTAAATTTTTGGTTCCCCTCGTAAATAAAAATAATTCCAATCTAATAAAAGAGAAGTAGAGAAAAGGATGTGAAACTCTGACAGAGATGGAAGATATTGATGATTGAGGTTTAAGTTCTTCAGTACAACTCGAGAAATTTGTTGTTTCCAAGAATTGAAAATGAAAAAAATGTAGTAAAATTGCGAAACTGTAAGAAATGTACAGAATGTGTATTTTGGTTTGATTTTTTTAAGAAGGTCCTTGCAGTTTTTCACCTGAAAATTATTTGAATGATATATGTAAAATTTCAATTTATAGAGTATTAAAAAGCCCCCCACCGAGCGGTAGATGATAAAAAGAATACATTTCGTTATCTCGAGCCATTATCAGAAAATCCGAATAGCGTTGGATGTGGACAAAAAACTGTGAAGAACACCAAAGTTGTAGTGCCGATTTAATAGGTATACCTATCGTGAATTCCATAACACCTTTCCGATAAAAACCGTGTCCCGATGATTATTAACATTCACATCAAAAGTATGACAAAATAAAAACGGTGCAGTTGGTGTTGTCAAACGATCGAAATTACAACAAAACATCGATGTGAGTTTTCTTTGATGGCGGTTTCGGTTTCTCGCGAGATGGTCGCAAGTAATCGTATCAATAAAAATATACGATCCTGATGTCTGATTGACATGATACATGACTGTTAACAAATTCTTTGTGAGTGTAGATCTAGTTCTATTGGTACAGGGGCTGAATTTTTAGCGGAAATTTTTTATTAACATTAAATAGTAGATTTAGACTTGTGTATTGTATAGTAACTATTCATTTTTAGCCATATTAATTAGTATGTGATGACTTATAAGGAAGCCCAATAATCAGAGATCACATAAATTCAATTCTGGCGATTGAGAAGGCCAATATTGCGGCCCTTCTTCGACCAATCCAACGGTTTGAATAATCTGCATCCAACCATTGTCTAGAAATCTGACTAATATGTATTGAAGTACCATTGGGACAACAATTTCGTGGTAAAAAAGTTCAGAGGTTACAATTGCTACTCTTTTAAAACTCGCCACATAGATATTTGCGCATTAAGCGATTTTTTGGTAGTTGTTTCTGGATTTTGATCAATTTTATCCAAAATTTCTTGTTCTACCATTACATTTTTTACTATCCGGAAGCGACCTGTGTTTCAATTTATTTCTAAACGTCCAGTATTCGATAAGCTTTGGTGAATAAGTGCAAAAAATAAATATGATAAGATATTTTTCAACATCAAGACGTTTAGCTTCCTTAGAATTACCATTTGCCAAACCGTACACAAAATGCATATGACAATCGCTACTAAACTACTAAAGCAGTTCAACAAACATTTTTGCATATAAAAATCGATAAATAAACAAGTAACTAAGACACATATTAAGAAATATCCTAGATCAGCGCCGGATTAACCATGAAGGCTTAAATATTTCGATGATGCAAAGCTTGTAATTTGTAAACCTTCACAAGATCTTTATTATAGAATAGTCTAGAACACTTTTATATAAAATGTATAGAAGAAATTTTATTAAGAGTAGGTACATGGTATAGTTGTGGCTCCCCTACTAAATGCAAACGGTTGGATGACAGTGGCACATCAGCATCAGGGTTGTAGGTAACTTTAACCATAACAAGCCGCCTGCGATTGCAATGCGCGGCATGCTCTCTTCATCGTACCAACGAACAACAGGTGTTTTTAGATTCACCGCACTCGTTATCTCTTTTTCTACCGCTTATTTATTATTATTTTATATGTGACAATTTTTTCACATCAATACATCATACTTTCCGACAAGAATTCAAAGAAGAAATCACAAGAGATGTGTGCTCGATTCTGGTTTGTTCGTTTTGTGTTGCACTACATGTTTTCAGCTAATTCGACACTGTTTATGAGTCAATAAAAATTGATGTTTTCAGGTAGCGAGATAATGGGTTTGGTGTCGCTTCTCATAATATCAATGAACTGTTTAAATGAACACGCGTTCTATAAATTATTTCATGTTTTCAACATATTTCAAGCTGTAATTTTGTGTGTAATTTACCTAAAAACGCTAATTCTGCGGATCTATGGGGTCCAAAGAACAAATTTCGATAAGAAGCTGTATTATGAATAAATATTGGACTAAAAATGGCTATCAAGTAGTGCAGTGAGCACAGAAACATTGTTACGTTACAAATGTCATTATTATCAAAAATGATTCCAAACAAACATCTGTAGATCATACTAGATCAGCAAAACATTTGTGCCAATATTATCATATTATCAAATCAACTATCGATTGCTTTTGTTAGAACCATAGTCTTATTAAAACGAGTTCTGTGATTCAATGAGCAATTCTTTATGGAAGACCGTCAGTGACGTCATTCTGGAATGGTCTATTGGACTAAATATGGTGGTAATAAATGTCATTATTGTCGATTACTTCCTTCCTATTAAGTTTGACCAATCGCTATCAAGAATTGGTATGTCAAATATAAATTTTAAGTGAAAAAATTACTTAACAACTGTCAACTTAGCTGTCAGAAGTTTTTCCGGAAAAAAAATCGAGAAAATGTCATGCATGTTTGACATGTTGCCTTGTATTAAAATAAAATATCCCTAGTGCATTTAATTATCTTATTAACTTGTTTTAACAAATAGCATGTGCGAGAGTGGTTTTAAAAATCCGAGTCGAAGACGAGGATTTATCCACTTTCGCGAAAATAATTCCAAACGAACAGCAAAAGTGTGTTGATCTTGTCAATAATAAACATTTTGTCACTATTACTACAAGGGCACGGATGAAACTACCCCTATATTAAATTTCTCTGTATTAATATCCAGTGTAGATAAGACAAAACAAACTTTCATAACATGCATTACAAACGAAACATAATACGAAGATATTATTCTTATCCCTTTGTGTGTACGAAAATTTAATTAACATCTCCATTTCGGAACTAATGAACTTGTCGCTACTGAAACTTAAATTATACATTTTCATATTTCAGGAGGGCTTTTAGCACCATTACGCACACTTATGGAGTTTACCGCAAAAGTTAATGAAGCTGGAAGGTGAAAAGTTTCACTTTATACCTACCGCCAAGTCGTAACTCATTCTTTCGTTGGTAGGTGAACAGTCAGTGAGTCAGTGGTATAACCAAAAAGATCGTTAAATTATTTTTATGATGCATTAGAATCTAGAGTATTTTTAGAGTTTAAAAGTTATGGAAATATTCATGAACGTCCATCGGCTGTTTTGGTAAAATTGGGATGTTTGCAAGTATCTATGTATCTAGAGGCAACAAATACAAAACAAAAATGTGACCTTACAATTTCGAACGCAACTATAAGTTTCCAACAACTCCCAGAAAGAAAACTCAGTCGTCAGTCGCCACCACAGTATACCCCCATCGTCACCTCCATTCCCTCAAAGTCAGTTTATTAAAGGATCATTCAGCTTATTATTATCAAGCGAAGCGATTTTATTTTCGCGTTCTTAATTTTTTCGGGATTACTCCCAAGATATTCATCCAAGATATTCATTTAAATTATATGGTGTAACAGAGTAAAATAATGTGCATGAGTTCCTTAAAGCCTCTAACTTATTTGAAATGATATTTGTGTTAATAGCTTTAACATTACCGCATTATAATTCCCAATTTTTTTAAGTATTAATGTGGATATAGTATGTTATCCTTAAGTTTATCGCGAACAGACAGACAGACGCGACGGAGAACTTTGTTTTGTAACATTATTATGTGCAGATTCCACCAAACAGTCTAGTTCTATCTGAAAAATATAGAAGACATCACTCGTAAGTTCAACTTTCCTTTCATAGCTTTCATTTTCATGACGCATAATAATATTAATAGTTATTTAACCAACAAGTGTATTAATAAGGGCGATTGATAATCGAGATAATTTAACGAGCAGAGCGAGTGCGTTAATGTTCGAGATTGTTAATTGCCCTTTTAATACTCGTGTTAGTTACAAAGCTTTTCCATCGACCGTATTCGTTTTTTTCAATATTTAAAAACAAAAAATATTTATTTGTTTCATAGGTAGGTATTGTCAAAATTGAATAATGACATTGAAATGTCACAGAGAAGGTCGCCGGTTCAAATGTCACTGTTTTCGTTTTTCTTAAATTCTTTTTGGATGTCTTAACACTAATAATTTTGTAGAATAATAAAATAAAAACGATAGGTAAGTCAAAAACTAGAAGTATTCTATGCTAGGAATCATACACCACAGGTAACTGTCAATATAAATAAATGTATAAGATGTGCGTAGGGTTGCCTATAGAAAAATTGTTGATTAATGAAAATCATGCATTAATAGGGGTCATTAACGATCGACGGTCGACGGAAAAAGATATTAAAAGATAGAAACTCTGTCGTATTTGTGTCTAAATTGAAGCAAAACGTCATTATAATAATTTGGTTTAATGTAGTTGACTATTCTGCGTTCAATTTAGTAACATAAATACGTTTGGAGCGCATTGGGATGATAGTATCCTTAATCTTGTGTCGTTTGCACGATACGATTCAGACTTCCTAAATGATAAAAGCCACCTAACTGGCCGGTATTGTCTGGTAACAATAACAGCGTTCTCAATGATAACGAGGATTGTATGCATTTGATGATCCGATTAGTTTACGTAAACTACTGCCACCCACACAAATTGCTTTGTTCAAAAGGATTATGTTATAACTACATTATACGATTACGACGAAATTCTCTGTTTCCGGGAATTATCCACACTAAATCAGTGTGCACTATCTCCAGCTTAATCGATATTTGTTTTAATCCTTCTACCAAAAACCAACGAAGGATCCTAAAGTGGGGGTAAACGTAAACGAGTAGTACCACTATGAGTTTTTCTTGAAATTGGATATTTAAAGAAAAAAACCACCTGGTTTATTCATTCATTGATATATTATCTAAATCAGAAAACATTAAATTGCAGAAGCGGTCGACGGCAAGACGACAACAAGAAACGAACAGTTACAATCCTTGATATTATCAGAAGTATGAACGATAAATATGAATGAAGAAATGTGTGAAAATAACTGAGTCTTACAAATAAGGTTACACTGAGAAAAAGGGTAAATACTTTTACGAAAAGACGTTATTTTGTAATAGAATACCTTCAACGAAAACGTGATTTCCTTCGATAGTGAGAGACGAAAAGTTAAATAACTTGCTGCCCTCGTATATATAATGTATCGACGACTTTAAATATTATTAATACAAAGCTTTTCTTTGTTTTCTCCATGGAATATTTGAAAGTGAAATATTTTTATCGACAGAGACGTAGAAAAAGGGTTTAAAAACTGAATTAATTGGAAAAAATAAATTAAAAACATACTGATACATATACTATGGTTACATAAAAGTTATTTACTTATATACAAAGCTTATATTGCTTCTATGATAACTATATTTTATAAATAACGTTTTCACTATGAAAAGCGTGAAATAAATTGGTGACGAAAATAACGCACAAACTTTTTCATCTAATTTTAGCCTTGGCCTTTTTCCCTTCTTTCTGTAAATGTCACTGTCACGAATAATGTTTCTGCGTGTAGACGCAGAACGCTATGCAAGGCAAGGTGCATTGTGGATTAACATTGTCGGTTATTAATATGAATAGCTGGATGTCGAGTGAACGGTACTCGAGGTGCCGAAGCGTTGATAACATCACACGTCCGACGTCGGAGGTCCTTTACGTCAAGGACGTGCATTCAAGAACGCTACTCCTGCTATTCAGGATGTGAATATGATTAAACATAATTTTTAGATCAAGCGTTTTACAAAGTTTAAGCTAGTGTATATCTTAAAGATTGTGTTTTCGTGAAGTACAGTAGCTGGAAGGTGAAAGTTTTTTCAAGTTCCATGCATTTTGTACGATGTTTGAGTTAAGAGTGCGAAAATTTCATCACATTAAATTGAGGTGAAATTAAATTAATTTTCCAAATATTGTAAATAAATTTATTTTCTTCGAAATTTTCAACAAATCTTAGGAGATTATATTAATATTGTTAAAATTGTAAAATCCTGGAAATCAAAAGATATCGATAAAATGCTAAGAAATAACCATCGATTGGTAGACATAATTCCAAAGAATTTTTTGTGGACGATTTTCCATGATTTTTTTTCAAAAGTTTTGAACGTCTTGTAGCAGCAGCTGGACTAAGAATTCTTGGACTCGGCGACACCTACGACTTGACGAATTTGACAATTGCGGAACTAGCTAAACTTGACACCCATGCTCAATCTCTAAAGAGATGGGATGAAATCAAGGGATGCAGTCTTGCCAGGATCACCCTGGGAAGCTGGGGACGAAAAAATATTTGTCGATGACTAGGAAAAACTTACGTTTAACGGTAGGATTTCTGACTGGAAACTGTCAATTAAGGAAGTACCTCCATACAATGGAGCTAGTGGAATAGGAAGATGAATCTGTCAGGCATGCGAGAGCAAAAAGAGAGTGTGTGTTTGGTGAGTCTTGGCCTACACCTGCCGATATAAAGGAGATGTTTCCTAGTGACCTGTCCACCTTCCTGGAAAGGACAGGATGGACGACGACCTAGGAAGACTACTCCTCGGGAGGATGTACAATGGGTCACATGTGGCCTAAGAGCTGTGGGCCTAACCCACCCTCCCTACTCTACAGAACAGAACAGAGATGTCTTGTATCATTTAAAAACCTCTTTTATACTAGTGAAGTCCTTGTGCCAATCACTTAGACAAAAATGGGATACCGTAGATCTATGTTCAATTCATTAAAACGCCAGGGAGCTTAAATTTTATGTATACTTTGTAGATTTCATTCTTCTATATTCAAAATTCACCAAATTAAATTTCCTATTTCAATTTCCATGTAAAATCTGTTTCGTTTTCCAACAAAAACGTCACCTACATATCCATCAAACAAAAAATCGATAGAAAAAGCATTATCGGTAAAGATAATAATATCCAGATAGCAGTAACATACAGGCGGGGAATTCCCAAGGCATAATGTCTGACAGCGCACTACTTATCATCTCATCCCCGGATCTCTCAGTAATATGATGTTATAGTCCTTCTGTATTCTCAATCATTCTTGACAGGATCTTTCTATCACCTTTTTGAGTCACAGACTGGAGCTACAAGTGGGAAAATAAATTGACAAACTTGATATATGGTAATATAAAAAAAGAGATATAAAATAAACATCTAAAATGTGTCAATATAAACGTTTAATTTCGTACCCGAGAAGCTACTTTGTCGAAAAATTAATTCACCTCGGAATAGACTCTATTATATCTCGTAAATCAAAAACAAACACAGCTGCGAGTGCGATTATGTAAATTGAAATTGCGAATTAGTCGCACCATAAGAATCAATTATATAAAAAGCATAAAAATGTATGAGGCAGCTGACCCTCCCCCGTAATAATCCAGCGACAAGTTGATGAATAAAGTGTTACATTTATGGGAAGCTGCATATGACAAAAGCCCCATCCCCAGCGTCCTACGAGCAACAGTAACAGCACCAACAAGTTTTTTAAGAGGATAACAAATTTACCAAAAAAATATAAGCAAGGGTTTCTGGTCGCTGAATAATGTAAAATTGGATATTCAGCAACTAAATCGATTAGTTATTGAACTTTCGTCAAAGGTAAAGATTTCTAAACCATATTTTCCTCCAGAAATGTAACCAGAAGCAACAGTATGTATCCTTTTTATTCAAATAGCTTCGTCTCTCCCTAATCCATATATCTCCTTCAAATATTCTTCTGTCAAAGCAGCTCAAAGTGAACTTATCCACTTACACACAATCTGGAAAATATAAGTCAAAGCTTCCTTGTATGTAAGTTTGTTTTTAGGGTAAACTAAAGATCTATTGAGACCAGTAGTTCCTTTAGTTCTTTCAGTCTTAGTTTATGTGTAGGTATGTTTCTTATCTTACTTTGGCCTATATGCTTTTTTATTTCAGTATATCCTGGAACCCACAATATGGTGACAACGGTGCTCTTGCCTTGTAAATTGAGTTTTTCCAGCCATTTCCAAACCAAGGAAAACTATATCTGCTGAGATATTAACAATAGTTACTTCGAAAAACAGTTTAATAGTGGAGAGCTCCTTAGATTTATCTGTTCGTTGACTAATTCATATTGAGGGTCATTTAAGTGTTTTATAATTCCCAATTCTTCAAGGAAATCTAACTTATCCTATGTGTTAATTGAGTCTAATTCGATCTACTTGACACCAAACACTCATTAACACCTAATACAGAAATTAGAAGTACTATTTGTTATAAGAAACGATGAGAGCTTGATTTCCTCAGAGATACTTAAGAGACTTACAATATAAAGTTGACTATGAACAAATGAATGTAGAGAGCTCTCCACTATTAAACTGTCTTCTTAAGTAACCATTGTAAAGATCAGCATCCGTTATACTGATCTTGATTGGAAAAAAAGATAGAGGCCTAGTAATGACTAAGCTTTAATATATGTAATGTCATATCTTCTACTTTTCTCTATGCATATAAAATTGAGTCAATCACAAGATAGGACACTACATGGACTCAGACGGAAGCACTTTAATTATAAACATTAAGTTTCATCTATAAGCGTAATAAGTATGAGTAGATTCCACAAATAAGTAGGAACTTTTTGATTTATTCTTTTTAGAGTCACTAAATCTACTGCAAAATGTGTTTTATGTAACACCAAACGTGTTTGGAGCACGAATTTTCATTCTCATGAAGTGACGCCGCTGTTTGGAGTTTAATATTCAGATTGGTTACACCTTTTATGTGTATAGGAAATAATTTGAAGCTATATTTACTCCGAGAACGGGCCGACCCCTGTTTGTTTTTACACTTGTCTCTGTGATATAGTGGATTAATACCCTCGTCCTAACTCAAATTGAAATATTCAAATTTACCGTCAGTGGATGACAAACACAAAATTGTAGATGGAAAATGTTTAAAAAAAAAAAAGGAAGTCATTAAAGTTGGACCCGTTATCAAAGGCAGCAAGGACTGATCATCCCTTCGTTTTTTTTGGGGCTACTTCATGAAATATTGCTTAATTTATTTGGAACTTTTTATAAAATATGGAGTGAAAAAACGAATAGATACTAGAGGCTATAATGTCCTAGAATCAGTGATACCAATCTCTTTGAAACTGCAAAAATAAATATTACCCTATATGTTTGCTCTAAGCTGTCAATTATTTGTTTCATTTAGGATCCCAAAAATGGTCTAAAACTTGTAATGAATCATTAAAAATTACAAAAGGGGTTGAGAAAAAATTATAATGGACTAGTAAGTGGACCCAGCAGACGTTGTCCTGCAATGTTCGAACGTTGTTTTGTCTGCTGTTCGCTTAGATGGCATAATTGATATCGCAAATAAAACAAGGATCACAAATTTGACACTGAATTCTACGAAATCAGATATTGTGGAATGGGAGTCAGTGACACCTACCGCAACCAATTGTGAATCTTAGCCATCAAGGAATTACTCAAAAACACAATGAATTTCATCAGTAGCCGTTTGGGAGGAGTTCCATTACATATACACGCAAGCGACTCTATAGACAGTTTTCCGTCGAGGTGCATATTACATTTTTTCGTCAAGATTTACAAAAAAATTACATTTTCTGAATGAAAAATCAACTATTTTTTAAGGCCAGTATTTTTCGTCCAAAGAAGGAAGTAAAAACAAAAGGAAGATGTAGTGGGTGACAGAAATCTGGAACCAACGTACATAACTAAATGTGCCTTCGTATTATTCTGCAAAACAAGATTTTCCACAAAGTATTTGAGGAGAGAAAAATTGGACCTGGGAGAGCTAAGGGCTATGACAGCAAAAGACCTGTACAAGCTTGAATGAGAGAAAATTATTGTTTTACAGGCAGAAAATTAGTTTTTATTTGTATAACCACCGTTTTATTATAACAAGTAAAAAAAAAACATTTGTAGTGATATTAAGTTTTGAGAAGCAACAAGAAGGAATGGGATCCAAATACCATTACCAGACTTGGAAAGAATGCCATTCAATGGTACACAGACGGCTCAAAAGCAATAGAAGGAACTGGGATAGGAGTGTACGGGCCAGGAACCAAACACTCTGAAAGCTTGGGAAAAACCCCAAGTATCTTTCAAGCGGAAATTCACGCAATAAGAAAGTGTGCCCAGTTCAATATTGACAAAGGATATAGAAGGCAAAGGATTATCATAATGTCTGATAGTCAAGCAGCCATTAAAGCGCTGAGTTCCTGTGTAATCAGTTCCAAAATGGTGTGGGAATGCCTAGGCAAACTTAATGAACTAGGCGAGAACAATATAGTCACCTTACTGTGGATTCCAGGACACACTGGAATAGAAGGAAACGAAATAGCAGATGAACTAGCAAAGAGGGGGAGTGAAATACCCTTTTGGGGGCCGGAACCTTTTTGCGGAATCAGCTCCAATGTAATATTGGAAGAAATAGGTAAAGCCGAAGAAAAGAGAAGATCTGACAATTGGAAAGATCTAGTAGGGCTTAGGCAATCAAAGATTCTTCTGGGTGACTACAACCTGTTGAGATCAAATGAATGCATGAGTCAAAGCAAAACTGCACTAAGAGTTTTAACAGGACTCCTAACGGGACATTGTCGCCTGAATGGACACCTTAAAAAGCTCAAAATAGTGGAGGAAGAAGATTGTAGATTTTGTGGAATGGAAGAAGAAACCTCCATCCACATACTTGCGAACTGCACAGTATTTCAGAATCCTAGGGCACAGTACCTGGGAGACTACTGGATAGAAGAGGGACAGTTACCTAAGTTGAGGCCTGCAGATATCTTAAAATTCCTCCGGGAAATAGGACTAAAGGAGCTACTAGTATCTGAGACTCTCCTCAGAAACTAAGTAGAAGTAAGGGGGCACAATAGATCTTTTAGGTCTCAGTGAATGTTACCCCAAAATACATACATACATACATACAAGTTTTGAGAATATAAGGAATAAAAAACTAAAAGCTCGTTCAACTGAAATAACCAACTTCGTGCTACCGAATGATATATCGGCGTATTTTTTATATTATGACTCTCCGTCACATACGCAGAATCAATATTGGAGCAGAAAGTTGTAATAGCCGGCTGATATTATCGTTTGATAGATCGCTTTTGATTCACGAAGGTGATTTTTATTGAAACGCTTTATATATAAAGTTGAAAGGTTATGGGTTTGTGCCTTCACTGACGGTCAATAGCTTTTACTGCAATCCTACCTCTCATATCAGTATTTTGATTCATTCCGATGGCTTTTATGTAATCGGTTCTTTATTGAAAGCGCCGATAAAAAAAAATGAAAAACCGTGTATGGAGAGAATAAGAGAAATAAAAAGGCTTGGAAAAACACTCGCGTTATACGTTATAAATCAAAGTTGTTTTGTTTGGAATTTAATCTGGAAAAGTACAGAGGATACTGAAAATAGCAGTGATTGAAGTCAAATCTTGTGATTTGTCTTTAAAGAATATATACAAAATAGCATCTGTATCTGTAGAGTAGGGAGGGTTAGCTAGGGCCACAGCACTTACGCCACATGTGGCCCATTGTACATCCTCCCGAGGAGTTATCTTCCTAGGTCATCGTTCATCCCGTCCTTTCCAGGAAGGTGGACAGGTTTATATCGGCAAGTGTAGGTCAAGACTCTCCGAACACACACTCTCTTATTGACGATAACTCCGAGCACTCGCATAAGACATGCTCGACAGATTCATCTTTCTGTTCACACAACCTGCCTAGAGGTATGTCCACTAACCTCATTGTATGGAGGTGTTTTCTTAATTGACAGTGGCTAGTCAGAAATCCTACTGTTAAACAGCTTCCCAGGGTCGTCCAGGGTGATCCTGGCAAGACTACATTCCTTGATTTCATCCCATCTCTTTAGAGATTGAGCATGGGTGTATGTATGTATTTTGGGGTAACATTCACTGAGACCTAAAAGATCTATTGTGCCCCCTTACTTCTACTTAGTTTCTGAGGAGAGTCTCATATACTAGTAGCTCCTTTAGTCCTATTTCCCGGAGGAATTTTAGGATATCTGCAGGCCTCAACTTAGGTAACTGTCCCTCTTCTATCCAGTAGTCTCCCAGGTACTGTGCCCTAGGATTCTGAAATACTGTGCAGTTCGCAAGTATGTGGATGGAGGTTTCTTCTTCCATTCCACAAAATCTACAATCTTCTTCCTCCACTATTTTGAGCTTTTTAAGGTGTCCATTCAGGCGACAATGTCCCGTTAGGATTCCTGTTAAAACTCTTAGTGCAGTTTTGCTTTGACTTATGCATTCATTTGATCTCAACAGGTTGTAGTCACCCAGAAGAATCTTTCATTGCCTAAGCCCTACTAGATATTTCCAATTGTCAGATCTTCTCTTTTCTTCGGCTTTACCTATTTCTTCCAATATTACATTGGAGCTGATTCCGCAAAAAGGTTCCGGCCCCCAAAAGGGTATTTCACTCCCCCTCTTTGCTAGTTCATCTGCTATTTCGTTTCCTTTTATTCCAGTGTGTCCTGGAATCCACAGTAAGGTGACTATATTGTTCTCGCCTAGTTCATTAAGTTTGCCTAGGCATTCCCACACCATTTTGGAACTGATTACACAGGAACTCAGCGCTTTAATGGCTGCTTGACTATCAGACATTATGATAATCCTTTGCATGGGTGTAACTCAATAACTTGAAATTTTAGAGAATTCTTTTATACAAATTTTTATTTTTCCGAAAATCCTTACTCTTCACTTTTGGGTACCCAGGCATTCAAAATATCGTAGATACAACCCTCCTGATTTTTTTTTATTTTCTGGTTATCTGAGAGTATGGATATGAAATTTCGGCTCAAATTTCGTATTGTTATGGACTCTGTGAACCATATTTTTTTGTCTACCTTAAATACTAATTATTATCAGCTGATATAATGTGGCTTCATCAATTAATTAATCTAATATATCTATAAAGCTATTTGTCAAAAATCCGACGGGAAATATCAATTCAGCGATGAAATAAATAAAATATTTATTCCCTTGGCATGCATAATTCGAAATTAATGTTCTCATATTATAATGAAGCCATTAACTCGGTACAAATTTAATGCGACCTGTTTAAAATATTCAAATTTCCCTCTGACAGCTGTACATAATCATGTTCCAGAAGATTCGCAATACCCAGTGGCGTTTCTATATTCACCACCAACAAAAACTGCTTTATATACTCTTATTTATTGATTCCGTGTATTTTCCAGTCTTGTTCTTTTGTTCTGGACTCTTGAATCTGTTAATTCGGTTCACTTGTAATTTCGGGTCCATCCGATTGATGCGCATACATTATTTTTGGTCTAACTCCTCTTTGATGTGATCGTTCATAATAACAAATATTCCCAACGCCCCGTCCTCCCCCTTTTCGCAATTGATGAACTAAAACTTCCCATTCTTGTGACAACTTCTTTCTTGTCTTGATTCTCTTCAATCTTTTGCTCGTTATTTTTAATCAATCTTTCGTTTTAATTTCGCAGCTAGAGTTTCTGCTGAAATCTTTAATATATGCTGACCCTGAAAAGGCCGAAGAATACTTCACTCGAGCTACTCTTCTTGAATCTTGAATGTTATATATAAACAGAGAATAGTCTTGGACCAAGTACTGGATTTTGTGGAACCCCGTATTCTATTTTCCTTCCTTTGTATGCGAATAAAAGAATATGCACAGTATTAGGCATCAGAGGGACAGGACAGTCTTTGTCCGAATCCGAATTGGTGGCCAGGCAGTATTTTCTGTTTTTCGATAAACTGATCCAAAAGCCGGTTACAGAGGATATTTTCATTGTTAATTATTGTTGATCAGTATAGAGATCCAGGATTTTATAGAAAGAAAGATGTAATTCGTGAAAAACAACCTGATTACTTCTAGCCCACAGTAAATGAGGGACGCTACTGAGTATTTTCATAGAGCACAAGATTGGAGCGCTGCTGTATCAATGGACGCGTCGGGCGTGAAATGACGCCGCCGGACGACGCTCTATTAACGGATTAAGCCGTGAGCGCAATCCGATCTCCATATAACTGAGCCGCTTGCCGACATCTCCCCATAGGTACCCTCTATACGAATATATTCATCCATACGCGACAGACAAAAACAGATAAAATTGCCTTTCGTAGCTGGGTTGCTCGGAGACATGCGGATTATGGCACCTTCCCATGACCTAGCTTAGCTTCCAATAAAATAATTAATAGAGTGCCTTAGGGGGTTGGTAATAACGTTGCTTCTGGGATGGTTATATTCAAATTTTCGATGGATACGGTAAAGCGACGAGCGAAGCTGTTTAATCAGATTTCGGCGATTAAATCGAAACGAGATAAATTTTGTTAAGAGACGGCGTGGAGAATCGAGTAGGTATTTTAAGAAAACATTATCATAATTCTTTTTAATCACAGAAATTGTGAGGTTTATCGAATTTATGTTGAAAGATATCTTTACAACCCTGTATTTTCTATATTGGAAATCGTATGAAGGAGATGCTGCCACAAAGACATGTTTCACACTGACATATAAGATTCTACAGGTGTAGGGATTGCTAAAATATAATATTGAGGGGAACTTGAGTACCAATATGTTATGTTTGGGGTTTTATGGGCTCACATTCGAATCTCATAGTGATATTGAATGGCGAATATGAGATTTATGACGTATATTTTTTGAAGTTCTGACTGGAATTCAGATATAGATAAGAAGAGCTTTTAATATATTTTTAAAACTTATTTATTAATCCAATACGAGTGTTCTCTTTTAAGTGTTTCATTTAACAAGATAGTTGACGTCTGTCAACAAATATCAAATGTCAAAATTTACTGTCATGTATAGTGAACGCCGAAAATTAAGAACCAGCGGCGTGGTCAAAGGTTCCAGTCACCAGAAGATGCAGTCAACGTCTTCAAAAACTCTATTTTGAATGTATCAACAAGAGAATGCAAAAACTGCTTCCAGAATGCATTTATTTTTGTGGAGAATACTTTGAAAAACAAAAACAACTCTTCTTTTCTTTTCTACCAAACAAACTGTTTGACTTTCTCCTGTTTGACGTAATTTTAATATACGAAAGCTGATGCCAACGCACACAGGTTTTTCTTATATTGATTAGAAAAAAACGAAATGGTTTATTTTTAAAATTACTTGAAAAATGCTTTTGTATATATAAAAAAAGGGAGACATCAATTCTTCCTACGTGTTAAAAAGACAACACTGTAATAAACGATCCACTATTTACAAAGCCCAGTACGAACATTACTTTTTTGAAATAACGAGAAGCAAATAGCAGATTTGTTCGAAATAGACAGTAATGTGTGTGTTGACATTAACATTATCTCGTCGCCTGACGAGGATGTAAAACGGCAACTCAAGAAAAATAGAAATAGACCGAAAAATTCTTTGGCGGAATGATTTCGTCTGGTCGTAGCAGACATTTGTAATTTCTCCGCTGAGGGTTTTTTTATTTTATTTTTTAGTATGTTGGAAATAAAAATTCGAAGATTTCATTGTCTAGATTGTTTCGTGCTATGTCATTAAAGTAAAAATACACTTTTCAGATTCCCCATTTTTTATTTTCTAAAAATAATTAAAGGTAAGACAAATAAACAGAATGTTTGGAATAAACTGAATCAACTTGAAAGTTATTCTTTATTCGAAAGTAGTAAGCAAATCCTGAAAAATCCAACCGTTTGTATGTATAAACGTCCCTAGAAGCATCGTTGTATATCCTTACAATGTCCTGCTGTCTGCTGTCATAATCTGATTCGCAAGGGGATATACAGACATAAATATTTTATAGATTTACGATGTTCAGTGCATTATACTTAGCGCATTTGCTATTTCATCCCTTACAATGTGAAAGTATTTTGCTTTACAGGAACTCCAAGGATTTAAATATTATTAACAATAAAAACTGGGCAAAAGTGAGTTATTTGAAGTCCACAGATTTTCTTGTAATAAAATAGTAATCATCATAACATAGAAACTAATAATTTTAATATTGAAAAAAAATATTTGATTGAAAACTTTTTGATTCAACTAAATCCGTCTAGAAAACTAGAAAATTTGTAGAAATCTGTTTGTGGTTAACGTTTGGACATTTCCACTTTTGATACACCCTGTATTGCAGCATTTTCATGTATTTTATCATAAATAAACAAAAATTATCGGTTGCAGTTTATATTGACTTGGCACACACTAAAATCTTTTATTATCTTTGTTTAAATATTTTTAAATAAATTGTGCCTAAAGCGTTTCTAATTTCTGTCAACAGCTGTATCTGCCATTGTTTTCATATTTTCACTCAATGATTAATGTGCCATTTGTTTCGAATGTTCCAGAAATAGAATACAGGGACAGACTACAATAAAGTGAACTTATGTATAGGTATTTTTAATATTTTCTCGAAAGTTCCGGTCGAAATGTTATTTTTTACTTAATATTATTTAATAGTATTTTTTATCAAGATCTAAGTAACGTCGGAACGTTGAAATTATACCCTGTATATTATTCATTATCGTGGCATTGAATAAGTTATTATTGGTTACAATGAACTTGGGACATCCGCCATTGTTATCAAAAAAGTGACATTAACAAAAAGGAAGCGTGTATCTTTAGTCTAGAGATTGTTCTATTTGGATGTGCAGCGAAGAAAGAGAGATTAGTTATTTTTAAAACAATTTGTAAGGATGAGGTGAGTTTTTGAATTAAATTTTTTGCTTAAACCGAAATGAAGTCGTTCTAAAAAATTTCTTAGAAAATGGTTAAAATATGTACAAGGTATTTTCAAAGTAATGTGCAATATGGTTGTGAGCATTTTGTCATTAAATTTTAAGAAAAAAAGTTCATATAAACCTGTTTGATAAGTCTTGTCGTTAATACAAGAAATTTTGCAAAATCAAGGAATATTACTGGACGACCTAGACTTGCGAGAGCTCCACAACTCGAAGATCAGGCTCTTTAAATTGTTGACAAACATCCAAAAACGAGTACCAGAAAAATGTCTCAACAAGTAAATTTTAGTCACAAAAATGTTTGTATCCATATCATTTCCATCGTGTTCAATAGATTGCTAATAGATTTTAAGAAAAATACAAACAATTCCAATTCTGCTACCAAAGTTTTGTTCACAAGTCTATACTAACTCCTCAAGACATCACATTATAACCACATATGAACTAGTGTAAATCCACAAGCCACAGGTGTAGCAACGGTTTTAACACTCCTTTTCGGTTAATGTTTGGATTGGCAGTATCGATGAATATTTATTAGGACCATCCTTCCTTCGTCAACGATTGAATGGAGATCTTATTGACGATATAACTGATTCCACATATTTATATGAACATTCCGCTTAATATTGAATGACGTAGACTCCGTTTCACATAAGAAGAAGCCAGGTGAAGCTTTTCTAGAATGTCTGCCATTTCATTTCCTACAATGCCCTTGTGCCCCGGGACCCACTTAAAAGTAACTCTTTTATTTTAGTGCTGCCTGGCTATCAGAGAGTATAAGGATCTTTTGGCATCTATACCCCCTTTTGATATTCAATTGCAAACACATGTCGATAGCGTAGATTTCTGCCTGTAATACTGATGCAAGATTTCCCAACGATGCGTGTATATTGTACCATGGACTCCAGTTCCTGTTCCTTAGATCCGTTTGTGTACCACACCAACGTTCCTTCCTGACTGCTATACAGACATATAACAGGGTTTATAATTGATCGTGCACATAAATAAATAAGAATATACACTCTGCGAATGAAAATTGACTTATACAATGCGAAAATATAACTTTACCTTTTTTTTCTCAGGTATACATTGCTTTGCTGCTGGTTAATCCTAACTACATTGGTCGAGTTGTCTGAAGAAACGTGTGAAATGTTGAAAAAAACCTTCTCCTTCCACGGTATAGAGAAAACTCTTTATCACTACATCAGCTGCAGTGAAATTACACCAAACGACGACATAAATAAAAAAATTTTTTCAACTACTAACTTCAGCTCTGAATATTTGGAAATTCTAAGGAGTAATTTACCGGAACTAAATAAAGAAATGTTCGTATCTTTAAATTTAACCCAACTGATCATCGAGGCTGGTGTGGATATAATACAAGAAAAAACTTTTGAACGCTCCAACATATCCACAATAATTCTGGATAATAACGGAATAAGGAATATCAAAGATTACGCTTTTAAATCTTTCTATATTAACATAGTGAGCTTGCAAAATAATAATTTAACGGAAATAGCAGCAAAAACTTTCGCTGGCAGTGTTAATTTAAGAAAATTAAATCTTCGTATGAATACTATAAGTACCATAGAGGCGAGTGCTTTTAAAAATCTAGTTAATTTAGTGGAATTAAATTTGTCTTTAAATAATATAAAAAATTTAATCTCCGATACGTTTGAATTTTTGATAAGTCTTCGTGAGTTAAATTTAAATAATAATTCTTTAACTACCTTAGACGCTGGTTATTTTCCAAAATCTTTATTAGAACTTAACGCCGATTACAACAATATAAATTTTTTAAATATATCAAACTTACCTAAGCTTAATACAGCTTCTTTAAGTTCTAATAAACTATCTAAATTAACTAAATGTTTAAATAATTTACCAGCTTTAAATTCTTTACGTTTAAACGGTAATTTTTTGGGTAAAACTACGGGAGATACCAGCGCTTTTTCCTTATTAACAAATCTAACTTTATTAGAATTGAATAATAATAATTTTAAATATTTCAATTTTAGCGGGTTAAAAAATATCGTAACTCTAGAAAATATTTCTCTAGCTGATAATTATTTAACGAAACTCGATTTTTCTGGATCTCCTGTAAATATAAAAGTGCTTAATGTCAAGCAAAACTATTTGAATCAATTAAAAAATATGTCTAATCTTTCTATACTGTCACAAGTAGATTTAAGCAACAATAATTTAACCGAAATTGATTACGATTTACTCGAAGGTTTGGACAAATTACAAAGCTTGTACGTGAGTCATAATTTTATAGAAAAGTTTACCTTAGGCTGTTTTAAAAACCTAAAATCTCTTAAATATTTAGATGTAAGCTATAATAGAGTAACAAATATCACTGCTGGATCTTTAAGTGGTTTAGATGGCTTGTCTGACTTAGATTTAAGCCACAATCAATTGACGTACTTGAACGTTGATATTTTTCATAATTTAAAATTTTTAACCACCTTAAGCATAGCTTACAACAATCTAACAGATGTAAATATAAACGGGATTATAGAACACTCTCATTGGTTGAGAAATATCGATATAAACGGTAATAATTGGAATTGTAAGTTGCTAATAAACTTCACTAAAGATAATAGATTTTTAGAGATGAAACGCGGTGTTTTTTATAACGTAAGTAACATTTATGGTATACCTTGTAGTGAAACTACGGAAACAGTTAAAAAACCTGAAGATGGTTTTAACGATGCAGCTGCTGGTATCCATAGTATTTCGGTTAAAATGAGTGTTATTGTAGCTTTGTTAATTTTGATAATAATTTTTATGAGTATAAAATTTGTTCTTTCGAAATATTCTTCGCCGGTTATGACTGCCAAGCAGTTTATTTATCAAAAATCTGAGAGTGAACCAGATGTACATCTTATATAAATATCAAACTATGTGTATCATGTGCTGTATTTGATTTTTTAATAAAAAGTATAATTTTTTTTTCAATTTCAAACAACTCTTCGCCATTTGGGAATCATGAGGCGTGGTTCTGGATCTGTTCAAAAATTTTATTCATAACAGAAAACAGCGTGTTATGCTGGATGGTGTCATAAGCTCAGAAGAAACGGTTACATGTGGAGTTCCACAGGGTACCGTTCTTGGTCCAATTATATTTTTAATTTATATTAACCCATTACTAGAAACGGTTACCACCGTCTTGATATATACGGCCGATTCTTGGAGTCAAGTTAAAGAAGTAGCAATGTTACAAATTGGTGTAGAACAAATTTACTTACTGTTAAATCCAAATTCATACCGTTTACCTCTTATGAGCTGACAGTACCTACCATATACCATTCTATAAAAATTTAAAATAAAAATCTACAGGTAGTATCATCAGTAAAGTACTTGGGTATATTTTTGGATTCTCATTTGAAATGGAATGTTCATATTGATAATTTAAAAAATAAAATTAGAACTTTATTCCACAAATTTTACTTGTGTCGTCAAATCTTATCGATGAACAAACTACAATCCGTGTACTACGTATGGTTGGGGAGGTATTAGGAAAACTAAAATGGAATCTGTAGAGGTAGCTCAAAAAACAATTCTAAAAAAAGAACTTACTCTACTGAACGTTTATATAATTACCCTAAAATGATGGATATTAGACAGCTCTAAGCAAAATCAATTACAGTTTATTTATTTGGAAACAAACATTACTTTCAAAACATATCACATCCCTACCAAACAAGGGCGATCTCTTCGAAACATTTGACAATTTCTAGAACTCAGAAAGCAGTTGGAAAAAGAAGCTAAACTTACCTTAAAATATTCGACGCATAAGAAATAGCGCTAGATTGAAAAAATAAATAAATATAGATGGATACTAGATTGTGGTAGAGGCTTCTTTCATGAAATAATTGATCCTGATCTTGTATTTTAATCTTGTTCCTAAAATATGCGTTCAATGTTATATGCTCAAATAAGTTACTAACTATGTTATATTTATAATTGTTTTTTTCGTTATTATGCTTGATTGATTGATTGATTGGATCAGCACACCAGTCAAAGGATTGATGTCCTCGGCACCTCAGCCTTAAGGCTTTTTGTGCTCTTGGTTGTGCCGTTTATGTGAAGAGACCAGCAGTCCTTATCAGGCTCAGCAGACTTTTCACTAGGTTCTTCTTGGAGAAATCCTCCCTTGGAAATTCTAGTCCTAGGAGTCTATATCTCCAGTGAGATAGTGCTTCACAATCAAAGATAATGTGAGAGGCTGTTTCCTCCTCTTCCATGCACAACCGACAAATAGGTTCCTCCCTATATATGCCGATTGTATGCATGTGCTTCCTTAGAGTACAGTGACCGGTGAGTAAACCCGTCACTATCCTTATTTGGGCCCTGCTAAGGTTTAGTATATCATTGGTCAGCTTCTCCGAGGGTTTTTTAACCAAGAGTTTGCTGTGTTTCTGTATGGGCACGTGTCTCCAGTACGACTGGTGTTTAGTTTGAGTCCACCGAGATATACAACCACGTGCAGCAGTTTTGGATATCCCAAATACTGGTTCAGGACCAGTAAATGCTGTCTCGGACCCCAGCTTTGCTAGGTTGTTATTATGCTTGCCTTCAAATTATGTAATTTGTTCTCCTTGTATACGGGTGTGAAAATAAAAATGCATTCATAGACAGGTATTTGGGCAAATAAACCTAAAGCAATATTTTTCAATTGATAATACAACAAACTGTTACTTTGACAGCGCCTATAATATCCCATTGATTTATTAGGCATTAACAATAATATATTTTAGATCACCCTGTATATTTATATTTCGCAATCTGCAAACACCTCAACTTAACCTTTCACAAAGAAATGCAAGTAGAAATCTCCTTATTCCCTTGACACTGAACATCACTAACTAAGTTGAAGGTCTGTAACATCCTCATGCTGACTCAGCGGTAGTAAAGAAAGAAGAAAAAAACTTATCCGGTGTATCATGATAAAAGGGCAAATGAAAGAAAAAACGACACTAAACACGTACACCAATAACACAGAATTCGATCAGCCATAAAGGGGATTTAATTGTAGAAAGCTAGCACTGATTGGAAACATCAAGAGCCGAAAGGGCCAAAGTCAAAGGTTGTGACTAAGACATATCGACAGCGGCGTGTAAATTCACTCATAATAATTCTTCGATACATACTAAGGCATACGCTATATCCTTTTTGTTCCCCAATTTATTATAAAATTAATTTTATTAACATGTCATTTCTAATTTACCAGATACCTAAATCTGTTACAGTTTTAGACTTGTTTATTGTCAATATCTCATTTTCTGTAGCAAATACGTCAAGACTGAATATAAAGGATTTCATATATTTTTTATTGGAAACTTTTTTTCGTATTATCTTTGTATGTTTTCGAGATATTTTCAAAAAAGTGTTTTTGGGGGTAGTTTTAAATTTTTTTCCACTCCCTTAATAGAACTCACTATTTTTAACTATGTATACTTTAAATTTATGTAATATCAAACTTACATTTAAAAAAGCAGGCTTTCGTTTTGAATGGTAGTTTGAATATTCATTTCACTTCACTTTTTTACGTATAAAATAAACACTATTTTTATTGAAAGGTTATATTATCACTATATGATTTTTGATGTACCCGCCACTGTTTTAAGACATCCCAGATTGGTGAACTTTGATCAGATACTTTTCTGTAATGTTCCTTAGGCCCTTGGGAATCTGATAATTGTTGAAATATAAGACCTGTCGGTCTATCTGTCCACCAAGCACTATTCTTCTATTAAACATTGATCTAATATGGATGTTTCTTCATTAAGACTGTTTGGTCTCTTAATATAATCCTTGACGGGTGATTATATCCTTCCCACTGATTGATATTTCGCTAAGTATGACAATTTTCATCCATAGAAAGTCCTAGAGAAGCTTTTTTTGTTTTCCGGAATATGAATTTTTCATTAAACCGTTTATTTTAAAAATTCATGATTGATAGTGAATTATATGTCGCTATCAACGGGATATGCATTTTCATTTAACTAATGGAGTTTGGTCCAATAATATTAATTCATTCAAACGTGAACACTAAATGGATGACTAAATATAAATTTTGAAATAATGCCGAGGATATTCGTAAAATAATTCACGGAATGTGATTTCCATTTAATAGGAATTCACGGATAACAATATATTAATATTGGAAATCTGTATATATTCCATTTACTTCTATTGAATTAATTTCATTTATTACTATTAAATTCTCAATTGAGAACTACGTTTGGTTATATTTGAATAAAATGAATATTTAATATTACAATCTGTGAATTTTCGATCACATGGCCTTCTTCTGTGAACTTACTTTCGGTTAAAAGAGACTTTGGACATTTTCGGAATCTACGGGGTCAAATGGTATGAAAATTATTTTGAAATTTTGAAAATTCAAAAGTGAGTTTGGCGGTGTTTCGGAATTCGGTCCGGGTACCTAGCAAAAGGGCTACCTGCTCACAGGGACCTTGTCCAAATCCGAAAGGGTGATTTCGTAATTCGGTCCGCTGTCGAAGCAGGTAGATTTCATGTGGGTATTAAAAGATTATTTTTAGCAATTGTTCTTCTGAAGTGTAAGACGTGTTTATTTGTGTCCGTTATTGTGATTTTGTTTGTTTGTTTGACATGGAAAATATTAATTTCACCTCTATGACGAGTGAAAAGAGTAAGCGTTTATTAATAATAGATGGGTTTAAATTTTGTTTTCAAAAATCATTATCTCAAAAATACGAAGGTGGTTTGGTAGGGGTAGGTTTGGTTGGGTTATTATTGAAAATTATTATAATTTGTTCTTCAAAAATTGACTAGAAATACGAAGGTGGTTTGGTAGGGGTAGGTTTGGTTGGGTTATTATTGAAAATTATTATAATTCATTCTACAAAAAAATTGACTAAAAATACGAAGGTGGTTTGGTAGTGGTAGGTTTGGTTGGGTTATTATTTTACGTACTGTTTTTATTTTTGACGATACGCATTTAGCGTAAATTTTTAAACATGCCAGTACAACAACAATAAGTGTGTACTGTTGGTCCTAAGCCCAAAAAAATGTGAAGGAAAATAAAAGTCAAATTAAACAAATAGTAGGTACATGGGACCCAATTCCGAAATCGCATTTTCGCTGGTGTGACCACACTTCGAATTTAATCCGTTACAGGTAGTCCCTTCCGCAGGTAGCGGGACCGAATTCCGGTGCGTCCGAGTTTGGATATCAGTTGCAAATACACACGCTAGGTCAAAAAGTCGTAGAGGTCATTATAAGGGAAATTTTAATGTGAAATTTGGAAGACAAACTTTCAGATGATTAACAAATATGAAAAAAAAATCAGAGCAAACGTATCTATGATATTTAGTATACAGGGAAGCCGAAAAAAGTATATAAAATTGGTCCTTAAAATCAAAAATTTTCCACAACGTAAATTTTTTTTCGGAAATCATTTTTGAGCTAGGAAATTTGGAAAATGGTTTTTTTGAGGTCAAGAAATCACTGAATACTGTTAGTTTTTCTCTAAAACAATAATTTCTCATAATTCTACGGCTGGAACCATTCCCAAGCTATGCGCAAAATTACACGTTCTCCTATAAATTTCACTTTGTGTTTATTGTTTGTTAACGTTTCTTTAACTAATGCTAGAATTCCAAGGACCAATCATTGTTCTTTTAAACTTTAAAAGAAAAATTCAATATAAAAATTCACTCTTTGATTTCCTCCCTAAGTTTTGTGTTGATGTTCATCCCAAATATCACCTACAAATCAACAATTTTCCAATAAAACAAACTCTTTTCTCTTGAGAAAGTGTCACCGTGTATTGTACACAAACATACAAGGACCAACGTAAGATCTATCTTGAGATTGAGTCAGTTTCATTATCGGGAAAGCTCATCATATTTTAAAGGGGGATGTAATTTCATTTGCTCCATAAAATCTAAGCTGCTCTAAATCTGGCGAAACGGAGGGGTAGCATATGCGTCCCGATTCGAGGGAATATATAGTTCACAGAGTCTGCCATTAAATATGAGCTTACTGAAATGTAAAACAGTCGGGGTTTTGCATTTCGGAGCATAAACTGCTGGCAAAACGGCTCGAGGATTCACTTTATATGGACGAAGATATGTCTCTCTGTGACTCGCACCTTACTCGTTAATATTCCTCACCGCCCTTTCGTAGGGGAGATTGCTGGAAAAATAACTATAGGTAAGGTAACTATACATTTTGATTTTCTATCAAATAGAGAACACAATTATTATCAAACGTAAAATACATTGATATAGTTAGCCCAGAACGATTCCATGTCGTTAATATAAATCACAAATATATTTACAGCAATTCACTGAGTAATACTACTGGTTTTAGGAGATGGAATAAGGCTATCAGATTCTAGAAGTGCAAAGTAAGGCATCTTCTCAGAAAGTTCAAAGATCATACTAAAGAAAGAAAAGTAAATTATACATTATAGAAAAGTCCTGGAAATTATAATTGAAAGCACTTGGAAAATCCATTCACTCATTAGAATCCATTAAACCTGACGCAAACCGATATGAATTATTCCGGATGCATCAGGGTTTAGTTCCATAGACTCCAGCACCTGTTTGGAACCATCAGTGTACCATATCCTGTCTGGAAGTTTCCATCTCACTCCAGAATAACTGGATGTTGTATGGTTGGCTTTCATGGTGAAGATCAGTTTATATACGGTCATGAGGCTGTAGTAGTTGCCTTAATGGAAGCTTGTAAGCATAGAGATGCAGATCTTTAGTGCGAATACGTTGGAAAAAGCTTCTTGAAAAAACGCCGAATCGATGTTCTTGGACATTCACCAGCTACTTCTTTTAAATTCTCTATTAATTATTCGCATAAGGTTCACATCCTTTAGAACCCCTTCTTTTCGTTCAATTTCTTGTTCTTTTCGCTTATAAAAATTAATGTTGATGATTTAATCTCCTCATTTTAATCTTTTAATTAAACTTTTGCTTGAGAACATTTCTATTTTATACTGTTCAGCGTTTGTAAGGAATTTCATACACCAACTTATATATATATAACGCGGAATTTACTAAATCTTATCTCTTGGTAAATTCCTCGCCGTGTTACCCCTACACGTTTTAGGCGCTACAGTCGCATAACACAGTAATACACATAAAGGATATAATCTTTGGAAATGACACTCCAAGGAAGAAACTAATCTTTAATGCATATTTAATTAATAGAAACGTATTTCACGCTCGTCTCCGAGAACGCGTTAAGGTATCTATGGAGGTTGAACGTATTTACTTCATTTCAAAAGGGTTGAATTACATTCGTTGAGTCTTAAAAATTGAACAGAACAAATATTGCTTTTTTGTCCACTCTGTACCCATTTGAAGCAAGGGAAATCTGCCAAAATATATGCGCTTGCTTCATTTGACTGTTCACCCGATTATTCTTTTAAAAGATAAATTAAAATGAAAAATTGACTTATTTCGGTATTTTTTCATAATACCGATGAATCCATAATTATATAGGGTGTTATATTTAAAATAATTAATGTCTTATAATAATGTCAAAATAACTGTCATATTTATAGCTAGCTTAACGCCTGTTTGGGTGTTCCAAGATAAACCAAAACCTACGACAGTTATCCGTTCTCGAAGTGTTTCCTAAAAGGTGGTGGCTACATTTGTCTCAAATGCGGATCATGTAGCAACAACTCCTCTGCAAGATTAAGGAACTGATGGGTACATATCGATTTGTTTGCTGGAAGTATTTGCTGAGCTTCGAAAAACCATCATCCACCAAGATAATGCAAGCTCCCACACAACTCGAAGAACAATTGAGTTTTTAAAGCAAGAAATAATCAAATTGCTGGACCATTATTTTTAACTTTTTCCAAAAAATAAGTGTTTAAAAGTTATCTACTATTTTTTTCTAGCTTTATATGCGCTACCTCTTTTGCAGGCGGCCAGTGATGCAATTGAACCCTAGTTTGTGTTTAATAAACCCTACAGAATACAAATAAAACAGAACACATAGTCAGATGCTGCAAATGCAATACGCATATAAACAGACGGCTCAAAAACTAAAGAGGGCTCAGGATGTGGAATTTACTCCAGATCACTAAGCCTAAGGATTAAGTGGGGAATGGAAAAAATCACCAGCGTGGTTAAAAAATAACTGATTGGTACCTCAATTGCCTCAAAGGAACTAAGCAGAAAAGGAATAGGAAAAGAATAATAGTCTGCATTGATAGCAGACAAGTTTAAACAGACAACGTGTTACATCAGAGCTAGCATTAGAGTGTCATCGAGATTTAGCTAACGCCTCGGTAGATAACAATATTATCCTGAGGTGGGTTTGGGCATTGCTGAATCTTTAGCCAGGGAAGCGGCTGGACTAAGAATTCTTGGACCAGACGACACCTACGGCCTTACGAATTCGACAATTGCGGAACTAGCTAAGCGTTACACCTATGCTCAATCTCTAAAGAGATGGGATGAAATCAAGGAATGTAGTCTTGCCAGGATCACCCTGGACGACCCTGGGAAACTGTTTAACAGTAGGATTTCTGACTAACCACTGTCAATTAAGGAAACACCTCCAAACAATGAGGCTAGTGGACACACCTCTAGGGAGGAAGTGTGAACAGGAAGATAAATCTGCCAGGCATGTCTTATGCGAGTGCCCGGAGTTATCGTCAATAAGAGAGTGTGTTCAGAGAGTCTTGGTCTATACCTGCCGATATAAAGGAGATGTCTCCTAGTGACCTGTCTTGTCCACCTTCCTGGAAAAGACAGGATAGACGATGACTCGGGAGGATGTACAATGGGTCACATGTAGCCTAAATGCTGTGAGCCTAACTCACCCTTCCTTCTTTACAGACAGCTACACATCGAAAGAAAAATCTCAGTAATAATTATCTAATGTTTATTAATGTCAAATTTGTTCATAATTACGTATTGATATTTATAATTGAAAAAGCTTATTTATTATAATCATTACTGCTGATTTGTTTTATTAATAAATAATAGAAGATTTGTGTCTGCTATAATTGTTTATTTTGAATAAAATGTTTTAATAATAAACAAATCATCTAATACGCCAACTTCGAGATGATAATTACTAAGTTTAATTAATAATTATAACTTGGTTTCATAATTATTATAAATGGTACAGTGTCTGTTAATAAATCTTTTTGTATCAATATAACACTCAATAAATTCATTTGTTTGTTATAAACCTACGTTATACAAATGAGCGCAAAATATTGTTTAATAGTTAATCTTGTTTGTTATAAATCAACAAACTGTCATGCGCCTGCATATGTATCAGCCAAACATTCGTAGTTCTGCTATTCATAATTTTCCCAAAACTTCTAATGGTTCATTCTCAACGGGACACCGTGTATAATAACAACAGTTGGTAGGAGTGGATACAACAACTGGTATACGAATCGTGCAATTATATAAAAAAAATATCCTGAAAGCTTAATAAGCGAAATATTATATCTAAATACTGATTAAATTATTAATTTGGAAGTTTTGATATAAAAATTACGAGTTGTGATGGACGTTTTGAGTGTAATCAGTGAAAAGGGTTAAACGAACCTAGCAATTATCATTTTATAGTGATACAATCGAAAAAAGGAATAAATTCTACCTATTATACAGGGTATTATACATAAAACGTCTTGTTTCTTTCTATTCTGAAAACAATTGATATACACTTAAAAAATGTAGGCGTCACACGAAGAACAATTTGAAATACATTCCCATGGAAAATGATTTTATATGTTATAAGTAACAGCACATATATGTATGTGCGTGCATGCCCTGAAGAATAATAAATAAACAATTATAAGTATATTTATTTGTCCATCGCACATAACATGAGAAAATTTATTATTGCTACTGTATCGGAATATTTATCGTTTTGGGTACCTATTTTTCTATACAACTTTCTAAGAATCGTGAATTGTTTATTTAACCCAGTTATTAAATAAAGTTTGATTAAATTCAACATAAGTCGAGAGATTTCCAAAGAAAATAAAAAGGCAGCAATCGGATAGAAAATCTAAATCAACGAAAACATCGTCGGCAGCATGACCCCCTTTTCTCTCGTAGTGGCTGTTTCTAATCCCGCGCCAGAGACCACGGATAACAATGTCGAATTCCGGCTAAGCCACGAGCAGCACAGCTTCAGACCTTGAGCCCTTCTGGCTAGAGAGATAACGTCCGGATCATACACTAGTTGGAATTGCTTTCCCAACAACTATTATACACCGTCGATCTGTTTTTAGATGCCCCGTTCTCTCTATGAACTTTCCTAGGATATAATTCAGTAAATTGGGAAGATATACTCGGGTATGTCGACATATTTTCTTTATCAATATCTATTTGGCACCAGAGGTTTACTGTTGAATTTCACTGTTGGATACAAAAGTTTACTGTGGGTTGTCATTTAAAGAAGAAAGAGGGAGAGGAAGGGAAATATAATAGAGATAAAAAGAGAGAGGAGAAAGAAATAAGAACAAAATCATAGAAAAAGGAATAAGGGTAAAGAAAGCAGAGAAGTGAAAGGAGACAAAATATAAAGAATGGAAAATAAAAATAAGTAAACTGACAGAAAGAAGAATGGAAAAAATAATGTACTAGGCTTGTTCAACTGAAACCCATCTTTGGTCAGGTTAGCCTTGGAAACAATTGTAATCATTCAACTGACGTTTTCCAACATTAGTAGTGTATGCAAACGTCACACTGATCTGTTTATTTCGTTTATATTTGACAGCGATTTTAAGTATTGTGACTTTGAAATTGCGTTTGTTGTTAACAATCCGTCCAAATGTGATAAGCGTGCGGTCATTCAATTTTTGTGTGCTGAAGGTGCGCAACCGTTGCAAATTTATACGCGAATGCAAGCAGTGTATGGAAACGCATGTTTTGCATATCCAACTGTGAAGGAATGGTGTCGAAAATTTAATGGAGAAAAGAGGACGAATGATAAGCCACGACCAGGTGCATTGATTACTGCATCAACAGACAGGAATGTGGCATGTGTGGAAGGCCTGATTAGAGAAAATCGTCGAATTTCAATCAGAGCAATTTCAGAAAATGTTGGTGTGAGTATAGGATCTGTCCATAGTATCGTACACAAACTAGGTTACAGCAAACTTTGTGCGCAATGGGTTCCTCTTTTTTTGTTTGAGGACCAAAAAAGCTTGCGAATGGGCTTGTCTTTGCAACACCTCACTGAATACAGTCAAAATGGTAATGACTTTCTCTCGTCAATAGTTGCTAGCGATGAATCTTGGTGTCATTACTTCGAACCATCCAGTAAGCTGTCATCGATGCAATGGAAACACGCAAATTCTCCGCCACCAAAGAAGTTTAAAGTTCAACCTTCTGCAGGCAAGGTGATGTTGACATTTTTTTTCGACCATGAAGGACCCTTGCTGATAGAGTTTACAGAACCTAGAGTGCATATCAACGCAAACCTGTATAATGAAACTTTGAACAGGCTCCATCAAGCAATAAGAAGAAAACGTCCAGGGAAGCTTTCACGTGGTGTTATTCTGCTTCACGATAATGCTCGGCCTCATGTTGCCAACGTAGTGAAAGAAAATCTGCAACGAAAGAAATGGAGGATATTGGAGCATCCACTCTATAGTCCCGATTTATCGCCTTGCGATTTTCACATCTTTGGGTATACATCGGTTGGTGAAACAGTGGGATATGTGCCTCAATTGTAGTGGTAGTTATTTGTAACTGTACTTGTCAATAAATTTTTCCTGGACCAAAGATGGGTTTCAATTGAACTATCTTGTAATTTAGCATTTTTTTTACAAGCGAACTGGGTTAAAGTTATATAAAAATATACCAATTTCGTATCTTTTGTTGCATTTTTTTTTTAAATTCTACCTGTCGCAAAAATACTTAAGATCAAATTATAATCCGTCCAAAAAGGTACCCATTATGAACACTTCTACTCCGCTTTTAATCACAACAGAAGATTCAGTTTAGAAACCTTTCCTAATAATGGTTAATCCTTGGTTAAAATCACGGCAGATAATGCATTACCTACGGATATTTTCAAACAGATCGGCAAGTTGCTTTGTCATCTTTATCTTCTGATAACGCCGCTTTTGACCGGATATTTTACGCAAGAATTAACACGTAAGGAATATTTTTTTGTTTGGAAATATTTTTAAGGATTTGTCACTTGAACATCATAATATTCGTCCTTTTCATCACTGGGCTTTAAAAATTGTATAAAAATAAAACCTGTTTATAAAAATGGAACAATACGATTCATGGCTGCATGTTGTTTATTGCAGATTTCATTTTAAAGGAAAACCGAATGTTCTACGTATAACTTTGCTGCAATGTAATTTTCTTCGTAACTTGTTGTCAACATCATTTTTAGTTAAAGGAACAGATCAGCTTTTAATAAGATTTAAAGGTGCTTGTGAAGCAACTGGAGATGCAAGTAATCTAACCCCTGTGATAGATGTATGGACACAATGGAATCCCAGTGATGACATGCTAGCAGCTGCACTGAAATGTAGAAATGGCCTCAACTTCTTGTTCAACAACGAGAATACCTATGTCTACAGTGCTCTACCATCACTAATTAGGTACACCCGTTTACGGTAAAACTAAAAATAACTTCCAGTTGTTGTTTATCTTCTACAATTCTGTTACAAGCCTTTGTTCGTCGAGTTGTATGCTAAATACCTTCTGAGTGCAGCCTTTCACCTCTTTCAGGTTTGTCGAAGTGAAATTTAGCAATCTATGATAGAAATATCAACAACTTGACACAAATTACCAGTCTATCCTATCATTTCTTTCTCCTCCAGCATGTGCCATTGGCAAGTGCTGGAAAATTGATCCGTACGCGACTTTAAATCTTCTTCTCGAGGAACTGGTCCACGAACAGTAGGACACTGCTTCAGAAGTACTCAGGAACTCTTAGTACTCCTCCATCTAGATGCCACTATTTCCAAATAATATCTTAGAAATTACACTTCCTTCTGAATGAGCAGAATTTGATAATCCTAATTTCAATTAATTTCCTATTCAACCGAAAAGGGCATCACTGCTCGTTCATTAAGTGTATCCAGTAGATTAATTAATTGGAGGGACCTCCCCTATCTAAGATTACTAACTTTACTTATTGACGTCTATTAGTTTAACTAAGTTTCAGCTAATCGCTTTTGGATGTTGACTATTCGAACTCTACTAGTTGACTTCTTGTAACATTTTTATCGTCCAACGAACCCCAATGAAAATTTCTGAATATCAAACAACCTCCACATCCGTCAAATGTGTCAATACAATTGATGGATTTTTTTTTTCAATTTGAAATGTACGTAACTGAAAACAGACTGGGTGAATGAAGGGAACCCTCGGCTGGTAGTATTTCCCCGTCATCGTCAGTATATGTGATACGGCCTTTTCAGAACAACTGATTCTTGACTGACACTGATTACAGTTCTTTTAGTGGCACGTCTGTATAAATTATCATCATTGTTTTATTTAAAATGTGAAGAATTGACGTTTATTTAAAGCTGGGTGGGTTTTTGAATTGCCTGCGATTTATAAGAGAAAAAAATTATATTTTCACTTATAATTGCACGAGTGGTTTGTATTTTATCGGGTAAATTTGGGTTTTTTAATGAGAAACTGTTTCCTAGCAATTTGACGAGAATAACTGTCAACTATTAAAAACACGACACCGAAGGTGGAGTGTTTTTAGTGTTATTCGAGTCAAATTGCTAAAGGAAACAGTTTAGAAAATTTGAACAACACAAATTTACCCAATATCAATACAAACCTCGAGTGTAATTCGGCAGGACAATTTAATAAATAAGAAATTTGGAAACTTATCAATGCAAACTTTATTTATGAAACATTAAAAATAAACACATTTTTATTTTAATGTAGGTACAATTATTAAAAACGCAGTTATTGAAATTCCTACTAGGAGCAGTGATATCGCTGCGGGTGCCACAGCTAATCGTTTCTGTAGTAGATGTTGAAGTTTTTTCATTTTCCAAACGAATTGATTGAATAATGCTTGAATGATACTCTTTGTCAACTTGTAAGTATGGTTTTATTGATGATGAATTGCTGTGTCCTGTTATTTTTATTAGAGCTTGTTCTTCAATTCCGCTTTTACTTAATTCGCTAACTGCTGCCGCTGGATTTGAATGATTTGTAATTTTGACACGTTTGACATCTAAACCAATGCGTTGTGCTGAGCGTTTAGTTCATTTGGAAATTTCATTAATTCCAATCGGCAAATTCTTGTACCAACCTTTAGAATTTTTCTTTTTCCAAAAGGGATTTGGTGTAAGAAATACTCTGTCCGAAGTTATAAAAGTGTTTCGTTTTTCCATTAACTTTTTGAATAAACGTATTGGGCAAATATCTTCGTCGAAAATATTAGGCGTGATCCATTTGCTGTCACATAATTTATTGTTGCCGCCTTGTCTCGTTTTCGAAAATAGAGGATTATACTCGATACGTCCAGTTTCTTTTCCATTATTTTCTATTTCAGATACGAAATAAGTGGTTTTGCAGTAAGCTGCTTCTCCTCCGCGCCAAGCTAGTTCAAACGCCAAAATGTGATATAATTCCTTTTGAAGTCCTTCCGGTTCATTTTCGTTATATAATCTGGCCATTGCAAATACTTCAGATTTATTAAGAGCTGATGCACTACATTTTCTCTTTTCGGGTTGTGCTTGTAGGATTTTACGTTTAGTATTACGTGCAGCTCGTGATGAATTAAACTGAACATCGGTGAAAGGGTTGAATACATTATTAAATTCGTTATTACATTTACTTTGTAGCATTTTAGCGGTGGTGTTCCAAATTGTTTTAACTACCGCTTCTTTGTAGTCTTCTCCGTTACTTTTTCGCATATTAAATGCCCAATCTTGCAATATTACATTCAATTTCTCGATGGAAGTATCTGGCTCAAATGTGTATCTTTTTACGTAGAAAATTGTCGCCAGATTGATGATTGCGTCGCAACTGTATTAGTAGGCACACAGGTATTAACAATTTGACTAATTTCGGCGTTCGTAGACACACCGAATTGACTCATTGTTAGTTCTTGAAAATTCAATAAGTTGTTGACAAACATGCCAAACTATTTATTATGGTAACCAACACCGCGATAATTGATGAACAAATGAATAAGTGAAAAAACCACTAGTGTATTTGTCGCTGTAAAAGTTAAAGCTAACTTTTGCCGCTGTCAAAGTGACAATTGCACTGTGGCATATGCGATTTTTTATACATGAATTAAATTGTCGTAGAACTGAAATTTTATCATATTTCAGTGATTATTATTATTGTGAATTCTCTACAGGAACTACCGATCTTTATTATACTATTTTCGAAAACTGTAGAAACCTAGATTATAATTGATCGGGCTATTCCGTTCCAGATCTATTAATTGTGGGCCCCTGAATCAGGATTACATCCTTTTTAAATAGCCAATCAGCCTCGACTTTCTACGGTATTAACAGTTTTCCTATCCTGGAGAAACTTAATCTATATAGAGAATACCTTCAATGCAGATCCAGATGAAAACTAAAGTATAAAAAGAAATTTCCTCCTTTATAATTCCACTTAATTTCCCCAAGATACTAAAAGTGGAAAACTCTTTTCACTCCCCCATATTCAATAATCAAGAATTTTGGAGCTGTCTTTTCAAATGAAACCTGTAAACCTACTTTTTCCACAATCTCTTTTAGTACCTCAATTTGGTTGTGGATCACGACAGTGTCTTCAGTAAAAACTGCGAATTTCTCGGCAAAAGTTAGACAATCAAGTCAAATATTTGCTCTACCGGTTGATCGAGAACAGAACTATTCAACTGGACTTGAAAAAATCAGAGCAGGAGTATCACAAGGCACTGTATTATAGCTTCAGTACTCTATCTGATATCCTTAAATTAGTTAAAGATAGCAACATTTGCATATAATACTACTAAAATGGCTGTATCCTGCAAACCAGACGAGAAGGCTCAAAAGGATCAAATCCTAGGAGCCAGGTATCAGTACAAACAAAGATAATAGTAATTGTGAACATTCTTTGA
Organism: Lochmaea capreae; assembly: GCA_949126875.1. NCBI lineage: Eukaryota > Metazoa > Arthropoda > Insecta > Coleoptera > Chrysomelidae > Lochmaea > Lochmaea capreae. Next base: position 641,379 of record OX421395.1, on the reverse strand, counting down.
ATATTTCCAAAAATATTCCACAAAATAAATTTCATTTATGGAGCTTTTTAAAAAGTAATTAATTTAATGAAATTAGACGTAGTTCAATTTGTTTGAATGTCAATAAAAAATCTCTTAAATAGACTTCGGAAAATTTCTTCCATTCCCATCACTGACGTGTTTGTGAAACGTTTATCATCTTTCGAACGGAGCTAATTAAGTAATTAGCGAATGCCAGAAATTTATGTTGGGCCGTCATTCTAGATCTCTCTGTCTTTTTTTGTTTTTCAAACATTTTATTTTAGTCTTTTCTGTACTACACTTCATAATATATCGTGAAATGGGCATCTTTTTAATTAGTTCAAAGTGAAAATGGTAATGAAAAGAACTTGAATCTACTGAAAAAAAATCTTGTTTTTAACTCGTTTGCTGATCCTTTTCAGATTTTGTTTCGTTTTATTTTGCATCTAATACATTACCGGCTGTCGCCAATGAATGTTTCAAAGCGTGGAAAATCGAATTAAATTTTAACGAAAATTATTGGTATCCATATATATGAGTTTTTTTTTCTACAATGAAGAACGTTGTATTCGAATACAAAAAACCATGTTATCGAAATAATACATCAGCGATACCAACGACAAAGCACACAGGACGGAGAAATTACCTCAAAGATTGCAGGATCAGATTCGAATCGAAAAAAGTGCCACAATTGAGCAATAAATAGCATATGTGATCGTGTTCATAGAGTTGGTGAGAAACAGAATTGAACAAAAAACGAAAAATCGATGTATTCCAACGTGGACGACTTGTTCTGCGAGAGACGTGCAAAAATGAGTTGGCGCTCGCTATACGGTGTACGTAAAATAGAAACATGTTAAATACGTGAAAAGGTATTTTGAAGAAACACTTTTTAAATCCAAATATTAAATAATAACCGAAAACAATGTGACAGATTTTATTTAAATGAAACATCTTGTCAGATATTCGACTTTTACTTACGGGTGACTGAATTCGTCATATTAAGGATAAATATGGATTGGAAACAATAAAAACAACAAAAACTTTAGCAAAAATATTAACATGAAACTTTTATTCTACAAAATGATATGCACGTCGACTACCTGCAGCTTGAGCTGAAGGAACTGGGTTCAAGAGGTCCATACCTTGTGTACCATATCTTGTGGTAATCTAAAGTGGTGCAGATCTCTCAGAATCCTTATCATGACACTCTTCCTCTTGATTTTTTTCCAGCTTTCATCCTATGAGAAATGTTTTGATGATGCTAAATCCAAATCATGGGTGCAATTACCTTCCAAAGGATACACCCTCTGAAGAGGTCTCGGAATGGTCCCTTTGGCAGTTTTCAATTGGACCAGTCCTGTTTTACTTTACTTTTCAACATAAGCTAAAGCCTAATCTAATCTGAATTATTTGACCCTATCAAATCACTAATATTAATCACACCCTGAAGATTTTTCTTGGATGATAGTTTCACTTGTCTCACGTATTCACTGCTAAACCTTCTACAAATATTATCTTTCAGTTTCATCCTGTACCTCAAGTGTTTTCTCATATCTAAACTCTCTCCAAATCTGGAACTCCATATTCCGGAGTTTCTTTCAGAAACATGGAAGGGGTCAATGGAAAAACATCCCTGCTACCTTTAAGTGTATATATGGTGGATGATTTGGTAATTTTACTATAGTTGCCCTTCATACGACGTATTCTATTACCGCGTGAATCAGAATGAATGAACACAAAAAGTAGATTAACGTTAAACACTTTTTGGGTGAGATATTTGCAAACATGCTTGAGAAAGTGCATATGTAGCTTTAATTTCTGAAGAATATAGTCAAATTTAATTAACAATGTTGAAAAGAAATAGTCTACATATCTGATTCAATGGATTGCTGAAAAATGAACTTGAATGCCTTAATCGAAACTGTTTTTTCTGCCTCATTCACGGTTTTCGCCGACCGTTATATTTCTCATTCATCAACCATCTTGCATTCTCCGCTATTCTGGTCGCGGGACATGTAAATACTGGTATTTTGAAACTTCGAGCAGTGTGTACTGTGCCAAATTTTACAGGTAAAATCCTTTCTTCCTCACCCAGCTGTGATATCAAGAGTTATTATAGGCCTAGTAACTGTTTTCCTTTCCTTCTTTGGACCGATACCGGCATTTTTTCAGTGAAACCACATGAATTGGTTGGCCTTCGAAAGATATGAAAATGAAAAGTAAAATCTATATTTTGTAAGATACATACCGCATATTTCGTCAGTAAGATATTACAATTCTTGGAATTTTTTAGGACTTGACTATCTTATCAATAAAATTGTGATTTCTAATAAATATATGTAATGGGGATGTTTGAATATTTTTATACAGTTTGCTTATAAAATCACCCCAACGAAAATCTGAATACACAGATCCTTTTACCCTTATTAAAAGGATTGGAAAGATCGAATATTTGCAAGTAAGACGGAAGGAAGCACCCTTGTATTTATATATTTCAGATTCAAAGTGTATAGCAGTGAAACTGCAATATGTCAGACCATACTCGAGGGAAATATTACCGAAATGGACAACAGAGCATTTATTGACAGCCAGTAGATTGTTCCCCGATCTAGTGGCCGCTGGACACCCGCCATAACTCTCGCAATGCCCGAAAAACTCTCCCTTCATGTCACCATGTAAAAAAGGAATATTTATTTCGTTTCGCATAGTTTTATTTTTATTGGATATTGGATTCGATCTGTTGGAAATTGTGATTGCTTTTTTTTCTGTTCGGTTTAATATTATTCTTGTTTACTCCGGGGATTTTGAGCATACACAAAATGCCAATAAAAATACTTTTTTAATTTATACCCGGTCATATATATATTATGCCCAAAAAAAAATATCCAGACAAGGACATAATTCAATTTTGCCTTTAGGCGTTTTTTTTTGGAATGTTTAATTCCGCCCGAAACATTTTCCTTTTTTTTGCGCTCGAAAATCAAGTTAATGTTTTAAAATATCGATTGGGAGCTGCCTGAAAGTGTAATTTTATTTATACACTTTCCTCGAAACGCGAGTGTTTCGGAAAAAATGTTTAATTATAATTTTATTTTATGGATTTGCTAAATTATATTCATCCACAAAATCTTATCCTTAGCCTGTATAAATATTACGTTTAATATTAAACATTTAAATTTATTTTTAATTATTATCCTTGAAATTCGATACAAAGAAAATGGAAAATATATGAAACGGGAAATATCATCCCGAGGGCGATCTTGAACTCCGTAATATTTCTAAATAGACTGTTTTGAGTAACAGGATACCAATTAAGTCCTTTTGTTATTTTCAAATTTCTATGTTGCTATAACAAAAATTTAATTAGCTCCCTTATAATTATTCCCTTTTAATTAGATGCTCAAGTGAGGGGATCCGATTTCAACGCTCAGAGTTTGGATATTTTAAAAATATCATCTCCCTGCCTGAAAGCTTTGATCTGTGTGAATTCACGTACACATTATAAAGAGTCCTTCATATCCAAAATGCATTTATATTTGTGCCAAGATTTGATGGAAAAATAAAAACTTCATTGGAACATTGATTAAAGTGCGTAGAAAAGAATCCCAAGTGAATTAAATTTACCAACAAAGTTACAGCTACAGAACTGGTATATCTCCCGAATTGATTTAATCTCCAATAAGTAATCAGGAACTGGATAGGTACATTTAGCATTTAGAGTAACTTTTTTTATTGTTCCGAATATGATAATCAGTTCTCGTAGAGGATAAATAAATTATTGATTAACAATAAACTTTAGTCATTAAAAAGGGCAGAATGATGCTCAGAAAAAGCTATCTAGCTAATTAAATATTCCTCTCTTAAAAATATCATTAAGGAATTTGCATAAATACTGAGCAGCGGGGCTTTTATTTACGTATCTCAAAGATACAGTCAGTGGCGGCGAAACAATAACATAATCGCAAGTACACGCGCATAGTTAAAAAATTGTAGAGTCCATAATAATGCGAAATTTGAGATGAAATTTGAAATTCACACTCCCAGATAAAGAAATAATATGGAAAAAAATCAGCGAAGCTGTATCTGTGATATTTTGTATACAGGGATACTCGAAAGTGAAAAGTAAATAGCTTAAATTATTTCCTAACCGAATCAAAATATTCATGCCCTCAAGAAAATTTCTGGAAATAATTCAAGCTTGCGTGGTATTCGGAAGGAAAATTTCACACCTTAAAATAGAAGAAAAATATTAATCCATCCAGCCATTTTACATTAATTTCACTGTTTGTCGAACTGAACAGGGTATGGTTTGTGACATATGTTGATTTGTAATTTTTGTTTAACCGGTTCTATCACAAAGCTTAATAAATACTAATTTAACGTCTGTATGTTGAATTTAATCAAATGTATAAGGAAATGTCGCGATTTAGTAAAGAAAATCAACCAGTAATTACACAAGAAATTTTGCATTATTCACAGGTATATCTATACATCATTTTTTAATGGTTGTAGATCATATGTTCACCTTTTCAACTGTCAAAAAATTTCCAAATTTAAATATCGTGGGACCTCGAACAAATTTCCATATTTGAGAATGTCAAAAGAATTTGAGGTGAACTTTAAAAGTATACTTTGCTTTTTGCTTGAATTTTCTGACATTTTAAACACTTTATTCAAGTAACTACCTATCTAAAAATACCTCAGCAAAACTAATAATTCTACACTAAAAAAAGATATTTGTTTATTAATCACAATATTTATAATAAAAACTAACGTCTTGCAATTAGTTGCAACAACACGACGGTGGGGTAGCGAGTATAATAATAATCTTCCAGTAATAATGGGCCAGTAACGATTATGTCCGTTCTCATGAAGAACACGAAAGCACTAGCGACCTGTAATGATAGCATTGATTAAATAGTGGGGTGTCTTAGATAAATGAGTGACAGGACTAGTTGGGATCTATATATATTCGATCCCAATGGTGTATTTATATAATGATAGAGCTGCAGGAAAACAAGAGAAGAACACTACAGAAATGGACTCAAATATTTAGCCAGAACATTCTTGGAGAATCCTAAATGTCCGAAAAGAGAACAAACGACAAATTTAAATTTAGACTATTGTTATTCACTTTATGATCGCTGGAGGATGCTTAATATCCGTAAAGAATCCCTCAACAGGCTGGCATGAGACAACAAAGTGTCTAAAGCAGGTTCTAAAGCAGACTTCATAGGTCCGGAACCGTTTTGTGGAATCACAAAATATTGCATAAGAGTGGAAATCGGAAACTGGTTAGAAAGGGAACACCAACTCAAATGGAGGTCGACACAAGGGCACCTGTATACAAAGGGTCTACTGAACAAGGTATACAAGGAACTCTCAACTGAATAAGAGACATTTGAAGACAGTTTCCGGCCTGGTAACTGGACAGTGCACCCTGAGGAAACATCTGCACAAAATGGGCAAAGTTAGTGCAGGAAATGTGAACTCTGTGATGAAAGACCTACTCACATACTCTGCTTCTGCAAAAACTTACATGAATTCAGACGGAAGCTGTTTGTAGAGGAAATAATACAACCAGTACAATTACTGAAAATCCCTCTAGTGAAACTAGTGGCCTACATAGAAGACACAAAGCTTCTGGAATGGAAGTAGATGACATGGAAAATGGTACAAAGATCCAGTTCAAGTGCCTGGGCTTTTGAGCACAACCCCATCGAAGAAATCAATTAATGAAAAAATCCAAAAACGGAATTTAATGGTTCAAAATTTTTGAGTTCTACTTTTTTGCACATAATTCTCAAACAATATGGATGATTTGATTGTATTATTCGGTCTTCCCAATGACCTGATATAAGTCTTTTAGATTATCTTCTCTGGAGAATTATAAAAACAAAATTTTAAGCTTCATACGAAACTGATTTAGTTTTCTTATATAAAATACCTTTCCATATATTTTTTATGATCAAAAATTGTACCTATTTAATAATAGGTATCAATTATTTTGTCACAAACATAAAATTTTCAATTGAATTTCTTTGTGCAATGTCAAAAGTAAGCACATAACTTGTATAATTTCTTTCAAGTCCGACTCTGTGATAAAAAGAGGCGAATAGGTCTGGACTCCGTGGTACAACATCCACAGTGAGGTCATAACCTGATCCTCGATCCTCACAAAAGCTCTGACTACAGCGTCAATTACGAAATCGACGCGGTCTTCATTTGTTTCCGGATTTCTACGACAGACGTTGGTGGATCTTATTGCTCTTAATCTGGATAATTGGGTTTGAATTTCATATCGGGTGGAATAATTACGAGGGTAGTAGTTTTCCATTTGAAACACCGTGTATATAAGTAGCGCAGCTGCTTAGAGAATTTGATGTCGATTTAGCAATAAATATTGTCGAACATGAAGAACTCGATAAGGTCGATACAGTTGACGGAACAATGTAACTATGAAGTGTCAGGTGTAGCGCTGAGCTAGACAAATGTCAGCTATATTTCGATTTCGATTCTATATATATATATACAACTTCGACTTTTAATATGAAACAAAAGTCGAAGAATAGAAGGAATGGATAACATTTCTTAAAGTGACACCTTCGCTTTGTTTTATTGTCATCGTTCGATACACTTTTATATTGACCGTTTTATCTACACCTTAGTTTCATACGCCGTAAATGTCAAAAGAATTTATAATATGAATATTTACTTTGATTTAACTCACTGTGTAGTCCAGTAAATAAAGGCACCAACCTGTTCATCTCATTATTGTCAGACTTTTTTTTGCAACTTGTAGGTATTCATGATCCCGAAAATTCAGTTTTTGGCCGATATCTCCCGAAATATGCTACTTAGAGAAGTGGGGTTTTGCTAGAAATGAAGTACAGCTCATTACCTACAAAAATGGTCTCCATCATTTTTGTCCCTGGGTCAATATTTCTTGCAAAAAAAGGCTTGCAATAATTTTCCGGAAAACTAAAAAACTTTGCCAAAAATTTTAAAAACCATCGAAAAGAAGACATTTTCAGCTTTCCAATGGTGTGCATTAAAGACCGATATTGCCAATCATTGTTTATCAATTTGCGGTAGACCCGAGAATTTTCAGAAAACTCCGGAAATAAAAAAAAACGTCCCAAGAAAAACATGTAGTTTATAAAATTACATAAAAATTATTTATTCATTCTTTCGGAATACATTCACCACCTATCAAAGTCCCATTATCCAAAAGGTTTCGGTAAAACTACGCTTAATTTAAAAAATATGAACGGATCGAAATCCAAGGTACGCTTGGGCCCGTTTATCTCGAAAACGGTTAAACTTTTGACAAAAATGATAAGGATCATTTTTGTAGATAATAAACTGCTCTCCATTCCTAGCAAAACCCCACTTCTCTAAGTGTCATATTTCCGGAGATATCGGCGGAAAACTCAATTTTTGGGATTATTGGCCATTTTTCAGCACCTTCCGCAAATTTCAGAGAGTAATCTACCCGTGAATACCTACAAACTGCAAAAAAAAAAGTCCGACAATAATGAGATGAACAGGTTGGGGGGTTTCTCGGTCTTTATTTACTGGTGTAATTGAAGTATGGAACAAATAAAAATTTTTGCAAATTTTTGAGAAAGTTGATTAGTTCAATTATTAATTAAATTGAATAACTATAGAAATATTTAATCAAAATTGATAGGTAGGGGTTTTTTTGGTTGCTAATTAGGATTCCAGTTTCGGAAAAATGAAAAACCAAAATGACGAATGGGAAACTGCGGGTTTTCACAATTTTCTCGGAAGGTACAGTCTTAATGTCAAAAAATAATAATTATACAGGTACACACAGGTAAATATTTTGGCTAATTGATTTTTTTCGTAATTTCACAGCTAGTTGGCAGCTGTCAAGGGCCAAAATTGGAAATTATGTATCAAATTTCAAATAGGCGACAAAAATACAGAACAATATGTACTTCTTTTATCTTATTCATATTTCATACGTCACTTGTCAGCTACTTGACAGTTTAGCATTAACGTAGTACGAAAAAAGGTAACTTTTTGCCTGTAACTTTTTTTTGGCTAATGATATCCAACCATAACGGGCCATTAAGGAGAAGGTTTCTTAAAACAAATAATTTTGCCAGTTTTCCAAACTTATTGAAGATCAGCAGGCGTATATGTACCACCTTTTACAATAGGATTTTTTCTCAAACAATTAAAAAATAATGTTATATGGTTTAGATCTCAATCCTGCAAACTGTGATTCAATTGATAGCCCCGACGGTTGAATTCCCACTCCAACGAAGGTACAATTAGAGGAAAAAGCTGACATCATCATCATCTCAACTTTAAGTACAGTTCAAACAAGTTTATTCATAAATAGACTTGTTTTATTGATTTCGGTCACCTAATGCCTAATCTGAAACAGCATACCGTTTCCCATATTTGATCCCGAAGAAAAAACCATTCCAGTCAACGAAGAATTAATTGGCGATTAGTTGAGTTACATAAAAAAAACACCAGCTAAATGTAGATTTTTCTAAAGACAACGTTTAATTGAAAGGTTCTTTATGTTAGTCATTTGCCTGGTAAGTAACTATTATAATATTCATTCATTCTTTAAACAGATGGCGGTAAAATTGCTCTTTCCAGTGCTGGACTTATTACCTTAACTGGCTTTCGCTAATTATTTTATTTTTTATTCACATACAGGGTGTTTCTAAGAAAATTTTTAACTCTAAACTTTCCTGAAATAAAAATACTATGACATTTATACGTAGTCCCATCGTTTTTAAGTTGACAGCTGACTGCGTCCTTGAGTATTGACAGATCGTATTATGTATAATGTGAAAACTTGTATGAAGGTTGATTTGCAGTCTTTCACAAAGAAAGGTAATTTAACGAAAAATACAGGATTTTTAGAGAAGATTCTCACTTATAATTGCACAAGTGGTTTGTATTTTATCGGGTAAATTTGGGTTGTTTTGTTAGAAACTGTTTCCTTTAGCAATTTGACGAGAATAACTGTCAACTATTAAAAACACGATACCGAAGGTGGAGTATTTTTAGGTTAACAGTTATTCGAGTCAAATTGCTAAAGGAAACAGTTTAGAATTTGATCAACACAAATTTACCCAATATCAATACAAACCTCGAGTGTAATTCGGCAGGACAATTTAATAAATGAGAAATTTGGAAACATATCAATGCAAAGTTTATTTATGAAACATTAAAAATAAACACATTTTTATTTTAATGTACAATTATTAAAAACGCAGTTATTGAAATTCATAGTAGGAATAGTGATATCGCTGCGGGTGCCACAGCTAATCGTTTCTGTAGTAGATGTTGAAGTTTTTTCATTTTCCATACGAATTGATTGATTAATGCTTGAATGATACTCTTTGTCAACTTGTAAGTATAGTTTTATTGATGATGAATTGCTGTGTCCTGTTATTTTTATTAGAGCTTGTTCTTCAATTCCGCTTTTACTTAATTCGCTAACTGCTGCCGCTCGATTTGAGTGATTTATAATGTTGACACGTTTGACATCTAAACCAATGCGTTGTGCTGAGCGTTTAGTACATTTGGAAATTCCATTAATTCCAATCGGCAAATTCTTGTACCAACCTTTAGAATTTTTCTTTTTCCAAAAGGTATTTGGTGTAAGAAATACTTTGTCCGAAGTTATAAAAGTGTTTCGTTTTTCCATTAACTTTTTGAATAAACGTATTGGGCAAATATCTTCGTCGAAAATATTAGGCGTGATCCATTTGCTGTGACATAATTTATTGTTGCCGCCTTGTCTCGTTTTCGAAAATAGAGGATTATACTCCATACGTCCAGTTTCTTTTCCATTATTTTCAATCTCAGATACGAAATAAGTGGTTTTGCAGTTAGCTGCTTCTCCTCCGCGCCAAGCTAGTTCAAACGCCAAAATGTGATATAATTTCTTTTGAAGTCCTTCCGTTTCATTTTCGTTATATAATCTGGCCATTGCAAATACTTCAGATTTATTAAGAGCTGATGCACTACATTTTCTCTTTTCGGGTTGTGCTTGTAGGATTTTACGTTTAGCATTACGTGCAGCTCGTGATGAATTAAACTGAACATCGGTGAAAGGGTTGAATACAATATTAAATTCGTTATAATATTTACTTTGTAGCATTTTAGCGGTGGTGCTCCAAATTCTTTTAACTACCGCTTCTTTGTAGTCTTCTCCGTTACTTTTTCGCGTATTAAATGCCCAATCTTGCAATATTACATTCAATTTCTCGATTCAAGTATCTGACTCAAATGTGTATCTTTTTGCATCGCAAAACGTAGAAAATTGTCGCCAGATTGATGATTGCGTCGCAACTGTATTAGTAGGCACACAGGTATTAACAATTTGACTAATTTCGGCGTTCGTAGACACACCGAATCGACTCATTGTTAGTTCTTGAAAATTCAATAAGTTGTTGACAAATATGCCAAACTATTTATTCTGGTAACCAACACCGCGATAATTGATGAACAAATGAATAAGTGAAAAAACCACTAGTGTATTTGTCGCTGTAAAAGTTAAAGCTAACTTTTGCCGCTGTCAAAGTGCGATTTTTTATACATGAATTAAATTGTCCGATGAAAATCTGGATTATAATCGCCTCAGCCTTCAAGCTTTTGCACAACCACGTGCTACAGTTTTTGATATCCCAAATGCTCAGGACCAGTGGATGCAGTTTCAGATCCTGGCTTTGCTAGGGTGTCCGTCGCTTCAAATGCTAGATAGTAGACCTACTAAGACAACATTTGAAGCAAGAACCAGGAAAAGACCAAAGAGAAAATCCAAGAAAAACATGGAATAAGGAAGTGTCGAGGTATTAAATGAAATGATGGAATTAAAAGTAACTTAAAAAAATCTTCCTAGCACAGAAAAGTAGAATGGCTTCTGGTTGGGAAAAGGAAAAAAAAACAAATGTTTTGAATTTTGCAAAATTAGATATTCAGTGGTATTTAAATGATGTCTGACTCCGCCTCTGGCTATGGGACTTCTCTAATTGTGGTAATAAAGTTACATACTCGCATATCTCAACACAAACGGTCGGTTGTTTGTGAAAAAAAGGTTGATATTTATACGCGACACTCTGAATATAAACATGAAATACCAACCTGGGTAGTGACGAAAAAATCGCATACATATAATTTGAATTCTTTTATTTTATGCGCCAGAGAATAATAACGCGGCTGCCACGAATAGTTGAGGAAAATTTACGCTTCGAGCAGAGTTTCATCTCATTGTTCGCGATGAATATGCTAAGCGATTTGCAGGAATGCAGCGGGACGTTCTCTTCCATGCAGGATTTCTAAATCCAACGCCGAACTCTTTTTCATATGATCAATGCCGAAGGGTAAATTAAGATATTTTTCAACTATTTTAACCGTAAATTCATTATATTCGCAAATAATCCGACAATATGTGAAAACTAAGGCTTTAGAAACAATTTTTAAAACGTAAACATCCTAAAACAACTTCTAAGGAAAAAAATTCAACTGAAATACTATAGCAGAGGTATAGATCATTCATTATAAAAACCGTTTTACACGTGACAAACTGCCGATACAGAGACGTTCCTTTGAGGCATGAATATTTGGACATTTGCTAATAGAAGCAATCTCCAGATTATACAAAGTACTAAAAGGGATTACTTATGCCTCTTGGTAGTACCTACTGAAATAGTTCACTGGACCATCAAGTGATTGAGAAGACTTATACACAGAAATATTCATCAAAATGTTCCTGTTTTCGCAATCAAATGAGATCCATTTTTCTCCCTATAACATATCGCTGTCTAACCAACGAAAACAACGAAGACGACAGCCACAACAATAACAACAACGAGACGTCAAACGTGAAGGGAAACTGCTACTGCAAGGAGCATCTGTGAAATGACACAAGTTCGAATTTAAATGATGTATAGAAGAAGCAATAAACCTGTCAAGTGATGCTACCAATACACGTCACAAAAATATCACCGGTCTCATTGTTATTATTCACCGAGATCTGAATCTGCTCGAGAATTTCCATATTTAGGATAGCGAATATAGTATATACAGGGTTTTCCAGTAGTACTTTAAACTTGGGAGATGACTGAGGCTAAAAATAATGATAGGTAATAGGTTTGCTTCGTTTTTATCCCTAATTAACAAAATTATGGCTTGGAACAAAATAATCAGAAGACATTGAAGAAGAGTGAGATTGAAAATAATTTCTAAAAAGTTTCAAATCTGCTCTGTATAATTTTGAATCAAACCGTCTCACAGTTAATGTAATGTTTTTGTAGAGGTATCATTGATTAATTTGAATAATTGTGAATTGGTCATTATGTCAATTCAATATTTGGAATTTATTTATTTTATAATTTAAATAGTGTACGAATAAACAATTTCCATTCAAACTGCTCGATGAATTTGCGCTTTTTGTTTAACGAATATAGATAGAGATACACAGTAAAATTATATTAAGCATAATATGAATTTAAAGTTGGTAGTTTTTATTTTCATTTTGAAAATATCGAAAATAATCTTTAAATTACAAATTTGTGACAACCAAGGTTATAATGGACAATGGTTGGAAGAAAAATTCGAGGATATTGTTTAAAAGTATTGGATTAGACTTTTAATGATAAAATTTTTTCTCAATATTCACAGTATTGTCATGTATTTTTCAGTTAAAAGTGTGTTTTTTTTCGAATATATCAAAAGGTGAAATTTTTAATTTATGAAATAATTGATATCTCATCTCAAAACCCCATTCACGAGTTTTCAGGGTTTTTCTGGATGAAATATTTGGTATTGAAAAACTGCAAAACTTTGAGGTTTGGAAGTTTTCCTTGTTTTTTTTTCGTATTGTTTGGAAATATATGATTGTATTGGAGAATCATACATATATTTTGTAATAAGGAGTCGCATTGGTACATGAAAATACGGTTGACATTCGATTACTTCTGGTATTGATGTTACACTGTCCATCGGTTTGTGTAAAATGGCTCACTAAGCTGACTACGACTTGCAGTATAACCGGAAGTCGCCTGAAATCTACATTACTTTCATTCGGTAGGCCAATGCCGGAAACCCCTTATTACAATTTATCAGATATTTATAATAATCGGCTTTGCTATAATATCGATTTTATGAAAAATTGTCTGCAGAATCGTTTGGTTCATAGTGATATAGGAGAATTTTTAGTTCTTTTGACAAATTTTTCACGCCACAATCCTGAATAACAAACTGGAAGTGGCAACTATTATCAGAGATTGAATAAAACAGTGTTTCCTTTAGATTCGTAATTCTTATGTAATAAATGAATGGCCCATAGCTCTATGATAAGTGGGGGAGTTTTCCAATATTTCCTTATACATCTAATATTATAGATACGCGCATTATCCTTCTTATTTTGTAGGATAACAGAACTGTTGTGAAAAAAAAACTGAAAATTGAATATTCTTCTTCTAAGATTCGTTGAATAACCCAAAATCTCACGGATTAATGTGGTAGGGAAGATGAAAATAAAAGAAGTATCCGACGCTCCTGAAAATTTTCAGCTCATTATTAAAAATATATCCATCGGGGAGGACGAAACAAAAGGGTTCATATATGTTTATTACTGAGAACCGCTATAAATTAACATTGATTAGGATTTTGTGTGATTATATATCTGATTGTCTCCAAAAGAGGTAATAAATAACCAACGATGTATATACCTGGTTTGTGTCCGTTTGAAAAGCGGGCCTAAAAGATAAAAAATACACGTCGAAAAATTCTGTCCTTTACATTGAATTGCAATGTGAAAGCACTGACGACGGTAAATTGTATCAGCTGTGTCATTATTTTTAGCTTGTCTCGAAATTTTTTAAATGAGACATATTTATTTAATTTCAAGGTAAAATAGATGTATGCAAATTTTCTATACACAGACTTAATTAGTTTTTGTATATCAGCTGCTATATTTATCTATACGTAAATATTTGAAAAAAAAAACTACCAAAGTTTGCTAATTATAACCTTCACGTCGTTCGTTTTGGTGTATTTGAACCCAGAGATCCTGGGAAGATTTCTATTGGTTTGCTTACACCGATCAGCGAAGAAAAAAAAAGGATTTTTTTTCACTGATATGTAGCTGCGTCCTTATTCACCGTAATTTTCAAATCTGGCCCCAATGACTCTACTATTAATTATAACCACCTCCAGGACGTTCTCTGGAAGAAACACACTCCATTTTTGGTCTCATTGTATCCAGAGATGAGATATGTAGCAACAGAAGAAAAATGGATACCCTACTACACACGTAGAATCATCCAGAGTTGGTAACAGTCTTGTTTTACCAAGACAATGTTCCACGTCATAAATCGATGGAAACGATTATTGAACTCAACGAATTGCTTCCTCAATTTTCACAAATCAAAAAGTATTGGCAAAAACTATGTCCATTTTCAATAGCAAATACAAATAATGCATAAAAAAACATGAAAAATATTGCTGGCGACTTAGAGAGACTCGAGCTTTCAACCAGTAAAGCACCACAAACAAATCAATATTCACGTAACGAGAGGTATAATGAAATTTGAAAAAATATGTTTATAAAAGAGAAAAAAAACCGTTTAAAATAGTCATTAAATTGATTATTAACGTGCTTGTCTCGTAGCGTCCATTAATGTCCAGATAGGTATACAAAGCGGTAACATTCAAAGACTCAACTCGAAGAATTTACAATTTTATTGTAGCATATTTGTGTTATTACCAGCTTTGGATTTCACTCCATTTTAAGGAATAATATTTTTTTGTTAATTCATGCATAATATACAGGTTGTCTGGTATTTTTAACTGCATCTACTTCGATGGAATGAAAGACATTGAGGAGTATTTTTAGACAGAGACGTGGATTAGGGAATTCAGTTTTCAAAAAAAAAACATAAAACCCACTAAAAACTTTCTATTTCAGACTAATTTCCTACAAATTGAATATTCAATAATTCTTCAGAAATGTCTTTCTTAGAACAATTTAAAATGTTCCAAAATTTGTTATATAACTTTTAAGAATTAAATACTTCCAGGATTTCGATTGGAGTCCTGACAGAACAACAAGAGATTTGGTTCCCAACTCCAAAAAGGTCATTGGTAATTTGGTTCCCTGCTTAGTCCATGCTAATTTTATTATAGTTGATTGCAAAATAAACACATAAAATATTGGGAATCAAATTACTCATTTTTTCTGACCCTTCTCAATATGGAAACCAAATTACATGTACCCTGGTAGACAGAGGAAGTCAAGATTTCGTCCACGAGATGAGGAAAGTAAATCAAATACTCTAACAACTTCAATACATAGAGGACGAAAGGTCTGGAGTATATAACCTAGTAATATGGACACACTGGATCTACAAGGAGAAGGGCGAAGAAGCTTTACATTCAATTGGGCCTTTGGCTGAACTTCTGAACTATAGTATAGCACATTTTGCATTGTATGTTTTCCAATAACAGTTCTTTCGTCAGCCTTCCGCTACAAGCACCATCTGTTGTCAACCTATCTAGACATCCAAGGTGCTTTTTACAAAACATCGATCTCATCAATATATTTACATTCTCTCAAATTATCTATTGTTTTAGTGACTTGTAGTAACTTTTACCATTTCTAGAACCCTGAAAATATTTTTCCATTCTCCGCCTCTGCAAATAAAATTCTCCTATTGCTAATTTATTTAATCAAATCAGAAAATTTGTGACTGAACGTCAGTTGGTATTTTAAATGACGGTATTAATTACATGTAATAATTAAGTATTGGCATGTGGAATGTTTTCAAAAGATTAAGTTAGTTGGTTGCTATTTTCGCTGGATGTATATTTGTAAAATGCATGAAGCTCCATAGATCAAACGTTCAAAGAAGTCATACCGGTAATACAGTAAGGTAAATATCCGCATTACCAGCAGGCAATACCATTTTTTATCTATTTCTGATGATACAGAGTATAAAATAAATCTTTAGGACATTTGTTAAAAAAATTCTCGAGTAAAATTAGGCTTCAATCTTAATGATCTTTTCTTGTATCTATAATATTGTCAAACTCCTTTTCTTACTAGGGGTATATGAGAAGTGGGGTTTTGCTAGAAATGAAGTACAGTTCATTACCTACAAAAATGGTCCCCATCATTTTTGTCCCTGGATCAATACTTCTTGCAAAAATTTTCCGGAAAACTAAAAAACTTAGCCAAAAATTTTAAAAACCATCGAAAAGAGGACATTTTCAACTATCCAATGGTGTGCATTAAAGACCGATATTGCCAATCATTGTTTATCAATTTGCGGTAGACCCGAGAGTTTTCAGAAAACACCGGAAATCAAAAAAAAAAACGTCCCAACAAAAACATGTTGTTTATAAGAATACACAAAAATTATTTATTCATTCTTTCGGAATACATTCACCACCTATCAAAGTCCCATTATCCAAAAGGTTTCGGTAAAACTACGCTTAATTTAAAAAATAGGAACGGATTGATAAGGGCGGTCAAATATTCAGGAAAAATAAAGTTTTGCCAGTTTTTTCAATATTCCTGGAATATAAAAAAAACGAAAAAATTACACGATGTTATAGGTACAGGTCCCTCCTTTCATATGCACTTTGAATCATGAAAAAAGATTCTTTTTTACTCAAGTTATGGGCCAATTTGCCCGCCCTCCCATGCCTACATTCACGGAGCGTGCTCCCGGAGACGCCACGCAGCTTCTCGAAATCCAAGGTACGCTTGAGCCCGTTTATCTCGAAAACGGTTAAACTTTTGACAAAAATAATAAGGATCATTTTTGTAGATAATAAACTGCTCTCCATTCCTAGCAAAACCCCATTTCTCTAAGTGTCATATTTCCGGAGATATTGGTGGAAAACTCAATTTTTGGGATTATTGGCCATTTTTCAGCCCCTTCCGCAAACTTCGCGGAGGACATATTTTCAGAGAGTAAGCTTCCCGTGAATACCTACAGGTTGCAAAAAAAAAAGTCTGACAATAATGAGATGCTTAAAGTAAGAACAAAAATGATTTGCACTTTCTGTTTGTACAAGTCCATTGCCTCTCACCACTTTTCAGGACCTTTTGAAGACAATATTTATGGATAGTAATAATTTTCTCGTCCACTCAAAATTACTTCGGGATTTATAAGTGAATCTAACAGAAATTTAAAGAAAAGTGAATGAGCAACCACAACCGAAATTTACAGATGAAATATAAAAATAAAAATTGGTAGATCAATAAATTATAACAAAATGTGACAACTACAGTAAATATATTACAATTTCATTCAAGCCTTTCCTTCCTTCATAGAACTCTTATTATATAATTTGATCTTATCAATATATGGCCTTTAGATAATGCAATAGTATCAGTTTATTTCTTTCTCTCTCTCTCTAAACTATAATAATATAAACAGGGAATAAGCAGGTAGTACTACCAATTTTTTTTCGTGACTAAAACGATATCTAATTTATTATACCTATTCTTAAACTGAAAGTATTTCAAAACCCTCCTCCACTCCTTCAGTCCTTGGGACGAAATGTTCATCAACCAGCTGCTTTCACGAAGGTCCTTAAAAGTAATTTCGACTATTTCTTTTATAGATAAAGATAAGGTCCTTGGAGTACTCCTGCTTGGACTTCTTTCTGGTGTGTTTATTTTTAGCATTTTTTTTAGGATTTTAGAAAACTATGATCCACAAATAAATCATAATTGAATTATTGCTATGAACTAATTTTCCATTGGACCTTTTTACTTATTGAAATTATAACCATAAGATACGTTTATTTGACCATCTGGTATAGTATGGTACATGATTTTTAACCTTTAAAAATATAAAGAATGCAAGCAGTAGCAGTACCCCTCTAAATGTTTTTTAATTCATTTTCGATCGCAAACGCATCATTCTAATGGTAGAGATAATAAAAAACAGATCATTCTATGTATGTTTAAGCTTCCCACTCACGTAATACACATACCCATAAATTATACTAACATCGAACGGTCATTAATACATTGGGTGGCAATGCCTCTCTCTACCAGCGGTGTGGTCCTTTTTCCCCAAGAATGTAATGAAAATGGACATATTCGAGTTACTTGTATTTGTTCAAACGATATTTCCATAACAGTTCGAACCCCTTCGATTTGACTAATAAGGTATGCAGCGTCCATTTACTTTGATGTCAATTAAATTTTTATTTCGAAAGGGAATGGATTTTAACTTTACTACAAATGGTAGTACAGATGTTGGAGAAAAGCAAATGTTTTCATTAAAAAGCTTGTTTCATTGACTGAACATTGAGAGCGTCATTTTTGTTTAGCCCAGTATTCCTGCAAAAAAATACTTTCAGTTGGAAGTATATATATAATTTTTTCGACGACACTTTCAACTCATACCGCCTCACTGCACTATGTTCTTAGAAAACCCTATATTTTAGTCATCCTTCAAGCTTGTTTCTTCCTCGACACGGTCTACAGTTTCTTCTACCGTTCTCACTCATGTAACAAAGATCTTAAAACCATAGAGAACCGTCAACATATGTCACAAATCTGGACTACTCTCACTTTTACTGAATTGCACAAGAAGTTTCAATTTTATCTAGAAGCCACCGAAGTCAATCTACTTGGAAAAACAGTTATTAAACATACTCTTCTTCGTATGTGGTCGTTTCTAATCTTGTCTTGATATCCAGCAGGATGTCCTCAAGAAATCAATCTCCACGACATGAATCTTCTTTTCATCGCTCTTTGACATTTGCCAGAATTCTGCTCCATATGTTGCGTACCTTCTAAAGTTAATATGCTTCCTAGATATCAGCCCCCCTTATCTCTAGTTCGTTGTCTTTAATTTCGCCATATCATCTCATTTTCCCATCTTCGTATTGTTGTCTCAACTTTCTCAACATGTAATCTGCTTCATCACAAGCTATAATCACTTAATAGTTTGCGAAAAAGGTTTGACAAATATCGACCATCTACCTCTATACCCATATATGTTATATCCAGTCTTCCTTTTCCAGGCTTTTTTGTATGCCTTAATCATAACTTCATTTTGTATACACTTTTTTAAATTAAATTGTCAGTATATACAGTTTTTTTCTGTATATTATGTACTAAAGAAAATCTAGTTAGTATCTTCGAATAAATTATGACATGACTTGAATTTCAGTGCGTCTAATAGGAAGGTGGTTGCAAGTAAAACTAGTAACATTTCATCCAACATAAATCTAGTAGTATGGCGTGTATGTATCTACCGTAGCATACGCTCTCTTGTATTTCGAATAATTAATCCCCTGTGTTGCACATAATATTGTTACTGTATAATTAGCGGGCATGTACTTTCGACTGCTGTCTCTTGTTCTAGCAGTTAGAGAGATGGGGAGTTTCGGTTTTGTGTGTGAGGTCTCTCGTTGGTTTTGAAACTGAGTTACTAACTGTCGTGACAGCAGAATGGTATGTATAGATGACGATATTACTGATACCAGGCTCGCAGATATACCATTACAATATTAAATTATTGTTTACAATATTAAATAATATTTGTTTCTTATAAAAATCTTCTGGTTTCGGGGAAATATTCGTTTATGTATAAGTTGTTTTATTAATGAATTATTAACATATTGGTACGACACTGTCTTGTATCAAGACCGTAAGGATGTGTGCCACTGCTTGGTCTATTCTTATCATAAGAAAATATGAGAAGAACTGTGATTATTTTGACATAGCATCAGTAACAGTAAAAACATGATTTAACAGCATTAATTTTTGTATCACTAACGTAACTGTAATAGAATTTCTATTGTTTGTTGAAAAAAAAAATGTTATTGAACACCTGCCTTTGTAAATCTCCCACGCAACGGATACACTTGGCTAAGTTCACTTTTCCTTGTTCAACCATGTGGAAGCGACCTACTGTCTGTTTGTATAATCCTTTTGGTAATTTTATCGTAAAGTATGATTTCGTAAATGATAGTACCTATTTTGAACATCTTATTTACCAATATAACCAATCAAAATCCAAAGATAACTTTTTCTATCGCAGGTACACCAATTCATCTCTGAGTGACTGACGGATCAGCGATCAGCTTAAACCGCTGATCGTAGAGACCTGAAACTTGGTGGGTGTGTTCGTGTTCGTGTTCTTTGTATGACGTATAGGCATTCGATAGGAAAAGATTATCCAAAAGAGGGTGAAAAACGGGAGTGAAGTTTCTTTGGGACAACGTGATTCCTTGGTCAAATCTACTTCAAATTTTGCATAAACTCAAATCATGGAAGACGTGTTTCATATGTTATTTAAACTCATCGCCTTACAGGGTTAAAAAGGGGTAGAAAGTTAGTTTGAATTAAAAATACTATTAGAACCATTTTCGACTTCTACCTACGCGAAGTCGCGGGCAAAAGCTAGAAGAGAAATAATTTAGCTACAAACGTCGAAATATTTTCCAACAGAATACCCTCACTCCATTCTAATTGTGACCTCAGGATACCATTTTTTTATTTTTGACTGATTTGTGGTGTACAGTTTTTCGTGAATAAAAAAGCCATCATCCTTAAGATGTTTTTTTTTAAATACAACTTTTTAGCAGAATATTTTCGAGATCAAGGAACTGATTTTGTCCTTCCCAATATGTAAGTTGGAAAACAGAATTATTTGAGTGGCAAAAAATTCTCTTTTTATAAAAAATTTCATGTTGCATCCATTGTCGTTAACTAGAGACAGCTAGGTATAACGGTTGTACAGTTGTAGCCAAAAGTATGGAGTCATTTCTTATCGGTCGTTCTAGAACCGATAAAAAATGTCAACTATATTTATTTTTACACTTTTTCCATTGGAAGATTCGTGATCTACAAGGTCGAATTAGTGGGATTTGATATATTCAAAATTCAGAAAGCCTAGTATATTATGGACTTTGAAAATGTTGTTATGAGATATTCTCAAAAAGTAGAAGTCTAACTTTGATACATAATACACGGGGAAAAAGGAACCACCATTAAAAGGTCGGAAACATCATATTAATATATACAGTATATACAGTTACTATTGAAATATGCCCATACTAAATTTCCATATACAAACTTACGGGGTACATTCAATAATATTTTTCTCATATACCATAATAGTAATTTATTTTCCAATTTAGCGAGTTAACTTGACTCCTACGTGATTAGCAATAATCGAGAATATTCCAGAAATAGGAACTTAATATCTTTGTCCAAATATGTAAGTGAACACGTGCATTTATCTGTTCACCACAACAAGTAACCGAATCGAGTGTGCGGTAAAATTCCTGTAAACTATTAAACAGTTGACAAACGCATAGGTGACTTAAATCATGATGCTTTATGAGATTTATAATTAATGTACAAATACAGAAATCTATGGCTTGTTTCCTTTCTTCTAAGAAGTACACGGACATTTTACAATCGGCGCACGTAATTACAGTAGTTCTGTCTCTTTCTTCAAGGGCATTCTTGCAAAGATATTGATGAATGATGTACATTCATTCATTATATTTACCGTTTTTAGAAGGTCGTTTCTGTAGATTGCTTGTAGGTATACGACTTTTTTTTATATAACTATCCGTGCCGTTCAAGAAATCGACTGTTTAAAAACAAAAAATTGAAATTTCCATCAAAATTATTCAATAAAATACTCTATTCTTTTGCTGCATACAAGTTTTTATCTCACCCTGTGCAACAATCATACTTGTGACTTGTTTTATGTGCATTTCTTCAACAATCAACCTATTAAACTCATTAAGAGATTGTCTAGTACAGGGATTAAACGCATTTCTGGCAAAACTTATTAAATCTGTAATAATAGCAAACAAGTTCTATTAGCTTTGAATATAGAACGTCATACATCAAGGCTAGTATTAGAGTGCCATCGAGATTAAGCTAACGCCTCGGTGGATAACAATATTATTGTGAGGTGGGTTAAAGTTCACGACAGGAGCAAAGGTAACCGCTAAGGCTTTTAGGACTCAGCGACAACTTCGGAACAAACGCGGAACTAGCCAAATGTTACACCCATGCTCAATCCCTAAATAAAGGAATTCAGTTTTGTAAGAAGAAAAACCTACGATTTCTGACTGGCCACTGTCACCTAAGGAAACACCTCCATTTATTATTATTATTAAGAACAGGGTGAGTGTTTTCGCAACCTCCTGCACTGCGACCAAATAAGATCTTTTGTGCCCCCCTCTTGTTGGATTCAGG
Organism: Lochmaea capreae; assembly: GCA_949126875.1. NCBI lineage: Eukaryota > Metazoa > Arthropoda > Insecta > Coleoptera > Chrysomelidae > Lochmaea > Lochmaea capreae. Next base: position 619,121 of record OX421395.1, on the reverse strand, counting down.
AGAGATCTATGTCATTGACAAAGTCGATCAAGCCCCTGATCGGTAGGTTTAGTAATTCTTCTTCCAGGATGAAAATAAATTCTAAGAATTTCTGTCTTTTGCGGCATAACGCCGGGCAGCTCGCGATAATGTGTTCCATAGTTTCCACCTCTTCACCACAGTACCTACAAGTGTCATCATCCACCAGTCCCATCTTTCTCAGGTGATGCCTGCAGTGGATATGTCCTGTTAGTATGCCGCAAAGTAGTCTTAGCTCCCTTCTGCTTAGTTTTAACACTTCCCTTCCCCTCTTTTTGTTAGGGTTGAGGAATTTCTTTGAATGTTTGAGGCCTGTAATAGCATTCCAGGTTCTGTTGATTTCTTTGTTGATCCAGTTGGTAATGACTTTCTGGTAGTCTCTTTGTCCAAAAGCAAACATGGGAGCTGGTCCAAACACCTCCATACTATAGGGCTAGTGGACACAGCACTATGCAGGATGTGTGAACAGGAAGATGAAACGGTCAGGAGTTATCGTCAATAAGAGAGTGTGTGGTTTAAAGGAAATGTCTCCAAAGGACCTCTCCACCTTCCTGGAACAGACAGGGTGGACGATGCCCTAGAAAAACAACTCCTCCGGAGGATGTACAATAGGTCACATGTTGCCTAAGTGCTATGGGCCCAAACTCCTCCTCATTACTCTACAGATACAGAGGTTAACAGCTTATTGTACCAGCTCTGTGAAACTTGAACTGGTATTATTTAAACAGTGGTTGAATTAGCTATCCAAAACTCTATCTATGACTACCAGTAGGTATTGAACAATAGTTTTTATATATTTCTTGATCTTTAGTCCCATAATAAGTGTTTTGCTTATTTCATCAAGAAATCACTGCCAAAATAACATTACAAAAACAACGAGCAGAATTACTTCGAAAAACAAAGACACTGACTTAAATTTTTTGTGGATTGTTAACACCATCTGCAGCTTAAGATTTATAATAAAAAAGAATGTATAAATTCAAAAATGAATCATCTTAGAAAAGACAATAAACTTTAACTTCTCGAAGGGTAACTTCCTGATTTGATAAACGTCCGTTATCCGTAGGGAACAATCATTCAAGATATCACATTAAGGTCCATTCAAAAAATTTCCAGCCCTCTCTCACCTGTAAATAATATAATTTACCTGTCATTCGACGATCAGAGACAAACAAATCATTGGTGAAATCCAGTTTTGGTCCCAAAAGTGAACATAAATCTATATTATATCGGACACATCCAATTAGATGGAGTTCGGACCTGATTCGTGACAAAGGTGGCTGGTGAATGTCGTCTTCTAACTGTCACTTTAGTTCTTTATTCCTTTACTTCGTACGACCATTCGAAAGAACTGTGATTTGGTTTTGATAGAGTGTCGCTGCACACTGAGAAAACATTTACTATTCAAAATTATTGCTCGTGGGTTTTTTATTCGATTAAAACAAAACAGTGGGTGAAAATCGAGAAGAAGTTAGTGACCGAACGACGAGCAGTAATGAAAAATTGAGGAGTTCGAATCGGAAATGCAAGAAAAAAAATCTGTCAGAGAAAGACCGAATCTCCTAGAGTCGAGAAGAACTACGAAGGAGCTTACCATCTAACCTAGGAGAATACCTAGGACATCTACGTTTGGAACCACTCTATTAAGGCCAATGACGATTTTGAGGCGCAATACAGGAAACTCCTTAGGAAGAAAAGGGTGTAGTCTGGGAGTAGTACAAGTTGTGTGTATGAAAATATTACAGAGGACGAAAAAAAAGTATTCGTAGAATTTGGCAGAGCTCCAAAGGGTTTAATATCAAGGATAACGGTACAAACTCCTTTATTTACTTGTTTGCCAGTGTATATAGTTAGTTTTCACATTAATAGGTCCGTTTAAAGAGGATATTTCGCAGGAAGTGACCAAAGAAATTGAATAAATTGCAATTAATTAAAATTGGACAGGATTTAAAATACATTTATTAACAGTGAGATCATTTGACATTTCAATAACAAAATCGAAGCGCTTAACTGGAATTGTCATTAAAATTGACTAGCTGATTATTTAACAATAAAATGACTATTTACGATATTTGTTATCACAGATGGCGGATACACCTCGTAAATATAAAGTTTGCTTTATAAAAAAAGGTAAAAATATGATAGTGACAATTATGCAATTTAACTCGGAACTATACTATTTTATATCGTTTTATCCAATTTCAATTTAAATTCTAATGGGTTATATAAATTTAATGTGAAAATAAACATTCCGCGTTAGTATAATACGCGTTTTATGATTGTTAGTCGTTTAATTAAACGTCATCTTTGATCGAATCAAGCTTTTGAATCGAATATTTTATTCGAATTGACGTTTTATTTAATCTACTGGTAACATTATGATCCGTTGGGAATCGTATGATGGTGAATTTTGAATTCCTTCCAAGTTTCGTTATAGAAATTTTCATTTTTTCTACAATACCATACAATTTCCAGACATTTTCACTCCTCATCATAAAGGTTTTGCCTCTATTCCATACACTCCTGCAAACTTACCATTTTTTCACAATTGCACACATTTTTGCTTTTTTCAGATTTTCTCCATTCTGTAGATCTTCATATAACTCCACACACTTTTCAGTATTCTATAAGATTTTTCACACACTTTTCTATAGACTGTTATATGTAGAGGTCCATGGAGATAAAGATATTGATAGTGTTGTGTAATAAAAGTTAAAGTAAATAGAAATATAGTAAGTTAAGAAAGTGAAAGGAGTACATTATTTTCTTCCTCCTTTCTGCGCCTTTCTCTCTCCTCTTCCATTTTCAAAAACCATGCTCATGTTCCGGAAGTATCCATGTCTTTGTCGTATACGGTGAATCTAGTATTTCACATAAACAGATATATTTTATACCCCACCACTGTCACCAATGTTACTCCTTTTACTTGATTCTTTTTATTTCTATAACATTAACTTTCACAATACAATACTATAAATATACACGTCTTATTCTTATATTACAGAGCTAAACTCAATAATACTTCAAAAACTAACCTACCAATGTCAATTGTCCCGCTTTTTATACATTTCACCTGTTCCAGACAGTTTTCGACTTTTCGATGACAGTTCTAGATGATTCCAGATTTATGACTTTTTCTTTATGGACCCCTACCAAGTAAACACAGGATATCCTATGGATATCCATATAATGTCCACGATTGGTCCATAAGGACATGGACATCCAATGGATGTCCATTTACCACTAGTACGATAGATATTCGTTTGAGGAAATTCACTGGACCTTCAGTTCTCATTCACCACTGGACGTGAAAATTTAGTTGAATGATGGACGTCCATTGGACATCCATTGTTTATCCATGAGATGTCCATACTTTATTTATCATGTCCAGTTAATGTCCATATTTGTACAAGATATATCCACTTTTAGTACGAAACGGACTTCCATGGGATGTCCAATTTTGTGGCAAATTGATATCCAATGGATGTCCATAGGATATCCTCCTGGACTTGAACGGATATCCTATGGATATCCCTTATCTCCAATGTGCTTATCCATTGGACATCCATTGTATGTTCATGGGTACATATCCTCAGTACAGGTCCGACGTAACAATACTTTTATTCAATACTATATAGTATTCCATACACATCTTTTCACAGTTTTTAAATCAAAATATATCTTTCCACACTTTTTTCAACTATCCCATACACTTTTACATCATTTTCCATCCACTTTTGCACAGTTTCATATACATACACATAATTTTAAACCTTTTTATATCATTCCATACATTTTTAGGAACCTTTATTTAGATTCACTAAACATTCAATTGTACGGAACGTTTGGTGCTAAAACACTTCTATTCTTGTTATAATGTCATACACTGCCACATATTAAAAATGCCATTTTATCAGGACAAGCCCTGGTTGTCAGGATTTCAAGATAAATGTATAAAAATAATGATAGTTTTGTAAAACTCCAAGATTATCCACGTTCAGTCAATATTCGTAGCAATTAGTTTAAGTTAAAATATATTATAGTGTTTTTCCAATTGAATGGTCTTTCATTTAAGACAAACTACACCAGCGAAATATTCTTCGAATGAGCTACAACTTCCAGCACACTTTTAATTGTGGAATATCCAACCTTTGCCCAACTTTTTCACAATTCCATTAGACTTTTACTCACTCCAAGCATGTTCATACTATTTTTCACACTTCCCATAACCTCACTACTTATGCCATATAAACGAACCAATATATCATTTATAATTTTATGGTAGATATAATTTTCAAAAGACATTATTTACGACCCAACAATCCTTTAACCAAAATTCTTCGATTCTTCAGATAAATATAAAATTGCTTTCTTTTCAGAAAACACTCCTTTTTAGAAAGCGTTTCTAAAGTTACCCCCTTTCTTACACAAAACGATAATTGTTGGTATATCGATATTTCTAGGTCGAATATGCATTTTGCTCGAACTGTCAGATAACATGAATATATTGTTATCCCTTTACAGAAATTATGTTGCAAAAATCGTGCCATCATTTTAGGGAGTGAGATATAGCTATAAGAATCTATTATGGTCCTAGCACAAGGAAGGCACCCCCTCAACAGGTGGTAGACGATTATAATTTATCATAGTTAAATTATTGCTTGAGTTATTTGAGGGTTAATGTTCAAGTTTTATGGAAATTGCTATGTTTATTTGGGTACAAAAAATATATCTATGAATAATTTTATTTTTCAAATTTTTCAGGCTCTCTCATTGCTGATAAGTTTTCCACTCTACCACAGTCTTTCTAAAATATATCTCTTCAAATTTGGTTGTGATTAGAAATAAAAAAAAATGCTTAAATGATGATTGCTTGCCGGTATCTTTTTCTTTTATCTCATCTATCAGAAGATGACAAAAACTCGACAACCTTCTTTTCCACATAGTAATTTTCCTATATAACCAGTACTCATAAATAAGAATCTGCATTGGTTGGAATTCACAGCCAAAAAGGCGGCGAACTTAACACACACGGCAAATTTTTTGTCGCTAAAAACTCATCATATTTGACTGTTATGACGATTTTAAACACGGACACGTGTGTCTCTTAACCGATCTCCAATAGCTGATATTCACTACCGAGGCGCATAACTCTTCACTACAACGGCATACCAAACAACTAGTTTTCATATCCAACATCAACTAACCCTCACAACATGCATTATTTATATTTATTTTCGTAAGAATTTGGACCATAATGGTGTGTGATAATGTGAAGGTAAACTTGTCCTTCTGGTTTATAACTTTTTTCATAACAACAAATAGTTACAAATGTTTTAATCATATAAATAATTGATAATAATAGCTATAACAATAGCACTACAAAATAATTATCATAAACCAAGGTCGTTTTGCATTTTTTTTATTACAATTAACTAGACAAAGTAGCGTATTTTTTATCTACTTTGAAACTGTTTGGGATTTTATATTAGTCCATCAGTGGCGTAACTAAGTAGGGGGCCCGTAGTTTTGGAGGCCCCAAGGTACTAAACTAAAAATTCGTTCTTCTACAAACCACACCAACAAAATTTTAAATTTAATTTATTTTTAATTAGGTAGAGTCCGTTTCAATAAGGAAGAAGCCACCTGAAGTTGCAGTCGATGCGCGACCTTGATGTCAAAACCAGCGCCATATTTAGAAATTGATATTTTAATCCAAATCAGTAGCGTAACGTTTTCACATTTTGTAGGGTAACACAAAATTGGAAGTATTAGAACCATATAAATAACTGCTAAGAGCAGCAGACTATATGAATTATTAGCAGAGTTCAATTATTTTTGAAGTAATGTATACTCTTCCATATATTTTACAACAATCTGAATGCCATGAGTAATATACCAACCAGTTTTGTAGGAGGCATGGTTTTAGATCAAATAAAACACACAGCACTCACAAATAAACTAGCAGAACGTCTTAAAATATTCAAAAATGAAAAATATTCGACAGTAAATGATTGTTTCAAACACAACCTCAAATGTCAACAATTCAATTGCTGTCGGCATGAAACATCGCTTGTAACGCCAATGGCATGGAACGATCGCTCGACAGATTTTGACTTATGCGCAGGTCGGTACGCCAACTTCAGGTGGCTTCTTCCTTATTGAAACGGACTCTACTATATTTACAAAGCCGTGGTGAATGGAATTATGGCAACATCCACTTCCACTACGAGATATTATTGTGAGTTACGCATCCCTGATCCATCACCGACTAGGCTTTGGTTTATTTTTTTAGTAAGTTATTATGATTTTTGTCTGGTTAGAGGCGGTGGAGGCGTCTAGTTACGCTACTGTAGTCCATTATAAAATTTTAATGCTGATTTTCAAATTGAAAACTTATGTTAATATTAACATGAATATACTTATGTTTACGATAAATTTCTTTAATCATTGCACTGTGTACCCAATTTATTCTAATATATTACAAAAAATATGTTAATTGGGTTTTTCGAGCAAAGGTTATATTTATGACTTTACTGTTTAGACCCCTTACTTTACTCTTACAAATTAAACTAACTGTTTCTAATTCCACTAATTAATGAAAAAAGTTATGAAAATCCTAAGAATGCCTAGTAATATCTTAGAATTTTCATAAATTCTTATTAAATAGTGGAATTAATTAGAAACAATTAGCTTCATTTGTTAGAGTTATTTATGAAGATTGATATAAAGTTTTTCCATATCTAGTACATTCACTATTTCAAAAAATGTCATACATCATTAAAGTCATAACAGAAATTTACAAAACGCACCTACTACGAGGTATTCTTCTATACGGAAGTTACAGTTTTTTTTTATGTCAACGTAGCAACATTTCCCCCACAACTTCAGAATAGGTGATATACAGAAAAATGACTTTAACACCCGCTCCATTAGAAACAACAATAAAACGATATATATTTTGTAAGTGATAGATTGCTTCATGCAGCTAAAAGCTATGGACTCAAAAACATTTTTTAGAGCCGATTTTCTCATAAGAATTTTTTCCCCAAATTCTATGATATATAGGTAAGTACGACTGGTCGCCACATTTAGTGAATCACCTGTACAATTCAGAATTAACTGATCTAAGGATCTAATACGTCCAATTATGTCCAGGAAATGGATTTGATACAATAAAAAGCTATTCTATTTTAGATTTTGGAAGTGTATATAGAAAATTCAAAATTTTCGTCTAAATTTTTAACAAAAGTATGTAAATATTTATAGAAATAAATTAAATAGATGTTGGAAAAACTCTCTGACAACGAAGTGTGTTCGACGTGAAATTTAAATTAAATTTTTCGGTGTCCTTTAAATGGCATACATCCAGTTCAGTCCCCTATTCTGTGTTTAACTTTCTGCCATCTATTTGTAGCCAAAATCGATATAATATTATTAAAGTAATTCTTCGTAGCGGCATATTGAACACCCACTTAAAGCTAAGCAAACACGAAAGTGTGACTAGGACTATTCCAATGACCATATGTATATTACAGGAAGGTCCTAACAAAATTTCAATGGTCCTTTTATGAAATTTGTTTACCGATCGACATCGGGGTTTTATTTTACTTATTAACATGTTCAAGTGATTTATTTTTGAATCTAATTAGCATCTTTTTTGGGATAGTTTTGTGTCCTGAAGAGATAGAGCCGAAAACATAATTTACTACAATTATCTTCACAAAGGTAAAAACTTTGGAATAATAAGAATCACCCTACATATGTATAATCTTAACGGCTAAATCAGTAATATGTGAAGTTTCGTCCATAAACTTTTGTTGTAAAAAATGGTTATATTCTGGTTAGTTGTATCTTCTATCGTAATTTCTCTTTAATTTTCTTAAAGTATTGAATATTTTGCGTGTGTGCTACCTTGTATTTCACCCCCTATTGTCTCTTGAGACCTACTTTTATTTCGGGCCTTATTAGAAGGGTTAGAACATATATCTTTTTCTTATCAGACCAGAATGTTGTTATAATGTTCACCATTCATTTAAAACTGAATAATATTAAGATAAATCACATGAAAATCCTCCATTTTGAAGAATAAATGGTATTTTTAGTTTTGCTGTTGATAAGATATCTTTGATCTGTGGATTACAAATTGCTTTTAATATAATTTTAAGGTCAAAACATGGTAGAAAAGCGATTTTAATTGATACTGACGAAATTCTTTGTTGGAGACGGAGATATCTAAGAACAATTTCTAAATTACGTGCAGAAGGCAAACCAATATTTTACTTGGAAGAAACCTGGGTGAATGAAGGTTACACTGTCAGTAAAAGTGGCAGGATACCAACATTCAATCTTATTATCTACAGGATTGAAGAGTCCATCTGGTAATGGGTTTTTAGATGGTGGCTCTTTAATATTGCAATCTAAAAAAACTGGAGACTACCATGAAGATATGAAAGCCGACGTGTTTGAGGAATATTTTGAGCAGGAATTGACCTAATACCAAAAGGTTCAGTTATAATATTAGATAACGCTAGTTACATAACATATCATGGAGAAAACAAGAGATCATTGAATGGCTAACAAACAAAAATATTAATTTTCCTCAAAAATCAGTCAAACCAGAACTCTTCTACAAATTGTAAAATTGAATAAGCCTTCTGCTCGATATACAATGGACGAACTAGCAAAAAAAACGTGGTATTGACGTATACACCATAAATATTTGGAAGAACATTTTTTAAGGTCCATTCACATTCACAAAATTTTTTATTGTATGAAATTCTAACAATATTATAGTCTACTAGTAGTGAGTTCCAATGAACGGGGACGGTTTTATTGGGATAGCGCTTTTTTGCCTATTTCGAAAAAATGCTATTTGAATCTTATTACAGTTTCCTGTAATATTGTCGTATTTAATAGAGTGAATGTATCAACAGATGTCGAAAGGAATAATTATAAATATTCAACACTCTATGAATTGCAAACCAGAAAGGTTGGTTTTAAAATATCTTGTAGATATACCAACCCCGTTTGACTTTGGGGTGTAATTCAATATCCGGCGGTGCATATGCACGGGAAGTAGTTGTTGCTCCTTAGTTGAACGGCCACTGTTTTTGAAAAATATTATTTTTCAAAAAATTCATAGAGTGTTGAATATTGTGGTTTGATTTTTAATATAAGTAGGTATCTACATACATGAAAAATTAATTTTCCCCTTTTTTCTCCGAACTGGCTGGCACAACAATAAAACCTTTTAATACTGAATCCTCGACGAAGTTTCCAATAAATCTGTCAAATCCGACGGTAGTACGACATGCAAATGCGCCTGTATGATATTTGGATATTTTTGCATTTTCTCTTATTCTCTTGGTGACGTTGTCTCAGTGCAGATGGACGGGCTGGATATGGGGCAAATAAACGAGCCATCGGCTACCATAAAAGGTCGCCAGACATACCCGATGACAGATACATGATATTGTTATGGAAATATTAATATAGAATCGAGAAGAAAGGAAGCATAAATTCGAGATAGGTATGACGTGTCTCTGCGATTCGTAACCGTTTGAAATATTTGAAACGATTTCGTTTGTGAGACTCTCAACTTGGAATTTGGCGTCTTTGAATAATTGATTTGGAATTTTATTACCCGAATCAAATAATCGGAAACCGGGGGCTTTGGAAAAGTATACAAAAGGGTGTACTAATTAAATCAAAATTGAAAATTATTGTGTTTTTTTTATTTTTCCAAAAAAATTCGACAACTAACAACGAATAGAAATATTAAGATTGCAAATTGAGTCTATAAACACGCTCATTGGCTCAAAGAACGTTTATTGACTGATGAGTACATACATAAATACGTTTATTGCGATGTTTTATTTGTTGAAACCAAAATTTCAGGGTGTTTCTTACTAAGTAATCTAAGATATTGTAGTGGGAGCTTCCTCGCTCCATTTTAAGAAGAAAAGTTTTTATAAGCATGTGTGATAAGTCTTTATGTTAATGAGATACAGGGTGACGAATTGTTTGTAATAAACGAGCTCTGACTGTAAGTGAAATTTATTTTTTCTGGTGACGCTACTGGTTTTTAGAAGTAATACGAAAAGTGGAATTTGAAATACTTAATGTACTTCTTATTATTAGAAGGTGCATTTGGTTCATGCATGATGGTTCTTTTCCACATTTTGTAGTGATTGTACGCGAGTTTTTAAATAACGTTTTTCCAGACCATTGGATTGGACGAGGATTTCCACACCTGTGGCCCCCTAGACACCTGAACACCTGGATTTTTTTTGTGGGGATATCTAGAATCTCTCTTTTACACAACCCCGATATTAAACTTAGGAGATCTTCAAATCGTATCATAATGTTATTCGTAACAATCCTGGTATCTGGATGGATGTCAACGTTTTTGTCCTAAATAAGCTCAAACATCCCAATAATGGGAAAAAAGAAGAAGGTGAAACATGGAATAGCTAAGCAATAGTATCGACAACTTCACATTATTACTAGTGACGTTATCTTCCAGACCTTGGAATATCCTTTACACTAGTAGTTTCATTAAATTGATTTATTAATCTCGTCACTGTATAAGATCTACTTGTAGGAAGGAATGCAGGATTTAAGTCATTAAAAAGAGTATCTGCTTCTTCATGAGAACGTTTGCCATATTAATATTTGGATTCGTTGATTTTCCGATAAATATTTCAATATTTTTAATTTACTATTCGTTCTAATTTGAAAAAATTAGTATCAATTTTCACATTTTGTATACATAATTAATGATGTTGTTGACGTTTTTGAAGCCTACCATAGTTTTTTGTTTAATTTTAAAAATTTACAAGGTTATATCAATACTATAGTACAAATTTAATTTAAAAAAAACAAAAATTGATATTTTGTAAGACATTTTGTAGATATTATAGTGATACAATGGAAAAAGGAAAAAATGAGCTTCCTTGTGATATCTACGTCACTCGACGAATTCTAAAAATGGAATTTCATGACTTTCCCTTCCTATATTCTCAAATATAATCCGTTAACGAGATTTTCCAGCAATGCTGTATATCATGCACCTATTATTGCACAGCGCGTTCGCCATTTCCTCTACTATTCCACAGTCAATAAAAATCTTCCAGAAACGAAATATCATAATAAGAATAATTGAATCATACTCCAAACAATGAACATATTTCGACACCCCAAACAAGACAGAGTTTGACATTTTTGTTTGTCGCAAATTTTTATATGATTTTTTTCTTAATTCTAATTTTTTTTTTTTAATATCGGCTGTACTTTTTTTCACTTTGTTCAAATTCCAAATGAAATGTATTGTTAATAACCAAATATTAGAGTTAAACATAATTTTCCTGCAAATAACGTTTAGAGATTTTTTTTATCATTGAAATCTAAACATCGAAAATCGAACGAAACGTCTAAAAGCTATTCGTTTACCCAATCTCCATCATCTAAAAAATCATCGATGAGTTATGAATCGTTTAAAGGCAAGGCGAATCATCTGAATGAGTGAATTTAACCCCTCTCCAGCACAGGTAAACTTAGAGGCGGTGCTTGAATATGCCGCCCGAGATAGTCATTTAGTCAAATGCCGAACGCTGAGTCGTACGACCGCTCGGCACACTCACCGTCGACATTCAATTGTCACAACATCGCCCCCGGCCACCTGGACAGGACAAAATTTGAAAAGTGCCAGTGGTCCCTTATCATTCAGTGTTATCATTCGCAAAAATTCCTGTACGCGAGCGCCACCCGAATCGACTCGAAGGCCCACGAGGGTGCGGTGGACGCGCCGCCCTTATCTGAGCCCCCTCCACGCAGATCGGCGCTTGTTAGACAGCACCGCGACGCCGATCTGATCGTACGCTACCTGCACCAATCATAACTGATAACATGATGTGCGGAGAGTTAAAGTGAATTTTTTTTGTGGACTGTGACTTGTGTTGTGTTAAAAAATGTCTAGAAGAAAACAGGCCAGGCCGATTCGACTTCTTGAGGATGAAGATCCCACGGCTCCCACCGTTTTTCCTTCGGCGACCAATAATAGCGGTAAGCTTTTTGACTTACCGAAATTTCGAAAATCACCTTTAAAAAATTTACCTAACACGGAAAAGTTATCTGGTGGAAAATGTGATTAAACATTTGAAAAATGAAAGTTTTGCGTCTTAAAAATATAATGGAATTCACTTTTTAATAATGTTGGGGTTTCCATGAAAGACCTTTTTGTTCCAAAAGCCTTATTTTTTGAACGCAACGTGTCAAAATATTTTGAAAATATCATTAAGGGAATAGATTGGTTCATAGGTACTTGAAGAAGTTCATGTTTTCATTGCAATGAAGAGTTCTCAAAGGAATACAGTGTGGGCGCTCTATTTTAATAAAAGAAATTTAGATCTAGTAGTAGATTCCAAAAAGAAAGTGAAGAAAAGTATATTGTCGTGCACTTTATTTTATACAAAAATTATTCTTTTACCTAGCTTCAATTTTGTTTAATATTGAGAACGTTTATCTAAAATTAAATTTGAAATACATCCACATGAACCCCTATTTACATATAGCATGAATTTGTCTCATTTATGAAACATTTATTATGAAATACGGTAGATAATAGACGATATATTTATTATAAAAGATGAAATTTTAATAATATTAACCAAATATACAAGGACATCAGAATTTTTTGAAATACCATAACAAACCTAATTTTAAATAATTTTAGACAATTTAACTAAAGTAAATATTCGTATAGAATATGTACAATTACAAAAGAAAAGATGGTAAAGATTATAACAATTTTTTAACTTAAATTTCGAATAAAATAAATAAAGAGTTTTCCTTTTATTTTAAAATAATGAAAAAACTCTGGAACATTTACTAATCAATTTTTGATGGAATTGTTTGCAAATAAATAATAAATACCCAGTAATTGATGCTTTTTAAAAAAAACCAATAACCATTAAATTATCGAATATAGTGGGAGCTCCTCCAGGAGCTGGTAGTAGCGAAGAATCTCCTTCTAAGAAAGCAATAAACGTTCTTAGTAGTGTAAAGTTTACGTGGGTTTTGCTACTCTATTAATTATCTCCGTTTGCTCAGTATAGGTATTCTAAGATTTATTTCACTGAGATTTAGTACTGTTTTTCTAGCATACTTTGTTACAAAATAAAAACTTTCAACCTCACGGATTACATTTAATTTTCGTTTGCATATTTTACCGATAACAAAATTGCATTGCACGTTTATCCCGAGATTTATCAAAAAACCAGATTTAATATAATATGCTGTCAACTCGATCCACGATAACATTCAAGCTTAAATATTCAACCAACCACCTGGTCGTTTAAGAAACATAATTATATGTTTACACCAGATATCATTTTACAGAAATCTTTTCTCTTGAAGTAACATATGTTTCATAACTCGTGAAATTGATGATTGATAATTATAAAATGACGTAGGAGATTTGATAGTGTTTTTTTAATGGAATATTAATAAAACATTTGGTTTAATACAATATATTTTAATTTACCTAATAGCCAATTTAATCAAAATAAAATTGTAAATTTTTATACTTTTTTATTCATAATATGCGTGAATATTATAATTTTTTAGATAATTGATGATCATAACCTTAAATAGAGATCAATAATAAGAAATTTACTTTATAAACAACCTACTATTCTACTAGGAGGCGTTGTTTAGTCCTCTTAAAACTACTGAAACAAAAACCTTCTAATTTCATATTTTTTATTTTATTATAAATATATACTTTTCCCTTATCGGTTACGTACTGTCACGCCACTGCTATGTTTCCAAACGCATACACTGTGTCCATAAAGTATGGAACAAATTCATTTTTACTTAAACAGACCATTTTAAGAAATAATCCTGAAACATGTCGATTTTTGATTTTAATTTACCGTATTTTAAAATATTAATCTAATATACAGGGTGAATTACTTTCGAGTAATGATGACACGGTCATTTTTTTTTAAATGGAACACCCCCATTTCTGATTACTCTAGCTGAGCTGATTCCAAAAATGTATCATATGTTGATTCCAATTGGTACAGAGCGGACAAAAATCTTACTGTCGTCCTTACACTATCTACAGAAAAAATTGAACAAGAAACAAATCAGGGAAGAACTATACTAATATTTTTTGGTAATTTTAAATATTTCACTATGGGAGTTTATTAAAATTAGGCAAAAATAAATTTCGGAACAAAAAGTACAAAACTAATAAAAAATAATATCAAAATTGAAGGATTTGATCTAAAATTACCTTTTCTTGAGGTTGTAAAAAGTCTTTCGTTTAGTTGAAATTCAAACACGCAAACTTTTTAAAGTACAGAGAGCCTTTTTACCATAACTTTATAAAAATGGATCCAAAAAAGATAAATCTGGTGTTCTGGTGAGACTGAAATCTCTGTAGAAACAGTTGTAGCGACACCGCAATTTGCTCACCAGAAGGTGCAGTTTCTTGCTTGTCTAATAATCTCAACAAATTTCAATTTGGTACTTGGTCTTTATGTTTATTTACAGTCTTGACATACTTTTTTCAAATTTATTATATATAATTCTTTAGCACTCACACGATTCCTTATTAAAGGACATTGGCTGATACTAAACTAAAAACTTGTAACATGAAAAAAAGGTAATTATTTTTTTCATAAAAAATTATTATCGTTGCACATGGTCTTGTAAAAATTCGAGCGGTCGTCTTAAACCGAATGTCGAGAATTTCAATTTTCCAAATACCGCTTACAGTCGGATGCTCATAAACCGAGCAAAATTGCTGTAATAAGAACAAATTATAGACAATTTATAGGCCAATAATATTTATAATTCACTTTTTGTATAAAAAAAAAAAGGATAAAAGTCGCTTACATGATATGGGCATCGTTTATATTGGACTCCGACGGAAAGTCCTGTCACTCATATCATACAATTATTGAAAGTTTATTATAGAAATTAATTTTAATGCAGAAGTGGGTATTTTACTTGGAATTTTTATACTCCAAGGACTTATCTGAAAGATGAATAAGAAAGGTACTTCTTTGTATTATTAACTTCCCTAGAACAAAATTAATAATTTTAATAAGCTAAAATCCTGTAACTGAACTTAGTATTAACCCTTTCATTATCTAAATACTTCCTGCGCAACTATGGGTTCAATCTTTAAACTATAAGAAAATGTGTGTGGAAATAGTAAATATTAATTTTAAATAAAATTGTGTCACAAAAAATGCTTTAGAACCTCAACTATGTTAATTTTTTTTAGATAAAATAAATAATAAAATAAAATTTATGAATACCATTAACAGTCAATTTACTTAAATATTGATGAATTCATCAGGATTTTAGGTGTGACCAGATCAAGAAGGATATAAAATCTGAATAGGATATAAATTATATTGATGATTTTTTTTTCGGAAAAGGAAACAAATAAAAAAAATTTTTAAGGGAGATTGAGAAATCAGTATGTTTTTTAATGCATTTTTGACATTTATTGATTCTATTGGACATTAAGTTTTTTATATATTATATGAAGAAGTTATAGGCTAGCTAGAAATTTTGTCAGATAAATGTAAAAACTTACAGGGTGTTTGAAATGTATTAATGACTGATTTTATTGGTTAGGTTAAAGGGAGTTCTATTATTTTATCACTTATCACTTATATTTTATCAGGTAAATTTGGGTTGTTTAATGTTGTTTCTTTTGAAGTTCATTTTCGTTATATAATCTGGCCATTGCAAATACTTCAGATTTATTAAGAGCTGATGCACTACATTTTCTCTTTTCGGGTTGTGCTTGTAGGATTTTACGTTTAGCATTACGTGCAGCTCGTGATGAATTAAACTGAACATCGGTGAAAGGGTTGAATACAATATTAAATTCGTTATTATATTCACTTTGTAGCATTTTAGCGGTGGTGTTCCAAATTGTTTTAACTACCGCTTCTTTGTAGTCTTCTCCGTTACTTTTTCGCATATTAAATGCCCAATCTTGCAATATTACATTCAATTTCTCGATGGAAGTATCTGACTCAAATGTGTATCTTTTTGCATCGCAAAACGTAGAAAGTTGTCGCCAGATTGATGATTGCGTCGCAACTGTATTAGTAGGCACACAGGTATTAACAACTTGACTAATTTCGGCGTTCGTAGACACACCGAATCGACTAATTGTTAGTTCTTGAAAATTCAATAAGTTGTTGACAGACATGCCAAACTATTTATTCTGGTAACCAACACCGCGATAATTGATGAACAAATGAATAAGTGAAAAAACCACTAGTGTATTTGTCGCTGTAAAAGTTAAAGCTAACTTTGCCGCTGTCAAAGTGACAATTGCACTGTGGCATATGCGATTTTTTATACATGAATTAAATTGTCTATGAAATCCCATTTTTAACCTTCCTGCTATCCAACATTTTTATAAAAGAATTATTATTAGTTATGGGAAAGTCTCGAAGAAGACAATCAAGTGCGCCGAGTTAACCTAGCAAAACCTCTACCTTCCATAGAAATTTCCAGAATGACGTTACTAACAAGTCGGACATATTGGTGTGGTTCCTTATATGTCATACTCTATTTAAGGTGTTTACTGGTTAGACTTTTATTCACAATTAGTTCTTAAAATTATATAAAATGCTATCGTATTGTTGTGTGCAATACAGGAACAAGAGATTACGTATCATTTTTTCGATTTCAGGCTGTTTTAACCAAGTGAAATGACTATTTTATTGATCTCTCTAAGCATCTGAATTTGTTGCTCTTGAATCACCCAACTCCTCTTTTGATTGCTTATTTTGTCTTCCGACATTTTAATTATTATTTAATTTGATTCAGTGACAGTTCTACAAAGTCTGTTTGACAATCAACTGACATACACCACATGTCAAAACACACAAACTTCAACTACAACAGAACTGATCAGGGGACCCAGCAAAATTTGGCCGATCTGTCAAAGTCAGATGTTTTCGAATGTTCTATTGTGTTCAAAAATTTCGGACAATTTTTGGTAGGTATTCTTCTTTTTCGTGCCATTTTTTAATTTGAAAAATAACCAATAAGATGAATATAAATTTATTTCCAGTATTTTCATATTTGAGGTAACTGCTTTCCCTGATAGAGGTGATATTTATGTCTATAATAACGTTCTAAACTAGTTCCGCAGGTAGTTTTACATTCTATAATTAATATTAGCACAGAATTAATTGTATTATAATCGGAATTTATGCTATCAACTTTGTTCAAAGACACGTTACATTGTGCAATTTATATTTTGTGATGGATACCTACCACGTCAACTTTTATCCCGAGAAAGTCTAAAGCTACTAGTCTATGGAAAAAAAATCTGTATCGAATGTGCATGAAATACCAAACAGTACTGTTCGGGAAATCGTAGTTACTTGTTCAAATGGGGTAGCAACAATTAGGGGGAGTGAAGAACCAAAAAATTACAATCTGGGAAACGTTTTTACGTGACAAAGCCCCAATTTAACGTCTCCCTGCTGGCACTTTATATAAACTGAATTGGTGCATCTTAAGCCTAATTTGTGTATAATGAATGTACGCTCTAAAAACAATTTACAATATAAATTGAATCGAAGAAAAGAAAGTTAATTTTAAAAATTAACTAAAAATAACTAAAATCGATCAGTTTAACAGTATAGACAATCGAATTGATTGACTGATCGCGTATTACCATAAGTTTCGGTCGTTGTTGTTGTTTTTTTTTTTTCGGTTAACTCCAGTAGCCGATGTTGTTTAGATTTCGCTTAGTTATAAAGTGGAACGGTTTTTTGGCCTTGCCGACGGCATACCAATCGATTTGTTACGTAACAAAACCACTTTGATGGATGGTAGAAAACTGGTCAATTTTTAATGGTCTAATCGTTCATAGATACGTACAAATTTCGTGGGTCTGACGATTTTTTAATTGAATTTAACTCGACAGGTAGGTTGCATAATTTTATCTACTTCCGTTCTATAAAAAAAACACCCAGTTCTTCCACAAAATAAACTTGCTACATGAAATTTCCCTTTTTATATACAGGATAGTTCCGAAGTAATCTGAAATATTGCTCGTCATTCAATTTTAAGACGAAAAGTTGTGTTATCGTTAATGTTCCAGGATTGTTAAAATTGTAATTGTCAAAATTCCAAATGTTACTGATCATTAAAATGTTCTTTCTCATTAGTTTTGTAAACCAGTAGCGTCACTACGGAAAAAGATTGACAATTATGGCGATGAACAATGTGTGTGGTGTGTGGACCTGAAGATAAGCCAAAATATGTATCATACTGAGCGGTCTTTTGACGAGAAACTTGATTTTGACCGCTTGGAAAAGGACCAGTTGTTAGCTTTCGTTCGACATAGACAAAAGTATTTTTGCTTGGAGTTGCTACTGTAGTTATTTGTTTCATAGCCACCTAAATTTTGGAGTGCAAAATATTGCCTTAACAAATTTCACTACTACACAATACAATGACGACAAGTGTAGTATCGTTGAATTTGCTTTTGAATGATATATCCGAAATTGTCCTATTTCGAAAAATTATGTTGGGGTCACGTGACCCGAAATGGCAGGAAAAACGGAAGTCATTTTATAATAAACATAAGCACCAGTTTCGACTGTTTGTATCTGCAAAATTTCTTGGATGTCATACGAACATTTTTCGAGAATTTGGACTGTCAAAGCGTATACCCTGTATGAAATCTGGTAAACATCAAAAAACGAAATCAACAAGATACAAAAGCGTTTAGCTCCCGGCCAATGAAGAGGTTCATTGAAGGGAATTCGAGATTAATATCATGGTGTCTGTGTTTTAATTTGTACGAATTAATAAAAGGGATAAAGTCGCCATTTTGTTGCCTAACCCTTTCATATAATAATCTCATTAAGCGGGGTGCCTACGAAGGTAGACCAAGCGGAAGAAACGGGCTTTTAAAAGGGGTGAAACAAGCCGAGGCCGCCTTTGATACACACCAAACATACGACTGGTCATAATACAACGTTGCCAGAATTTTTATTTGTACCCAGATACACAACAATAGTTTTACATTAAAAAAAATAAAACGTTTATAACAAAGTGTAAAGTATTTACAATGTTCTTATTACAAATTAAATACGTTTTGTTAATTGCCCGACAACAATATAATCACGAAGCTGCTTTGTTCAATAGTAATAAAGCATACAACGGTATTAATCGTACTCGACCGACATGTTGACGGCAGTTGGACCGAAGCCAGATAATACTTTTTAGCGAATTTCGACCTCAACCAGACCGAATTTTGCATTCCACATTACATTTAACAAGTATATTTCATCTGGTAATGTTTTGGTAAACATTTTATGTTACAGGGTCTTCAAAATTCATACATAAGTACATTTATTCATCTACATCTCATTTTCCAGATAAGAAATTTCATTTTCTACTGGCTATAGTTTTCTAATTACACACCATCGAAAATACGATAGAATTTAGGTTTTTTCGAAAAGACTGTTTTGCAGCGACATCTAACCCCAGTCCAAAGGCGCATTTCAAACCCTTACCACTTTTCAACTGTGCGGTATAATATATAAGAGTGGAATCTGACTGCGTTTTGTATTAAGGCAGTCGTGCAAGATTTATTTTGGTGGTCGCAGCACTGTTAATAACGAAGATTATCCAAATTTTATTTGTCCATAACATCCCCAAACTAACCACCCATATACTTCTCTACTGCAATAGCAATATCACCAGGAGATGGAATGTCAACATCCACAATTCATGCTTTGTATTGATATAGTAATATGACGTTGTTTTTTGCAACTGAACTGTGGATCAAAGTTTGAACAAGACATTGTATTCTTCAATATCTCCTTTAATCAGAAAGAGGACTGCAGTAAGCAAAATAAATATTTCTAGATGCTATCAAATTTCATTTCTATCGCATACACCACACAGTTCAAAAGTGGATTGGACCGGAAGTGCATACTGAGCGATTCCAATTCATGCAAGTAAAGTCCCAACACCTCAATACTGAGGTCTGCGACTGTAAAACTGTACAAACCTTGTACAGTCACGTCAGAATGCTTATACTGATAATTTGGAAGGCGGTGAAGAAGATAGGGTAGTAGATGCTACTACAAACACCAGTTTCTTTCTCGCTTCTATACATTTTTTCAGTGACGAGTAGAATGGTGGAAGCTGCTCAGCATTAACTCTCCTTCTACAGGGTTTCGAATTCTAGAAGCTTATAATTGTAGGTACTAAAGCCTACAACATATCGGATAATGGCTGAAACTGAAATTGATATTTGGCAACCTAGAATCCAACGGTAGAAGTCAACTGCTCTTAGTGCTATGTTTAATTGCAAGTGGTGCGTTTAATGCTAAAATATATTTGAATGACTTTAAAAATAATAACAATGGATAAATCATATTGATTGTGTTCATTTATAGAATAATTTGAATCATCCTTTTTTAGTTCGCAGCTGAAAAATTTGTTGTCTCATCTCTTTAGGATTATTTTTTGTTTTAAGACATTTTTCACGTCCTTGAATGTATACAAAACACAAAACTATCACTTATCACATCTTGTATTATGTAGTAGGTAGAATATCAAAAACGTCGGTGTTAGTTGAAAATTTACAGTTTTATTTACTTTTTTTTTCGTTTCGTATAAATTGTCGAAGACGACGTATGTCCGAAATGTAAATCCCGCAAAGTAATCAATCATTTTTCAAGACCACCAATCCATCGAGATGACTCAACTTGTACAAAAAAAGTCAAAATAAGTGGTTGCTGATCCGATATATAAAACAATAAAAAAAAAAGGAATTGAGTGAGTTAGATCAAACCGACCGCATTACAATTATAAACGTCAGCATATCCAGAAATTGACAACAAATTATGGACCTTTGTGTAAGGCCGATCGTTCATCATCAATTAAAAAAGCCGTCCAGTTTTTTTTTCTTGCAGCAGTTATGATTTGATGTACGCTACACGCATAGCTGTCAAATCGGCATTCTTCTTTATCTACTGTATGTACGGTATTTTCGGACATTGCCTGCTATATATGGGGTATCCAAATTTATCGTTTACAGACAATTCTGTAAGAAGTGGTTATATTTGACGAAGTTTCCGATATTAGAAATGTTTTAATCTATACATAGTCAATATTCGGATTTAAATTTTAACAGGAATCGTGACAAAGTTTCCCGTTAATATTTTAGTCTATCAAAGACTAGCCTATAGTATTTGCATTACAGGAGCAATGAGAACATGCCCAACGGCAACCGTGGAAGTGATTCTCCACCTCACACCACTACTTATGGTGGTGGAAAGTGTTGCAGGAAGAACAAGATACAGACTAAGTAGAGAGGGAATCATTAAAAAGAAAACCACCTCCTTACTTCTTAGAAATCAAAAAACCTGTACATGCCACTAAATGGTATGATAAAAAAATATAACTTGTCAAAGAAATTCGTTACGGAATTAAGAAACAAGAAGGAATGGGATCCAAATACCATTACCAGAATTGGAAAAAATGTCAATCAATGGTACAAAGACGGCTCAAAAGCAATAGAAGGAACCGGGATAGGAGTACGGTCCATATGGCCCATTATCGCTGAATTTATATTATTTATAACATTTTTTAACCACTTTTTATTGAAACCCTCAATAAATTGTTTTATTTCTACAAATAACTAAGTAATTACCTGATCTATTTAAGATCGAGTGGTTGATTTACACAAAATTAATGTTTATTAATAGCGCATGAAAAACTGAATATTTCTTTTGTGACTGGTTGAAAAATAATATTTATATGGTCCTCTTGTGCTTATAGGAACCTCTCTACTCCGACCTTTGCAGATCTCTTGTGTGTGCTCCCTGGTTACACTACGTTCCTCCTTTGCTACTAAACTCCATAGGCCAGACTTCAGATCCTCCATGTTGGAAGGTTTTTCTGTGGTTTTCCTTCCCTATAATCCAAAACCTCATAGTGTAGTACATAAGTGTGCTGAGCTCTCGTCATCGTCTTGACAAAACCTGCATATGGTTGTGGTCTGCAGTGCCAACAAAGATCCGAGCTGACTAGATACTGTGTGAATTTTGGTGATGGTTCTTATTTGGTCTGTCCCTTAATCCACCATTCACATTGTATTACTTCTCGGACCATCAGTCACTTCATTGTCATTGTGATCTGAACGTTCTGATATCCTAGCTAGGGAAAGTCTATTTTGTAAATTTTTCAAACAATTTCAAGTAAGTATAGGCTTCTTGTGAATTCTTATATTGATGTTTATCCATAAATAATTTAGTTTTAATAAAAAATGTGGATGTTTGGCAACGTCGCTGGGCTTATTTCGCTGAACACATGTAATAATATGTCTCAAGCCAGGCAATTAATCGGTAAGGGAGCTTTGAAATTTGATTTTTCCGGATCGAGTTGGTCTGATCGTTCCGTGTAATCCCAGAACAAGGGCAGGGTAGACTCAGAACGCAAAAGTGCAGAGCAGCGTCCCTCATTCCGGTACAGTTAACGGGGATTTTATCACGTTTCATTAATTCGATAAAGGCAAATTGAATTTTGTGAATTTTAATGTTCGCATTTTGCATACATTTCATCAAGATTTATTAGTTTAAATATTATCATTGGCTGAAATGGTATTTTCGATCTTCGACTAGATAAAGTCGGAACAGTTAATTTATTTTATTCATTAAAATGATTTATTCCGACTCGTAGGTGTTTCTTTTGATGGTTTTAAATTAGTTCGCGATCTTTAGATCTTTGTTCTTGATAAGTTAATATCGATTTTGAACAACGCTTTTCAACTTTTTATTTAATTATATAATTAAACAATCCGAAGAACTCCCATGTTAATATTTTACTTTTTGTTATAAAAAATTAACGTAATAGTCCAGTAAATAAATAACGAGAAATCCCCCAACCTGTTCATCTCATTATTGTCGGACTTTTTTTTTTGCAACTTGTAGGTATTCACGGGTAGATTACTCTCTGAAAATATGTCCTCCGCGAAATTTGCGGAAGGCGCTGAAAAATGGCCAATAATCCAAAAAATTGAGTTTTCCGTCGATATCTCCGGAAATATGACACTTAGAGAAGTGGGGTTTTGCTAGGAATGGAGAGCAGTTTATTATGTACAAAAATGATTCTCATTATTTTTGTCAAAAGTTTAACCGTTTTCGAGATAAACGGGCCCAAGCGTACCTTGGATTTCTCTCTCCGGGAGCACGCTCCATGAATGTAGGCATGGGAGGGCGGGCAAATTGGCCCATAACTTGAGTAAAAAAGAATCTTTTTTCATGATTCAAAGTGTATATGAAAGGAGGGACCTGTACCTATAACATCGTGTAAGTTTTTCGTTTTTTTTATTTTCCAGGAATATTGAAAAAACTGGCCAAACTTTATTTTTCCTCAATATTTGACCGCCCTTATTAACCCGTTCATATTTTTCAAATTAAGCGTAGTTTTACCGAAACCTTTTGGATAATGGGACTTTGATAGGTGGTGAATGTATTCCGAAAGAATGAATAAATAATTTTTCTATATTTTTATAAACAACATGTTTTTCTTGGGACGTTTTTTTTTAATTCCGGAGTTTTCTGAAAATTTTCGGGTCTACCGTAAATTGATAAACAATGATTGGCAATATCGGTCTTTAATGCACACCATTGGAAAGCTGAAAATGTCCTCTTTTCGATGGTTTTTAAAATTTTTGGCTAAGTTTTTTAGTTTTCCGGAAAATTTTTGCAAGCCTTTTTTTGCAAGAAATATTGATCCAGGGACAAAAATGATAGGGACCTTTTTTGTAAGTAATGAACTGTACTTCATTTCTAGCAAAACCCGACTTCTCTAAGTAGCATATTTCGGGAGATATCGGCCAAACCAAGCTGTAGCCTGAGTAAACTATGATTTGCACAAATTGCTGACATTTTTTAAGGACCATTGTCTCAAACTAAATGCCTCCAGAACAAAACGCTATTGTATTTGGTAAAATCCTTTTTTCTAGAGTTTTCCAATAAAATTGTGTTGGATGATCAATCCACACAAGGGCGTACACTGTAGCTTCTGTACTAAAGTCAATGTTGTGCTAGGCATTAGTGTTATCTAAATGAAAATACTGTGACGTTGTGTACAATTCTTGCTTAACCCAGAGTTAAAATACAGATCACTTTTTTATAAAAGAAAATATTTCCTTGATAAAGATAATATTACTCTAAATTATGCAGAATTAGAACCGTTTTCCAAAGCATACCTAATAATTGAAAAAAAATTCGATTTCATTTCTCCTATTTTTTCGTCTCCTCCGCTAACGTTTGTTCCTTTTTGTTCAACGTTCCTTCCAGCGTTTCCCTTCACCTCCACATCTTCTTCTGCTCTTCCTTTCTTCCCATTTTTTAAATTACTTCCTGCGAGCTGGTTTGTACACTTCCGAAACACTGATGCTGCGAAGATTTTGGGAACTTTTGAAGATCTTCTCAATTCTAGTTGTATTCCATTACTCCAGGACAAAAACTCCAAATTAGTCATATTCGCTGAATTACTTCTTCGATTACTTCTATTAAGAATCTCGTATTCATTAGTACAAGATATCCTTGATACTTGTCATCGGCAATCATCCATGGTCATCTCATATTCTCAGAAAATCCTCTACTTGTGACTTTATTTCCATTTTTATATACATATTTGAGTTTGTTCCAGAAGCATTCTGTTGAAAAATTGTTGTTGGCCAAGACCAGTTGATTTCTGATCAGTATTGCTGTTGGAATAGATCTATGATGAGCCATTTCTAGCCTGTTCTTCTTCAATAAATTGAAATTCTTGAAGAATCTAAAGAAATTTAGTAGAGAGCTTTTGTTAAATATTTATAAAAACAACTTTAAAATCTGAAATTAGTTATTTTTTTGAGCATCCTTCTTATTCTACCTCAATTTTATTACACTATCAATTAATTTATACCTGCTGCGTTGAAATTTTGTTTTTATTAATTTATAACTTTATTACGCTGTATTTTTGAAAATATAATCATCATTCTTGACCTATCTCAAGCTGTCATATTTTTATAGTTCTTTTGTTATCCTTATTGTCGTTAAAGGAAAGTGGATTGTTGAAACGTCATAAAATCTATTGAAAAATGACTTATTTAACACTATAAATCATAATTTAGGTGAATTTACTATTTGGTCCCATACTTTTTGAAATGAAACTGACTGTTGTTAATTAATTCGACTATTTCATGAAAACATTTATTTAAGTAACTTTTCACTAAAGAATTTTGGTCTGTGGTTAGATGTGGTCGCATTATTAACATTTCCTTCACTGAGGATAATGTATTGATGTAATTTCTGCATTGTTTCCATTCCAGATTTATGCTCCCAGAGCTTCTGGAAGGATGATATCTAGGTACCTTGTACAAGTAGTATTGTCCCTTCTATTACAAACCAGAATGGTTAACTTGGAAGTGTAATTCAATACTCTTCGTGGCATATAGCCAGGGGAGTAGTTGTTGCTTCTTAGTGAATTATTTACAGGATACTGTAATTAAGTGCCGGTAGGCCAAACAAACCATAATATTATCCATTGTCGTGATGAAGTTTGACAAAATCGTTTTTTTTTTTCAATAAAACATAGAGGTAGGTACGCCTATGTTAGTGACTTGGTGCAATGAACGCCGAAACTAATTTCAGTTACAAATCGTCACTTTTTGTTTTTCCAATTTGTGACATGACAAATTTACCTTTGTTTTACAATTAATACGTTTCTTAAAAAATTTAGTCCAAAGGAAATCATGGATGAATGCTCTCCACTCACTGATACATTTTAATAAATTTGTCGTCTCGTCCACCTAACCATAACAAGCTAAAGGCAATAGGATTTATGGATATTAAAAAGAAAAAATGTATGCTATGCTGTTTGTTTTTTTATATCTAGAAGATATACAGTGTCTTCTTCTTTTAGTCTTTCGCAGGGTACAAAAGGTATCTTCAACCATAAGCACAAAAACCATAATGGATCTTGGTAGGTACTGAAACGCTCAATAAATCATCAGTACACAATTTCATGACACCGTCTGGTGGTGATGGGATGATTTTATCAAAAAACTTAGGTCGAATTTTCAGCATTTTTATTTTGTCGGAAATTTTGAACACAGAATAAAATATCGTGCCTGATATCAATGACTTGTCATAAAGGTTTATATGCTACGGAATTAATAGTCTTGTTATTGAACTGAGCAGTTCCAAAATGGTGTGGGAATGCCTAGGCAAACTTAATGAACTAGGCGAGAACAATATAGTCACCTTACTGTGTATTCCAGGACACACTGGAATAGAAGGAAACGAAATAGCAGATGAACTAGCAAAGAGGGGGAGTGAAACACCCTTTTGGGGGCCGGAACCTTTTTGCGGAATCAGCTCCAATGTAATATTGGAAGAAATAGGTAAAGCCGAAGAAAAGAGAAGATCTGACAATTGGAAAGATCTAGTAGGGCTTAGGCAATCAAAGATTCTTCTGGGTGACTACAACCTGTTGAGATCAAATGAATGCATAAGTCAAAGCAAAACTGCACTAAGAGTTTTAACAGGAATCCTAACGGGACATTGTCGCCTGAATGGACACCTTAAAAAGCTCAAAATAGTGGAGGATGAAGATTGTAGATTTTGTGGAATGGAAGAAGAAACCTCCATCCACATACTTGCGAACTGCACAGTATTTCAGAATCCTAGGGCACAGTACCTGGGAGACTACTGGATAGAAGAGGGACAGTTACCTAAGTTGAGGCCTGCGGATATCCTAAAATTCCTCCGGGAAATAGGACTAAAGGAGCTACTAGTATCTGAGACTCTCCTCAGAAACTAAGTAGAAGTAAGGGGGCACAATAGATCTTTTAGGTCTCACTGAATGTTACCCCAAAATACATACATACATACATACATATTGAACTGAGCAGTTCGGGAATCGCTTTAGACTTCAATCGAACCAATTTCATAGACGGTGTTAAGCTAAAACCGCCTACCAGCTACCAGCTGAAAGGTTTGGATATCTGCAGAATTCTGTAATGTAATTCATTCCTTAGGTGGATGGTTCTTTTCCCATTCCACAGAATCTACATTCTTTCTTATGCATTGATATCCTGTTAAGGCTAATGTCTAAATTTATAGAACAATTGACATATATTTCGAATTTCTTAGTGTACGAATTGTATTTTTTCTGGGAGGGAGCGACCTAATAATATCAAAAGCGTATTCAAACACAAAGCGAAAACGTTTGTTTTATTATACAATTTTCCATTGGATTTCCATAATAATAAGTTCGTATTTCAACTGAGCGAATATAAACAGTATTACCGAGCAAAATATACGAAAAGTAAATATAGAAGTGAATTTCTTGAATTTCCATGGCGGAAATGGAATTTTTAGGAAATGGAAAAATGCAGTTGGCGTTACGAATTTTGATGTGGGGATAATTACAAAAATAGTCGTTTCATTTCACACTAAATCTATATAATGTTGAGTGTCCCACTTTTTCAAGTACTTTTCTCTTCACATACATTATTTATTCTTAGGTACTTATATAACAGATGCACGACTTGAAGAAGGGACAAAAGCACACTTTTCATTTACGTTTATCGATGTTTTGTATAAATAATTAGCTTAGAATTTTTGGAATTTGAAAAGTCAATAATATCAGTCACATCTATCAACACTGTTTCTGTTGTCAGAATTTCATTTTGGAAAAATTTGTGGACTTTCTACGATTTTGGCTTCGTGAAAAGTAGTTTTATATTCTTCGACAACTTTAACTGCTCTCATCAAAGATTTTTCTATGTCCGCCTTTTTCAACCCATTTCAAGCGTTCAGTGATGTGCATTGGAAACCGATATTATGATTCATGATTTTTTTGCCCGATTGATGCCACAATTTTTCAAAACTTCGAAAATACGAAAAAATCAACATAAACAAAGTTACTTTTCATTGGGACGCGGGCAAAAAAAAACCAAAACAACCTTTCTGAGTTGGTTCGATAGCTTTCAAGGACCCATTATTAAAAAAGGCCCGACCAAATTACTATTATTCATTAAAAAATGGATGTATTTTGTAAGAGTCGAGAAATATCCGAGAAAAAAACTTTGTCCTGGGTTCCTAATATTAAAAAATAAATAAAAAAAATAGCCCGAGACTTGCTATGGGGCTTCCTTTTCACGTGAATTTTGAATCTTAAAAAAATATCCATTTTTACCCTAGTTATTGGACAATATGCTCGTTTATGTCTGATGTACAGTTTTTGAAATATTTTTCCTCAGCCGATTGTTGTGAAGATCTGAGAAAGGTGAGGTTATGGTGAGAATCCATTTAATTATTTGGCTAATTTTACTGTTAGAAAAACAAGACTGAACAATCTGAAAAGTATTTAAGTAGATTACATTGCGGTTTTTCAAATTGTACATTTGGACATCACAGACATAAAATCAACTCCAAACTAATAAAATTTTAGTACTAACAATAAACGTATTAATTAGAAAATAACAAACTATATAGTAATTTATTCGAGTGTTGTTTATAACCCATTAATAAAGCATAAAAAATCAGGTTTGACGTTACGTATACACTTGTAGTAATAAACAATATTCTTATTATCTACAAGATAAAAGCTTACTACCTTCAGGTTAAATTGACCGTAAAAAAAGACAAAACACTATGAATTTTTATTTAATAACAACGTATCTATATAATGCCTAGCGGATATAGTAGTTCATTATTGAAATTTAAATTGTACGATAAAAAACTACATTATGTTAATATTAAATAAGGTAATAACGATAACAGGGTGGAATATATTTGTTCTATTTTTCATAATTAATATATTTCTATTCGAAACTTGTGTTGCTTTCGTAATGTATTCTAAGTAGGTATACTGTGAATATTAATATAAGTAAACACTTTTTTTTTCCTATCTAATAATGTTACTTTAACGCATAAATATAGATATATTATTGTTGAAATCGTATATTATTATATCAGTCACTTTTGTTGAATATATTTAATGCAAATAAATTTTGAGGTTATTCTGATTAGTTGATTTTTTGCTATAAAGAGTCTCCCAATTTTGCGATTATTTGGTCGAAACCTATTTTAGACCAAAAATTTAAAATTACAATTATTACGAACCACCAATGGCTGTAAAGCATTTCACTAGGAATATAATTCATCGTTCTGCTCGCCGCATCCCAATGTAAATCATTTTTTGAGTGTTTTATAGACTCTTTTTCACGGACCGTACGTTATTGAGCAAATTTATATACGCAAAATAGGTCGTTCATAACCGATTGTGGTACCTATAGGCAACCAAACATACAATAATATTAACAAAAAAAAGTATAAAACTGACTTCTAGTTTTTAACTTATCTATCGTTTTTATTATATTATTCTACAAAACTATATAAGGGGTATTCCATGCCAAATCGACCACTTTTGAACCTGACCCCTTTAGATTTAGCTGAAACTTTACTATTCTTTTCGATCCTTTGAAAGACATTTTTGAGAATTTTTTATCCAACCCAAAAAAAGTTATGAATTTTTAAAAAAAATGGCTTTTTTATTTTCAAATAGCCATAACTCTTTTAGAAATTGACTTTTGGGTACCTTTTTTTTTTTAAATTTTTGTTTTTGAATGAACTTTTCGAAAAATTATACGAAAAAAATTTAACATGATCAATTATATAAAATAATTTTTTCGAAGTCCGACATTTTCTTTTTTTTTTTTCAATAAAAATCGGCCCAGCTCGGGATTAGCGGGGATAGTTGTCAAATAAATTGAAGTTGAACTAATTACTACATTTTGTCTCAATTTTCGGATTACTCTAGCTGAGCTGGTTCCAAAAACGTATCACATGTTGATTCCAATTTGTGCTCATAAAGTAATCCTGGAGGTTTTGATGAAAGTTTATGGTTTCAACAGGATGGTGCACCTTCACATTATGCTGTAGATGTTAGAAGGTACCTAGATGAAATTTTTCCGGTGGATTGGTAGACGTGGACCTATTGAATGGCCAGCGAAGTCACCAGATTTCAAAACTTTGGATTATTTTATGTGGGGTCATCTGAAGAATGTTGTGTATCAAATAAAACCAGCAAATATTCAAGAATTAAAGGAGAGAATTCGGACAAGAATAAACAATATTTCTCAAAACACAATAAACAAGGTTCAACAAGAATTTGTACACCGTTTGGGTTACTGTCAAATACAGTAAGGGCTGCAGCTCGAACATTTATGAAGTCATGTATTTCATCATATTCTGTCCTCTAGTATTTTTGATAATATTGTTGATTTAACTAATAAGGAATGTTACGCGTTACTTTATGAGCACACACAAAACTGTTGTATTTTTGTCCACCCTGTACCAATTGAAATCAACATGTGATACATTTTTGGAATCAGCTCAGCTAGAGTAATCCGAAAATTGAGACAAAATGGGGGTGTTCCATTTAAAAAAAATACGGTGACGTCATTACTCGAAAGTAATTCACCCTGTATATTAGAATATTATTTTAAAATACAGTAAATTAAAATCAAAAATCGTTGTGTTTCAGGATTATTTCTTAAAACGGCCTGTTTAGCTAAAAATGAATTTGTTCCAGACTTTACGGACACAGTGTATATAATTTCTATTACTTTTTCAAAAAGAGGCAACATGTTAATTGGTCTAAATTCATTTCATTTTTTTTTGTATTTGATACCTTTTGAATATGTGCAATAAGTTTTCCGCAAGTCAGGAAATTTACTGAAAATTATTATCTGGCTAATTTATCACTATAGTATTTAAGACCTTGAGCACAATGCTTTTGGTTATCTCGAGTATTGAATAATCTTTTTGAAAATTTATTAATAAACGTTTTACTTTTTTGTTGGGTTACTTTTGGAAAGTTGTGTAACGGAATTATTTGGTTATCAATAATAACATCATTACTTCGATTCAGATCGTGATGTTTGTCCCTATGTACGAAATAATTATCAAATAAATCGGAAATGATTTATCATACAGTGTCATCCCTAAAGTCAGCACCAAATGAAAAACTTATTTATTACGGGTTTTTCGATAAAAAGTTATATTCCTCATATAAGTTTGTGCATCCCCTAAAACTAAAAATGCTACAATAAAATGTGGCGAAATACGTGTAATATATGAGGTGTATTCGAAAATTTGATTTTGAGTCAAGAGTA
Source organism: Lochmaea capreae (assembly GCA_949126875.1). Taxonomy (NCBI): domain Eukaryota; kingdom Metazoa; phylum Arthropoda; class Insecta; order Coleoptera; family Chrysomelidae; genus Lochmaea; species Lochmaea capreae. Next base: position 587,842 of record OX421395.1, on the reverse strand, counting down.
AAATGCCCTTATTTCGGTAAATATCAAAAAAGTTTATTTGAAAAAGTTGTTCATCATTGAAAAATACATCGAGATTCAAAGGAGAAATTTTAATTTTTTCCAACGAGAGATGATCTATTTGTACCGAGATAATAATTTAATTATGATGTTTAGTACCTCAATATTATTGAAAATGATATTCTTGTTCAAATACTGACTTGTTTTGAGCAATTTTTGGTGTCAACAAAAAATCAAAAGAACTTTGCACCAAAAATAAAAATATTGACATAATTAGCACAATAATTGGGCAATTTATACATTACAAGCTATTTTAAATAAACTGATGTGTACAAGATGTCGATTAATTATCATATATAACAAATTTTTTTTCTTATAGCCACCATTTTATAAAAAATTGGAAAAAATTAAAATTTCTCAAATCTTTATGTATTTTTTAATAATGAACAACTTTTTCAAATACATTTTTTTATACTCAACGAAATAAGGGCACTTTACTCTTGACTCAAAATCAAATTTTCCTTTGCACCTCGTATATTACACGTCTTTCGTCAAATTTTGTTTGTGCATTTTTAGCTTTAGAGGATGCACAAACTTTTATGAAGAATAACTTTTTATCGAAAAAGCTATAATAAAAAAAGTTTCCCATTTGTTGAAGACTTTGGAGATGACGATGTAGGTATATCATTGAAATATATAGATTCTATCTCACTCTTTCCTTTTCCCATTACTTTTTTAATATCTTGCCACATTTTTCTACTATTCCCTTTGTTTCTATCTATTAAGTTTCCAAAATATAATGTATTTATGTCACAGACATCCGAATAAATAACAAATGCAATTAAATAATCTTCGACATATTATTATTTCAATTATTGAAACTGAAACACCAGAAGTATCCAAAAGACGCTGTTGTACGATACGACAAGTACTCAGAGGTTCTCTACGGTCGTCCAGTTCTAGTTCTCAGGTTTTCAGCTGCTCGATATCTACGTAAAATCAGCGAAAAGTCACTTTCAGTGACTTGGAAAACCTACGCAGCCTCTCTCTGAACACGACCAGCCCCGATAATACCAATAGCACTATTAGCTTGAACATAAAAAAAATAAAAACTCACCTTAAACTCAAAAACAGTATATTATTACCTTGGTAATTAAAACAGTCTAGAGAAATACCAAGATTAGAAATTTTCCCAGTACATTATAAAACATGACGAAACTACACCGAAACCACACAATCTGAATTGCTAATGGTAGAATTGAAATGTATATAAACAAAAAAGAAAACATCTGCCGGGACTATTTTTGTCACCCTCAAATAAAATTGAAATTTGTTTTTAATGCACAAAATATATTTCTTTCCAGGACGATGGTCACATTGTGTTTGCGGATTAATTCTAATTGTGCTGTTTGGTTACACAGTCACAAAAATGAGTAACGGTTATTTTGACGGGTTCATCGTTGGGGATTTTTTTTAATAAATGACGTATTTTTTTAAGCTAGATTAATTGAAAATCCTGCCCTGCTGACGATTGCTGGGAAGCGACAATTTCTTGAAATAAAAGAAAGAAAAAGTAAAGGTCTAATTTAATATGCCTCCGTCTTCATTGAGTTTACTAATTCTGAAAAGAGACCACCGAAGTCAGTGTAAGATTCCGGTTCAGCAAGTCCATTAAACTAAAGTGTACTGGTTTCAATTTAGCGGGAAACATGAAGTGACGTTGTCGTGACGCATCGCGTATGGAGCGTCGCTGGCGTCTAGACGGCACAGGTTTCAAATTTAACTCGATGGGAAAATTTTATTTCACGTAATTTATTTAATTTTTACAAATGAAATAAGAAATTCGTAACTACGGCTCTGTAAAATTAGAATAATTTAAATAATTATACAGCTTATTCTTTTTTATACAGAGTGACCCACTTTTTCATATTTATTTATTATAAGGTTTGTTCCAACTGGCATTTTTGAACCGTTCTGGAATTGTTTTAAGTACTTTATAGTGCGCAAGCTCAAATTTGGTATGGATACATTCACCCCTTCAAGAAGGTACAGTTTGTATACCGTCCCAAACAGTCCCAAGAACGATACTATAAACAGTTGGAAAGTTAAAGAAATACAGTGGGTACGCGATTAGGCAATTTTAACTATAAAAATATATTTTAAAACGGTTTCTATAGGTTTGTTCCAACAAACAAAATGGAATCGTTCCTGAATCGTGTTTCCAAGTGTTTACCGTTCTAATAACGATTCCAAAATAAATCATGGTTGGAACGGTTTGGTTACTGACTCGACATAAATCACTGGAACGTATCAAACATAACCTTACTCTTATGTTTATATGGTACATGTTGTTAAGTAAAAAACTGTTTATCTATAACAGATAGCGCAAACAAATATAAATAAGTTCGCTCCCACAAAATTCAACAAATACAAAAACAACAAATCAAGGCAACTAACCTAACTAGATATGGATATATGTACTGCGCAAGTCAGTTCCCTTGATAACTGCTTTCAGTGAAATATCGAAATCATCGTTCTTGAACCGGTTCCATAACGATACCAGATAGGGTTGGAACAAAAAAATTATCGTTCACTAAACGGTTCTTTCGTGGTTGGAACGCATTTTTGCTATTTCACATGCGCGTCACCGTTCCAAGAACGGTTTCTTGAAGTGTTGGAACAAACCTTATATACAGGTGGTCAATAAGGGGTAGAAAGTTATTTTGGGGGATGCTTTTGATTTAAATTACATTATATTTTGACACGTTTGAAAACTCAATCCGATTTTATTCAAAAAAAAAACGTTGGACTTACTTAAAAGCTTGGACAACCATTTTAGACTTCTACTTCTAGTTATTTATAAAAATCTTTTCAACAAGCGATGGTTCACATGTCAAAGTGATGGTGGTATTTAAAACTACTCCTGTTCCGCCTCTGTAATATTACTGACGCGTCTCGATGCCGCTTCTCGCGTCATTCTTAGGTGGTAAACCAATGTTAACTATGTAAATATGATATTTCAAAACGCCCCTGGATATCTGCCAGCATGCTAATATGTACCCTCGTGGAAATGGCTTTATATTATTCACATTGGCGTAGAGATTATTCGTGATAATATCACATAAAGTCTACAGTTTATGTTTCTACGACACGCCTTGGAGTTTGATGGGTTTTATACTATTAATTATTAATAAGAGATTGATCCAAGTTTAATTAAGTTATTACGAAAAAATAGTTTGGTTTACAATGTGGTTTTTGACATTTGACTGGTTCAGCACCACCAGTCAGAGGAATTTTGTGTCCTTGGTTGTGCCGTTTATGCGAAAACACCAGTGGCCCTTATCAGTCTCAACAGTCTTTTCACTAGGTTCTTCTTGGAGAAACCCTCCCTTGGAGGTTCTAGTCCTAGGAATCCATATCTCCAATGAGATAATGCTTCACAATCAAAGATTATGTGAGAGGCTGTTCCCTCCTTTTCCATGCACAACCGACAGATATGTTCCTCCCTATATATGCCGATTGATATCCTGTGATATCCAAGTTATAAAATTCTGGGAATGATTCTGCGTTCTTGTGTAAGTCTGTAATGCTGGTTTTGGTCATATTTCCCACTTGCCAGGAAAATTGACGTTTATTTTATCTTCTTGGGTACCTGGGTACGCCCTTGTAGGGCACAGTGCTTATCTTGCCCCTGCTAATGCTTAGTATTTCGTTAGTCAGCGTCTCCGAAGGTTTTTTGACCAGGAGTTTGCTGTATTCCTGTCTTGGCACGTGTCTCCAGTACGACTGATGTTTAGTTTGAATCCACCGAGGTTTACAACCACGTGCAGCAGTTTTAGATATCTCAAATACTGGTTTAGGACCAGTGAATACAGTCTCAGACCCTAGCTTCGCTGGGATGTCTGCCTTTTCATTTCCTACAATGCCCTTGTGCCCCGGAACCCACTTAGGAGTAACTCTATTATGGTTAGCCAGGATTAATAGTTTTTGTAGACAGTCCTAGACCAGTCTAAATCTGATCTAGGGACATGCTAAATATTTTAGTGCTGCCTGACTATCAGAGAGTATATAAGGATCTTTTGGCCTCTATACCTTGCAAACAAATGTCGATAGCGTAGATTTCTGCCTGGAATACAGATGCCAGATTATTTGATAACAATTAATAAACTTTTAAAAATTGGAAGAATAAATTTCAAAAAAAGCAGGTCTATGAAAGAGTCATAAATGAAAGTCCAAAAAAGAAGAATAATTACTGTACTTATAATAATATATTATATTAATATTTATACTTTTTCGTTTGGTTATCTACGCCGCTGTTCGATACAAAATATCTTTGAGTAAACAGCTTGTCTGGCAATCGTAATATAACGTTTGGAAAGCTATGTAGTAAGCTATTTCTGCAGGATATTGCCAAAGGATAAAATAGGGTCATCAAGGTCTGAAATCTTGTTTAGCTAGGAAATCTCCCTAAGGTACTAAAGTGCTCGGTATTGGAATTACACGAAACTTTAAGATTTATTTAAGAACAATTTCGTAGGATTAAAATATCCATCAATTTATTCAAGGTTTAACTTTTTCCCAATACGTTTTGGTGATTAGAAGGTTTAGGAGAATGTAACTAATTAAATTTTAAAAAAAAATCTAGCGCAGAAGTTTTGGTCTATAATTTTTAACTAACTTTTTTATTTCCTTTAAGATTTTTAAATAAAAATATTAAATATAGGTAGTGAATAAATCATTTTTAATACCCAATAATAATTAAGATTAATATGGACACCACTTAACATTTGGATCGCCATACCACTAAAGCATTTGCCATCATGGGTCTGATGACTATAGCATATGATCATTTTTGATTATAGCCCCCTGTTTCTGCCCAACATTCTTCTGCACAGGTTGAGCGCTATTGCACTTTTTTGTATTATCTTCTGTAGGTGCTGCTTCCAAGTCAACTTGCCACAGATATGTCATTAATGTGTTTTGTCTAAAGTTAGATATGCCTACTTAAAGGAAACGCCTGGAAAAACATTAACTGTTAGATTATTTCACCACTAAGAAATAGGAAAATTTGACGGCATGGAACCTATATTGCTACCTGCACCTTGAATTCCGCCACTGTTTGTTACTTCTGTATCTGTAGAGTAGGGGGAGTGATTTAGGCCCACAGCACTTAGGCCACATGTGACCCATTGTACATCCTCCCGAGGAGGAGGTTATCGTCCATCCTGTCCTTTCCAGGAAGGTGGACAGGTCACTAGTTGTAGGCCAAGACTCACCGAACACACACTCTCCATCACATCCTGTCTAGAGGTATGTCCACTAGCCTCGTTGTATGGAGGTGTTTCCTTAATTGACAGTGGCTAGTCAGAAATCCTACTGTTATACAGTTTCCCAGGGTCGTCCAGGGTGATCCTGGCAAGACTACATTCCTTGATTTCATCCCATCTCTTTAGAGATTGAGCATGGGTGTAACGCTTAGCTAGTTCCGCAATTGTCGAATTAGTAAGGCCGTAGGTGTCGGCGAGTCCTAGAATTCTTAGTCCAGCCGCTTCCCTGGCTAAAGATTCAGCAATGCCCAAACCCACCTCAGGATAATATTCTTATCTATCGAGGCGTTAGCTAAATCTCGATAGCACTCTAATACTAACCCTGATGTAACACGTTGTCTGTTCAAAGCTAGTAGAGCTTGTCTGCTATCAGTGCATATGGTTTTTGATAATTCGTGTTAATGGCAACTTTAACTCTAACGAAATGTAGAAAATAAATATATTTTGTTTCAATTCGTATTAAAAACAAACCAAAATTCTAAATACCACATAGATCGTACAGAATATTTCTAAAAAAAAATTTATAAATAATTTTAAAAATGTTTCAAATTTTGTGATGAGCACAACCATTTTTCTACGTACAGATTTCGGTAGTAATTGATGTATATCTGATATATTTTTAAAGTTACTTTACTTCGGGATAAAGCTACCAGCTGCAAAATGGATCTGATATTATCAGATTTTATCTTGTCCCTTCGCATATGTCACAAATATTCAGCTGATGTCAGTTAACGGTACTAAATGTGTGTCATTTTAAGTAGGCAAGATCAGAGGTAATGGGTTTTATAAAGGGTATATCATTGGAATAGGGTTGTAAAAATACTAAAAATAATTAGAGTTGCTTTAATTTTGAGTATTTATAAAAATTTAATAAAATTGAATACATTGTGTGCGACGCTATGGGATCAAATTCGCCTAAACGATTCTAATCCTGTGGTTAAAGTAAAATAAAATTAAATTTCTCTTAGGCAAAAATCTGTTGGATACATTGAAAAAATTAGCCCCTTGAACGATTTTTATCAGAGCTGAAAGGGATTTAGTAGGGACACTATGACATCTCTATCGAACCAGTATAACAACAATATGAAGATAATGTAAACAATATGACAAGCGACTAATATAGCAGAGGGGTACCAGCCCCCATATATAGCGCATTTCACGGTACAGAAACCCTGAATGCGATCGGGCTATTGAAATACTTTTTTGTCTGGTTTGATGACATTGCACTAATGTAAACATGTTAGAAAAGAAGAAGATGGGTGATATATTGAATACTTTGTATTGAATTTATACCGACTACTATTTCAGTGGATTAAAAATTGTCGTAACAGATTTTTTAATGTCAAATTAAAGGAAAAATTTAATAAAATGAAGAAGTAAAAATTGTACAGTTTCGATTACTTTCTCTAACAAATATTTTTTCACATTTTATGTCGGGTTTTTTGAAAACGCTGACTCCCACTTTTGGATAAAAGTATATAAAATAACATACACGTACACCATGTATATTTTCTACGACGATGACTAATTATTGGTTATTTTGTCGACTCCGGAGTGTATAAACGGTATATTGTCAAAACTAATAGTAGATGAAATTCGATACAAACTGTTCGTTGATATGATGGATAGTACAAAAGTTGACAAACAGTTTTTTAGAAAAATTTATTCACCACATCGAGATTATTAATCGCTGGATGATTTTAGTGATTTGGAAATATTAAGTTGAATTATTCATAATGTGGGCTTATCTGGTTTTAATGGTATAAAAATGTGATTAATTCAGTGAATATTTATGGGAGATTTCATTCCATCACTTTACGCAAGATAGCTCTCCAAACTTGACAGCATTTTAAATAAAACAAAATAGAAGTAAGGGAATAAACAGTGGAATTACGGACACTTCTAGAAATAGATATAGACCACTTGCGAAAAATAGGAATATGCAACCCAAAAACAAAAAATGTCAGATGAAGAATTATATTATTTGGCTAATTTGACAACGCTTGATCTTAAGTCCGCCTTAGAAGTTGTAAGTAACTTTATAGAAATATTGTATGATCCATCAAAAATATTTAAAGCCACGCGGAATTCAAGTTATTCTTTGAGGCTGCAATCGCAAAAACTGATAAACTACCTCCGTCACAGCCCGAGAGCATTGTGGCAAATAAATAAGTGGAGCCAAACGAACAAACCAGTAATAAAATCAGAAGACATAACAAACTATAAATGGCTCAATGAGAATAGTTTTATACTTAGGAATTATTACGAAAATATCACAGCTATGGAGCTTCTACAAAAGTATTTTGTTCCTGCTTCGGAAAATATCCGTGTCCAACTGAAGGAAACCCTTGCAAGCAATCTAATTTACAGTTTTGCAAAACTGTGAATGAAATATAAACTTAAATATTACTCTAGAATTCATTAGAGAATATTTAATTAAATTTTCACTTATAATTGCACAAGTGGTTTGTATTTTATCGGGTAAATTTGGGTTGTTCAATGAGAAACTGTCTCCTAGCAATTTGACGGGAATAACTGTCAACTATTAAAAACATGACACTGAAGGTGGAGTGTTTTTAGGTTGACAGTTATTCTAGTCAAATTGCTAAAAGAAACAGTTTAGAATTTGAACAACACAAATTTACCCAATACCAATACAAACCTCGAGTGTAATTCGGCAGGACAATTTAATGAATGAGAAATTTGGAAACATATCAATGCAAACTTTATTTATGGAACATTAAAAATAAACACATTTTTTATTTTAATGTACAATTTTTAAAAACGCAGTTATTGAAATTCATACTAGGAACAGTGATATCGCTGCGGGTGCCACAGCTAATCGTTTCTGTAGTAGATGTTGAAGTTTTTTCATTTTCCAAACGAATTGATTGAATACTGCTTGAATGATACTCTTTGTCAACTTGTAAGTATGGTTTTATTGATGATGAATTGCTGTGTCCTGTTATTTTTATTAGAGCTTGTTCTTCAATTCCGCTTTTACTTAATTCGCTAACTGCTGCCGCTCGATTTGAGTGATTTGTAATTTTGACACGTTTGACATCTAAACCAATGCGTTGTGCTGAGCGTTTAGTCCATTTGGAAATTTCATTAATTCCAATCGGCAAATTCTTGTACCAACCTTTAGAATTTTTCTTTTTCCAAAAGGAATTTGGTGTAAGAAATACTCTGTCCGAAGTTATAAAAGTGTTTCGTTTTTCCATTAACTTTTTGAATAAACGTATTGGGCAAATATCTTCGTCGAAAATATTAGGCGTGATCCATTTGCTGTCACATAATTTATTGTTGCCGCCTTGTCTCGTTTTCGAAAATAGAGGATTATACTCGATACGTCCAGTTTCTTTTCCATTATTTTCAATTTCAAATACGAAATAAGTGGTTTTGCAGTAAGCGGCTTCTCCTCCGCGCCAAGCTAGTTCAAACGCCAAAATGTGATATACTTTTTTTTGAAGTCCTTCTGGTTCATTTTCGTTATATAATCTGGCCATTGCAAATACTTCAGATTTATTAAGAGCTGATGCACTACATTTTCTCTTTTCGGGTTGTGCTTGTAGGATTTTACGTTTAGCATTACGTGCAGCTCGTGATGAATTAAACTGAACATCGGTGAAAGGGTTGAATACAATATTAAATTCGTTATAATATTTACTTTGTAGCATTTTAGCGGTGGTGTTCCAAATTGTTTTAACTACCGCTTCTTTGTAGTCTTCTCCGTTACTTTTTCGCATATTAAATGCCCAATCTTGCAATATTACATTCAATTTCTCGATGGAAGTATCTGGCTCAAATGTGTATCTTTTTGCATCGTAAAACGTAGAAAATTGTCGCCAGATTGATGACTGCGTCGCAACTGTATTAGTAGGCAAACAGGTATTAACAATTTGACCAGGTAATTTCGGCGTTCGTAGACACACCGAATCGACTCATTGTTAGTTCTGGAAAATTCAATAAGTTGTTGACAAACATGCCAAACTATTTATTATGGTAACCAACACCGCGATAATTGATGAACAAAAGAATAAGTGAAAAAACCACTAGTGTATTTGTCGCTGTAAAAGTTAAAGCTAACTTTTGCCGCTGTCAAAGTGACAATTGCACTGTGGCATATGCGATTTTTTATACATGAATTAAATTGTCTTGAAAAAATATTAATTATTCGCCGAGATACCGCAAGTTGATCGTCAAAAATCGTAAAATCGATCCTCTCTATTTTGACAACAAAATTTCTAATAACTATCTAGTGCTCTAAATATTGAACCATTCCAGACTAGAAGTTTATTTTTCAAAAAAAAAACAGGAATCAACAAAGTTTATTTAGAAATCAGAATATAAAGTATCCCAATTATACAATCGTTGATCGAAGACACATCATGTATATTTATTATTTATAACCCTGCGATGTCGACAAACATGTTATTTAAACGGCAATATGTCATTACAATAAGAGCAGGAATAATAATATACTCTTTCCCGAGTATCAAACGAGTGCGTTTTGTGTTTGAGTTAGTGTCATTCAATGGGTGACAATACGCGGCTGTCGAGTCTTTTTCCTAATATTAGTATTCACTGGAGTTACGCAGGGTATAACATACGGGCCCACCTGCGTTGACTTATTCTCTCTTAATATCATAATAATACAGTAAAATTGTTCAGTTCATTCAAAATAATATTCTCACTGTTATAGAGTTCCTCAATAATCCGATAGATGGAGATAAGTATATCTATAAGAATTCCACTATTTCAAGCTTATTCGGAATAAAGATGGTATACTCCATTCCACAGCAGGTAGTCGTTAACCCGATAACAGCACTACGTGTATTTGGCAAACTTTTGGTATTCGGACTTATTCGCGTAGCGTGTGGGAAGTTAACTTTGGCAAATATTCGTCCTTCGTCATTTTCCCGGCGCTGGTCGGAAACTAGCACGAAGTAAAGGACGCCGTAGCTCGACGAAGTAAACACGTGTACCTTTGCTATACTACGGCACCGTGTGGGAGATCAAGCAAACTTTCGTGCAAATGACAAATATTGGGCTATTCGCCAAATACACGTAGTGTCTGGGACCGGCTTAAGCTGACCAGAACTACAATATCTACAGTAAAAGACATGATCAATAAGCCAATACGAAACGTAAAACCAAATCTGTTGACCAAATACAAAAGGATATAATCCGAAGAACGATATTATGTCCCATACCAAGAACAAACCATAAGATTGTATAAAAAACGATTAATTAAAGACGAAACGGAAAGTGTTTGTAACCGAACAAGTTTGTGGAGAGCTACCTACTTCTCAAATATTGTACCATCAATAAGAGTCAAGCGATAATGGAGTCATATCGTTTACTAATTTGGCGTCATGATTTCTATCAAGATATTCAAAAATACAGATGTGAAAATCGTTCGATTATCTACATTTTACCGAATACGGATGTGTTACTGTTGACTCTTTATTGAGGGGTTTATACATTTTTATTATTAAATCCTCAAGGACACATGCCGAGTCAACGAAATATTTTACAGTGGATATGTCGTGCTATTTAAACTGGTACGCAAAACATGCATGTTTAAAAAAAGGAATCTTCTATATTACGATCGAAATATTTTTTAAATTGACCAGACTATAATTTTCAAATAGTATAAAATCGAACCAGATGGAGACGATCTAATTATGTTCTTTCAGTTGTCATAAGCAGTAGGCAGAGTCATTTGTCGCGTACGCGACGTTTTGTCATTTTTTTAGCAATTAATATGGCGCGTATCCATCATCCTGCCTTCATTAGCTGCGAAAGGACCAATTTACAACTTTTCCCGTAGTTATTTAAACACTTCTACTTTTCTGCATACCGATTTATAACCGAGTTACATTTAGCGTTATATTATTAACGACGACACGTCTGTGTGTGCGTTTTGAATAGTTTTACTAGGGTTATACTAAAATTATATACAAGTTGTTTTTTTATGTGGAATTTTGAGTAGAAGTAGATATATAGCCTAATCAAAGTACACATAAAACCTCACAAAAATTAAAAAAAAAACTTGAAAATTCAAAATTGGGTATTTAAAAGGGTGGTGTTTAGCATGAGAAAAAGTTTACGATGTTAGGCTTGCAATTTTCCGGAAAATCGTCGAGTTAAAATTTTTGTTTTTGTTTTTTCGCTCTAATTGTTTAAATAATAAATGTACAGAAAAACTTCCAAATCAAAATTTGTAGCTGACGCATTTATCTACAAATTTTGTCTAAAAAGTTTTTCTGTAAATTGAAAAGTTTACGAGATAAAATTAATTTCAGTGGTATCCATTTCGTGGTTACGCGCGAACGGCCCGTGAGCCAAATTTATTAACCGCTCGACTTGAAGGTTAATAATTTTGGGCTTATAACATTCTGAAAAAATAAATAAACTCTTGTAAAATGTAAAGAAAGATCTCAACTTTTAGATAGAAATACTTTCAAATTTGAAAAAGTAGATTTTCTAACTGTAATATCAGTTTATTATAATTCCTATTTAATTAATACTTATCCCAGCGAAAATTCCTTTTGGATTTAGCATTGCAAATGAGCATAAAACATTATTATCATAAAAGCAAAGCCATCAATATTTAGAATTTTAAACGAATGCTTCTTAAAAATCTGTTTTTTTTTGCATGCTTAATTTTACTTGTATCTTTTTTCGAAATCAATATAATTCAATGAAACTTTACTACTAAACACTTTGAAGCATCTACTTTCGAAACTACTATACAGTTTTTCTATAAATATCAAATTTTTTAAATAATAGACAATTATTTAAAACAAATACTTAAATCAGAGGTCTGTCAGCAAACCATCTATAACTTTTTATACCGTTTATGATATTATCTAAAAATTTGTGAACTTTATAATGAACCTATTAAGAAGTGATCGCGATACAAAAGAACACACCTATGGCTCAGGTAAGGAAGAGAAGGGAGCACAAATAAAGGTTAAAAAGCAGGGGAGAGAGCGTTGAAAATCGATGATAATACATTGAAATATTTTTAAAAAAATGTTTTTTTTTCAATGTATTTGTAGATACCCCATTTAAGAACACATTTCATATGAAATTTTTTTTCTAAATGTCATTGTTTATTTACTATCATAAAATTAAAAACATGAAAATTGATGATGTTCAAAAGTACTACTATGGAAATTTCGTATATATTTTAAAAACTAATGCAGATACAAAAAAAATGTTCAGACAAATTTTGTAGATAAATGTATTAGCTACAATTTTTAATTTGAACATTTTTCTGTGTTTCCATTATTTAAACAATTAGAGCGAAAAAACAAAAACAAAAATTTTCACTCGACGATTTTCCGGAAAATCGCATGCCTAGCATTGTAAAGTTTTTCTCATGTTAACCCTTTCAAATACTCAATTTTGAATTTTTTTGTGTTTTTTACGGATATTTTGTGTACTTTGACTATGCTAATAAAAAACATGAGATTTGTATTTTAAGTGTTGCGTATAAAAATATCGAATGTCAAAATTGACTGTTACGTTTAGTTAACGACAAAGTTTCAGACCGCAGATAAATTTCAAACTTGTTTGGGACTGGTTGGAGACACTACAAGAGCTTGGCAGTCATAATAGATTATCTTTAGCCTAGTTACCAGGTCACCCAGAATCATTCTGCAAAAAACAAATAGCAGTAGGTACCTGGACAAAAAAGCAGTCTCGAGAATGGTGGAACCAGGTACCAGGAATGAGGCCAAAGAGTTCGTCAAGGAACCCTCACCAAAATTCACGGAGTATCTACTGAGCCAGAATAAGAAAACGATCAGGATCCTGGTTGGGCATTGTAGACTTAACAAAAACATAAATAACAGACAAGGAACTTTAGAATAACAGGAGGTCATACAAAATAGATCTGTAAAGATCGTAGTGGAGAGGCTTCTAGAAACACATAAGCCCCATATTTATCTTATCTCATCTTATCCAAGAAGATCGACATGTCGCACACCGTTTAATTGAAGCATCATTGGACAAAGCAAATCGGCTCAACTCAGGAACCTCAAAACAGTACCTATTGTTAGTGGAAATGAGTCCTGGATTCACTTTTATGAACACAAAAAATAAACGTCAGTCGACTGTTTGGGTTATCCAAGATCAACCAAAATCGATGAAAGTTGTCCGTTCTCGAAATGTTTCCAAAAAGGTGGTGGCGTCATTTGGCTCAAAACCGGAAATTCCTCTGCAAGATTGGTTCATATCGATTTGTTTGCCGGAGGTAATAGCTGAGTTTCGAAATACCAACCTCCAACGATGAATGATCCTCTAAGTATAATATACCACACAGCTCGAAAAACAATTGAGTTTTTAAAACAAGAAAACATTGAATTGGTGGACCATCTTTCATACACTCCCGACCTAAATCCCAACGACTTTTTTTATAAATTAAGAATGAACTGCTTGTCCTGCAGTCCCCACAAGATGCAGTCGCTTCGCTGGGGTATTCTTTGGTTCCTAGTGTATAAAAAAAATAGCTAACGAGGTAAATTACCTGGATGTAAGTACAATAAAATATTAATGAGAAAATATAGTTATTTTTCTAAGTATTCTCTTGTTTTTAGCTGAAATTTTAGGTCGATATTCACAATATAATTTCAATCTAACCCTCGTAGGACATATCTTTCGCTACAACCTCACTCACAATTACATTTATTATTTATGAGCTGTCTGGAAAAGATGTAACCTCGAATACTTGGCTTTTTATTGGTTACATTTGGTTTATATCTCTTGAAAATCACATCGGATGGGCTACAAGGTATATAATGAGTGTGTATCTATGACACGATACATAAACCTAAACGAATGTTTTGCATCTAAAAATAACAGCTAAACGTAGAAAATATAAATACGGAAGCTGGGAAAGTGCTTCGGATAAATGTTATACTCGATTTAATCAATTTGAAAATAATAAAAAAAAACATTTATAACGGTAATTGTGTCAAAACGGTATTATTTCAAATATTCACTTTCTTTTTATAATAAATTTGTGGCTAAAAAACAAACCAGTGCCGCAAAAAGCATAACCTGATATTGCTATATTTCTTTTAAACGCGACAACCCATTTTTGACTTCATAAAATTAATAAGCCCGATAAAATCGTATTTAATATGTTTATATCTTTATTTTTTTGTTGGTTTTATTTTCTTTACCTGTTCCCACAAATGTAGATATTATGTTAAGGCAATAACAAATGGCTTCCCATATGCATTAATAAAATGCCGGACAGTAGAAAATAAAAAATAAACTTGTAGAATTAATAGCATCGAAGAAATTTTAAGTTCTTCGATTTTTCGTTTCAAAGAAGACGTTATATACCTAGTCTTTTGTTGTCGTTAAATTTTATATGAATTTGAATATTCGTAATTAGTTAAAACTATGTATGTTATATATCTAGTGGTAATAATTTTTTGTCACAACTACTTGGAAAGAATCTTCCAGAAAGCTCTTGGAGCGGTAAATATTGAATATATTGCGTGGAGCTTTTACATTTTAGGCATAAAACAATCCAATTTGAACAAAAGAGTACCTATTAGTTAGTAGTATACTTACATTTTATTATTATTTCAAATGTTAACGTAACCATTAATATTTTTCTTTCGTTTCAGATCCAGCAGATCCCACAGACACAGGAACACCAGGTATGTTTTTTAACGATTTCCAAATATATTTAGGTAATTTTACAGAATTCACTCCATTTTTACCCCAATACTGAGAAAAAACATTAGTTTTTCAACCATCTGTATAGCAGGACAATTACGTATTGATTGGAAGTCCTTCTTTACAGCCTAAGGTCTATCGTACCTTTTTTTACTATTTTCCGTAGGTGTTGATTCTGTGTCAACTTGTGGTCAAATATGACTCCCAAGTATTTTGTCTTCTTGCCTTGGGTACGTATCACAAGCCTTTAATATCCTACATCGATGTGGAATTAATACATTATGTCCCTTTTGGGGTATGATGTGGTATATCCCATCATCACCTGGGGATTTAAATGGTTCAAATTTGTTTATAGCCCTAGCTTCTATTTGGTCTTGTTATCTCTGTAGCCAATCTCCAATCCGAAACAAACGGCTTTTTTGGCTTGTTTCGCGAACTATCCACTGCTACAGGGTCACCACAGGGACCACCTCCACCTCCTTGTTCATAGTTTAGAATCTTGAATTATCAAGAACCTAACAAAACTTTAAACAATACATGGGATAGTATATTTTCTAGTCCTTGATCTTTTTTACTGTTTTTTTTTTCTGTTTCATACATTTTGTTAGTCGAAATTTGTCCTGACATCCCAATTTTTAGAAAAAAAAGTGCAAATTTCAAAAATATTCAAAAGTAAACATTTATTTTTACTAAATATATGTCTGTTTTTCAACAATTAATCATCCGCTAAGCATTTCCAGCTAATACCACTCTCATCCCTTTCTTTACACCGCCACATATCATTTTCCGACACGTTTCACTACTTCCATCCCCTCCTCAAATTTTCTATTTCGTGCTTCGATAATTCTATCGAAGGATTTAATAAAAGCACCATATGGTTGTTTTAACATTCATCTCAGTTTACAACACAAACTTTAACAAACAAACACTATACCAAGAGACCTAAACTGCTTTCAAGAATTTAATTACGTGTGTATGTGTGTGTCCCTATTTGTAGAAAAATCTTGATTGCTCGAGAGGTATACACAGGACCGGGATATAAATCGTTCAATATTAAACCATCCTCTCGATACAGGATATTGAAAGTTTAAATAAAATCAATAAAGACAGATAAACTCTTGCTCAACTCAGTGGAAAAGGTTATTCAATATCTAGATGAACTATATATATATATCAACTTTTTCTCGAAAAGTTTTTATGAGATTCAGATACTATAAACATTTTATGCTCCGGAAGCTGCTGCTCTAGGATCCGCTTGATATTATGATTGCTTCTAATAATTTTAATGAAAATTCGTAAGAGACTTCAGTTTCAATGGCTCGCGCCCCATTGAGTATCATATTCTTCAGCGGAGGAGACGAGGATTCTCCAGAACCGTACTCAATTCATAATATTTTCACGTAAAATGCCTTCTTCTTGACGCAGGAAAAACGGTCAAAAATACTTAAAGACAATTCACTCCAACAGCAATTTGCTCTGAAACATTTCTTTGTCCTTCCCAAGTCGGATAAGACTGCCGTTCATAATGAACCATTGAATGTTAAAGCGAAATGTAACGAAAGTGTCGCTTCTTCCTGGCATATGTACGGTGAAGTTGTTTAACAAGTAGCAATAAGGAATGGGAGCTTGCGCCAGAATATTTGTTTTTAAAGAAAAACTGCATTTGAAGCTGTTCAAAAGGGTTTTTGATGCTTTTACCTTGTTTTCTATCCAAGAAAAATGAATTACAACCCCTTATCTATTCGGAAATTATCAAGAAATTTACAAAAATAAAAAAATTCTTCAATTTCGAGTTAAATATTATGGACAATTAGAGAAATCTCAAAAATGCTACCAATAATACTAGCCATTAAAAGTAAGGTTATCTACGCCGATAAATTTAAAGCTATCCGGTGTAACAAACCGATACTAATGAGGGCGACAAAAGGGACAATCTGAGTGCAAGAATTTACTCGAAGCCCTTCGAAATCTCTTTAAAGACCCTCACCGAAAAGGCATATAATAACATAAACGTGAACGGCACTAATAACTCTAGAAACAGAACTTAAGTACATACAAACATTCTACCATTGAGATTTTATCATTTGTAAATCTTAAAGTATACTCGAATTTTTATGTAAAACGAAATCTATACAACTAACCCAGTTCCGCCTTGTTGGTTTCATTATGTTTGTCAAACAATTCCATATTTTTGTGACAATAAAGATGACAATACGGCAGCTTGTTAGATAAATAAGGGATGAAACCATACAAATATATAGAATTTCACAGAATGACAAACAATAACTTGAATAGGGTCGATAAAAATAGAATTTTTTCTTCTGTCGAGGGCTGGTATCAAGAAAAAGTATTACTTGCTCTTCTAAGAACCGCAGTTTCAGTTAAGTTGGTTTTTTTCGTTTGTGTTTAGTGTTTTTAGTATAACTTTTCCTGTGTCCGTTTTCCATTAAAGTTTTTCTCGTCAAAATTGAGGTTATAACAATAAACTTGAATTCAGACTCCACCCACAATTAATTCGTGTTCGAAACAACGAGTATTCCTTTATTATTTTCTGAAATAAAACGCTAACAACTTGTACTGTCTTTGTGGTAGATGCATGAAGTTGATTGCCAACCAGTCTATGTGTAGTTAACTTGTAATAAACTTAAGTATATAATTGGAACACTGTAAAAAATCATATTCTCTCACATTCGTACCGATATTCTTCGATTCCTTTTACTTACTCACTCGTGATGATATAGTGTGTCTTACATCGTGAATACATGTCTTCGTCAAACTCAGGACGCTTTAAACCTTAACGGCATTGAAGGTGTTACTACTCGAGAACGATGTAGCGCTTGAGCTTTGACCAGTTTCTATAGCATTGTTATTTCATCAGCAGCATCAAGCTAACAGTTTATCAGAAATTGAGAATCAGTAAAAAATATCGCTTGTCTGTCGCTGCTAATAGAAAAATCAAGGAAGAGGTAAGGAGCATCGTATCAATACTTGAAGAAATGGTGCCAAACAAAGATAGCTATTGCAGAAAACGTGCTTTAAAACGAAGAAATGGGGCATATAAACCCAAAAAATCTAATGTGTTTGACAGGGAAGATGTAAATAAACTCCTGTTTAAAGCTCCCGAAGGTTGTGATGATAATGGAGAATTGCTGGAGCGTGTCGTTCTAGTGAACTTTGTGCGATGGAAATGGACATTGTTGAATTAAGGTTTGAAGTCATAATTGTTACTATTCCTAATTCCAAAAAAGGAATGGCAGGTAAATTTACAGTAACTAAACGTGATGATGAGTTTGTTATTTCAAAATAGTCGAAATTACGTTGTTATAAGCGATATCAAAATGGAAAGTAATTAAACCACTTCAATAACTAGTAAAACTGCTAAATTTTTGAACTTTGGGAACTTGAAGGAGTATACTGGACACTTCCTCAGAAGAGCGTCGCCGTCGGTCACTTTATTAGCGAAATAGTGAAGTTGATGTCTTAGCTCTCAAGCGACATGACGGATGGAAATCTGCAACTCTTGCGGAAAGCTGTGTAGCGGAGAGCAATAAAAAGGAAGTTGCAAATAAAATTGTATACAATATAACGATGCCAGAAGTCTACTGCAGTACTGCAGAAAACTTGATTAGAGATGGAGATATTATGGAGTTAACATTATAAGATACACGTTTTATATTACATAAATTATTAAGTCCTTCAAAACAGAAAATTTTTTAATAGACTTCGAAATATTGTTGCCTATATGAAACGTCAAAATGTATCAATATTAACGCTTATTTGTTTTTCATTTACGTAAATTATTAATAAAAGACTGTTTATTTTCCAGTCTTCGTAAGTTTTAAAAGAAATCTCAAATGTTTTCCTTTAAAATATTGTCACAATATTAAGATGATCGACACTCTTCTATCTTGAATTATTTTTCTGCCGTGTGGATATTTTCAAAAGAATTTTCCTGTTTCCGTCTGGAGTCAATACTTGAAATCATTACACAGGTATTAGATATATTTTCGTAATGGAATGTTGTTTATGTTCATGTATAAATTTAGTTCAGGTGATAGAATACAAGATAATCACGTGACCGTTTGTAATGTTATTAAACACAAAATGTGTGTTTTAATGTTAGTCTTTCACTGGCTTTCCACTTTTATATATTTGATCACGCTAGAATCAACCGTACAATCGTATTTTATGTGTTGATATAGTGGTGAAGGTTTATATTAATCTTACTTTAAATTTATCGCTTTTAATAATAATCAGTACACTGTAAAATTCGTTTTAGTCGATTAGTCCGGTCAATTTAGACATAAAAATACTGGTCAATTAACAAAAATTCCCGGACAGCTAAATATTGGTGGAGAGCCGGGGTTTACCATTACAAATGAAGTTTTAAAAATCTCCATCGATCCTCTTTGGGCTACAAAAATTATTCGGGGTCAAAGGTGAAAATTTGAGGTTTTTTGGATTTTCCTCGAAAACGGTAAGTTTTATCAAAAAAAAAAAATTCAAACCAAAGTTTTGGATCTTAAAATTCTCTAAAAAAAAATGGTTTCCATGATTTCTTTCCTAAGAGTTACAAATCCTGAGATATCGCAATTCTAAGAGTCCATTATACATGATATGCACATTATAAGCCACGTATATGTATACATAATCAGACACTTAAGACCGATGCTTAATTTTTGTAAAAAATACGCGAAAAAAGAAACAAGTACAATTACCATGTCTTCCTCCAACATCAGCATCTGCTATTCAACACTCGTATCGAGTATACTATCAAGTTCAAACATGGCTAGCAAATCAACTGAACCCAGAAGTTTGGGGTTGGAAATTGATAGATAATACTCTGGAACCGATTCAAACTTTACTCCCACCTGCTCCAGAAAAACTTAACACTATTTTTTGCAATTGCAAAAAAGGTTGTAGTGTCAAATGTGGCTGTAAAAAAAGTCGGATTGCTGTGTTCTCCAGCGTGTACAAATGGCCAAGGTCAGTCTTGCTCACATGTCCAGTTGAGTATAGAGGAAGATTCCTGTGATTTTAATGAAGAGACCAATTACTCAGCCGCATTTGAACAATTTATAAACATCCAGCAAGAGGAAGAAGATATGACTGTTGAAGTAGACTTTCAAGAGGAATAACTTTTGTAGCACAAAGAGGATCGATGGGGATTTTTAAAACTTCATTTGTAATGGTAAACCCCGGCTCTCCGAGAATTTTTGTTATTTTAAATGTATATAGATGACATAAAATTTGAAATCTTGGAAATGGGGCCCGATCCCCCCCAAAAAAATCTGGATCTAAAAAGCCGCTCCAGCGACTAAACCCCTCTTGGGGTAGATAGTCACTATATATATATATCAAAAATGGAGTCGAATTAATTTTTCATCCAATCGGTTCGCATCCTGGGACAGCTGTTTCGGCCTTTAGGCCTCATCAGCCAGGCTTTCGAACCGATTGAACCAAAAATAAACTCGACTGTCATGATCAAAGATCAAGGCGAAACAACTAACGCATTAGTGTCGCCATCTACGAATGCAAAGTCGAAAATGGAAGTGGAGAAGGTATCGGTATTTCAGCCACTACGCAAGAGGTTTGTCTTGTTATATATATATATATATTGACCGGAGTAGATACTGAAATTCAGAAAATCTTTTATTATCCAAATTCGACATGAAATTCTTCTTTTTGCGATATCTTAGAACGCCGTAGATTAATCAATGATAAGTATATTTGCAAGGGAATCTTTTTTTTTTTGTTGAATTTAATGAATCTGTATAAATTGAATTAAGATCAAATCGAGACGCAGCGCGCGAAGAACCGAAATAAATTCAATGAAATTATATATTTTCTATTTGATGAAACTTTTCCATTCAATATACCGATTTCCAGTTATCCCCATCTTGATAATTCTTAATATTCATTTCCTTTCGTTTGACGAAATTATTTCGAAATTGAAATTGAAGATTTTTCGATAAGGAACACAGTGGCGTGATAGAATTTTTTTAAAGATTTGTGTGAAATGTTTGTGTACTATTTTATTTTAAAACATGATTTATATTTGAATGCAGTGCGACATAAAATTGTCAATATCTGTAAAATCATCAATCGAGAGAACTTTATTCTTTCTGTTAATTATTGCAGAATTTAGTTAGTTAGGAATCAAAAAAACAACAAATATGAAAAAAAAACCATTGCAATATCGACCATTGAACCTAGTCCGTATCTGGGTTCACAAGAATATTTATGTATAATGGGGTGACATTCCTGAGGAAAGTCTCACTAGTTAGTAGCACCTTTAGCCTTATTTCCCTGAGAAAGTTTGGGATTCATTTGATCTTAACGGGTTGTAGTCACCAATCAGAATCTTCACAAGAGTAGTGTAGATCTGTGGCTTTTTATCTTGTACTTTAGAAGCCTGTAGTTCGTTAACGATGGGACTGGGGCATATATTTCATATGAATTACTATTACAGTCGACAGAAGCAAACAAGAGCCCCGGAAAATAAGCGAACTAAAAGAAAGGTCATCGCAACTAGCCAATCAGTAATCAATGTTCATTTTGATGGTATAGTTCTTCCAAAGTAAATGTGATGACCCATATTTTTAATCCATTTGAAGGAAAAAGCCGCCCAATCGGTTGCATATAAATTTGTTATAAATTCGAATATTGTGAAATAATGTTAATCTATTATATCAATTTGAATGAAAAAAATCTGCCTGCATTCATACAAAATTCATAAAATTTGTAATACAATAATAACGCGTTTTCCTCTAGAACACGGAGTATCTAAAGAATAGTTTTTTGTATCGTCAACCCAACCATATTTTAAAGGTGGGTGTATATCCTCATACAGTTTTAATTATAATATAATTACCATTACTACTATTTTCTTGCATATTAAGTTAAAATGTATTTTATTTTATATACTTATTCAGGTAATAAAACCGTAAGGATTGTTTGAATAACAAATAAATTAATAAACACTCGACAACATCATGCGTATCAAACCAAGTTTCGTCTAAATAAATTATAGTTCTATTTGAATCACGGTAACCTTTTATTTTACGCAAATACTCCTATCTAAGTTCAGCGTTACGCCGAGATTCCATTATTACCATTCGATTATTTAACTTCTTATATTTAAATCCACAATTCAATAATCCCGCGCATAATCTTGGACTGTTGTTTCAAATGGTCTCCAAAATGCCATTCTAATTAATTATATTATAAAACTCACCCCAACGTCTACGAACAAATGAATATTATATTAATATCAATTAACTGACGCGACCTAACCACTCCACCATCAAAAAGGTATTATATTAATGATACCTTTCTACACTAGATCACCTACACTTTCCTATAAATACCTATAACAATTCACTAAACTCACTCAACCAAGAAATAGATATTATATTAAATATTTCTTTAAAACAAAATTCACACCCGACACTGAATGATACTAATGGATTATAAGCCGAACCACAATACAACCCCCCCGAACACCCTCAAGACCGTAGAATTTTTTCTGCGAAAATCGTCAAACGGAATATACTTCGGTTATTTTGTTATATTACGATGAATACTGCAGTTGATGATTGGTTGTTTCGAAGTCTTCATTGCACGTGCAACTACGTTGCCATCTCTTCAAAATTTTCTTAAATATAGTAACATATAAAAAGTGGTTTTAATTAATTTGTCTTTTTTCAGTATTTTCAAGCGACTTATTTTAATGTTTACTAATAAATTTACATTATGTATTTTTTTAAAAATATTTCCAAACTAGCTTTCTTATAACATCACGAACTAACAGTTTACTGAAGTAAGAGGAACATTTGTGTAGCGAGCCTAACAATTTTAGAAAATATATCTGACAATATTGCTTTATTTTATGGTCATTACACTGATAATAGTTAGAGTATACCACAGAAATACAACTAGGTACAGTGACATATATACGCCCTCCCAGGGCTCTTGTTTGCTTCTGTCGTCTTTATCTTCCAAGTTTTGGTTCGAACTGCTACTCAACCTGTGTATTGAAATTATTTTCTAATAATTGCGTACCTTTTTAGAAAGCACTTCGATTGGCTGTCCCCTTTATCTCTTTTATTTCGTTTATCAGATGAAAATAAAAGCCAGCTGCCGACAAAATGACTGAATAAAGTGGATAAATTATATAAATAAAGCAGTTTATTTATTTATTTATTATTAATAAGTTGACGATTCCTATTAACGAAAAGCTATTTATAGTCATGCTAAAGGCACCCGTATTAACGAATGCAAACGAAGAAACGTACTTGGTATGTGATCTGAATCACTTAAGTGATAATTGATACAGAAATTTCTAAATATTCTATATAAATGTAGAAAATATGATAAAAAGGTCCCACATTTCTGACTAAATTAATATGTACTGTTGTGGTGGTATTGATAACAGTACTACCTGCAGTCGAATGATATAGTTACAGAATAAATTTGGAAGTTTGGGTTAGACCAACAAAAAATACTGGTCAAAATCAGAGCCATATTGTAAAATTGACATTCGACTTCAAACCAGTAGCGTAACGTTTTCACATTTTGTAGGTTAACACAAAATTAGAATCTGTCTGCCTTGACAGTGGATAATTTTTCCTTTAACACCAACAACATGACATGATGCAATACAACGTACAATGTTATACAACACGCAAGATTTCTTGATAAAAAGCATGCGTAGTTGAGACCCAGCTGATTAGTTTCTGCAATGAATGCAAATATAATTTTATCGGTTTAGCGCCATTTCTAGGGAGAAATCTAGTTTCTTTAGTGTTACCAACCAACTAACTATTGTGGTGACTGATGTTTTGTCATGTATGTGTGATTTGATAATCGACAGTTATCCAATTAGCTTTTTCCTCTGAAGCTTTTCTCACTGTCGCTACTTTCATTTTAAATAATGATAAACTTAATATATTATGTTTCAATACATTATTTTTTGAAGTTAATGTCTATCTTTTTTTTCTACTCTAGCTTGGGCTGGCAGCAATGTTGCAATAACAAGAGAATCCCATGATGTCAAACAGCATGCACGATTAATCATTTGCAGTAGGTATACTGATCTTGCAAGAATTTGCAGAAATTTCTTGCATGTTGTATTGCTCTATGTCAAGCGGCCTTAAAAAGATTGTCAATAGTTGCAAGCAAGACCTTGCAAGGTCAAACAGTTGCAGCAATACATTGCAAGAAGAATTGCGAATAGTAAAGCAGGCTTAAAAAGCGGAGAGGTGGTTTTTTTTAAACAATCAAATAGAGATTGTGTTCAAAATTATCTAAAAGTGTTAGGGATCCTTAAACTGGATTTTTGTAAGAAAAAACTCTTGATTTCAATGAAATAAAAATTTTTGAAGCACATTATGACTTTATAAGAATGTCTCGATATAATGTTGTCTCGAATGGGACAAAATAATTAACATTAAGATCTAATATGTTAATATTGAGTAATTATTAATTTAAACGGTTAGCATGTCTGGACTGCTTTTAACTAAATTATCTTTAACATATTCAAATGGGCTATTATAAATTCTACGTAAACAAATAAATATGAATATTATAGATAATAACTGTTTATGAATAAAGTGGTTATTATTGGAAAAAAAAAACTTTTAAGTATTTTTTATATAAATGTGGAAAAATAGTAAAGAATTAGGATTTTAATATTAATTTTATTTAAATATAGGTATGTCGGATTAAAACCAACATTTGTCATGATACAAATTGATAAATATGAAAACAAGCTGAGATTAATTTTATAATAGCCTTGGTTGGTTGGATAGAAATTCGGTGGTCCGAAAATTTGATATTATAATTTTAAAAGATTTTAAATCGCCTCTTGCAACCTATTTAAGATTCACAGAACTGCAAAATTCACACAAGATTTTTATCTTTAGATGGATATATTTTCTCTAAAAGATGGAACAAGATCGAAACAGAATACTTTTGTGTATTACCATCAACACGACAGACAGTCATTATCCAGTGGCGTCAGTAGAACTGTAAATTTTCAATATTTGATACCGAAGAAAAATAATTGAATTTAATGTTTCACAATAAATAAGTAGTAGAAAAACTGGAAGGTGAGAATAGTGGAAATAACAATAAATTGTTTTTCAAACTATAAACATCTTTTAAATTTTCCTGTAATCTATAAAGGAAGAACAATTTTTAACTAATTTCGTATACAACTTCTAAACTATTTATTTTTTTACTATGTAAAAAATATATTCAAAATCTTCGCAGCGAGTCCTTTCTATTGATACGTCACACGATACAAAACTTTTTAATTAAACATTACATCCTTTCATTCCCTTTTTCATTTCCTTTTGTGACGCTTGTGGTATTACACAACATGATTAACTTAATTGGTGGTTGGACTTTGAGAATTAAACAACTATGTGCATGGGTATACTCGTTACAAGTATTGTCTTGGGAAAAAGGATAAATGTCCTGATTGTCGGTATACCTGCCACATTTGCCAAAGCTTGTTCCATTAGATGAGAGAACATGAAATTTTAATCTAGATTTGTGACATGCACATCTCATAATACTCCAAGGATATATTTAGTCCTTTATTACAGACATTTATTTATACGACAAAAAGGATAAATATTAAATATACATATAAATTTCTTATACTTATATGGAAACGAAACGCAATGTAAAACTTTGTGCCTTATGGAGATCTCAGCTTACCCTCGAAACGAAAATTCATTAAAATTTGTGTTTAAACATCATTGCTCTTACCCCCCCCCCCCCTGAGATCGACAGATTCTGCAAAACTACAATTATTTATTATTGTCTCAAGGAAATTACTGTGACCAAATTCTAAAATATATACAGGCATACTACAATTTGAAAATTTGTGTAACCACAAGGAAAAAAAAGTATATTTATTATGTAACAGTGTACACCATTATCTATTTGAATATGAAAAATTGGAAACACCCAAAATAGTAAAATTGTTGTCACTTCTTCTGAGTTGTCTGGAAGATCTCGTTGTACCTAGTGCGTTCTGGGAGTGTCCATGCTAAGCTAAATAAATGTTTTAAATTTGTAAAAAAAAATATTCTGGGATCCTAAAAATAATTTCGAGTTACAAATATTCATTTTCTAAGGAATTTTTCTTTTTTTCGAAGTAAAAACAATTCCTGACTCGCGGTACTGAGTTTTTATTGGCACTAGAAGCGTCGGCCATAGTTGCATCAGCTAGTCAATTGTTTTGAATGTATACGTAGTTGTAACATAAGATCGATATTAAAATATACGGGGAGTGATAGAAATAACTTAAATTTTTGAAAAGTCGATTACGTTATAATATTTTAATTTAGCATTGATTTACACAGAGAGGATTTTAAATATAGGTATAGTTATAGGTATAGGTAGGTAGGTATAAGGGTATGTTCTACCCGATACAATATCCTATTTTTTTGTATAAAAATTATTTTCTTTTCAAAACCAGTTGAAATGTGATATTTCAGTGTTTAATTTCATTGGAACGTTAAAACATAACAAACACTTAAAATAGCAGTTATCAATGACTAAGAAGACTACTAAGAGATGATGAGACATATTGCCAACATATGGCAACCAAACTTCATAAATCCTAGCAGATTATAAAATAACAATGATATGTTATATTTTAATATATCTGAAATAAACAAATAAACTTTTAAAATGGTGTTTATGGTGCCTTTCTACAACCAGTCTTTATAATTTCGTCGGTAGGTATATAAATATTATGACAAAATACAACCGAATGCCTTGATGTTCAACTAACTGTAAAATATTTTTTTTTATTGTCACGAGTCGATTTTAATGTGACACACATGGCGCGCGTTTGTCTTTTTTTTTCATATATAATGTCGCCTGTTCCCCTAATCCTATTGATTTTGTGTAATGAGATGGGAAATTAATTTACCGAATTTTTATTCGGCTGTTAAGTGCACAACATATGTTACGAAAGGGCAATCGTAAATTTCGAGTTTGAAATTATGTAAATTTAAGACGTTCTGGGAAATTTTTTGGGTACCTATATACAGGGTGCTGCTAAATTCATGCTATAAAAAATCAGCCACACAAAGAGCAGCAATTGTAGATAGATCCAGCGTGTTCAAGCTTTTCTACCTTGAGATTTTCATCAGCGAAATAAACTCTCTAAACTAAGACTGGCGTTTGCATAAATGTTCTCATAATACAATGACGTAACAGTGCCACTCTGGCCAATAATTTTAAATAGGACCTTATGGCAAGTGATATCTCGTTTGAAAGGCATTGACATTGGCTACATAGCCATATTAATTTTGTTTGGGTTTAAACTAATTTTGACCGATAAATTAAATAAATACCAAAATTATTATTTCACATTTAAATATTGAAGATTTTTCAGTCCGCCTCTGGTTAGTTGTCAAAAAAATTGACGTTTTTAATTTAATAGTATTTGTTGCTTTGCAAAGTTTTCCTAAATAGCTTAAATATTTAATTTTATTATTGTTTAACGAGACGTTTAAGAGTTTACATATGCAAAATGGTACGTACTCAAGCCGACAAAGTAGCAACTATCTTAATAATTGGTGAATCTGGAAAGAATCTCCATGAAGCGGAACGTTTATTTAATGAGAGATATCCAGATCGCCCTATCTCGAGAACTTATTTGAGGGAGCTTCTTCACAAGTTTGAAGCAACAGGTAGTGTTCAAGATGCCAAACGATCTGGTCGACCAACATTTGGTGATGATAAAAAAATTGATATAGTTGCTGAAATCGTAGTAAATCCTACTTCCTCCTCAACTAAAGTTGCGTCTATCTGTGAAGTAAGTAAAAGTACAATACAGAGAGTGTTGGTGAAAAATAAATTTCATCCAAACAAGTTAAAAATGGTGCACCACCTTTCGGATGATGATCCCGACAGAAGACTCGAATTCTGTGAATGTATGACAAATAAAGTTAGTCAAAACTCACATCACACAAAAACAATTTGTTTTAGTGACGAAAGTACTTTTTGCCTCAATGGAAATGTGAATACACAAAAATGTAAGGTATTGGAGTGACACAAATCCTCACACTTTTCGTGAAAAACATACCCAATTTCCAGAAAAAGTCAATGTTTGGGCAGGTATTTTGGGAAACCACATAGTTGGTCGTGTTTTCCTAAATTCAAATTTAAGCGATGAAGTGTATCTATCTGGAGATGTTACAAAATGCAATTGAGCCGTTAATTCTTGAAATTCTGGAAGATAATCCAGATGAATTCGGCCATCTGGAAATAACATTTCAACAAGATGGTGCTCCTGCACATTATTATGGTGCAGTAAGACGTTACCTGGATGAAGAATATCGAGGTAGACGTCATCTATTACAGTAAATAGGCTGCACCGATTCGGCCTATTGGTGGAGGCGCTAACATGGGAATCTACATAAGAAAATCGAAAAAAAGTGACATGTGACGTTTGACGTGACATGTGATTCGGCGTTATCTAACCGCAGCTCGGATTCCGACGCGTGACCTTGAAGGGAAACATTTTTGCTATTTTTGAGCTTAGCTTTTTTTTCGATTTTCTTAGGGAGATTCCCATGTTAGCGCCTCCACCAATAGGCCGAATCGGTGCAGCCTATTTACTTATTACTATTACGTCACCTGTTACCATTCGTAGAGAACTTTACAACACTTTAGTGTAGCCGTTCAAAAGATACGAGGGGTGGAGAGGACTTTTGAATAGCACTGTATAATTAAAATCAACATACTATCTATATGCTCATTATGAGCTATTCCAGAATGTGAGTTTTGACCCAAATATAGTAGACTTCTTTTGTAGATATTGTTACACAATCGAGATAATAAACGAAGCAAATATTACAAATTTAATCTTTCAGAACAATAAATTGAAGCTATGAAATGAAATGAACACGTGTTTATTATGAATTCACCATAAAAAACAATTAATTTTCCATACCGAGCGGAATATCATTAGGAATTTATAATTGTATAATTGATAATATCGATTTCAATGTATATGACTGTTAATTTTTAATAAAAAAGTATGTTTATAGGTTTTTTACGGCACACGGAAAAGTGCTTTTCATGTTTTGTTCATTAAATAATAATCGAGTTTAATTGTGATTTGGTTTATAAACAAATCGAGATTGACATCGTATTTTTCCAGCTATACTTTCGAACAAAATAATCTACTTACATTTCTATAACCCTTTCTCATGATTTCTTTATTATTATTTAATGATTTGTTCTTCTAATCCCTTTATTTAAAAATATATTGAAATGTTAACAAAATAAAGTTCTTAATATAATGGCATTTATACCCCAAATGCACCCCTTTTCTAATTATAAATACAGTAGAATCTGAAAATAGACATTAATTAAAGAAAAAGATTTATATTTGACGTCGAAAATAACCCACGCTGATCTGAATGAAAGATAAAATCAAGGGTAATAAAATGCGGGCATTTTAGGAGCAGGATTTCTTGATTCTCTTTCGATAAAGTGCTTTCTATTTCTTGTAATTCATGAACAACAAACAACGAATACTGTTACATTAGTCTGTACTTAAACATACTAAAAATATACTTAAACGGAAAGATTTTGTTCACAACATGCTGTCATATTATTATACCTTTGAAACTATAATTAACAAAAATTTTGACAGCATTTTGATGAATCAATGAATCTAGATTTGTTTGTTAAATGTGTATTAATGCAGAGACAAATCAACTTTCTTCTAAAACATATGTTAACAATGCACCTACTAATTATAACAAACTTCATTATTTTGATTATTTGTATTAATTTAAAGAGACCGATCAAGATTATGCGTCTATAAAATTTAATTTACAATATAATTTGCCCGATTTTATTATACCACCTGCAGAATACCGATTTATCTATAAGGACGTGATTGCTTATAACTCCTAATCTAGATTTACTTTTTTTTTCTTAAAAACAACTCTTTATAAATGTCGCGAATTAACTTTCTCTAGCAATGTTTCTATTTTAGTTTTAAATATTCCTTACTAAACTGTTATAATAAATTAAAAAACAGTAACAAAAAAATGATATATTAATATTTCCACGTCTTCTATATCTGATATATGGAAGAACAACCTTCTTTTGAACCTTTAAGACCTTTCCCATTCATCTTCACTTCTATCACTTTATTTTTATTTAATCCTAGAACCACTCCTTCGATTTTAGACTTAACTAATCAACACAAACAGAAAACCATTAAACGACGCCCATTTATTAATAAAAAAAGGTCGACAGAGATTAATTTTGAATATTTAAATCTATAATGTCTTCCAATAAAACTTCACTTTCGTCCGGTTTTTTTTTCTCTCCTCAGTTTTATCTGGTTTATATTTTTATTACCCGGTCCTTGTTGTATCCTTTTTTGAATACCAGTCAATTAGTTGAGAATAAGAGCACAGAAAATGTTTTTACGGTCTAAAAATGATAATTAAAGACCTTGGGATACCACCAGTGCCACTATTTTGATAAATAACTACTGTATGCATCCATACCAGGTTAACTTTTTTAGTTCTACCTACCACAATTTAATATGATTTATCATTAACAGAAATTTATTTTATTTCAGACAATTGTAAAAGCAATTGTAATGGTAGTATCCAATGTCCAGTTTTTCTCACTTTAGACATATAAGATGAGTCTGGTTCAGACCTTGGATTGTCGGTTCTGTAATTTGGAGGACGAAACTGCGTAGGTTTGTGGATGTGGGGTGAATTGTGATCCCTAGTGGTGAGCCACAATAGACCCAACGCAGTGGAGTTGGCGAGAAAGTCCCACTTACATAGAACCTAACCTAACCTAACGTATGGCATTTTCTTTTTTAGTCAATAATTTCTCCATATTTCGTATATCATAACTATAGTATAACATTTATTTTACCTCACACAGTAACCATGGTCGCTAGTGTCTAATTAGCAAGGCCACGCAGCTTCTCTATATTATGCAGAGATACAGAAATTTTTGAAACCTTCTACACTATAAGCGAAAACGACCTTTCGCAATCACATTTGAATCACGTATTGGCAGCAGAAAGAAAAGAAAAAACAGTCGAGTCATTATTTTTTTTAGTTGTAATGCTAATTTCACGTGAATTAAATTTTATGAGAGTAAAATACAACAAATAGCGTTGCTCAACTAATGACGACTCATTACGGATTTTTTCCATATACGTTTTAGAAGTACAGAAGTATTAACAGGCACTGGATAGTTAATAGCTTTTAAAATTAATGTTACATTTTATAGTGGGAGCTCAGAATAATATTATGAAATTAGTTTATGGTTGCTCTTGTTAACTTTCTTATGACTCTCGGTTGAAAAAGAGAGAAAATAATAGTATATTGTTCAACGAGTGACGAAAGTTACATTTTTTAAGCGAGAGAACAGTTTATCAAACGAGGCATGAAAAATAGTTTACGACCGATTCTCATACCTACCAAATATGCACAAAAATGTTCATAAGAATCGGTGAAGCCGTTTCGGAGGAGTTTGGAAACAATCACTATGACAGGAGAATTTTATTTATTAAATACCTATACGCAGAGACAAATAGAACACCCAGTGCAGAGATATTTCCGTAAACTAGTCAAATGTGTTTCGCGGCCATCACTGATACGAAACCTTTTATTAAATTATGCTTTCAACTCAATGTATCAGGTTCACTAAGAATATCACAGAGAACCGCAAATTCGTGACAAACGCATCTAGAAGAACATAATATGGGTCGTTTTCCATACAAATTATTCGCCTACGTCAAAGATTATCTCTTTAAAGTTACTTCTACAGGCAAAATATTTACAAAATGATATGATACACCATGTAGGTCAGAATTCTTTAGCTTTGAACACAGTGTGAAGAAGGTTATGTTATTGTGAGATTTTTTCCCAGTCATTTCAGAGTCATGTCCAGAAATTCCAATTCAATATTTATCGTTTTGTGGACTTTTTATGTTGAATATGCATTTTACCCGAATTTCATGACATTCTTTGAAGGTTTTTATAAAAAAAACTAAGATTTCTCGTACCAGAAAACTACATATCACAAATCTTCACATTTTCATATTCAAGTCAGTAACGCCACTGGCTGATAGGCCACACCCGCGACCACATGGTGTCCCAAAGTTATTGTGGTCGGACTCTACCAGGATAGAAAATCCATACATAAATGTAAAATTACCTTCCGAATCCACTGGTGGTCACAGAGTGAACATCTTTTTTAGATCACCTGTATCTGTGAGTTCCTCTGAAGTGATGACATATTCTAATATAAAGTTTGCCGGAACCCTTTTGCGGAATCAGCTCCAATATAATATTGGAAGAAATAGGTAAAGCCGAAGAAAAGAGAAGATCTGACAATTGGAAAGATCTAGTAGGGCTTAGGCAATCAAAGATTCTTCTGGGTGACTACAACCTGTTGAGATCAAACGAATGCATAAGTCAAAGCAAAACTGCACTAAGCGTTTTAACAGGAATCCTAACGAGACATTGTCGCCTGAATGGACACCTTAAAAAGCTCAAAATAGTGGAGGAAGAAGATTGTAGATTTTGTGGAATGGAAGAAGAAACCTCCATCCACATACTTGCGAACTGCACAGTATTTCAGAATCCTAGGGCACAGTACCTGGGAGACTACTGGATAGAAGAGGGACAGTTACCTAAGTTGAGGCCTGCAGATATCCTAAAATTCCTCCGGGAAATAGGACTAAAGGAGCTACTAGTATCTGAGACTCTCCTCAGAAACTAAGTAGAAGAAAGGGGGCACAATAGATCTTTTAGGTCTCAGTGAATGTTACCCCAAGATACATACATACAATATAAAGTTTAGAATGATATAGAAACGTGCGGATTAAGTTTAGATAAATTCATCCTGACCTCGGTATTTTATAGTTTATAGCTGGAGACAGAAGTGACAGAATGAAATCAACAAAATGCAATGTTATTTATTTGATATAATATGAATCAGAATAGAAGACTTAAAAAGGAGTAAGGCAGCCATAGAACTGACACATGTCCAATTAGTATATGTTTTAAAAGTATACCGGATCTGGTTGAAATATCTAATGTGTGTGTGTGTGTACGTGGCATGGGACGACTCGTTGATTGGTCTTGAGGCTTGTCTTATTGATTTTGATCTTTTCGTTTGGATTATTACACCATTGTTCCATCCATCCGTATGCAAATTTCTTGACGGTTATCGATTCGGCGACATTTTGCCCAAAATCAGAACAAAGATGCACCAAATCATGACCAACTTACGATTTCGTTTACTTTCAGACGTATACAGTATCTTCCAAAACACGCGCACATTTTACTAATAACAAAATTTATTGGTTTTAAAATTGATATTAATTAAATGACCACCTTTTAGTTTGTTTTAACACTTAGCGAAATCATAAAAATTCATTTAAAATTATCAAATATCTCACCTGTCTAAGTTTGTTAAAAGGTCAGCTGCTTTTATAGGTACTTTGAATTCATTTGAATATTTTCAAAATACACCAAATACTACTCCCCCGCTACGTTCTCTCATCCGTCACCTGTTCTTTTTGGGCAATAAAACTTGGAAAATATAATCGATTCAAAGTACTTTGACGATTATTGAGGCGAGACGGTTACGTCCAGTCTGTTACGCTTCAATTTTCGTATATAAATTACCAATAAAAATGTTTAAAATATTGTTCTGTCGAATTTTAGTTTCGACTCGCGGTGTATAATTGAATGAAATCTATTTTAAAATAGACAGAAGCGTGAGCGATAGTAAGTTTGATTATTTTCACTGTATAATTGTTGGATAAACGAAAGAAAACATTTTTGATTTACGGTGTTTTCAGAGCAATAATATCACAATAATTAAACTGTGAATTCATGATAAATTTCACGATTGAAAAACTGCACGAAAATTTAAAAAATAAATATTTGTCAAAGGGATGAAGGACGCTAAAATAAAAAGTGATAAGGATAAGTTAAGGTTATTTTTAGTTCGGGGTTGACCTTCTCAGCTCATTTTTCATATGTCTTGCCAGATCCGTCGATCCTTCGTTTTACCTTGCCAGTTTCACATTAAATCTCATTCACCTCTTGTACCTATGTATGTATATTGGGGTAACATTCACTGGGGTAACATTCCTGGTAGGATTTTAATAAAACAAATACTTTGGAAAATCACAAACTTTATTTCAATACAACATTCACAACGCAATTTAAACGACAATTATCCTTTAAAGTATTCAATAGTTGACATTGAAAAAAGATTTAAAAAAATAGTAAATTTATTATAGCCAACATCTAAACGTCATTACATTGAAACGAAGCCTCAGTATTTCTTTGAGACTAACGAACCTAGCAGACGTCAGTTTTAATTTAAATAAATATCCTCGAGTTTTATAAATAAACTTTTGCTTTTCATTGTTATTATTTTTCGCTCTCGCAACATTTTTTGTTAAATTTATTTCACAAAACATGACGTTAATTATCTAATGACGATGATTATCGAAGAAACTATTTGAATATTTTCCTTGAAGTATCCAGATGCACGGAATACCAATTTGTTACTAGTTTTCAACAAATGCAAATCACGAACTCCGTATTTATATGTGCATTGAAACCCGTGAGATTTTGCTATTCTAATGGCGATGATATATCTTTGGAATGACTTGGAAGTAAGAGATTCCTAAAGAAAATAAAGAAAGCAGCGTTCACATTAACTCTACCAGTTCTTTTTTTTCAATTGCAAGTCTAATAAATATATTCCGACGTAATTCATAACCTGGAAATGTTCTAAGCAAATTTTTAACAGAATTCCTAGTTTCGAAAAAGTATTTTCACTTTATCGCCAAGCTTATCGAATATAATAGAAAAGATACTGAAAAACCGTCTGTTTCCAAAAGTAGATAACTTCTCATCTCAGTTTTGCCAAAATTATTTCGTTACAAAAAGAAATTTATCCGTTAAGGCGACTTTACATTATGCTATTTAGGTGCATTTTTAAAGCCACGCTATTTTGTTGCAATTTATGGCTTAGTTTCACACTAAGCTATTTTCGAGGTACCTCTGCCTGAAAGACAGTGGCATACAGACCAGGAAGTAATTATTTCTTCACTTCCAGTGTTTTTGAAAAACATTTTTTAAAATTTTGTAAAAGAATTAGAATAATATATTCATTCTTCGATATCTATTGGTAACACGCTTCACTAAATACAATTTTACAGGAAACTGTAATGATACTTTATTGGTAAATTGTTTCTATAAATAAGAAATTGCGAATTGATGTTTCGTGCCAATTTTTTTTTTGTTTTAATTTATAGCGTAAACAAAAAAAATAATGTTATTTCCTGTATACTTTGTCATAAAAAAAATGGAATATTTTCATGAAGCATTTGGGTGTATAGTGTTCGATGTTCGCGTGCTGTGGTTCCAGTCATTTCCGTTTGTGGCTTGAGCCGTTTTAACAGATTTTGTCCCGTATTTGTATTATAACTTCTGCTATTAATAAAAAACCGCCATATGGCGCCGACTACATCAAGAAACTGAAACTGAAACTCAAGACTTATTGTGTGCACAATTTCTCATCTGTTTGTTTTTTTTTCTTTTCAACAAAATATCCAAATTGACTACGTTAGTCACTCCAACGATATTAACATCGATATTTATCGTGAAATATTCTTCTTTTATTTAAAAACTCCATTTTATTTAAGTACCACTAGAAATGACGTTAATAGCGTATTTCAGCTATTGGCGCTTTTAATTAATGAATTATACATAATAAAGTTGTTAAAAAGAACAATGTATACAATAATGATCTGAATACTAATCATCAGAGGCTCTATTGTCACTTCAATTATACCTAAAGAATGTTTGAGAAGGACAGACTGATGCAACTGTAACAATACTAGAGCAAAAATTAGTTTGGATAGACAGATTCACTGAGCGAGTGGCTTGATAGGTCATTCATTCATTCGATTGGATTCTTTGTTTTTGATCGGGACGTACCTCCAGATATTTTTATTTAAAAAGAAAACAGTTTTTGATCGGTTGTGAGTAATCAACCAGAAATTCTAACACCAACATTTACAGTTGTAAATCTTACAAAATGTCAATAACCCTATCGACAAAATAAACATTTGATGTGTTAGGAACTGACCAATATAAATTGTCATTGAAATTACGGATATTTAATTGAAAATCTTCAGCATTTTGTAATGGAATCGTAATCAGATTTTTCCCACGTAATTTAATTCCAAAGAGAGCAAAAATCAACAAATTATTCACACTCTTAACGGAGCACTGAAAAATTTTAATGTTCCTACGTTTCCCGTCGATACAAAGAAACTTCAAAAAAAAATAAATAAAAATTAACATATTATTAGTCTTTGTTAAGAGTTTCGAAATTTCGGGAAGGAAGATATCACTACTTTATGATTATTTAAAATTGAAATTTTATTTTACCGATGAACAGATAAAGCTGAAAGAAACAAAAAATATCACTCGAGTTTAGTAGTTGTACACAAACTAATTAAACAAATATTTTAATTTTATCACTCACAGTGTGAAAAAACACGGACCATGAGTTTTGGTCTGTTAATTTTTATGTTGATAGATGAATTATTTACCATATTTGAGAGTTTGCTCGCCTGCTTTATCTTCAATATTCATCGTCAAAAATAAAGGTAAATACTGCTTGAAAGAGGTCAGCGGTGGAGAAGTCTGCCAAAAAACCAGGAACATTATGAAGGGATTGGAGTCTATGTCTATGAAAGGCTAAATGAAAGGATAAATAAATGTTATTCCAATTAAATTCTAGATATTCTATCGATTGTACTAATTTTTATTTCTTTTGTTATAGGTTAGTACCGGATATTTACCCATCTGCATGGTACGTAAGTTTATTAAATCACTTTCCATCTCATACGATATATTTAAAGTACTACATCACCTAAAAAAAGTATATGGCAATATTAAAATCAGGTAAAGCTATTGGCAAACGACTATAAAAACTAGAAGAGAAACTTTCAGACGTGAAACATTATTTGTAAATAGCTCGGCTTTGTGATTTTTTCGTGGAATCCAGCATTGTGTCCATCATACAAAATGTGAAACTTGTGAATTGCTAGAATATAAAAATAAAACCCTTCATTCTCTCGACGACCTCCAATTTAATTTTACACCTGTTTCTTATGCCCTAACCTAGCTTTTATGGCATTTCGACTTAATTCTTTTGTTACCATTTTTTTTTCATGTTGTGCCTTGGTAAGGGAATTCGGAACACGAAAATTTACTCCTTCCTTTTAGTTATATACAAAAGGATTGTAAATTGTGAATGTCACTTTTTAACTCGGTCGAGTTTTCTTATCTTTAGGAAGCTATTAATTTTTTTTAAGTCATTACCAATTCCGTCGGGCTGTTTGTTTATATTTCCAAATAAAAACAGCAATATAAAGTCTTCAAACTTACTAGGAATACATTTTTTTTTCAAAATTTGGACTATAATCATTAACACATTCTTTTATTAAAAAAAACTCTTCAATTGAGCCAAATTTATTTTCGTGTATGTATGTAGATATGTATATTGGAGAGACCTAAAAGATCTATTGTGCCCCATTTCTGCTACTGGCGTCCCTAGTACTACATTGCTATGCAATTCGCAAGTATGTGGATGGAGGATTCTCCTTCCATGTCACAGAATCTACAGGTTCACTGTTAAAACTCTTAGTGCGGTTGTAGTCACCCATTAGAATCTTTGATTGCCTAAGCCCTACTTGATCTTTCCAATGGTCTGATCTTCTCTTTTCTTCGGCTTTGTCTATTTCTTCGAATATTACATTGGGGCTGATACCCTCTTTGCTAGTCCATCTGCTATTTCATTTCCTTCTATTTCAGTTTGACCAGGAATCCATAGTAAGGTGGCAATGCTGTTCTTGCCTATTTCATTGAGTTTCCCTAGACATTCCCATACCATTTTAGAACTGATTACGCAAGAAGTGCTTTAATGGCTGCTGGACTATCTGACATTATGATAATTCTTTTTGTTGCTGTCTCCAAAAAGCAATTAGTCACTGAAATCCAGATCTGCAGAATGCTCATCGACTTGTAACATGGTGGATTAACAATTCCGTTTGCAAAAGAACACCGAATATGGAACATTTTCAGGTTAAATTTAAAAGATGACCATTAGACTGACCGAACAGTCCTCCCCCAATAACCCCGTTATTATAATCACCTAAAATATATATATAAGAGATCAGCTTCCCGCGTTTATTATCCGTAACTAAAATCCAATCTTTTGTATCGAAAAATCGGGGGTGGCTGTGGGCACGTGCGACCGATGTCCATCTAGGTAGGCCGATATGTGTACACATGTCAGACAGCTGCAGTTTCTTTTGTCGCCCACGCGAACTATTCAATCAAATACTCCTTGCCGGCTAATTTACTTCCACTTCAACACACTTCCCTAAACTAAACTAAATATTTCACACATCTGGGAAATAATATTTTTGTCAGAGAATTATCGGACGGCACGAGCAAGAGGTCGTGTTTCAATACTACCGTGAGCTAATTAACTAGCGAAAGGTTAGAGGTTTTCGGAATGGGAATTTAGAAAGCTTGAAACTATAACAAGTATTGGATTCTTACTTTGTGGAATCTACTTATATTATTATTTAATAAATGTTAATAATTACTTCGATCTTGACAAAGTGACAGTACATTTCAAGTGATGACCATATCGGATATGATTATTTATTATTTTTAATTTTTGGGATACACAGTTAATAGTATATTATTAAACGAGCAATTTATGATAGCCATTATTCACGCAGGGTGACGTTTGCGTCCCGAGCCGTAGGCAAGGGGCGCAAGTTACCCGAGAGAATAATGGCCATAAATTGCGAGTTGAATACTGTGCTTTGTAAACGACCCTTGATTTATTTATTAAATAAAAGTTAAGTAAATAATGCGAGTGTAAAACGGAAAGTAATAATTTGGTATTATTGACAAAATTAATAAATTTCTGGAGTACGTCAAGTAATGTGACATATGGAGATGGGCGATACTATGTAAAGTATCGATACACCGTACCGTTATAAATATATTGTGTTAAAACTATCAATATTAGTAAATATCGTTATGAAAAGTATCAATGCTAAAAATTTCGATATATTATCGATACGATATATTTCAGAAACAAATTTCCTAAACAAAAATACGCAGATTTAATAGTTTATTTTATATTGTACTCCCATCTCTAGTCACCTATGTACCGAAATGCGAAATTGAGTTGTCATGGCATGTTATTTAAATGCAAAAGCGTGAATTATGGAACCCTAATTCACTCTAGTAGATATATGGGCATCATATACCTTTTGTTAGGAGGTAAAATATTGACTTATTATTAAGAGGTCGTGGACAAAGAAATTTTAAAACTAAAAAAAGCGTGCCTGATTTTTAAAAAACCTGAATTATGTTGGACTTTTTCTTGAAATTTTGAAACGAAACGACATATTAAAAATTACATATGAGGCAATAATATGTATAATAAGACACGAATAGGTTTATTTTTTCAGTCGGATAATAATTTTAAAAATAACTTGGCTTCTATATTCCCTCATACTCTATATTCATTGTTTTTTAATTCTACCTTAAAATTCTAGTTCAAGAAAAAGAATTCGTTGTACAGGTTGTCTTAAATGATATTGTAGCATACTCCGAAACTACAACTTGTAACACTGTTCTCTCCTCAAGAGAGAGATCCCGGCTAGAGACTTTCTCAAAGGTGGATCGACTCCATGTTGGTGTTACACTAGGTATGCCAGAGGGTTGACAGAGTATAAGAACTAAGTTAAAAATAAAAAAAGGTACAAACTTACATGAACACGGACACGATCCCCTACAGCTCTTACAGCCGGGTAGATAAGAAATTAAAAAAAGAAATTTAAAATATTAACTTTATTCTGCCATCAAGGATAATGAAATCAGGAAGAATGTGACCTGCACTTTATATGTAAGTACTTAGCTTATTCGAGAAGATGAAGAGGTCTGGTAGAAACAGAGGCTAGCGATGCCTTGTTATTAAGCGAAAATTGTCTTGAAGTAGATGTCAGAGATGTCTTGAAATTCGGAACTAGAGATGCCTAGGTGTATCCTAGTGGTTAGATAACAGTATTCTCCTAGCAGCAGCTGTTACCTGGCAGTTGTAACTTGGCAGGGTATCTTGACAGCTGTGCTTACCACAGCAATTTAGTAAAACTTAAGGTACAATTGGACAGACGATAAGGTATGTCTTTACTGTAAGACTGTCGGTAACGGAAAGAAAGGGCGATGGTTTTCAAAATGGAATCGTCCGTTGACATTATATGTCAATTGTCTTTAGATCACAGAACTACATATATTGGGAGTGGTTACTATGACGGCGAGCGGTAATTAGGGAAATTATTTCGTAAAATCGAAACAGGTCGATAGACATGTTACAAACTTATGAAATATGGGTTTTTTCCTGTGGTACATATTCTAAAGCTGTAGGTAGCTCTGAAATTTTGGAGATTGAAAAGTTTCATAAAGATACGACTTCCCTTGTATGGATATTTTTTTGGATGTTAACCACATTAGAGAAATGAGTGAAATAATTTTAATTCTAGACACTCTGTATAAAATAAAACACGCTTCTAGCAATTAAATCTTTGGTTTTCTTGTTATTGCTATCGGAAATCAAATGAAGTAGGTACTCTGCGTAAAAGTGATAACCATAAAGAAGAGGACGAGCGAGTGAGTACTTATGCATTACCTTAGAAAATGGTTACCGCAGGGTAAGCACTAATTATTAGCAATAAATACGCAGTAAAACATAAAGTGAAATGACGATCCCTACAATAGTTCATCATTCGCTACACTAAAGGGTGCAATCTATATGCTAATGACAGACATGTCATTGACTGCTGGTTAAAAGGTTAAGTTGGTAACGCTCGCTAATCGACCTACCCATAAGAAACAATTGAAAAGGCTTCATTTGGACCGTACCGAATCGGAACTTTATGACGTTTGTAATGGAACGAGTCGCTACCATCTGGGAACTCGAGTAATAATCAGTTTAAATACTCTTCTTCTTCTTCTTCATCTTCTTCTTCTTCTTGTCGGACTATTTATGCATTTAAAACGTGATGTATTAACGATATTTTTGATGTACGCTCAAGTTATTATTGTTTTATAACATTCGTTGCTTTTTTTCAAACGCAAAAAAATTAAAACATATTATACGAGTTCGTACCGATGGTGTCTATACTAATGTATATTCATGGGAATCTTTAAATAACTACCAAAAAATATACAGAGCATTTCAATGAAAACTATCAACCCCATTTATACAAGAATATAAAAACACTTCAAAATTCATATAAATCATATGTAAACCCCTCTCAATTTTTTAAATGGAACACCCTATACAGTATTACATTGTTGGATTCTCTTCTACAAAAATGCTTAACCCTTTAACGCCCAACGTTAGGGGCCATCCATAAAGTACGTCACACGTTAATGGGGAGGGAGGGTATCACCGAAGTGTGACATCGTGTGACAAGGGGCATGGGGGGGTCAACACTTTTGTGACGTCACATGTTAAAATTTAAAATACTAAAACGCAAAGTTTGGATGTGAATTAAATATTTTAAAAATTTACGAAATTGATCTATATTTATTAAAAATGTTGGACTTTATGTTGATTTTATTAGATTATTATTTAATAAAAATAAGTAAAAAATGAAAATAGCTGTTTTATCTCGATTATTTTTAAATACATACATGAATTTAAAAAATGTGTGACGTCACATCAGGAGGGGGGGGTTATAAAAATGTGACAACCTGTGACAAGGACGGGGGGAGGGGTTCAAAAGTCCTAAAATTCGTGTGACGTACTTTATGGATGGCCCCTTACCTCAGCGTAACGAGAACATAGCTACCTGTTTTACCATATTACCTGGCTGTTTCAATTTTATCCTGATAGAGGATCATACCAGTGTCATCAGGAAGCATCAATGTGTTTACCTTTGCAGTGTCAAATCGATGCAGGTGGTTTGCTTGCCACGTGATAGAGTTTGTTTTGTTTAGAACTTTGGATTATAACCCAAACACCCTCAAAACCAAAGAATTTTTTATGAGAAAGTGGTCAAAGTGAGTGTACTTCGGTTATTTCGTTATATTACGATAAATACTGTAGTTGAGGATTGGATTGGATTGTTTGAGTGCACCTAGACCTACGTTGCACCAGGGCTCTTGTCCCCCAAGCTACGCCACTGATTTTGGTATGTTTGGTTTTTTGAGGAGGAATGTAGACATATGATAGTTGTAATATTTGACCAATAGATTGAATTTGATGAATCGACTGGTGTTTGAGAAACACTTTTATACGGCCGTTACCTTTTGGCAACGCTAAGCGCTCAAGGAGTACATAATATTTGTTATTTCTTCGCTTCCCCAGGCGTGGTTTATCGTTGCAAGAAGTTCTAGAAATGGATTATGACGAAGGCGTGAGTGAAACTTACATTGAACCACCTGATGCTGGAATAATTACAGACGAAGATTCGGGAGAAGAAGATGGTGGTGGACTAATCGACAATTTGCCAGGTTCTCAATGACAGGAAGTGCCTTTAGTGAACTAATGGCGTCAACATCTTGCGCACCTTCTCAAGGGGCACCGTTTGATTTCCAAACAATAGAGTCAAACAAAAAAATTGTTCCGCTACAACGGCCAAATGTGATTGCCACCTACAAGCAGTCAATGGGAGGAACTGACAGAATGGACCGAAATGTTGCTGAATACAGGATTGGCGTTAGAGGGAAAAAATGGTATTGGAGTATAGCTACATGGATAATTGACGTGTCCATTCACAATGCGTGGCAAGTTCATCGAAAGTCTGGCGGTAAATTGCCACAGCTCAATTTCAGAAGGGAAATTGCTCAACTTTATTCGACAAGTTATGGAGTTCCACCGAAAGGACCTGGAAGAGTGGCGGTTTCAAGAAGTTCAGTTACTCTGAATCGAGGTTCAGATGAATTTCGATATGATACGAGAGAACATCTTGTCTCTCATATACTGCGGCATTAACATTATTAATCCTGGATAGAAAGTGAAAATGACGGGAATTGCAAAAATTATACTTTTTGGCATATCCAATAAATTAAAAATAATTATATACTCAAGTACATTCTAAAGCCAAATATCTTAACAAATCAAAAGCTATTAAACAAAAACCAATCATAGCTAATGATTAAATCAAAAAAGTGAACCAGTCGCCAGCTTTATCCAGTAATTCACTAGCAACAACGTCCAAGTCGATTACAAGCATTTACAATTACAAACTTTTAATCTATTACAAATAAGGTAATACAGTCGAGCTGCTTAATAAGATCGACTACGATTCTTAGTAAACGTTTTTCTAGCGCACTACTTAGCAAACTCGTCTTTGTTAATTAGTTAAGCAGTTAGAGATGGAACGATTGCCACCACTGCTACTTTTCTTTCTCTATTATCATCGTATTTAGCGGAGGCATGATGTCTCGACCGATATTACAGCGAGCTACAGTCGTATTCGTTAGATATTAATTAAAATTCATTAATATTTTAAATAAGAAATCGTAAAAGTCGACTTATTCCTTAACGAATAAAATCCTTAACATAGATTAAGACATCTTCATTTCTTTGGAAATATGGTGAAATTCTACCATAAAACTACATTCTTCAGCTAATTTTAGTAGTGTATTTATGAGGTAATCATGGCACGTGTTTGGCGTTTGAAACATTCACCCTAAGTGGTAGAAGAACATTCATCAAGCAATGACAAGTTTCCACAAACATAAAAGAAGTCAAAGAAAGTGTTTTTCGAATATTGCTGGCTGGTAAATATTCTCATTTCTGACAAAATTTTTAAAAGTTAAAGGCATCCATGAAATTGATGGTCTGCATATTAAAATTATTCTTCCGATTGTTTTTATGATAAATTTAATAGTCCGAGAACTGGTGTCAAAAAAAGTTTATTTCAGCATAACTAGTGCTAGCACTATAAATATTTGAATCTGTATCGTGATCATATTTCCATAATTTTTTACTGTCAAAGTTTTGCCAGTTTGGGACCCATCGGCTTTTTCTATAATTTTATGGAAAATATCGACAATATTGATTCTGTAATTGGATGTTCTGTGATTGTCTTATTAACTGAATATTAAATCAATCCTGTTTTTAAAGCTGATGACTCCTGGCTTTTCATCTGTACATAGATACTTTTTACGTTTTCTCCGATTTTTCATATTATTATGTAGCAAATATTTTACTGTGTAGGACACTACAAAGTAGCCTTTTTAATATTTTATACAAAATCGGTTGTAATATAGAGATTTCTTACCTTTAAAACGGTAGAGGCATGAGTGACTTTTCCGAAGTATAGCAATACCATGTTAAGTTGGCTTAAAAAAAATAAGTTGATACCTTTCTCGGAATTTTTCCGTCAACCGCAGTGTCCGCAGGTAGCTTCTCGGACTTCAGGAGAAGTACAGGTTAATAGTGATATTATGCCTTGCGACAGTTTTATGAAGTTTTTTGTCGAAATAAGTTAATTAATGTTTTTAAAAGCTTGTAACTAAGCGATTGTGAATAAAATACTATACATACCACGCGGGAAGAATCATTCCAGCCAAGGCTTTAAACGGAACTCGGCCTCTAACAAAGCCTGGGCTATAAAGATCTACTTCCTCGCTAGTTATGTTATATTATACTATTTCTTTCAAAGTCTTAGGTATTATAACTGCGCTAGACCTTTAAATATCTTCTAAAAGTCCA
Organism: Lochmaea capreae; assembly: GCA_949126875.1. Classification (NCBI taxonomy): domain Eukaryota; kingdom Metazoa; phylum Arthropoda; class Insecta; order Coleoptera; family Chrysomelidae; genus Lochmaea; species Lochmaea capreae. The sequence continues at coordinate 542,930 of OX421395.1, read as the reverse complement.
TGCCGGAGAAAAGTGTTTTTAGCAAAACATAAAACATTTAACAGCAAAGACCAAAACGATCACAATTTTTGTAAATTTTGCAGACGTTGTCTATAGCTTCTAACCTCACTAACCCCACACGCAAACTGTGGATAGTCAAATAATGAAAAAGTGTATAGGGCAAGTCCTCGTAACGTCATATGACAGTCGCCCTGATGAATCTGATGATAAACAACCGTTCTTTGTTTGAGTTTATTTAATTCTGGTTGTGTGCTTTCTTCGATATTGTTTTGATTGCTTAGGTATTTTAAATGCTATCATTAAATCGATACAAAACAACAAAATTACAAATAGAAAATATATCCAAATGATTGTTCATCCTCAGGACGACTGTCATTAGTGCCAACTTGTTGGAAGTTGGACATGCCCTATTTTAAGGTCATGATTGTTTGTTATTTATGAAACACTAGCGCCTTCTTATTTTTGAAACAAATTTGCATACAAGGAGTTCGTGCTCCTTATATATGTTAGGATCAAGCACCGATATCGGCCAATGGTCGAAAAATACGGCCAAAACGCGTTCTGGCCACTAGTATATTGCCAATGTCAGAAATATCGTTTTCCGGTCGTTTAGTGTAGACAAGAACGCGTTCTGGAGCCTTTGCAATTGCCAGAATGTGTATTGACTTTCCCAAGTTAGTCTGAAAGAATTTTGTTATTAGTCTACGTATAATTCTGGTGACCTAATGGCATACTTACAACATCTACTTGTTTTTACACGAACTATTGTAATGACACTTGCTGTTACATAGTACCCTTACCCTTACTTACAGAGGTAAAGGTAGCAAAAGCTTGTAAAAATAAGGGTAAGGGTACTATGTAACAGCAAGTGTCATAACAATAGTTCGTGTAAAAACAAGTAGAAGTTTTAAGTATGTGTCGTTTGCAAGCTGAGACATGCACAAAATCGGTTTTTGGACGATTTAATTGTGTGTTAGACGCGTTCTGGCAATCGCAAAAGGTCCCGAATGCGTTCTGGTCTACATTAAGCAGCCGGAAAGCGTAATTTCGGATTTTGGCAATATGCTGAGGGCCAGAACGCGTTTTGGGCGTATTTTTCGACCATTAGCTGAAATCGGTGTTTGATCCTAACATATACATTTCCATAGTTACCTACATTTTACCCCTCAGCTTTTCAACGATTTCCTGCTGCTACAAAGTCGTTTCTTATTTTTCTTGTAAACGGCGTTAAAAGTTAAATTTTGTCAGGTGACTTTTACATTGTAAAAAAGCGAGACCTAATAAACGCGTTATCTTTCGAACCTCCACCCATATGCCAAGTGGATAACATTTTAATTTATCAAACGTGGAACTCTATCAGGTAGATATAGATAGGTGTGGTTGGTTTTATGGCTCATATACTGCACCGTACAATGGTCCAAGCTCTTTCAATCACTAATAAGGACATTACTTTTCGATATCATAATGCCGACAGCCGTACCCATCTGAATTTAACAATAATTAAATAATATATCAACGGTCGTAGAGCTATTTTAGTTATTTATGGTGTCATTTATGGCCGTTATTTTGTCATGATCGGATTCATTGGTTTTTTGAGAAGTTTTATATCTTTATTATTTTCAAGTTTCTATAAGAAAATGTTTGTGCAAGTGAAAACGTCACGCTATATTATGTGAAAACGTTTCGGCTTAGTTGAGAGGTTCGTTACGTTACGAACAATTTGTAAAGGGTAAACAGTAGTATAGTAGTAGTACCTATCTAGTATTTCAATTAATATGATAAAGTGAGTCCGGTTAGCAAATAAGCAATAAGATTAGAACAATTTGTACAAAACCAGTAAATGGGTATCTCGTGTAGTAGCTCGAATGTGGTTGTGTGGTAGAGTGCGGCTCTCTATGTACACTCGACTACAAATAGGTGATGCTGAGTGTTATCTCCACTCGTCCACCAATAAGGATTTATTTATCGGTTAGAAGAGTATGCTGCTATGGCATGATATCGGGACTTGTTAAATACGGACATTACAATGCGAAGGATCGTTATCCTGCGCTGTTTCATCGATACCAACGATTCTACATCAACATTATTGCTGAATCGTGAATAGTCGCGTTGTCTCTGCCTACACGACTTACTTCACTATATCCACTCACTCGGTGTCGCTTTCTTCCATTCTTTTCGATGTTTTCTAATCGATTTTTCTTTTGTTAATTGATATAAAGCTACCGGTTAATCACTTCTTTAAACACAGCACTAGTTCTGTACTGGAAGTCTGCACACTATAGAATTATATTCACATGCCTATTGTAGACAATTTCTTAATAAAACTTAATTACATATAAAATCCGTATTCAATCAGTGGACAGACATTTCAAGCACGGTTATCTTACGTGGAGTGATCATATTTCTCATATGCGAACTCTAAACTGTTCCTAATACAAAAAGTTTTCTCTAAAGTTTCTTTCGAAACATATTGCAAACTTCACAAGTGCTATGTCCGACCCATACTTGAATACGTCGGGTCTTCGTGGTTTCCAGATTTAGCTCGAGATCGTGAAATGCTGTAAAAAGTGCAAAGACGCGCAACCAGATTGTATTTTGGCCGTGTTAGACGTACGGACAAAAAGAGATTAAGAAAGACGTCTCCGAGGTGACCTTATTCTTTCCTTTCGAATTTTGAAATTCAACTTCAGCGACCTCCAAGCAGTTTTTCCTCTTCATTTAGACGACTATCTCCGTGGGCACTCCTTAAAGCTGGAGAAAGAGCTTTTTAGAGCTCATTGTAGGCAAAACTTTATGAGTAACAGAATTTTTGATATTTGGAATGGTCTTGCTTTGCAAATAATTAATTCAGAAGATGTTAATAGTTTCAAAAATCAAATAGACTCCTACATTTTCGATCTATAGTTTTTTAAGGTTAGTGTCAGTTATTATGTGATTTACACTGTCGGATCCAAAACCGGAAACGGTTATGGAGTGGCGGTCTTCAGCAAGAAACCCAGAGTTGAAATCACAGCCAACCTCTTTCAGGCAAAAAAGGGATCAGAGGCTCTATTTATCGGACCTGAACCATTTTTTGGCATTGCGGAAAGCACTGTTAGAACAGCCATATCTACCTGGGTGGGGAAGAAAACCTTCACGTATACTGGGCAGATATATCGAGACTCTCTAAATCGAAGGCGGTCATAGTGGTGGTGGCGAGAAGGCCTCACTCACATAGAACCTAACCTAACCTATAAAAAGTCCTTGGAAATAGTCATAGTTTGAAAAATTAGTTATTTGCCCATTCTGTATTTGTATTATTAGTTTTTTTTTGTAAAAGATGAATGAAAGAAGCATCGCCTTACGTCTAAAGATCGTGTGTAAACTATTTAATTAAAAATGTAGTTGGTATAGGTGAAAACAAATTGTTATTTCCCGACCTACCTCACTTTCTCGTATATAGTGCTAGTGTTATATCCTCGATTGATGTCTTCGCGACATAAATACCTTCCACTTGGCACGACTAGACTATCGGCTGACCTATCTATTTTTAAATTGCCAAACTTCAATCTAAACGGCCTTGACCGATTCAGAGCAGGTCGATAGGATAGTTCATTCAATTTTATCTTAAAACATTTAACAGACACATTCAGAGAGTTACGATAGTTTCGAATTTAGTATTTTAAGTTAGTACCAGTGGTATTACAAACAAATACGATTAATTATCATTATATTATTATGTAAAAATTAGTTATTGTAAATTTAAAGTTTTCGATCCCAATTTTTATGGAAAAAAAAGGGCGAACATAGAGGGCGTTGGAGTATGCTGCAACAAACCGTGTTCATTTACTTTGCTCTATTGAGCAACCGTTTGAATTTTAGTAAATTTTAATAGTTCCACAAAGACCAATTTTATGTTAATTACCACCATTTAACGGCGAAAGTTATTTAATGACAAGAAACAATTGTAAAAGTTGTTATTTGTGGTCAAATTATATTTTATTTCACAATTTTTCATTAGATAACTAAGAGATTACTATATTTATTTGCGAGTTGACTGAGTTTAAATCGAATCTACAGGGGTATCACGACAGTTTTTTTAACCATTTGTTAAGCAAAGAAAGTTCTATTTAGAGACGATGAAATCAAACAATTTAATTTGTTTAAATCTTCATTATAATTGAATTAAGTTCAATATACAATTCGTGACGCGTTTCGCTAACACAGTAGCTTTCTCACAAAAATTAAATTGTTCTATTTCATCGTTAAGTATGTTTGTTTCAAAAAGTACGTAGAGTATTTGAATGCAATAATCCTTTAACAACCAGATGTTTATCGGATAATACAGAGTTGTAATGTAATGTAATATTTTACCATTTAAATAACTGTTTAGTGCGTGAGGAAACTTTTTTATTTTATAGCACATAATTTGATATTCGAAGTGATCAACCACAAGTTTTCTTTTATAAACTTAAGAATTGTGGCATTTTTTAATAGTACCTACCTACCTAAAGTTACTATTAAATTATTGTAAAATATTTCGTAAATTTTGAGTACAGCCCTGTAATATCCGATAAACATCTGGATTATTGCATTCCAATACTGTACTTTTTGGAACTAACTGTAGTAAAAAATTATTTTAACTACCATTACCATTTATATTGTTTTTCTTCATCTTGTTTAGGATAAATTGTTGGTTACGAATTCCTGGGACATCCTGTATAACTGTAATAGGTACTCGGGCTAGAAATATTTACAAAAAGAAAAAAAAAAACAAATGTAGCGAATGAAACAAGAAAATAAAATAAATAATAAGAAAAATAGCAGTTAGATCGACCTTTCGAGTCCTTGGTGGTAGTAGTCTCAAGGTAATCGCAACGCCTGATCAATACACTTACAAGTTTGTTGGGTTAATGATCGAATTCGCTTAATTAAAATTAAAATACGAAGGTGCAGCTCCGGCTGTCCGACCACCACTACGCGGTGGATTACGCGATTCTGATGGCAGACTTACGACCAACATGTACCATATCTTCACGACTACATATTAGTTCTTGTCCTGCGAGTACATATCATCAGTCAGATTTTTTCTTAACAACCAAAGAGTACCTTAGACGGTGTGAACTTTATTGGTATGCGAAACTCGGTGTTATATCTGATAAGAAGAAGTTAAATTCACCTTTTTTGCATCGCGGAAAGTATTGTCGAGAAGGGTTATAAGACAAAGCAAGTTTTTGTTTCACTTTAGATGAATAACAATCGGATATTTTAGCAAATAAAAAAATAATATTAATTACTAAACGTAGAAAATTATGGATCTAGAGATTATTTCTTTAAAAAATAATATTCTAAGCCGTTCCCCTCACTTTCGGGTGCCCCTGTATATAAAATCTCATAGATACTACTTTGCAGATTGTTTTCAATATTTTCTTATTTTCTGGGAGTATGTACATAAAATGACAGCCTAATATTCACATTATTATGGCCTCAACGATTTTTTTACTTAGCGCGTGTAGATATTAGTGAAATTTTCAAAATCGAAACTAAGGTCCTTTCAACTTTTTAGCTGTCCCTGTATGCCAAATATCGTAGATATGCTTCCACTGATTTTTTTTCATATTTGTTCATTATTTGAGAATGTGTTTTCCAAATTTCAGCTCAAAATTTCCATTATTATGGCATCTACGATATTTTGACTTGCGCGTGTATTTGCGAACGTTAAGTTCGTGAATTTTCCAAATTGGAGATAAGGTTTTTTGTTTTGGACATTTTTATATATAGAAATCAACTCATTCGATTCCGTAGACTCCGAAAATCTCTATAAAAGTCTTCAATAAAAATTGTTTTTCTCGAAAATTCTTATCCCTCACTTTTGGGTACCCCTGTACACAAGATATCGTAGATACGTTTCCACCGATTTTTTCCACATTCGTTCATTGTCTAAAAGTGTGTGCTTCATGAAATACTATAACTTAAAATAATATGCACTCATTTAATTAATCCAGTTTGTCTCAATAACGAAGAAAATTACATTTGAAAAAAAACCTATTCAAACATTCTAGAAAATTATCTATCGACTGCATCTGTAGAAACATTCTCGAGAAGAAAAAGAAGAATCGATAAAATCTGACGTTTACATGGCCAAACGAACTACAGGCGTGTTGTCAAAGTATTATAAGAGCTATAAACTTATTAGTTGAGGGAAAAGTATCCGTTCTACGAGTGTTATCAGAAAAATATTACTGGTATTCGAGTTATAAGGTTTTCAATGATAGATATTAATAAAAAAAAGGATATAGAGCTGTCTTGTAGTGTGAGGTATCAACTTTTACAGTCTGCATACAATCTGCATACAGTCTCCAGACAGTCCACATACAGTCTGCATATAAGATTTGTGTTTCTGGAGACAAAATTGAATGTTGTCTGTTTCCCAGCCAAATGGAAAACAAGGATACAGGATACAAGTATTTTGTCTCAAGTCTGCAAGTGTGGACATGTCGAGATGCATGAGACGAGAAACAACCACCTGCTGTTTAGTTTGCAGTCAGTTGTCCAGTGCTTTCTTGTTATTTTGTAGTGCAGTTATTCAGTTAAAATGACATCGTGGACACCTTCAAGAAGATACAATTTAAAAACTTGCTACATATCGGTGACAACTGAAATCGTGGCAAGTGTGGACGCCAAACCATGAAACAATGTTCGCAGACTGTATGCAAACATTGTATCCCAGTGTGGACAAGGATTTACCTTTCAGTTTAGTCAAAAACGACACAAAAACATTGGACTCAATAACTGTTACACAGTGTACAACACAGAAACTCCACATGTTTGGATCTGATTGAACTACTGACTTGACTGATAAGGACTGCACTCATGCTCAGACAAGGTTACCTACTATTGCAAAAAGTACCCGGTAAAATGTACTCGTTTAATAAACCCGGGTACCAGGTACTTTTCCCGAAATGCTACGGGCATGAGTACCGAGTACCTTATTGAAAATGTACTCGGGTACTGAGTAGGTACACATTATGTACAATATTCCAGTACTTGTAGGTACTCAAGTACTGCTCAGCTTTGGTTGTGGCTCAATGAAAAATAAGTGTTCTCGTGAAATTGAACAGTTTAAGTTGTCTAAAATCCAAAAAGAGTCATTAATTATTCTCAGCTAGATATTGATCCTTTTGATATATTGTCGTCGTCGTATTTATTGTTAAAAGTATTTAATTAATAGAATAAATATCCTTTGTGTATAGAGACACAAATATTCGTAACTAACAATTTATTTGAATGGAGTATATTTGAGATATTGATTAAGTGCGCCATCAAGAAAACTCACTGTACCAAGTATGCCTCTGCATTGCATACTATATGTATATTAAGTCTGTAGTTTATACGAATGGTCAATGAAGAATGCCTGTGTTCATTGGCCTGTTCTTCAAGTTATGATGACTGGAGATTGGCTCTTACCTGTATTGGCGCCGCCCCTTGATACCTGCGTCTCTGTGTGTGTGTGTATGTATGTATGTCTTGCTTGTTCCATAAGTTGCTTTATTACCTTACCTACCTTACTTGCTTGGTATACCGGGGGCGTAAAAAAGTTTTTATTGAATAGGTAGTTCGAATGAGATGGGATAAAATTTTGTTTTTAGCACTAAAGTTCTTCTATCTACATTTTAATTTTATTGAAAAAAAAATTCAGTGATCAAAAAACATATTTTACAGAAGGATTTTATACAAAAATTGGTATATCTATTATAGATTGATTTATATCCAAAGACCTAAAATGTTGGCTTGACTTCACCAATGAATGTTGGCAGATAATATTTCAAAAAGATCAGCGTCTGTTACCTGTAAAAACTTGTATATTCCTTATTCAGTATAACGTGTCGAGGCTTGTAAGCCGCCGCCGCCATCCGCAACGCTTGTTTAGACATGCAAAGGGACGAAAAACGACTTGTATAGTGTGTGCTTGCAATCTTTCATGTACTTGTTTGATTCTTCACCAATATAAATACGAATGACAAGGATAAACGTTTACTCATTTGTGTTTGCCTGTGTCAGAAAAAGTAAGTATAGGTACTTACCTGCCTATTGTTATACATACAAGCAAGCTCCAAACGTGAGGTATAGACTCTCCCAACTAAATTACTATTGGATTATGATAAGCCCCTTGGCGGTCAGTGTCGTACCTATAATTATGATTTCTTTAAACTTTAATCATTCACTCTGAATACAAATTTTCTTCATCTTCATCTTCACTGCTTCTTGTGCTGCTATCGCCATTTAAATTTATAATCTCTGGATTTACCTCTGTGTAAACATCTGTGAATGTTTCATTTTCTCGGAAGTGATTTGTTCAAACTCGTGCTTCGCCAGTTTCCTCAGATCTTCCAACTTGAAAGTTACATTCTTTTGGGACACATTGTTTTTGACAATAGCCCAAATGAGTTCAATTGGATTCAAATTCGGATGGTTGGGTGGAAGTTGCAAAACGTTATGTTCGTGCTCAAGCATAACCTCATCAAATTTGAATCTAATATGATCGATTTTATTTCTCTTGATTAATTTGAATATTATGGTATTATCGGTCACAACTATCGAATTCACAGGTAAATTTTGGATCGACTTTTCTTGTAACCATTTACCATAATTTTCAGAATTCATTTCTAAATGATAATCCCCTGATTTTGTGCATAGACAATAATGAGTCTTGGTCCATTCGAAATATTTTTAAATAACCCTTAGGTTGCTTTATCCGTCCAGTTCTTAGAAGATATGTGTCCACTATGAATGTATGTTTCATCAAGAAACACAATTGGTCGCTGTTGATTTTTTGTAAATACTAGATCCTCAATGCTCTGATGTCCATTTTCTCTATTAAAATTTTTCCATTATTTTCAATCCTTCTCCATTTGAAACCTATTTTCTTTCAAATTCTACGGAGAGATGTTCCGGAAGCCACAATTCCCAAAACGTCATTAATTTTGTGTTGTAACTTTTTTACCATAATACGACACCCTTCCGTCTTATGAAAGTCGTAAATAATCCGTTTAATATTGGAGCACTCAAACTCGGGAATATCAGTTATTGGTGCTCTTCTAGGCTGCTTCTTTCTTGGGGTGGAAAATTTTACTTGCACGTTATTTGCAGAAATTAATTGCTACCCTTCTTTAAGCACTCTTTCAATGGCTCTTATCAAAATACCTAATACAAAATGAAGATTTGTGTTGAAATAGTTATTTTTGAAATTAATTTAAACCTGTAGCGGGAGATATTTTATTTTTCACATTAAAAATAATTGAACACTTTAAAAATTATTTCACGTGCCTGACTCTTGATAACTGGTTTTTTGTTAGGCGATGACATTTTTTCAGAAACAACAAAAATTATTCAGTCAATGCCAACGCCAACAGAATTGGAGGACACTAATGATACGCCTCTGTACAGAGCATTTATGTGTTTTGTATGAGCTGTAGTGGGAGGTAACATTGAAAATGAGTTTGTGCGCATGGGGGCGGGCTCGCCATCACGTTTGACGCTTGCAGTACCTATATTTTATTTATTATTTGCTTGTATGTATGTATGTATTTTGGGGTAACATTCACTGAGACCTAAAAGATCTATTGTGCCCCCTTACTTCTACTTAGTTTCTGAGGAGAGTCTCAGATACTAGTAGCTCCTTTAGTCCTATTTCCCGGAGGAATTTTAGGATATCTGCAGGCCTCAACTTAGGTAACTGTCCCTCTTCTATCCAGTAGTCTCCCAGGTACTGTGCCCTAGGATTCTGAAATACTGTGCAGTTCGCAAGTATGTGGATGGAGGTTTCTTCTTCCATTCCACAAAATCTACAATCTTCTTCCTCCACTATTTTGAGCTTTTTAAGGTGTCCATTCAGGCGACAATGTCCCGTTAGGATTCCTGTTAAAACTCTTAGTGCAGTTTTGCTTTGACTTTTGCATTCATTTGATCTCAACAGGTTGTAGTCACCCAGAAGAATTTTTGATTGCCTAAGCCCTACTAGATCTTTCCAATTGTCAGATCTTCTCTTTTCTTCGGCTTTACCTATTTCTGCCAATATTATGTTGGAGCTGATTCCGCAAAAGGGTTCCGGCCCCCAAAAGGGTATTTCACTCCCCCTCTTTGCTAGTTCATCTGCTACTTCGTTTCCTTCTATTCCAGTGTGTCCTGGAATCCACAGTAAGGTGACTATATTGTTCTCGCCTAGTTCATTAAGTTTGCCTAGGCATTCCCACACCATTTTGGAACTGATTACACAAGAACTCAGTGCTTTAATGGCTGCTTGACTATCAGACATTATGATAATCCTTTGCCTTCTATATCCTTTGTCAATATTGAACTGGGCACACTTTCCTATTGCGTGAATTTCCGCTTGAAAGATACTTGGGGTTTTTCCCAAGCTTTCAGAGTGTTTGGTTCCTGGCCCGTACACTCCTATCCCAGTTCCTTCTTTTGCTTTTGAGCCGTCTGTGTACCATTGAATGGCATTCTTTCCAAGTCTGGTAATGGTATTTGGATCCCATTCCTTCTTGTTGCTTAATTCCGTAACGAATTTCTTTGAAAAGTTATACTTTTTCATCATACCATTATTATTTGCTTATTTGTTTTACAACTTATTTTAAACAAAAAATGTACAATAGATGTCAAAGATAATAGTTTATTACTATTATAACGCCTTAAAATCTTCCCAAAAGTGTAATCTTCGACGTACTGTTTCAATTGAAACTGAAGCACCAGAAACGTTCAAAAGACGCTGTTGTAGTAGTAGCCTCTCTACGGGTATACATAGACAGAAAATGATCTTGTGCTGGGGTTGGTAACCCTTGTTCATCCACATTTATGTCTTTTTCTCACCTTTTCAGTTCCTCGATATCTACGAAGAAGCCGCTAAATGACACTTTCACTGACTTGGGAAAGATCCGCAGCTTCTCTCTGAAGACGAATACAACTATTGTCGTATTATTATTGTCTACCTGATACCAAGCAGCGAATATTTACAATTTCCTTTTCTTGCCGTTTTGTAGTGACTTTCAAACTAATTTACCGGCCTAGGATCGATCATTTTAATTAATGGGAAACGAATATTTATATTTGAATGTCCGCCGATTGATGAATATTTATTAGGTAAAGTTAAATCGAGCTATTTACTATCAAACAGGTCGAAAGCACAACCACCATCAATTACTATGATGAATGACCTTTTGGATTTAATGTATATTTAAGATATCGATTCGATGCGCTAACAAGAAAACTCACTAAACAACACAAACTCCGTTACCATTTTCATAGCTGGAAATATTGTTCGGCGATTTATAAAAAAAAACGTTTCGTTTGAAATGGAATTTTTTTAAATGAATATAAAGAATTGTTATCACATTCGAAGCAACGAACACACATCTATACTCTATTTGGAAAAGACAGAGAGCGATAAACCCGTGTAAAATGACATTTCAAAGGGCGTATATGATTGTTATTATAAAAATCTTAATAATTCATCTTTTCACTTATACCTTTCCACCGATTGGAAAAAAGCGGAAATCATTCAGTGGCTTTTTGATAAAGAAATTATATTTAAAGAGGATATTATGTTAAAAAAAAACTACTATTGTAAATGTACTACGTTTCCTAAGATATAATATCGATAAAATGGCAAAAACAAGAATATTATTATACTTGGATTTCCTCCTTACCATTGCCAGCTAAACTCTATAATATAGAGGTAATGTGGGTTCAGGGGAACCGAAAAATACCACACATAATATAAAATATATCCGTGCACATTTTGAAGAAGCTCTGGAACAAGTTGATACAGAGGTAGAGATTTAAAACGGAATAAGCTATAGACCAGATAAAAATTCATCAGATTTTTCATTTTCTGACAACTAATATTTCGTGTTGTAAATAAGTTCTATACTTAGTTCTGGTGAATGATAATAAAAAAATTATTAATTATTTTTAATTGACTTGTAATGAACGTATTATTATTAATTGCTATTGTATTAAATTGCTAGTATTTGACGCAATCATGTTTTTCATTTCATATTATAGGTACCTAATGACAGCCCTACCCAAAGGTACGGCTATGCCTGCAATTACAAGCGACCCGATGATGTTTTTTCTATTGTATACCGGTGTTGTACAAAATTAGGAAGGCAAATAGAAGAATTCAAATATGAATTATAATGAAAATCGTTTTAAAATTTTGTAGTTTTGGTTGCTCACCCCTTTAAGGTTTCATATGTTAACCTAACCGTAACCGTATGTTAATTTAGGTTTTATTAGATACTCTTTGTCTATTTGAAACAGGCTATAGGATGTATAACTAAAATATTGTGAAAAATATTAAATTAAACAAAATGGCCGTTTAAAAGGTTAACTAGCCATTATTTTCATTTTAAACCAATGTTTAACTAAAAGGTAAGTTAAAATATTACAAAATTTGGAATTCTATATGTCCCAAAACTTACGTATTTGTCAAGTAGTTCAAAAGATCCTTTGGAATAATGAAAAACTACCTGTGTTGTTATAAAATTTGACATTCTTGCGACAACTGCAAATCTTTCTGGGCCTTATCTATACGCCGGCATCAAGAAATAGTTACTTAACCATTATTACGTGATTATTTTCCATACAGATGCTGCATTATAACAAGTATACAGGGTGATCTACAACATTCAAACACTATAAAGCCGCTTTCTTAAGATACAAGATCCTTTTTAATTTCGAGAATAAGTCTGGATTTGAATATTTCAAGATATATCTGAGACATTGAAAAAAATTGGGAAGGAAATGGTGAAAAATGTCCATTTTCTTGAAAAGTTGAAAATATCCACAGAACTTTGTGTTTTAAGCAATCCTAGCAAAAAATTCTCAGATTACATCAATATGTGCCTGAAAACGACAGCGAAGGTTCGCAAAGTAACAGAAATTTGTTGGCAAAAGTTTCTTTTGCTCCAAAACCATCCTTAATAAGTGAGGAATATTGAAGAAGGATCCAAAATCGAAATGTTGTAGCACAGGATTACCCATCTTAAAACTAGTTAAATCTTGTCATTTCAAATCGTGTTCTTGGTCTCTTGAAACACAATTAGTGCCACTCTGTATACGAGATATGCCATCCGTATTTCCTTTCTTAAGATTAACCCAATTCACCGCAACAAATTGTCCCCAATGTTCCTTTTGTGCAACGTAGCTGTAACGCGAGATGTTTATTCGTTACCTGACCGCGTAGGCAATTCTCTCTCTTTACTTCATAATACACCGGTCGATATCAAGACAAACAACGTCTATATTTATGTCATTCTAATGTCATCTCTGCATCTATTGTTGTCCTAAATATATGAAAGATTTTCGTTGTTGGTCCCTTTGGCATGACACTAATTTTTATGAAACTCGATATAACTTGAGTCTTGATGGATGACGGATGCTTATTTGATGCATTTGAATGCCTTCGTTGTTTATTGTATACCTACGCTTTGATGATTTTGTTATATATTCGTCGACATTCTATATACTTGTACTTATTATATTCTCAAAGGGTTATTTTAGGCGATTTCGGCACGATTTGGTACCACACTTTGGTCTGTCAAATACATACCAATCGATTTCGTTTCAAAAAACGATGACGTCAATCTAGCTTTGGTATCCTTTTTGGTCTGATCTGTAGTACGGTTACTGAAATTGGTAGCTTTCTATCCTTGTCTAAAGTAGTTTTTGTTTCGATTTTTATTTGTTGGAACGAATTGTATTTTTTGCCAATATTCTACAATTCTTCCAGTTTTGTCCGTTTTTTTTTCTTTTTTTGTCTAGTAATGATGAAATGGAGTACATAAATGTCAATTTCATCAATCAGCTGATCTAATTGAGAACCAAACGATTGGTACTTTACGTCATACCTGTAACGTAGGACCTACCAATTGGTTAACCAAAGTCCCTACCAACCAAAGCGTGCCGAAATCGCCTTTTATTATAATAAAATAATCTATAGCAACAGCAGTAGATCGAAAAGAACACTTCTAAGTGGCACATTTTTACGAGCTTGAACATGTTTCATTAGATTTTTATCCATTTTCCCCGACTTTTTAAATGTTTTTAATAATTTGAGTTCGTTTTTTGATGATTTTTGTTGTTTTCAAATTATTTTTGCTTCATTTTAACCGATTTATGGTTAATTTCAATTGATTTTAGCTGTTTTCGCTAAATTTCAGTTTTTTTTAGAAGATTTTAATCGGTTTATTCCATCCCTAATTGCTGCATTGTTGAATTCAACATTTCGTATTCATACAATCATCTTCAACAATATGTATATTTTAGTCTTTCTAAATTTATTTTCTATATCACATAATGGTTTTTATTTCAGTGTTTTAAAAGACAAAATTCATTCCTTAATGTAAACAAAAAAGGGGGAATAAAAATAACTCGTTCTATAGCCTAGCTCAATAATCCGAATGTGGCCCACCTCACAAACCAACCAAGTTTATTTTAATTAGGCGAGGTTTTTCTAATTTATTTCCTTAAATTTCTGATAAATCTCGAACGAGGAACATCTTCAAGGACAGAAATATGTGTCTGGTGACTGATTCATTTAAAAATTAGACAAAATGTAGGTACTCGTAGACCTTATATAGCTGCAGCTTGAAATGAATACATCTAGATTCGTAATCTTTACACTTCTGTTTTTAATAGAATTTTATTAATTCAGGGTGGATTATTTGAAATAAACTAAGATTGGAGGATGAAGTAGAATAATATGTATATATTTTAGATATTTCTTCTATCTAAGAATCTCCCTGGTATTGTTTCCTGGAGCAGTAGTGTCCTGTAAATAGTGTTAAAGCTCTTAGACTTACTCTTGGTTATGTATTCTTTCATTTTGCAAGTGCAGCAGCTTCAAATCCTTTCCTAAGGATAATTTAGGAAGAATAAATGATGTTTGAATATTTTAATTTTTAAAAATTGCATGAAAATCAAATCTAAATGTGACAAAGGGATGTAAATATACTTACTGAGCATTAAAGCTGGTATGGTGTATATTATTAAAATAATCTAATAAATTGCTTATAACAAAGCAATGTAGCAAGTGCAAATATACATGTAACTTGGTTGATAACAATGGGAACTTAACTCGACCATTCCAAATAAGGCACGTGAATCAAAGAATAATAGTCACGACGGTAAAACCCAGATATCGTTTTTTTTTTTTTTGGAAAAACGGAAGTTGAAATGAAACTATGTGTTAGGGAAAATAGAATTGGAAATGTAAGTTAAAGTTATGTGATATCAAAAATGTATTTAAATTCAACTTTTGTTGTTTTTATTCATGAAGCACCAGCCTCTGAAATTGCACAAAATGCTTTAACTTTGTCACCAAGTGTTCCTTTTTCTTTGGATATTAATTTATCTACTTTTAATAGTGTAAAATTATTTTTTCTACTATCACTATCGAAAGTTGTCTTTTGTGCCTTGAAAAGCAACTGCAAAGTTCCGCGAGCTGTCATAATTTGACATCATTGGCGCTCATAAGCAGAAAGTAGCTTTGGCGCACGCCTAATTTTATTTATAGATAATAGAGAGCTAGTAGTTAATTTTGGAGTGATAGTAGAAAAAATCTTGTGTGTATTTAGAGCAGAAAGTCTTTTGGTAGTTTGCAACTTTCTCTCTCGACTACCAAAGTTCTACTTTCTGCTCTTGATACACAAATAGCTATTTTTTCGAGTTCTACGTTTAGATCGAGCTGAAAATACAACAAAAAACTTTGTCACTGAGGTTTAATTAAAAAATTCTCGTGAAACGTCAAAGCAATCAAGTGACAAATGGTGAAAAACTTCAAAAATGGTGGCGTTATTAAACAATACTTTCCGTTCTATTTTTGCCAATTAATGAATATATTTAGTGAGTTCCGATCACTTGAATAGTTTCATGAAATCCCTTTCTTTGTTTTCAATACAAACTCGCTAAATGTTTAATTCAAAATTTGACGAAATTACCTGCAAAGTCTTCTAGTATATTTTTGTTGGCTTTAAAATAGTTTTTATGAGGCAATTACATTGTCTTGTCTGTATAACAGTTTGGTGAGTAATAAAATAATAATCCTGTTTATAAGCGAAATAAAAATGCTTTCTATAGAATTATTTTGTTTATACAGGGCCCACATAGCGGATAATTCGAAATTTTTTTGAAACAATAGTTAAATGAAATGATAGATCTTTATATTTGTTCAAATAAATTAATCTTTAAATCAGGAATGTATGGTAAAACCCCAGAAGGACAAACTCTGACCATTATTAGCAGGACTTCGAAAAGGCTGGAGTTAAAATTCGCAATAATCTTTTGGAGCAAGGAAGAAAATCTGTGAGACCTCAAAAGAAGCAGAGCAATTATGAAAAAAAGACTTACCTATTAGTGCAAAAATCATTGGACAGAAAAACACTGGTGCAGCGGTACCACTAAAAGTACGTGCATAAAAATTGGGGACGAAAAGTTTATGAATAGTGAAACATGTAGAGGAATGTTAGGAAAGTGTTTGTTTACAAAAAACTGGGAAAAGAAGTGAACTAATTTACCAGCAGTATTCAGTACCGTGCATTGTTTCAAAGAAGATAATGAAATATGTCATGGACAAAAAGGCCAGACTGCTGAAAATGTTTTGTACAACAAGGTGTGATTTCGAGATGACAAAATTGGAGAAAATTGCAAATAAATCATTAATTTGATGGAGTTTTGTTAAAAGCTGAAGGGGGCCGTATCTCATGATAAATAATACTGTCTATGTACATATTAATTCACATTAATTCACACAATGCTATCTGTTAGTAGGCATGATTGACTATACCCATTCTCCTTCTCTTTACACCATTTGCTATTATACGAATATTAATAAAATTGTTTTATCAACAATAAAAACACTCGAGCTTTTTTTTTATCGGATAAATTTCTCTTTGCAACAAAACAGTTTTGCCAATCACTAATTTTACGAGAAAAACTGACATGATAAAATCGCGACACCGAAGGTGGAGCGATTTTATCTAATGTCAGTTTTTCGAGCAAATTTAGTGATTGGCAAAACTTTGAGTTACAGAGAAATTTATCTGATAAAAGAAAAGCTCGAGTGTTTTTTGGCAAGATAAATTAACGACAGAATATATGGATGAACAACAACCATAATTATCTTTATTAATACAACAAAGTTAAATAATTACCACACCGATTCAAAATAAAAGCACTACCTATATGTTTAAAATTCAAAAATCTGACAGACTAATTGACAGTTTTTGCAGTTTTGCCAACACTTAATTGCTGTGAAACTATAACCCAGTAAACATTTTAAAAATTATATGACCAATAAGTTTCGCTTAAGTTACCGTCAGTTAAGAGTCATTAAAGCTGGAAAAGGGGCGCCCTAACCAACTCTTAATTGACCCTTTCTAGGTAAGTTTCACTACCTTAAAGTTACTGTTTCATTACTCGATCAATAATAATAAATGACCGTACTGTTACCGTTGTATTACCTATGTATCAACTTCTCTTAAATTACTTTATATTGACCACTTCCACGTACATTAGGTCGCTCCTTAAACAACTACTAACTTACTAATAACTGACCATTACATTACCATTAGGTGACCCTATGATTTACTTTTAAATGACCGTTATGTGACTATTTTAAAAATAAAATAAAACGAAACTATTTATTAATCTTATATTGGGTAATTTTTTCTTCTTTACATGTTTATACGTTCATATAATTACTTGTTATCACAGAAAAATCCCCTTGTTCATTTTTGTACACCATTCTGATTGACCACACCTGTAACCGGGACTCGATCCAACGCCTTTTCCATACTTCAATCTCCAGACCAACACCTTAACCACTAGACCACACCACCGATAGTGATACTCTTCCAAACTAACAGAATATTGTTCGAAACATAGGTAGTGTCAATTTTTTGAGCATGTTATCATTATATATATATATATAGTTTTAAGTAATATTCTATTCAACTTATCAATAATAAATTTGTATATTAAATAAAATTAAATAGACGGATGTACCCTACAACCGTTTCTATTCATGCCTATGCAATTTATATAATCAACTCACCTCGGTTATAATATGGATAATTTTCTTAAAAATATTATTTTTGGTACAAAACCAGGCGTCCGGAAATTTGAAGTTACTCAATTTAAAATCAGACAACTGAATTTCACAGTCACCATTTTCTTTATAACGAATAAGGGGGTTTTTTTTATCAGAGTTTCTATTATTGAAATTCTCAACTTCTAGCCGCTCAGTTAGTCGGTTGGCGACTTGTGTAAGAGGATGTTTACCCACTCTAAGTATTCGTTTAATTGAATATAGGAAACTTTCAAAAGGATATGCTGAAATGGAAGATAATACCTACACCAAATCTTCTCACATCATCTACTACATGCTCCAAACAATGGACATTGCTTGTTATATACTGCGGTCCATATAACATTTTATACTGCTGAATAAAATATTTAAATAATAATTCTGATACGTTCAAATAGGTAAAATATTTTTCTGCAGAACAAATTCTAACTGCACAGAATAATTTTAGGAAGTGTTCGTAATAACGTGAAGATTTGAAACACTTAGATAGTACCACCAAACCATAATAATTTGAAAAATTTCTGAATTCTAATCCTTTCCAGTTAGACAATAGTTTAAGGGAACGTGTGCCACGATGAATTTCACTAGGCATTTTAATAATTTTTAGCAATTCGGATATTTCGTTTTGTTGAGCACAACTCCATTTAGTTCGGTAACTTAAGTCTCCACTACGCCATCCGTTTAACAATCTTTTCATTACTCCCAATTCTAAAAGATGAAGTGGATCGGCTACAATAACATCTTTTATAATGTCAATTGGTAACTTGGTTAAAGCTGTGTCAAATTTTTGGTGTATTTTATATTTCTTCTTACGAAACCTTTTATCAGTTCTTGGAGGTTGATTCATTTTCGTAAACACAACTGTTTTTGAAACGTATGAATATTTTCCAACTGTGGTACATTTTTGACATCCATGTTTTGCATTAAAGCTTAGTGTACCTAAAATAATAGTAATTAACAGTCTGTTCAAACTTATATGTTTTTTATGTGAAGACAAACCTTTGATAAAACCTCGTGCTGGACTGTCACAAATAAAACATCGTATACTGATTTTTATCATGTGATTGTTTATTTTCAAACCATTTTCAAGAAGTTTCCTAATTTCTTTAACAAACGGCATTCAGTAGGTCTGAGCATTCTCAGGTTTAGACATACCATAAAATATGCCAATGACCATTGGACGAATATTGGGATACTCTTGTATATTAAATAGAACCGGCCAAAAACACTTCGTCGTACTCTTGTAAATCGGCAAGCCATCTATATTGATATTAATAGATATATCTATATTTCTGTCAATATCTTTAAAACATTTTCTAATACACACTTCTAATCCCTGATGCCAGTACATACCGTCACCATTGTTTATAAATTCAATTTTTGTAGGAGTTTTCATTAAAGTTCTCGGATCAATACTTAGGCCTGCATCAAAATGTGTATTTATAATTTTTAGAACTGCCTTTAATGCCGATTGAGTAATATTATGATCGATTGTCCATTTTCTCAACTCATTCGTAACGAGATTATGTCCCTGATGTATATCTGAAAAAAGTATAAGTATGCCTAAATATATAAATGGAAAGTAAGTACCCATAACTGTTATAAAACAGCATACAGTGTAACAGTAAATTGCACTGGAATATCGAACTATTGATATAAAAATTTACATATTTGAAAAATTTTCAGTCTCACTTATGTTTCGCTGATTTGAACAATCTTCAACAACTTCATCGCTCTCACTAGTAATACCAGGATAGTCTTGATTTTCATAATTCTCATCGTTACTCTCAGACTCACTGTTAGTGTTGGCTATGTGTCTCATTTCATCTGTAAATTGTAGATATTTAATATCAAGACACAAACAATATAATTGAAATACTTACTTGTGTTGACAACGGGGGATTGTTCCAGGTAGCTGTTTTCTATATTATAATCAGTTAGCTGATTAATTTCTGTTCCAGACGAATTGAGTGAAATCCACATTTCCCTATATTTTCTTACCTTTCTGTAATACGCACCACTCCTTTTCCTTTTAATTTGGGAGGTATGCATCGTATTTTTAATACGTATTACACCGTCACCACAAAAAAACTCGGAGTAAATTTTAAAAATAAGTCTAAATATGTCTGCCGACACCAGTAAATTTAAATCTAAATAAGTTTAACTTCATATTCATCCTAATATTACTTTTAAATAACTTTACAGTTTAAGGTAAATGATAGTACTGTTAAACAACTGATAAGAATATTTAGGCTACCTTAATATTTCTATTAAACAACTCGTTAGCTGAACGTAACTAAAATTACCACTAACTGTCTGGACAATCATTTAAAAATTTCCATAAAATTCCTACTAAATAACTAGTCAGTTTAAAGTCAACTGTAATACCCCTAAATTACTCGACTGTCATTACTATACATCACCATCACCATATAATTACTATTAAATAACTAGTCAGTAACATTACTACTAAGTGACCCTCAAAATGAATAGCACGATAACACTTACCGTTAGGTTACTTTTCTATGTCTAGTTACTTAAGGGTTACATGGGTTACTCTTATACTACCAAATATTACTTAAATGATTACGCATTCTGACCATTGTATGACTTTTAAGTTCCCAATTTCTTAAGTTACTCTAAAAAATCCAAAATATTACGTTAGAATGACCCCAAAAATTCAGTTTCTATTGAATGACTTCTGTATGACTACTAAATAACCCAATTAAGTGACCCAATGTTTGCTGGGAAGTAACCAAACTTGCGACTCATTGTCATTGTGTAAAAGTGACGTCCGCTTACTAGATATTGAGGAAGAGAAGTTTTTATCCGATAAAAAAGGATGCACCTTTTTTATCGATGTCAAAGTGACAATAGTATATGACATTTTAACATTGGAGTTTATTTATCATCGTAAAAATGAAAGTATGGTAAATATTCTGTAGAAAATAATAATTAAGAATGAAGAATCTTATTGCTGTTGAACTTTATATCAGAAATTCTTATTTTTACTCTAAAATGAGTGTGTTTACGTTTCCAGTTGTCCATATATCACGTCAAATTTCCCAAAACAATATCTCAGAGACCTCGTTTTGTGTGAAATAAGCGGTCAGAAAAAATTATACACTACCATTAATTTCGGTTATTTAAAATGCACGCGAATCTGCCTTTTTACGTATAGACCAAAACAAAACGAATTCATAAATTGTCGAAAAAAAAAAAAGAGAGCCACCCATTAAAAAAGCTCGAGAGCAAAAAACGCTGGCAAAAATAAAAATGTAAAAATACCAGGCTATTAAATTAAAACAAAAGTATGGCGACAACTGCTCCAGCATGGCGTTGTAGATTAAAGCGAGAAAGAGAAAAGATATGGGCATTGTTTAAAAACCACTAATTATAAAAGGACGCTGTGGCTGAGAGCAAGAGAGCAACGTTGAGATTTATTTTTCTTGCATATTGAAAGGCCCTGCTTCGTTGTATGCTGCCAGGTACTTGCCATATAACTCAGATCATCTGACAAGGTGTTCAAACAGGATTGGATTTAGTTATTTCTACTTTTATTCATAAAAAAGGGTTTATTTTATTTTGAAAATCTCTCATTTAATACCATCTGCTTTTAAGTAATAAATAGATGACTATAAAATGGTATATAAATTCGACCAATTGAAAATAATAACCCACCCATTACGTACTTCAATTTGGAACAATGACGCTGGTTCTGACAAAAGCTTAAACATGTTAGGGCAATCTAACCCCGAATATCAAAAGATTATCCTACGGAATTTATCGTTTCATTTGACAAAACTCGCCCTCATTTCTACTAGAATTTTAGGTCATCTTCCTTCAGCGGCGGACCATCTCAAACCTATTTTGTGAATATAAATTTACATCCTCTTTTCATCTCTTTTGTTATTTTTTTTTTAATTTCTATTCTTCGTAAAAGAAAAATGAATGAAAAGCACCAAAATTAGACTCTTCCAATGCTGACAAGACTATAAATTTAACTTATATTTTCAGGACCGCTTTTAACACTAAATGTGTGCCAAGTTTTATAACGCCACCACTAGCATACCAACATTTAAATAACGAAAAAGAATACCTACTACAAATAAGTGTATGAATACAAAATATCAGATAAACCAATTTTTTCAAGAACCAGAACCATTTTTGGTTTTAGATTGTGCCTTACCCTACATATTTTTTTAGAGTGTTCATCAAATGAAACTGGAAGGAAAACCATAAACTAGGAAGGATCTAATTGGGGAAAACTACAGCCCCCACAACTAAATTCCTTGAAAATTTTCAAAAAAATTTTAAGCAAACCTTTTATTATAATAACGTAGAAGTAGGTTATTATAAATTGAGAAAAATTAAATTATATTTTATTTACCTTTAGGGACCGCCACTGTCGTCCACTATAATACCAATAAATCATCAAATTGCGGGGGAGTAATACGGTTTAATAGATCCAGCGAAGTTGGTCAATTGCACAACTGTCACATAAGAATTGTCAATTATTTGGAACTCCCTGTCGTGTTGCCAACGATGAGGGTTCTCCTCCTACACATCTGCTTCTTTTAACAGTATAATATTGTCAATGCATACTATGAAATTTTTAATGATCAAACATAATTTAACGGTTCCAGGTAAAATTAAATAAATAAATATCAGAAATATACAGGGAGTTCGGTGCTGGCAAGAATACGAACAGCAGTGGTTTAATTACTCTGTACAAATCTTGCTAAAATAGTGGTTTTAAAGTTAATTGAAAATTTGAAAAGTATATATTAGTGTGTGTAATAGAAGAACGACAACAACTGTAAGTTATTCATTACTATAAACTACAACAGATCAAACAAATTCAAGTTATTTTACATCGTCATTTTGTCAAATCTACAAAAAAACATTGTGATATCAGACGATTTACGAACATTAATTAGTGAAGACAGGTCCGTAGTCAGGAACATATGACTCACGTAACTTGAATTTATTTAAAATGAATGAAATAGGACCAGGGGTTTCTGCCCATAAGAGCCCCTCCAATATCCAGACTGCATCAGTTCCCTCCAACAGTTATGCAAAAGTGGCTAGTCAAGATATCCGTCCCGTATTTCCAGATAAAAAACAAGCTATCATTTTAAATGCTACAGATAATGTTAATTTCGCAGATTATATAATTGCCATCGGAAAGTTAATTGGCCCTAAAAACATAATCTTTTGCTCCAAAATTTCTAATAACAGAATTTGCGTCTACCTGTCGTCTACTGAAATTGTTAACACATTCCTGAAAAACTTTGGAGGTATAATAATCAACGACCAATTCATTTCGGCTAGACGTCTCATAACTCCTGCAGTACGTCTAATTATATCCAACGTCTGTCCATCAATCCCACATGCAATTATAGAAGATGAACTGAAACACCTAGGTCTAAGGCTATTATCTCCAATCAATTTCCTTCGTAGTAACATCCCTAACCCAGAATACGCTCATGTCCTAAGTTTCCGCCGGCAAGTTTATATTTCCCCTCTACCAACTACAACTGATATCCCAGAGTCCCTTAACCTTACATTTGATAATACCACGTACAGAATATTTCTATCGAGTGATGACTTGACCTGTTTCAAATGCAAACAACCAGGACACATAGCTACGCAGTGTACAGCCTTGACTCAAACAAGTACATCTTACCCTAATGAAACAGAATCGTCACAAGCCATTTCTACAGCAACAGCAACAATTACAATGACCCCCAATACACTCCATGAACCTGCACCTAAAACTGCAAACCAGCCTGACGAGCTCTCTATGAACATCCTCCAATCTACACCAAAACGAACCTACGATGAAATCCAAACTCCAACTGATGATGAGTCTAGAAATGTTCCAAAAGAATTTCAGCATCAAGAAAAAATAACTAAAAAACAGGGGGCCCCAACAAGAACTCAAACGAATTTCAAACTTCCAGAAAACATCAAAAGAAGTACAACTCTTGAAGAACAAGTCCTGCCCCTAAAAGAGCATATTGAATTGAACCCATCCCTATATCCTCTTACATATGCTGAACTGAAAGACTTCTATGAAAACACCAAAGGCTCTAGGGATATCTTAAGTGTCGCACGTCAGTATACAGAAGATATAGAGGGATTGATAAATATGTTGACTAAAATATACCCTTACTTGGAACACAAAAGTATCAAAAGTAGGAACACGAAGCTGAAAAAGATATTAACCAAAAGCCTAGTTGCAATACATGATAACCTACCGCCAGATTATTCTGATACAGAGAGTGACTACTCATCTCAAGGGACATCTTCAAATAATTAATTTATTACTCTTTATTTATTTTTTTTTGCTCAACAACACAATAACTATTTTAAATATAATATGAACAACACACTGATTATTCAATGGAACATGAATGGATTCAGGCCACAATTTGAAATGCTGCAAGTATTAATTAATAAGCATAAACCTTCAATAATATGTCTCCAGGAAACTAATTTCACAGAGAAACAAATAGGATCTTTGAAACACTACAAAGCTTTTCACCATATCCGAAAGAATACCAACAGAGCAAGTGGAGGGGTAAGCACTTTTGTCCATGAGTCCCTTGAATGCAAAGAAATCAAACTGGTACAAAATAACTTAGAAGCATGTACTGTAGAAATACAAAGTTTCTGCAAACTTCACATAACCAATTTCTACATACCTCCAAATAAAGACTTTTCTGTTCCCGAACTGAACTACATTATTAACCAGAGCCCCAAACCCAGATTAATTATAGGAGACTTTAACAGCCATAGCAGTTTATGGGGATGTGAATCTACAAAGCCTAAAGGAATCGTCATGGAAAACTTCATTGACAATAACAATCTATTCTTACTGAACGATGGCAGTAAAACATATTTCGACCCCCGCAGTGGAAGCAGCAGTACTTTAGACCTCTCTCTATGCGACACATCTTTGAGTACAAAACTGTCCTTCGAAACAGAGAAGCACCCCTTCGGCAGTGATCATACACCCATCCTAATAAAGAGCACACAAACCCAAAACAACAATTTCATTCCAAAATGGAAAATCACCCACGCAAACTGGGAACTTTTTACTACTTATATAGAAGAGCATATTACTGACTATAAAGAAGACTCAATTGATGGAATAGTGAAGTCATTTACAGAATTAATAATAACCGCTGCTAATATTGCAGTGGGAAAAACTAAACGAACAACAAAAGTACCTGTTCCATGGTGGAACCAAAACTGTGATGAAGCTATTAAAGCTAGTCACAATGCCTTCAATCACTACAAAAGACATAAAACAAATGAAAACCTCCTAAAATTCAGAGAACTACGTGCTAAAGCTAGATGGACAATAAAAAAAAGCAAGAAGGACTCGTGGATGAAGTATATTTCTTCTATTAATAGTTCAACACCAAGCAGCACAGTTTGGGGAAAAATACGAAGAATAAAAGGTGCCTCAAGCAACAACTACAGTATTAATCACCTAGTTCACGACAGTAATACCTATAGCCAACCTCTAGAAATTGCAAATACTCTTGCAGATATATACGAAAGAAACAGTAGTGACTTAAGCTACACTGAAGAATTTAAACGTTCCAAACAAATCAGAGAGACAGAGAATATCCAATTCCAAGTAAATCCACAACCAAGTATAAATTCTCCCATACAAATAGAAGAACTTTGTGATGCCTTGTCAAGTTGTAAAAATTCTTCACCTGGGCCAGATAATATACCATTTGCTTTTATCCATAACCTACCTAATAAGGGTAAACAATATCTCTTACACATATTTAACCAAATCTACCTAAAAAATACCTTCCCATCTGTATGGTCTAAAGCAACAATTATCCCAATACTAAAACCGCGAAGTCCAAAATCCGATCCTAATTCCTATCGACCTATAGCACTAACATGTACATTGTGTAAATTACTAGAAAAAATAATAAATAGAAGATTAATGTGGTTCTTGGAAAAATTCAACTGTCTGACAAATATACAAAGTGGTTTCAGGAAAAACCGTTCCACAACAGACAATTTAATTCAACTTGAATCATTTGTTCATGAAAGTTTTGCAAATAAACAAATATGCGTGGCAAGTTTTTTCGATATCAGTAAGGCGTATGACGTTGTTTGGAAACATGGAATCCTTGAATGGTTTGCATCAAAAGGTTTGCAAGGTAATATATTCAATTTTATCAATAATTTCTTGAAAGATAGAAATTTCAATGTTCGAGTCAACGGAACATTTTCGGAGGACCATGTCCAAATGAACGGAACACCTCAGGGATCTGTATTGAGTGTAACTTTATTCCTAGGGGCCATTAATGATATTGCTTCAACGATAGCAGCACCAGTGCATGCCAGCCTATACGCTGACGATCTTGTAATTTACATGAGAGGTAAGAGCATAAAAACAATTGAAAACAACTTGCAAGTGGCTATCTCCGAAATACTTTCAAAGCTTAAGATTTATGGATGGCAGCTATCGACACAAAAAACCAAATGCATCCTATTCTCTCGTCGGAACACAGATCTATTGCCAAATCTCACAATTAATAATCAGCAAATAACGGTGGTTAACCAAATTAAATATTTGGGAATGACATTCGATCAGAAACTCAATTGGAATTCACATTGTGAACAACTTAAGAAATCTTGTCTCTCAGGTATCAACATGTTAAAACTATTATCAAACGCCAATTGGGGAAGCGACCGTAATACTCTCCTAAATATTTATAAATATTACGTTCGATCTCATTTAGATTATGGAGCAATAGTGTATACATCGGCAAACAAAAAATCATTAACAAAACTTGATGTCATCCAACGCACAGCATTACGGTTAGCAACAGGAGCATTTTACACAAGTCCTAGAGAAAGCATTCTTGTAGAGTCAGGAGAAATGCCACTAAACCTACGCAGAGAACTACTTAGCTTACAATACTCAATAAAAGTACACTCAATTGAATCTCATCCAGCAAAAAACGTCACTTTCGCCAGCAAATTCCAATCCCTCTTCCTCACCCACTCCCGAATAACTCCGCCATTTTATGAAAGAATTAATAGAACATGCCAAAAATACAGCATCACTTATCCACCAATTTACAACTGTTCAAATGGGGCCTCGCCACCCTGGACTCTCCAAACCGTGAAATGTAATACGCAGCTCACTGAATTTAATAAGCATGTACATCCCACCAAACTAATCCTAAATAGCTTTAAACACATCCTTGCGAAGTATCAAAACTACGAAATTGTTTACACAGATGGATCAAAACTTGAACACGGGACATCGTCAGCAGTAGTAACGAACAGTAGCACCTCTGGATACAAACTTCCTGATGGCTACAGTGTATACTCAGCGGAACTATACGCTGTTTATAAGGCGACACAGTACTGCATCGATCATATTTCAACACACTTCCTCATAATCACTGACTCACTAAGCACCATCGAGAGCATCAAACAAATGTATCCAACAAATTACTTAGTGATGCGAATTAAAGAGCAAATACACCAAATTTTTAATTTAAATAAAATGATAGAAATACTCTGGGTCCCCTCACATATTGGAATCGATGGGAATGAACGTGCTGATGCAGTCGCCATACAGACATCCAGTAATAACAGCTTACCACTCGCAGAATCTTCAATTCTCACTTCAGATTTGAAAACAATCTTCAGAAGGAAAATCGGCGACCACTGGAAAGACCTTTGGGCACATTCTTCAACGAAACTAAGAGAAATCAAGAAATCCACTTTACCATGGACTAGCCTGCCGAGAACCAGAAGAACAGAAACGATACTCACACGCCTTAGAATAGGTCACACACGACTCACCCACCAACATTTACTGTCCAAAGACAATCCGCCCATATGTGACATATGTAATGTGCAAATAAGTGTATCACACATATTAGTGCAGTGCCCAAAATTTAAAGCGCAACGTGAACAAAACAGTATTAAAGGACCGTTAGAGAACATACTGAATGAAAATTGCAACATGGAAAATGTATTAGGGTTCCTCAACCAAACTAATCTCTGTTCTAAAATTTAAGCTACCTACCACATAACTGTATGTATTTTATTGTTCACTAAAACCATACAAATTGTATTGTCCCACTGCTAATAACCCTTAGTGGTTGATGCAGTTTGATATTAAAATAAAAAAAAAAAAAAAGAAATATACAATCCAAATGCTCTTTTCATGTATATGTATCTCATAAAAGAGTTTGTGTATTTAAAAGAGTGTTGAGGGCAAACGCGTGCAGAATTATCTCGATTTATAACATGCAAAGGTAGTACTTAGTGTTGGTACACCCACAGCTGATAATACCGACATTGTTCTTTGAAAATAATAGGTATTTGAATATGTAGAAGAGGCACGAACGCTATGGAACTACTCTAGAATGTAGATTAAAATAAATCAATGCGTGGTTGTAAAGTTCACCTTAAGAATCCGGATACATAGTACTACTGTGAGTAAATTTAATTAATACAAAATTCAATCTCTGTTTCCTCTGAAGATTCAAAAATAATCCACAAAAGGCCGCATTAACGGAAGATGATGTACCTGGAGCAAACTTAAACTATACAGAAGTAAAAGGGAATGATGCTACGCATGTCGTGTTAATGATACCATCGTTAGTCAAAACAACAGGAAATATTTAAATATTCAAATCTCTGACAACATATTTTATCAATGATATACAACCATTCGACAAGGAAGTATATTTTTATTTCCAAGTCTCGAGCAAGATGGTATTTAACTCCACATCATTTCATTATTTTCTCGTTTTTTTTCCATAGTTCCTATCCCTCGTTTTTCATTCCTTCTATCGATTTATCCTTTTTACTCAAGTCCTTCTCCACTTCCTTCAGCCACTTTGATCTGTAACATTGAGCAAGCGATCGCGCGCTCTCCTTCTCTCCATACATGTCCCAGCCATTTTGTTAATTGCCTTTTTATTCTGTTTCCTATATTTTCCCCGTTCATTTCTCTCAGTATTTCATGATTCATAACTCCTCTTCATCTTTTTGTGTCATTGTCATCGTTTCTGCTCCATACATTATCACAGTTCTTATTATTGTGTTGTAAATGTTAAATTGCTGCTGATCGTGACTCCCAGATATTTGAATTTTTCCTTAAATTCTTATTCCCCTATTTTTATCATTCTCTTTTTTAATACAATATATATTAGACGAAACGGTCGTTTGAAAAAAATTCATATCGTCTATGAATTTCCTGGTTTACTTTTCTTAAAGCGACACTAATTTGAACAGCCGCATTTCTATCCTAAATTTATCTTCATAAAAGCGACAATTTAAATATTTCATTCCGGCAAACTTGGAAAAAAAAAACAACAACGTAGATTAAAATCTTTCCCTCAAAATCGAGCGTTCATAAGAAAACTCTATTTATAACTGAACTGAGAAAATGAGAAGTCAAGGTAATTTAAAGAGTGGTGTCTAAACGACTGCATTTTTACCAGAAATGGGATCATATATATGTGTTTATCGAGAGGGGTGGTTTGACAGACAAATGGTCTAGAACCTAGCACGAGCCGAAAGATCTGCTTCCGTTTCCATAAAGCTGAAAACAGCCTGTTGTCACATGTGACTTTATGATGATTATCAGTAGCGTATCTATATAGGCTGTTCCACGACGAGCTTACACTATTTATACATGGGAGACTACTCACGATTTCTATAAAAATTGTTATAGATAAAGTTATGGCGAATCTATGGAAGATATTTTTGTTATTTCAACGTACTTATATGCTCTGGCTGTTAATCATCTTCCAGAAAAAGACGACATAGTATCCTATCATTTCCTAATGTTACAATTACAATTTTGTCGGGGTTAACAGACCCTTGACACCAACAACTCTAGGTACACATAGTCTAACGTTGTTGCTAATCTCCTGGCTCTTGTAATCATCATGACAATTTCATCTTCATATACGCTTGCAGTTTTTCTCCGCTTATTTCGAAATTACCATCAAGACTGGTCACAAAAAGGACTACAGTACATAGTTATAACCTCTAGATAGGTCCAGTGGAAGATAATTACATCTATTGAAGCAATAAGTTTGCCAAAATGTCCAAGACAATCTCCTGATATTGTGGTGAATTGTTAGAAGTAAATTTTCTCATTTTTGTCCCGCCTCTGATTGTAGCTTTTGGGAAATTATTTAAAATAAGCTTCCGCAGTTGCATAACCCCGGTATTATTACAAAAGGGGGAAGCGAAGGCTTTTTAAGGTGTTATTTCACCCCATTTACAGCACGCGACTGAAAATTTTCTATTTTTTTGTTTATTAAATATATCCGCGAGGGCTGTACTTACTTTATTTTGATGAGTCCCAGAAGATGCTAAATTTATAAATTTATGGAAAAAAAAATATTAAACGGCAGGAAGTTCGAGACGGAGTTAGTGCATGGCTTCAATATCGTGTGTCTTATTATTGCATTGAAGCCCTTTCTCTGTCGGTTGTTATTTAATTTCAAGCAGGGGCGGAAATCAAAAGACGGGCGAACGCTTTGAACATGTGTATTAACTTTTAAAATGTACTGAATATTTTTATACGTATAAAAAAAATTCACTCACTAAGTTTCTAAATCTAAAAACGTTTATGGCAAGATATACATATTTGTATGCCTAGTGAGTAATAAGGTAAATAGGTTACTTGCTGATACAACTATTTAATTTCTTGGTTAGAAAATAATTAACCTTTGAAACGTTGAGTATTTTTAGAAGCATCGATTCTTTTGCTTTTACTATTTAAACTCAAGTTCATTCGGTTGCAGCAATTTGTACTTCTAGCAGTTGCCAGCTTATAAAAGGAAATAAAACAACGTCAAGTCCGTGGTAAACTGTAACAAAAATCTCAAAATATAAGGAGGTTCAAAATTAGATTAAGGATATTAAAAATCAGGAAAAAATAGATCGTTCGCATAGCAGATTCATTTATTTTATTATTTATTCAGTCAACTGTGATTTAAAATTTTAAATTGGTGCGGATGAAGCCAGGAGAACTATTGGTAAGATTGGGTGGGGCGTCTTCAGAGAGAATTTGCAGACGTTTTCCATTTTTGTGCGAAAGTCTCATTTCGCAGCAGCTCGGTAGATATCAAGCAACTGGAAAATACTTAGGAGTGAACGATTAAGAGCTAACACCCCTTCACAAGATCATTATCTGACCCGTAGAGAGTCTCTGATTATAGTCGAGATATAGACGGTTGTCTGATAGTAGGCAACTCTTCTTCTAGTGCCCAGAAATTGAAGAACAGTGCAAGTAATTCGTTCAAATGAGGCATACTGCTGCTGTTTTGGGAGATAGTTGCGTTGATGGGCGTACAGAATTCTTAGTACTTGATGTTGCTATTGGACCAGCTTTCTTCTTTTTAGACGAACAGCAGTTGAAGACTCTTTGGACTTCCATAGTATCCATGCCTCCTCGATCGCTAACCTCAATTCCATCGAGCATGCATATACAAAGAACATTTGAATTCTCATGAACCACCTCCACATACACTCCAAGCAATAAGTGATAGTAATAGCTTTAGAGATGGATAAGATACAGAAACAAACAAGGACTAGCGTTTATGATACAAACTATGGAAGAGAATAAGGATGAGCTTACAGAAAAATAAAATAGAGAGTTGAAAAAAAGTTTAGAGGATACAATTATTGGAAAAAAGAAAAGACAAGAGATAAAGAAGCAAAAGGTAGATGAATAAAGAGATGAAGGACTATGCAAAAACGAATT
Organism: Lochmaea capreae; assembly: GCA_949126875.1. Lineage (NCBI taxonomy): Eukaryota > Metazoa > Arthropoda > Insecta > Coleoptera > Chrysomelidae > Lochmaea > Lochmaea capreae. The sequence continues at coordinate 511,008 of OX421395.1, read as the reverse complement.
ACTGTCTTGCAAATAGTGAAAATTAGAAGTTTAGTACAACTAGCAATAGATAGAACAAGAAAAATAATAAAAATGTATTCAAAATTTATCAAATTTAACCTATAAAGCATTATTTTACACAGTAAAAACGACCCTGGCTTGTAGAACGTAAACATTCCCGATTCCATTTCTCCATATACAAATAATTAAAGAGACAGGAGATATGAAGTTCAGTTCTAAATTTAATTACATCTATGTATTTACAATAGAAGAAAAAGTTTACCGTAAACAACTCGGTAGTTCACTTTCAACGATATATTTATACATGGGTTATAAATGATATGAGATTTGCCGAGCAGTTGTTTTCGTTTCTCAAACATTATTTTACAAAACCCATTGGCGTTTGCTTCTTTAGAGATTTCATTTGGTTGAATTTAAACGAATTATCGAATAAATAAGTAGGTATATTGGTTTAACAAACTGTTTTTAAATACAACTACTCACTAATTTAGATACAAGGTATGTAAATGAGGCCTTAATAGATTTCCAAGGGTTCAGAATTGTAGCTTTTGTCTGTCAAAAGCTTGTACCTATACTATATCTGGAAATATTGTAGATCTCTCCAAACTTCTTTGTTAGGATTATTAGTCAGTGTGTAATAGCAGAAGAACTAGTAAAGAGAAGAACTGAAACTCCCTTTTGGAGGCCAGAACTCTTGTGCGGTATCAGCTCCAATATAGTATTGGAAAAAAAAGGATCTGACCATTGAAAAGATCTGGTAGGGCTTAGACAATCGAAGATTCTGCTATTCAGTTCAAATGAATAACTAAGTAAAACTACACTAAGAGTTTTAACAGAGATCCTAACGGGACATTGTCGCCTGAAGAAGCTCCAAATAGTGGAGGAAGAAGAATGTAGATTCTGTGGCATGGGAGAAAAAATATCCATCCACATATACTTGCGAATCTTAGGACAAAACACCTAGGAGACTACTGCAGATATCCTAAAATTCCTCCGAGAAATAGGACTAAAGGAGCTACTAGTCTCTCAGACTTTCCTCCGGCACAATAAATATTTTAGGTCTCAGAAAACATCACCCCAAATCTTACACACATACATTAAAAAAAGTTCTTTCAGACCCCTTTTAAAATCCATATCGCTCTTGGATCCCACACCCGTCACTGACCTCAATATACAATTGTAAAAATCCTAGCGAGAGCCGAATTTAAAACTGTCAGAAAACACAATAGCCATTAGCGTTGGTATAGCTACTTTTTTTTTATCATGAATCAGTAATGAATTTCTGATACGATTACAATATCGATCGATAACAATTAATTTAACATGATAGTTTGGTGATCGAACATAAAGAGCGTACCAATTTCAACCGGTTAGTTATAAAGAGTCCTCAATAAGTAATAAGGAGGAGAGATCGATAATCGAGTCTGTACGTCAGTGGTGTAGCGACAAATTATGGGCCTCCCCGTGAAAATTGAGTTAGGGACCCTTAACCTAAAGTTTGTATTTCCAAACAAAATTAGGTTATTATTTAAATTATACCCACCTAATATACAAAATTTAAATTAAATGCATATAAAAACAGTTAAGAAAATACAAGAACGTTACAATAAACGTAACTATTGAACGAGGAACAAAATATTCTGTAAAACTAAAAAGGATAAAAACTAAAAGTAACTGAGAGGAACAGACACACATCGAGCCTGAGCCCCTGGGGCCTTGGCCTCTACAGGCCAAGATATTGGCCCCTTCCGATCCCTATAGCGAGGCTCTTTTGGGCCCCGTAACCTTAGGCCCCCCGCAATCGCGTGATTAAATATATTTGTAGGGCACAGCTAAGTAGCTTTTTTAATTGTTTTTGCAGAAAAAAATTACAAATTAATCACAAAATGTCTCTGATAAGGTATATATGACTTTTGTATTCTTCGAGAGCACAAAAATTACTATGACAGTGAGAAGATCCGTTTTTGTTCTTATTTGACTCCTGCTCATCTTGAGTATAGTCCTTCAGTTATGTGTTCCAGTGGTTCATGCCCCCTCTCTATTTGTTTCCGTTTGACCGTATGCGTAATCACGTTCACGTAAAAGTCATTTCTGGCTGGCTCATCAGTTTTTCCGTTGCTCTCGATGCCAGTGACCTGGAAACCATATCAAAGCCATTTTGTTGCGTTCTGAGTACAGTAAGTTCTTCCCAGCATCCATATATCACTTTTGCTTCCAAAAGAGTCTTTAACAACGCCTAGCTGTCTAAGAATATTCGAATCCTCTCTCGCACAGTATATGCCCTCCTGGATTACAGAGGTGTTGAATCAAAGAGAAACCTTTACTTGTGAGTTTCTCTCGACTCACTACCAGTGTAGGTTTAACGTGCAAAATTTTTTATATCCTTCAATATTAATCTTTATATTTCACTTCTACATGAATACATAGGTACTACGTCCAAATATCGACATTCGTTCATGATCTTCTTAATTTTGGCCCGAAATAATACAACCAAATTCTGGAATACTAATTTTGGAACTAGGTGAGTCTAAAAGTGTCTTCCATAATATCAGATTATTGTATACAAAAAAGGCTTAGGCAATCAAAGATTCTTCTGGGTGACTACAACCTGTTGAGATCAAATGATTGCATAAGTCAAAGCAAAACTGCACTAAGAGTTTTAATAGGGATCCTAACGGGACATTGCTGCCTGAATGGGCACCTTAAAAAGCTCAAAATAGTGGAGGAGGAAGATTGTAGATTTTATGGAATGGAAGAAGAAACCTCCATCCACATACTTGCGAACTGCACAGTATTTCAGAATCCTAGGGCACAGTACCTGGGAGACTACTGGATAGAAGAGGGACAGTTACCTAAGTTGAGGCCTGCAGATATCCTAAAATTCCTCCGGGAAATAGGACTAGAGGAGCTACTAGTATCTGAGACTCTCCTCAGAAACTAAATAGAAGTAAGGGGGTACAATACCTAGATCTTTTAGGTCTCAGTGAATGTTACCCCCAAAAAAAAAATACATACATACAAAAAACTATAGATATTCTGCAATGTACAGAAGTGAATTTATATTTTAAAGGACGATGTGAAGGACCTTTAGCTACACGGCACTGCAAATTGCATTCGCCAACGGTAATCATCAGACTAGAAACGGAACTTCTTGGAAATTACCTGTACAGGAACAAAGAAGAACTCAAACCTGTCATTCTCTTTTATGCGATATGGATATGGAAACCTGGGCGGACCTAAAAAGGCGGAGATTATAGGTGTGCAACAAGTGTGTTTATTTATGAATACACGACACCGCCCAACTTGTCATAACCTAGTCCCTGGCTGGTTCTCCGTAAGCAGTTCATCATCTCTCGCGCTTGCTCCTTATACCCCCTAATATCCAGCTCCCCACCACTTTCATATCTCATTTAATAATATCTGGACCTATACTAAACGAGGTTGCCTCCCGCCGCCGCCGGTTAATATTCAGCAGTATTCCTATTCAGTCGCAATGTGATCGTTTCGACAGACGTAACTGTTGCCACTGCAGATACAGATAATTCATGGTTTTTCAAAACGGTATTAACATTGTAAACGATAACAATGAAGATTTATTTCTGGAATTAATAATATTAGTTATATGTGTTTTTAAGGTTTAGATTTGTTTGTTTTTGTGTGTGTTGGTGAAATTTTATGATTGTGGTGTTTAATGTCGTTGTTTTAGCGTTTTTACATTTCCTAGAGTAGGTACAATATATAAGCAGAATTTTTAAGTGAATTTTAAATTTAATGTTTTTGCAAAATAACCCCTTAAAGCATTATATTCTTATGAATTATGTTTACTTATAGTACTTTTTATGGACCTAATTCTTTATATACAGTTTTAAACTTAATTTCAAATTAAGTTTTTCTATTTTTGCTTAAATTGCATCCAGATTTTGGCTGTACTTACAGAAAAGGTCAATTGTTAAACTAACAGAAGAAATTAAAGATATAAGTAGGTATCCATATTTTCCTTTCCACCCTCATATATTTTCTCGCACCTACTTTGTATGTATGTAGGTAGATGTAAGTCGTTAATACATTTTCATTAAAAATATTTAAAAAACTCTTTAAACTATACTAATTTCTAAACTATTTATAAAAATAATATCACCATAATATTTTCTTAAAATAAAACTTTTTAAATTCATTTTCTTTCTTTTTGTTTATTATTGAATAATTCTCAATATTCTTTTCCTTCTTCAAAATTCACCCTTAACACCTCTTACACATAAAAAACTCACAAATACCTATATAAGCATACCTATTATAATAAAAATATTTTTCAATTTGTTTCTTTACTGCTCTCCTATCTTTGAGATTTTCTTCGGGCATTAGATACCATTGATTGTATTTATTTCAAATAGGAACTTTATCTTTATCTTTTCTATTTCAGATGAACCAGTTGCATCCGAAGAACTACCAGAGGTGCTGATGTGTCAACGGTGTCAAGAACAATTTACAGAAGTACAAGAATATCTAACACACAAAGAAGAATGCGACAAAAAAGCAATTAAACACGACGATCCAGCTCATTCCGATCCAGAAGACATGGTAGTATCAGAAGACGACGATGAAGACGAAGAAACGGGCAATAAAGGCATAGAAAAAATACGAAGAAATCGACAAGATGCTGCAAACAATAACAGCGTAGAAGAGCACTCACCGGATGCGGAAAGTCAAAGATTAGGTTTCCCGTTTCCTCTTTCTTCTGCACCCGGTCATGTGACCTTGGAAGCTTTACAAAATACCAAAGTTGCTGTAGCGCAATTCGCTGCTACGGCTATGGCAAATAACGCTGATAATGAAGCAGCTTTACAAGAACTAGCCGTGCTGCAATCAACTTTATTTACCCTACAGCACCAACAAGTATTACAATTACAACTTATCAATCAACTTCAACATCAACTTCAAATAGATAGAACCAAAGGAGATGAAGAAGAAACAGCCGCGACCTCGCCCGCGACTTCTGAAAATGAAGTGGAGCACACGCAAGTCGAATCGCCTACGCCGCCTCCAGCTATACCTCTATCTCGTGAGCCTACCCCAGTTTCTCTACCTCCACCGATGCCTCCTAACGTGCAACCTTCACCGGCCGCTAAACCTCCATCGCCGGAAGTTTCGGTTCCGTCAACGATGGCTATGCATATTCAACCTCCGATGTGTTCTATATCCTCCTCGTTGGCATCTACGATTATAACGCATAATGACGAACAAATTTTAGAAGAACCCAATACTTTGGAGATGCTTCAAAAACGTGCGCAAGAAGTATTAGATAACGCTAGTCAAGGTTTGCTAGCCACAAATTTAGCCGACGAATTGGCTTTTAGAAGAAGCAAGGGATCTATGTCACCGTACGAATCGAAAGGGAGAAATGAACCCTTCTTTAAACACCGTTGTAGGTATTGTGGTAAAGTTTTCGGTTCCGATTCAGCCCTCCAAATACATATCCGCTCTCACACCGGTGAACGCCCTTACAAATGCAACGTTTGTGGTAGTCGTTTTACTACTAAAGGCAATTTGAAAGTGCATTTTCAAAGACACAGTCAAAAGTTTCCGCATATCAAAATGAATCCCAATCCAGTACCCGAACATCTCGATAAATATCATCCACCTTTACTAGCACAGCTTGGTCAACAATCTTCTTTATCCCCAGGAGGCCCACCACATCATCCTCATTTAGGATACCCTACATCAGGTCCTCATTTCCCTCCGACTTCTATGCCGCTGTTCAGGCCTCAAGTTCCTCCTCCTAGCGATATTATTAGCAACAGACTTCCACCGTCGCCTCATAGGTTACTAGAACATCAACCAAGATTATTTCCACCTCATCCCTTATTTTTAAAACGGGAAGAGCAAGAAACCCCAGCAGATTTAAGTAAACCTCCACGATCTCCATCGCCTAATGAAGAAAAAATGCATTCATCAGAACCAGAAGACAAAAGAGAAATCGAGCCAATAGAAGAAGGTAAACTTAGTACTCCGCAAATTACACCAAAACAAGAAACGAATCTAACCGATAATGAGCATGAAAACGAGCCAGAAAGATACTCTTCTTCTCTACCTTACGACGAATGTAGTAATAGTAGTAAATATTCTAATGATGATTTAATAGAGCCACGAAGTGAACCAAACGAGAATATTCAAGACGAACCGGAAAATCTTTCTGGCAGACACGATTCCATCACCGGTCCTTTAAGCATATCAACTGGACAAAGATTACCAGCAAATTTTTCTTTTGGTGTTACAAGCTCACCGCCTAGCAGTACTTCTTCAGGAAGCTTGGGACATTTTCCCATCAATTACCTACCGGATATCACTAAAGATCCTTCTATATACACGAATTTGCTACCCAGACCGGGTAGTAACGATAATTCGTGGGAAAGTTTAATAGAAGTTACTAAAACGTCGGAAACTAGTAAATTACAACAGCTAGTTGATAATATAGAACATAAGTTATCAGATCCTAATCAGTGCGTGATTTGCCATCGAGTATTATCCTGCAAAAGCGCGCTTCAGATGCACTATAGAACTCACACGGGCGAACGACCTTTTAGATGCAAAATTTGTGGACGAGCTTTTACGACAAAAGGTAATCTCAAGACTCACATGGGAGTACATCGTGCGAAACCACCGATGAGGGTCTTACATCAATGTCCGGTGTGTCACAAGAAATTCACGAACGCTTTGGTGCTCCAACAACATATCCGTTTACACACCGGAGAACCGACCGATCTCACTCCTGAACAAATCCAAGCAGCCGAAATTAAAGACTTTCCTTCCCCCGGAGGCTTTCCAGGCCTACCAAATTCCATACATCCATTCCTGAATCAAGGTTTCTCCGCACCAGGTCTATCTCCACTAGGTATGCCTCTTAATATGCGATGCGATCGCGATATAAAATCAGAGCACGGCAGCATGGACGATGACGATGATGATGACGACGATGATGCGATGAGTACTTGCGATAATCCTCAGATGCCTCCGTTTTCTTCCTCGCCTTCGGACGTGCAGAATATCGGAATACCGGTTAGTACCACAGCGTCACAGTTTTCTGGAAGCGGACTTAGTTGTTCGGCGGAAGATTTGTGTTCTAATAGAACCGCTACACCTCCCCCACTACAAAACGGCGACAAATCTCCTAGTCAGTCTGGGGTTACAAGTCCTGGGAGTGCGGAACTACGATCGTCTCCTAATAATACTCCCGTCCAGGTGAGATACAAAAATTTTTAAAATTTAAATTTGTATATTTAAACTTTATTTCCTTAATGTAGATTCCACGTCCTCCATCGTCTCAACAAGCTAGTAGTCCGACACCTTCTGACAACTCTATAGGTGCTTTAGATTTAACACCGAGGAGTCAACCTACTATTACGAGTCCTGGACCTTTGACACCTAGTGGAGGAGTTCCATCGATTTTTCCTTCATTTGGACTTTTACCTTCTGGCGGTCAATCGCCGTTGATGACATCGGCATTATCATCCCTTACTTCTTCTGTTTTAACGTCAACTTCGTTTAGTCCTTTAAGGTTAGCTGTTGGACCCATCGGAGCTTTAGGTGAGTTTTTTTTTTGGGGGGGAATAACAAAAATTAATAATAGATGATATGACGACACAAAATGATGTTTCTGGTATAAAAATATCGCGTTTGTATGTAAACAAAAATCAAAATATTTTGATATCTTTTGCGGGTATTTATGATTTCACGACAAAAAAAGTATTTTTGGAAATTTAAAGAATTTAAATGGTTCCGTGTAAAATTAGTCATATTTAACTGTAATATATGCCGGCTTGTGTCTGAAAATAAACCGCAAACGGTGAATTTTATTAATTTTTACAACCTCTTTATTTTAAACAACCATATAGTTGGTTAAAGTTTCACTTGTTTATTATCACGAATAAAAGTTAACGATTTTTATTTCAGGTCGTGGGAATACAACCTGTAACTTATGCTTCAAGACATTCGCCTGCAATTCTGCCCTTGAAATCCACTACAGAAGCCATACCAAAGAAAGGCCCTTTAAATGCACCGTTTGTGAAAGAGGATTTTCTACAAAGGTAAGTGTTAATACCAGTCAAACGTCAATTCTTCTTAAGGTTTCTTGAAAAATTATAATAAACAAGGATTAGGAGTATCGAACCACAAAGAAAGTGGTCCGATGACGAATACAAAAATGGGTAAAAAGTCTACAGTGGAGGAACACTCCAAAGCAGGTTCACAGTAAGACCTTCATAGGTGACATATCATTGGAAAACGGGCTGAAGAATTATTGAATATCAATAGGAATAAGCTAAGAAGTATTACAGGTTATCTCTAACGGGTCATACCCCGGTAAAAAGTCACCTGCATAAAATGGGGCTGCATAACGGGGATCTAGGGATGTTCCGATACTACCGATGCAATACCAGTATCGATATTTCTATTCCAATACCGAATACTTTCATATCGATACCAGGTTTTCGATACTTCACTAATATTAGTACTATAGTAGTGGTATCGTATCGAATCAAAATAAAATCATTTGTATGTCTCCTATACGTAGACACCCATCTAAGCACCAGTTTCAAGAATATATCTATGTATTGCTGCTACATCAGTTAGCCACTTATTGCAGGGACAGAAATAAATTTCTGGAAACATGGTCTCCAAACTTAATTTCTTAGGAAGCTGCTCCAAATTAGAGTGGAACATTTGAAAAAAAAGTTTTATTTGATGTTGACGTGTAATTGATACCACTAGGTATCGATACTTTCTTAGCGATACGATACTGGTATCGATACTTCACATTCAATACCTTTCGATACCTAGTATCGATATTTAGCGAGTATCGCATATCCCTACGGGGATCTAAGCAGCAGACTTTTTGGCATGGAGACCGAGACCGTATAACTCATATCTTGTCTGACTGTGAGGCATTGGACTCTAGGAGACAGATAATCTTCGGAGAGGCCAATGTGCTGTCTGAAGCATATGGTCTACTCGATGGTACGGGAATGGCTGGGAGGGTGGAGTGAATGTGGGAGTAGAGTACAATAAGCCAGCATCAAAAATGGAAAAAATGCTTTATATCTCAGGCGGCTAGGTGTAACGAAATGTAGTAGAAAAATCTGGTATTATTTTCTTGGTTTTGTTTTGTATAGAGTGAAAATGATGTCGATATTTTTGTTTAAATGAAAAATATGAAAATTCAGTTTTTCTTTTAAACATTCTCCTTCAGCTTCGTTAATTCTGTATAAAACCTTTTCCGAACTAATCAAACTTTATTTTTTCCTTCAACATTCTTCATATTTCAAGGATGTTTTCATGACGAACCAAATCCTTAAGATAACAAATTATATGATAGCCTAAACCTAATTTTTGATATTCATTGATGCATTATCTTCTCATTTATAAATTTCATTTCTTTGTAACGGATAATAAAAAAAAATTAACATGTCAGATTTTCGTATCTATTTTTATTCATACAATAGGAGACACATCTCGAATTAAATGTTGGCCTTCTTCCAGACATAACTTATGTCGCATGTCTAAGTGGTCTATTTCTGATTGAGATTCTTTTTATACGTTAAAGATGATTTTGTCGACAAACATTATTCTTCTTTGACTTTAATCGTCGTACAAAATGTTGAAAATTTTTCAATCGTTCTCTTTTCTCCCTCGAAAATTTCAACAAAAAAATAAATATTCTTCTTTACGACTTGGAGGTGAGTATTTAAGATGTTTGTTGTCACAATAATGGTCCGATACAGACCAAGGTAACTTTTTTCCAAAACACATTCACAAATTATTATAATTAGAGCTACAAGAGCAATAAAAAATGGATAAATATACAAAAATTAGGTCTTATTAAGACAGGAAGGAAGCTTGGAGGAGTTGGAACAGAGTCGAAGTGCCAGATTTAAAAAAAAAATACTTATCAACAAATATTTTATTACAGTTTTTGATATAAAATTTAAACTGTCACAAGATTTTTGAAACATGTTTAGAATGTTTGTTGAATTAGTCTGTGTTTCAGGATGGTTGTCAATGTACGCAGAGGCGTATCCAGGAAGAAGTAGAACACTTGAGAGCGCAAAATCAAAAATCGTCACTGTTCAACTCCATTCCTTCAGTATTTTGTTTACCGATGACGCCTGGATACGCCTCATCAAGGACTAAAAAGGCGGTAAGACCCGCCAAAAAAACACCTTATCACAAAAATGTACAAATCCTTCTCTTTTGTTGCAGGGTAATATGAAACAACACATGCTGACACATAAAATTCGGGATATGCCACCACATATGTTCGACAACAAACCGCTTAGTATGAGTAGTGATGATAGTACTCCTCTACCTCCCAGTCTGCCTAAAATGGATAGCCAGCTCAGTGATAACGAACAACCTCAAACGCCTGCACCGTCTCCTCAAGTTATTCAACCCCCACAAGCTCCACTCCAACCGGAAAAACACGAATTGGAATCGCAACAAATCAAAAGAGAACCTACTGAGACTGAACTACCTTTGCCCAAACGTCCTCCTAGTAAGTATTTCTTATTCTTTTATATCAAAGTTCAAAATTACGTGGTATAATGGTGGATAAAACGTCTCAGAGGTTACAAATGTAGTATTTGGGGTTAACATAATTTCATTGTAAGCAAGCTTATAGGGAATATTCACAAAAAATACTTTTTTCTATGACCCTTAGAACAAACTGTTCTCTCTCGCTTAAAAAAATTTAACTCTCGTCACTCGTTGAACAATATACTGTAGTTAGGTATATATGGATAATATCACGATATGGGGTTTCCACCAAAATGGTCTTCATATTCAAGAGATTTCAGCCAATTTTTATGTTTTTCTTCTTACATAACCTAACCTAAGCAAACTTACTAAACTATAACATCTCCTGGGACTAGATCGCTTTGGGGAGGATCTATCTTCATTCATTGTCAATCACTGGGAAGATATATCAAGTTGTTCATAATAAGCTCTACATATCAATAAAAACAGCCTTTTTGGTTTTTTGGGAATTGCATCCCTACTTTGTTGGTTTATTAAACCCATGTCCACACCAAAGAAACACAGAGGAACATTTTATTGCTGATTACCGCACCTTTTTAAGGAAACAGAAACAACAGCAAAAGTTTCGTAAACATTCTGTCTACACCAAAGTAACTCATTCTTGAGAATGTTTCGTTGTGTTGCTGTTTCGTTGTGTCTACACCAGTGCAGTGTGTGATCCTAGTTTCTAAACAATGTGGTGCGACGAAGATTTACAGGCAGCAGCAGCAGCAATTTAGACAGAAATTCACATAGTGTCATACGTCTTCTAAGTTCATTAAAGAAAGATAATATAATATCGGAGTGTATTGGAAATGGATATGTAAAAACAATTTTGTTTTATGAGTAGTACTGATTTGGAATGGTTACTGTTGTCCATTTAAACGGCATGCTTTTTATTGTAATGTTTTCATTATCGATAAACTAAATCAAGTTGAGCGATATTTTCGGCAACGACGCGTCGGCTTCACGACACAAATTTCGAGTGAGGAACAAGCAACAACAAGTCCACACTGATAAAAATACCGTTGAGAAACAAAAAATGTTTACCAATGTTTCTATATCTCCTTTTATCTTTGCCGCTAAATATAGAAATAAGCAACTTATACGAGGAACTTAAATAAACTTTTGGCAACATTCAGAAACAAGTTCCAGGAACAAGCAACATAAACATAATGTTCCTATGTATTGCTTTCGATGTGGACGTGGCTTAAGGTTCCTAAATATGTGTATTCTTGGATCTGTTCAGTAGCATCCGTTTGCAAAGTATAAGTATAGTCGCACTAGTAGATAGTTTACACACATCCTTTCTAGCTTACTTATAAAACCCACAGAGCTGCATTTGTAACTTGTTTCGACTGTGAATCGGTTAAAATATCCACCTTGTAAACAAGTCCGTATCTTTTATTGAAAATCTAAACATCTGTAAACTTAATGTTGCCTCATTATCGACATTTCTTATAAAATAGTCCAACAACAACAAGCGATCAATATCTCTACTATATTTATATTGATTTGGAATCTCGTTAGGAAAAAAAAATAAATTGATTTAAATAACTAATTTATTGCATTTGTCGAGTATTTATGTCAAACATGTGTGCCAAATTCCGTTCATTATCGTATGATGAAAGCTGTCGCAATAATAGACAGCTGCTTTACTGGGTATATATGTATTAATATATTATTGATACGTATTCAATTGATCTCATTTAAATACAATCAGGTAGGTAAATCGTATTACGTCTTAATTAATATATCACAATTTCGTTTTGTTTGCTAATTCTGTTTAAAAATTTTTATAGATTTCTTTATGGCTAATAAAAAACTCATTTTTTACAACTCTCTGTAGAAAATAATATAACCTATTTTGTCATTTTTTATCCAATAGAAAAAGTGAGGCTTATATAGACTCCGTTTCACGTAAGAACCCACTTGAAGTTGCAGCAGTCGTATCAAAACCAGCGCCATATTGTAAAATTCACGTTAGACTTCAAATCAGTAGCGTAACGTTTTCACATTTTGTAGGTTAACAAAAAATTAGAATTTTAAAAATGTATTTATCATATGTATTGTTTAATTAAAACGTATTAGGGAATTCTTTGGAGCTTTTCGAGATATTTTCACAAACAATAGATATGAAAATACTTGATGGTATCGTTAAAATATTCATGCTTTCAATTAACGATTGGCGATGTTCGTTTGTAACGCCATAACGATAGTTACGAGACAATCTAGATAAACAAGACCGATTTTGGTTTCTGCTCAAGACCAGTTGCACACGTCTCGTGTCTTCTTCTTATGTGAAACGGACTCTATTCTATGAAACAATCTTAGATGCCGACCGAATGTCCACTGCCCCTCCATTTCAACCGCTGTTGCCAGAAGCGCAGACTAATTTGTACAAATGATATTTTTGTCTCGTCATCGTTGACTCCTTTTCGAGCTCATGCACTATTAGGCAAAACCAAACACCTCCATCTGGCAACAGTGTCCTTTACAGAGAGAGTTCACATTTAAATTGCTATTCCTAGGTCTTTTCGCTACAAACGTTGATCACATTGGAAGCGCATGCCATTGTATTTGAAAATAACACTGTTGCTAGATGGAGGTGTTTGGTTTTGCCTAATAGTGCATTAGCTCGAAAAGGAGTCAACGATGACGAGACAAAAATAGCATTTGTACAAATTAGTCTGCGCTTCTGGCAATAGCGGTTGAAATGGGGGGGAGGCAGTGGAACTAAATACACGCCCTCGCTGACCACGCACAGTTGTTCTATCTCTCTCTTTCAAGCTGTTTTTCTCATATTTTCCTTGTCGTGCTTGTGTAAATCGTATAGTTCGAAAAGCCCTTTCGCAATCTGTATGTGGCATCTCTGTTGTATCATATGTCAGTTTATTCGTTTTTTTGCGATGATACTTTTTATGTGAGTCAATTCACCACCTTTAGGGATTGTAAAACGTATTTTTTAAGATTTCAAATCAATATAATATATTTCAAAGGATAGAATAATTAAAAAAATGGTCGATTATGAACAAATTTTTACGAGAATATTTCTCATGAAATATGTGTACATAAAAAAAAGGCAATAAAGCGAGGCGATATATGAATATCGAGGAGTAAATTCGTTGAGGTTAATGGAAAGCCTGTATCATAATTTTTAACAAACCTCGAAATTATACGAAACGCTTTTGTAAGATCCTATAAAGAACGATGAAATAAAATGATTTAATTTATTATATTTGAACTAATGTTCAATTTAAACTTGTGACGCGTTTCGCTAACACTGTGGCTTTATCAAACGAGAAACGAGTGTAATAACCTCACTATTTCACTAATGACATTTGTTTGATGTTGTGAAGTTTAAAGGGATTCGGAAATTGTTTGATATATTATGCCATCAGTCTGCTTATATTCTCAGTTATGCCTTTATATCATAAAATGATATCAATGGCACAATCCTTTTCAAATTGAGCGAAATGATGATTATTACCTTCCATTTCATGTTTTATATGACATAGACAGTACGTATAATGTAGGGTTACAGTTTAAATGCTCACTTCATTTCACATGAAACGGTCGCTTCAAATATCAACTGTAATTTCTTCTGGTGCAACTGATATTTTGAAAAATCGGAGAATCAACGATCAATCGGTTGATCACCCATAGGATGAAATAAATTACAAGTTTAATCAAGATTTGCTTCATTTTTATATAAAATCGTATGAAGTATTACACTGAGTTCAAAATTGTAACAATAATCTAGATCTGTTCTCAAAAGTAATCTGAGGTTATCTACAGGTATATACACAGTCAGATCCTGTGTGAGGCTGGTAACCATTGGTTATCATTTCTAGGTATTTCTCTCACGTTTCTAAGCCGCAAAATGACACTTTTACTGACTTGAACGAAAACGTCCGCAGCTTCCTTCTGAAAACATCCCGTCTGAATCAGACCACTAGCTTCATTACATTTACATGAAATTGACTGTAAAATGGAATTTGATGGGGTTTTAGAACAAGCAAAATAAAAATGTGTCTTCGCTTGGTCCCGTGGACAAACTGTCTTTTTACCTAGAAATTTCATTAAAATCATTGATTTACTCCTCGATATATATAACGAAATAACACAGTCATCATCGCTTGCACTAACTGAGCTAAGGTTGTGGGCTAATGTGTGTGGTGTGCGTGTGTTTTGCAGGCTTACAATCGAGTAAGCATTTGTGCCACGTATGCAATAAGAACTTCTCGTCGAGTTCAGCCCTGCAGATACACATGAGGACCCATACAGGAGACAAACCCTTCAGATGTACAGTTTGCCAGAAGGCCTTCACCACCAAGGGTAATCTCAAGGTGAGTTTTTTATTAAATGTCATGCTTTCTTTTGGCTTTACTAATGCCGATACGGCGAATAACAATTATTGTGAATAAAAAAAATATTCTGAAAAATACAAGTGTAAGGTTAATAATAATTGTTATTCACCGTTACTAAGAAATAATTCAAGGTGTAGGGGATTCATTTGCCACGCTTTCGCCTGGACAATCGTTTTTATAGATATTCAAATGCAAATTCGGGATTTACAATGAAAATTAAACATTGGAGAAGTATTCAGCTCAATTGCGATATAATAGACGTTAGAATAGCGTCAACTTCAGAAAGCTAATTTAAAAATAATTTTGGCGTAGGTACTAAAAAATTGTCAATGATAAGATAATTTTTATTCCGAAAAGTCAAAAAGATTTTAAAAGCTGGTTTAGCCAACGAATAGTGCGTAACACACACAATGCTTAATGCACCACGTTATCGTTACAAAAACTCAAGTTTAGTGTCAACAGTCAACTGACAGTTTTTAATGCATAAAGATTACGCATTGTATATAAACACCATTTTTCTGTTCTGCACTAGGCATTATGAATTACGCATTGCTAGTTAGCAGGGTCTGCTAACTATAATTTAATATAGGTTTATTAAAATAACTATTATACCTTTTTATATTTTAATATGTACTTCATTACAAGCATGCCAGTGTCTCTGTTTTAGGTGGCATGTGACTGACATGCGACACACCGCATGGCTGCCAACTCTGGCCAGGACCATAGACCTATCTACAGCAGCTCACATAGATATGTGAACTATCCAACATCTCCCTTTCTTAACTAGTCATACTGATTCAGATTTGAAGGAGGTTTGGACAAGCGTCCAGCTGCAGTTATGTGCGGTTCTGCCATGCTGTTAGATTGGGCATAGGTGGGTGATGAAACTATGTGTATCGAAATCCCATTCACGACTGAAGTTTTTAAATTCTTCAGATGTAAATTGGAGACCTCCATCACTGACTACTGTTAACGGAATTCCATGTCTTACAAATATAATTTTTAACGATTTTATAATCATAAAACTTGTTGAGTTACTATTTAACTCTGCCACTTCAATATATTTGGAAAAATAATCAACTACTTAAAGGTATTTTTTGCTTTTAAATTCAAAAATATCACACCCTATCTTATTCCAAGGTAAATCTGGAATATCATGTGGTTTTAGTGGTTCTCTGCCTTGGCAATTTGCATATGTAAGACATTGATGGCACTGTGATACCTTTTGTTTAATATGTTCTTCATTACAAGCATGCCAGTGTCTCTGACTTAGGCACACCGCATGGCTGCCAACTCTGGCCAGGACCATAGACCTATCTACAACAGCTCACATAGATATGTGAACTATCCAACACGCAGGACACATTAGGCACAAAAATTATGAATTACGTACTATCAGTTGGCCAAACCAGTTATATAAGCCTTTAATAGATACCTTCCACCTCACTGAAACACTCTTCCTCAACTAAGTTGCGTACATTTTCAATAGATGGAGCCGTGCATCAATTTCAAATATTCACAAATATAATACAAAGCTTTATTAAAGAACTTCATAATAATTAACAAATGTATATTAACTACACAATATAGTGAGGCTTCTTTTATTAGAAGCCCAACAATAACACGTAGAAAATTTTTGACAAAAAAATCTACAAATATACTATAAGGTGTAAGTTTATTTTCTCTTTGCTCTAGGTTCACATGGGAACGCATATGTGGAGCAACGGAGCGTCCCGAAGAGGTCGACGCATGTCCCTCGACCTACCTCCCATCCCCATGACACCCAAGGATTCCGAATTTCTTCAGCGGAGACCAGATCTCTTCTACCCGTACCTACCGGCTCCATTCCTTAATGGGATGCAACAAAAGGTAAAGTACCATCAAATTGGAAGTGACTACAAATACGTTATTTTCTTTTATTCTTTCAGTTGAATGAAATATCCCTGGTTCAGAATAATCACAATGGACTGGCAGGAGCTGGGAAATATAGCGGACTCCTTGGGTTTGGTTATCCGCCACCGGAAGCTATTCGATCTCAGGCGAGTTCTCCCGAACGTTCCGAGAGACCGCCCAGCCATGACCCCGATACTAGAGGACTCTGGGATCTTCATTTCGAAAGGAAAAGTGCCGCCGACGCACCCAGAGAAGATCTTCTACCACCGACAGCTAACAGAGAGGGGTTGGCTGCCTGAAATAAGCACCACTGTGGCGCTGTTCCTACTTTGCTAGTCTAAAATAAGGTGTTTCAAAAGATTGAATAAAGGCAAAGATAAATATTCAAATTGTATAAAATAAGGGTTGAAAAATACAATTTTGCCTTTTGTAACTGATCGAGAAAGTGAAAAATATTTATCGCTGTTTCAAACGGTCGATGCGATGTTTTTTATTTTCAATTTTTTTTTTTGAAACATCTTTGAATTGAAACGGATAGAGGCAATGATGCATACTGTGATACAACAGCTGTAACAAGCTGCAAATGGTAGCTGAAAAGCTGCTATGTAATTAGAAATATTTAATGAGGAAAAAATAGTTTTTAGCGTCTTGTATTATATTATAGCTGAGTGTATGATAACGATTCTTTTTTAATTGCGTGGTTTTTAATCTTTAAAAAACGATATCGATTGCTCACAAGGTTCTTTAAAATATCACTTTTATATTGGATTATTCAATACAGCTAGCGCCCTCTCTTGCTCGATTTCTTGGTTCCGATTGTAGATACGAGGTTTCTTCCTGGGTACGTGTTTAATTTTATTTATAAAATTGGATCAATAATGGCGTGTGTACTAAATCAAAAACAGTTTACTTCATGATCCTATTTTTAATAGTAACTTAATTTTGTTTAGCTTTAATAATATAATCTTAAAAGATGACAAAACGTTTTGAAAGTTCGCTACGTAATTTCATAAGAGGATCATCCTCAGATCTCAGAACTTTAAAACAAAGAAAAAGTTTTGCAATTTTTTACGATTAACTTATATTTGAATTGTGAACAAATGTTTACATTTGATGTATCATTATCAAATTAGGTGCCAACCAGAAAATTTTTACCGTAATCTCTTTAAACATATAAATAAGTAGAAATTGTATTTCGTCGGCTTCGTATGGTGCCATCTATTGATTAACGTGTTTTCTATCTAATAAACTCCGCGTAAAAGTTGGAAATCTACCAGTTAATGTCCATAGAAATAAAGTTCATTTAATTTCAGAAATATTTTTAAAAAAAAGTAGAAATGGGATATTACAACACCTTTTCATAATGAGTCCGACGGTTTCCAGATATTCAATCATACAAAAATCGTGTATCTGTCACATTTGTCATATGTCAACTGTATGATAGGCGTTTATTGACGATGCTATTTCTTAAGTGACAAAAATATTATTTCTTTAGCACTATATTTTCACGTTACTGCTTATTTTACCATTAAAATGATATATGATACATCAAAGGTGAAATTTGAGTTATGATTAACATTTTTAAAATCCACGCAGTTAAAAATTTCGTATTGCCGTGTTAATATAAAATGTGTCCAATGGATACTTTGGCGATGCCAGTATTTAGCTTTACACACCTTGTATATATTAAAAAATTAGAATATAAAAAAATCACTGTATTGTTATAGATGTTGTCCATTTTTATTTAGCATGGTGGCATTCTATGTAAATACTTCACTGTGTATCATAAGACTGTTTTTATTATTACATTATTTGTCTTTTCAACATGCTTATTCTAGGAATTTGGAACAATTGTTGAAACTTTTCCCCCTTTTATAAAGTTATTAGTTGTACGAGGCTGAATTTTTTCTTCCCTGTACTTACAATAAATAAATGTCGTTTACAGAGGTTTTTATTAAAAAATTCCCAGAAAACATAGTACGATAGATATAGTCTCAACAGTTGTTCCTGAACCCCTTGTTCTATCCCCTCGATTCCAGTACAAAGTATCCCAATGTATGTAAAATCCAGCAAAATATTCTTACAAAAAACTCTCTACATACGTATCTTAAATTCAAAAGAACAAATGTCTTTGAATATAATATATATAGTTAAAAAAATGATGTAACTACTCTGAGATTTTTTTAGTTAATGATTGAATGTACAAAAATATTTGTAACTGGCGATGAAAGCATGTCTGTATTTATAAAAATCGTACAGCCAGTTGAATCCTGTTTAATTATAAAATATAAATATTTATCACATATGATTGTATTGTTTTTGTTTTCCTTTTTCCACAACAATACATAATATTATGTTAAATTGACCAAAAGCAAACAAAAGTATCTGTCCACTAGAGGTGGAGAACTATCGATAATATTCGATAGTTTAGTTTACTGCCCATTACTGGCCTAAAGTTAGGTTAGAGTAAATCTCTGCGACGGAATACGCCTGCTCTGGTAGAATAATATGTCCACTACCAGTGTCCGGTTATAGAATATTTATGTAACCAGTTATGAAATGCATCATTTTGTGTAACGAGTGAAATTTTTTCGGAACGAGCGAGCGAGGTCCCGTAAAATGACACGAGTTACACAAAACGTGTTTCATACAAGATTTTATCTAGTTTTGACAAAAAGAAAATTTAATTTACCTATCAATAAAGCATTTCATTCGTTTCATACAAGATTTTATCTCATTTTGACGAAAAGAAAATTTAATTTATTTTATGCGAGTCCTTTTGACAAAAAAGAAAATTTATTTTATGTGTTTTTTAACAATTTTTAATTAATTTTTGTTTTGAAAACAGCACTTTTTGATTCCTACAAGTTATGCAACCAATATTACACAAGACAATACTTACATGGCTAATAATGCATAAAATAGAAAGTAAATTGTTCTAGTTGTTCTTATTGTTAGTAGTTCTCTCCAGTTCTAGTTGTTGTTATTTTTCTATAATATGACATTAAACTTTCTTCTTTTCTCTCTTGTTTTTATTAACTGGTGATAAAATTAATTTTTCATCACCAGCTACATAATATTTTTCATTATGTAACTGGTTACGAAAAATGTGACGTTTGCTAGCGGAAGTCAGTTTTGAAAAATGTCACTTTATATGTCAAAATCAGATAAAATGTATTATTCTGTGGTACGGTCACTTCGTCACACTTGTCACTTTTTGCATACTTACCTAATTCGTTGGTGGAATCTGAAAGGTCTTTCAGTACAGCTGGTGCCATAATCTCTGATAGAAGATCCCGATTGAAAGCCAAAAATATTGAAACGGTAAATGTTCTTGAACAAAAATACTTGACATTAACAGTATTTTTAAACATTCTAAAATATGGTGCCATCTGTAGTTGCCATGATATATTGAGAGAAATAGTTGAGTAGAGATTTATCAATTTTAATGTCGATAAAAATATTTAAAATCCTCAGTTTTGAAACCATCAATTAATTTTTGATATCTATTCTTTACCAAAGACAAACCCGAGTCGATAAAAAAAGACACATCTACTCTGAAATTTATTCACAAATTAAAATTTCCAGTATTTAATTTTGTTAAATTTCAATTCACAACTTTGTCAGTTCGTATTTATCCAACTTAATCATGATAAACTGGAAAAATGCTAGGATAGCAAAAGATAGGCTGAGTGGAAACCAGCCAGCTTTTATCCATGACCAGAATGTTAAACTGCAACAAAAAGTCAAAAAATCATAAAGCCTATAATAATGGGAATTTTGAGCTGAAATTTTAGATACACACTCTCAAATGATGAAGAAATATACAAAAAAATCAGCGATATCGTAACTACGATATTTTTTATACTGTGGCATCCGAAAAGTAGGGATACCGAAGTTCGAAAAAAAATAAAAATGTCGGAAAAAATTTTGTTCCAATTTTGAAAATTTGGAGAAAGATGTAGAAGGTAAAATGTGTGTGTGTTTTTCAAACAGATCTGTGAATTTTTCACTTACTCATAGTTTTTGGATTGTTCGTAAAAAGGTTCGGTTTCAATAACTCCTAAATGTGATATAAAAACGTGTTTTAAAATCTTATCGTTAACATCAGTTTTCAAATGCTCGATTGTATGTACAATTCCTGCTCCTTTGAGTACCTGCAATTACAATTCAAAGGTTTAGACAATTTACAGGAGAAACTGTTTGCATAAATAAGTTCAACCTACCTTTCCAAAGATAACATTTTTTCCGTCTAACCATGGACAAGCCATAGTAGTTATTAGAAACTGGCAACCGTTTGTGTTGGGCCCTGCAGGATAATTATTACAAAAAAAATTTGTATCGAGATTGTACAGTTAGAGCAGGCGGGTTAATTAATACAAACAACGTAGGTATTCAGTAAAACTCTCCCAAATTGATCGACTCACATTCATCAAATCAACATTAGACACGTAACGTATATTATTGTGGGGAAAATACTTTACTCACTCGTCAGTAAAGTTGAACTTACTCACTTGTTGCACAAAATACCTACTATATATTTTATAAACGCTACCGACACAATAAGGGTTGCCTACTCTATCTGTATTTTCTCTATGATATACATATACAGAGTAACAAGGAGGGTTATTTTTACCTTCATTAGCCATTGCAAGCAATCCTGCTGATTCATGTTTAATTGTGAAATTCTCGTCTTCGAAAAATTCCCCAAAAATACTTATAGAGCCAGTACCGTCATTGTTAACAATGTCACCTCCTGAAAAACATCTTATTGATATTATTTGTAACCTTGATTGGCAAAAAGAATCGTACCTTGAATCATTACTCTAGAAATTGCTGTGTGAAATTTGGTTCCGATGTAACTTTTTCCATCAATTCCGTTTTGTACAATTTCTTTAAAATTCTTACAAGTTTTCGGAGCTACTTCTCCGAATAATCCGAAAATAATCCTGCCCAAAAATTCGTCCTCAATGTTTATATCAAAATATACTTGGTCGGTAACTTTATATTCAGTTCCCTAGAAGGGAAAATCTCTATATACATTTATAATATTATAAATAATTCTTACCCTAGCAACAGTAATCAACAAAAGAAGATTAAATACTTTAAAATGTATATGCATTTTTGCAGCTCAAACATATACCTTCATTGAAATTGTAATTGATTTTCTTCATCAGGAAATCTAAATTTAATTAAAAAAATATATGCGCGGTAATAAATAGAACAAATTAATTATTTTTTACGATGTAATTGGGAGCAGAAATTAATTACCGTAATAATGCTAATAATGCTAGATATTGTTAATCAATAATTACGTCTTCTAATGTTTCATAAGTAATTATCATAAACTAATAAAATTCTAAATTAAATTTAAAACCATTCATTTTAAATGGCTGAAGAAAGCCATCTACTCGCCATCTTCAATCAAAAAGGGCGAACTACCTCCCTACGTTATACAGTTTTCTCCTAGCGCTGGTAATAATTTATATTTATCGGATAGATAGCAGGCAATGTAATGTTTAATATAACATTCTACTTTCTATTTTCATATCTGTCACTTGTCATTTGTCATGTCATAAAAGCCAGCAGCTTTCAAAAATTAGTCAGCTGTTGTATGTTTTTATCTCGGTTTTTATTGAAATGTCCTAAATATTTAGCTTCCCAACGTTGTTATTGTATTTTAAAATGAACGAAGAAATAGACGATAGTGAATTTTATCATCAAGATTTTACAACAGCCTCAGAATGGGAGGTTTTCATGGCCAGAATGGAAGAAATTATCAATCAGTGGAAGATAGATGAAACTAAAAATGAAATTATAACAGATACAGGAAGTATATGGGATATAAAAAGTGAAAAACTCCAATTTGCAGATGCTGAGTTTATCTTGTATTTATATACAAAAAGAATAGATAATTCTGATACATCAGATAATAATGATGAAAATGATAAACCTAAAAATCCTATAGATACTTTATATGATTTTGACCTTTATAATGAATTAAACAACGAAGATCATTCTAATATATCCACTTGGTACGGTCTTAATGAATATTTAGTGCTATCACCTACAAATTCAGCTGGAATAACGTCAGAAAGTAAAATTAAAATGCTTCTTAGCTCTGCATACATCATTTCAAGCAATCTATTATCATCCGGCAATATAAGCAGCCCAAAGGCAATTTTTGTCCAGATAAGAGAAAAGTGGCAAAAATGCTATCTAGGAGTATTTGAAAATGAAATTATGAGAACTAATTTTGAAATGGTACATTTAAAAAAAGGCCCATCATACTGTAATTTTCTATCAGGATTGTTAGATTTATTCAAATCCAAAATAATGTCTCCTTGTAGCATAGAAAACATTATAGTTTCATTAAAACATTCATATTTATTAACCAACTTTGGAAATTTTGTTTGGAAACAAGATAACGATAGTTATGAACCAGAGTCCTTGAGTATTTTACCTTTCGGTGTAACCGTTGATCCTGTGAGTGCTATTGTATTAAATACAACTTGGAGTCATTTGCCTCATCATTTAGTTATTGACAGTGAAAACTACAGTGATTTTGATGCAATGAGTGCTATGAAATGGTCTATTTTAATAAAAACTACTACAGAACCAG
Organism: Lochmaea capreae; assembly: GCA_949126875.1. Taxonomy (NCBI): domain Eukaryota; kingdom Metazoa; phylum Arthropoda; class Insecta; order Coleoptera; family Chrysomelidae; genus Lochmaea; species Lochmaea capreae. Next base: position 487,560 of record OX421395.1, on the reverse strand, counting down.
TTTGTTTATTAGCTGATGCAATTACTGAATTTCTTCAGAATCTTAGTAATCAGAATACTATGTATGATGTTTTGGGAGATTTTGCTGCTTTACCTAGTGCTGAATCAAATCCACTGGATCTATTAACAGAACCCACTGTTCCGTCTATTTCAAGATTATTAACTAAAGCAAATAGACCATCATTATCTAAAACTCGAAAAGGTGCAAATCCTCCACTTTCAGAAACAATTTTAGTTCCACTACTATACTTTTTATTTCCTGATGCTGACGAAAAAACAAATCTTCCTTATGGAAAAGAAGAAAAGGAATCATCAGATGTAAACTCTGAGCAGGTTCGTTGTGTGATATTTTTTTTATTTTAAAGAAAAATTTGGATTTCGGTGTTTTAGAATTATTTTAAAAACATTGACGAGGAGTTTAAGGGCTACAAAACTTGTAATGCTGATTCTCTTCCATGGAGGCTGTCGATTGTGTTGGCTCATTGTCTTCAGGGACTTGGTGGGTTGAAAGCGTTTGCTCACATATGGTATGAATTTGTTCAGGAAATGAGATATCGCTGGGAGAAGTCACATTTTATACCTGGGTAAGTTTTTCTAGAACAATTTTCCTAGGCATGATGACTGATTTTGAAAAACTGTTCCATGACGTTTGTGTGCATAAGTTTTATCAAAAAAAATTTTGTTTCTTGAAAAAATGAAGGTCTAATAGTTCAGGAAATAAGCTAGAACATTCTTGATAACCTTTACGGATTGATATAAATGCTCAAATGTCTTTCATACTTTATTTTTTCGGTATAAAAATATATTTACAAAAAAAATTTAACAATAAATAAGCTACACATAACATATGTGCAACTAGATGATTTTAAATGTTAATATTAGTAAAACATCTACTTATAACTAATTTTATTATTTGTATGTACAAATTTACTCAAAATATTTCGAGTCGATAACATTCTTTTCACAATCGAACACTAAGAAAACTGTATAGAATACATAATTTGAGACATCCAGAACATTCTAAACAGTTCTCTAACACTCAAATATATTTCTACCGTATCTTTATGCCAAATAGGAAATATGAGGAATCAATAACATTTTAAATACTTTCAGAACGTTAAAAAATATCAGATAATGTCATTTTCCACCAATACACAATTCTAAACTCGATCTAATCATTGGAGAATAAACCAATGGCAAATGTATCTCGTAGAACATTTAAAACCATCCCAGAACATTCAAGACCATCCCAAAACAACACACGTAGAAATTTTGAAAATACCAAATGTTACCAGAACAATTGAAATGTCATTCTAGTACATCTGTGTACAAAAAGGGATCAATTTAAAGACCTGGAATCAAATCAAACTGTTAACTAAACACTAAACAGTTTTTGTGTTCTGTCAGTCACTTTTTCTCACAAAGGTACCAATCCATTTCTCGTCGTCGGGTTTCTAGCCATGTAAATATCCATATCGTGATCAGTCCAGTTGTCAGAATTATCACAATAGAGAGTATGTATAGAACCGGCGTTGCTGTAACGACTGCTTGGTCGCTGATGGTCGCGCGATCTTGATCTCGGTCTAGATCGTCTACTGGACGATACTACCGACAAACTAGGAGGAATAGGTACTCTAGAGGACATCCTATCGGATTGCATCGCTAACGATTGACGGGATTGGCGTAAATCTGTAAAAAAAGAAAATTAGAAAAAAATTTTGTTTGAAAAATTTATTTTTTACCTTGTCTCGAAGCTAGCAAGTTGTTCGGAAACGCGTTGGCTGTTAGATATCTTCCTGAATGGTTAGAAAAACTGTTTTGCGATTGGCCGTCGGCGTTGGATCTTTTATGACCCTTCCGAGTTGTCATTTCGTCTAACGAAGGAGGAGCATCGCACGTGTACATCCTGGGTCTTTGACTGTGGGTGCTGTAAGCGGAAACTTGGTCCCATTCCTGAAAATGCTGTATAAAATAGAATTTGTCATAAAGTTACATTCTTATGGTTGTTCTTACTTTTGTGGCGTTAAAAGCATTCAAAGTAGCTAGCGAAGATAGAGGTTCTCCAGGACTGGTCGGTATTCCCGTGCAACAGTTGACTGGTAATCCTGCTATAGGAATACCGTGCTTCATTCCTAATTTTTGTTGGTGTAATTCGTGTAGTTTTTTTGATCTTCTTCTTGATGCTGCTATGAAGACGATCACAGCTACTACTATGGTACCGCATATGGCTGCGCTTGCTGCTATGGTGATCTTGTCCATGTTGGAAGACGCTGACGACACTGTACGTACTTCACGGCATTGGGTGTGAGGGACTGTATCTGGAGATACATTGATTTCTTCTAGGGAGACCACGCAGACTATGATGCATTCCTGAAAAAAAATTTCACATAATTGAGAGATTATATACAGTGTGACCCATTTTTAATGGAAACACCCCCCTAAAATTTGAAGTTGTAAACAGAATTTAATAATTTTTTTTTGAAATGTCAAGTACTAAAAGGTCTACCTTGGGACAAAATTTGAAATGTTTATTCCAATTTTCAAGGCATACTACGATATTTTTTCTTAGTCGAAAATCGAGAATATCTGCACATATACCTGTCGAATTCTTGCACAAAGTTCATTTCTATCTCTTGAGCGGTTTTTGTAAAACTTTTGTGTGAGAAGTCCCCAGAGAAAAAAGTCCAAAACTGTGAGGTCTGGAGATCTGGGTGGCCACTCTATAAACGGACTATCCATCGGTTTGGAAAATGTTCGTTGCCTCACAGCTCTGGCAAAATCCAGTGGCGTAGTGATTTTTTCAATAAAAAATCTCGATTTTCGACTGAGAAAAAATATCGTAGTATGCCTTGAAAATTGGAATAAACATTTCAAATTTTGTCCCAAGGTTGACCTTTTAGTACTTGACATTTCAAAAAAAAATTACTAAATTCTGTTTACAACTTCAAATTTTAGGGGGGTGTTTCCATTAAAAATGGGTCACACTGTATAAGGTAATCCAAATTTTTACATCGGTTTGGAAAATGTTCGTTGCCTCACAGCTCTGGCAAAATCCAGTGGCGTAGTGATTTTTCACAGCTCTGGCAAAATTCAGTGGCGTAGTGATTTTTTCAATAAAAAAATCTCGATTTTCGACTAAGAAAAAATATCGTAGTATGCCTTGAAAATTGGAATAAACATTTCAAATTTTGTCCCAAGGAAGACCTTTTAGTACTTGACATTTCAAAAAAAAAATTATTAAATTCTGTTTACAACTTCAAATTTTAGGGGGGTGTTTCCATTAAAAATGGGTCACACTGTATAAGGTAATCCAAATTTTTAACGCGTATTGTTTTTCTATCGTTCGTATGGTGATCGAGTTCAACAAACTCATGGAAATGTTATGCAAGTGGGGGGTGTTGGAAAAAATGAGTTAACTCTAGATTTTTACTAGACTACCCGGCAAACATTATTTTGCCATAATATAACTTCTATATCTAGTGAATATTTTGGTTGTTAAATAAAGATTATTTTCCGAAACATTTAATTGCAAAGAAATAAATATTTTTGACTTGTATATTTTTGCAGTTAAATTCTTAAATTCTTTAAGAAGAAATCTTTATAATTTTCGTCATTTATTTTGCGCATAATGATTGCCCAATCCTGTAATATACTTTCTAACCTAACATTTATAGTATTTTCTGATATCCGATAGTGTCTACCGCCTCAAAATTCTTCAAATTGTGTTCATACAGAATTTTTAATAGGCAGGTACTCAATTTTTTATTAACCTATTAATATTTTCTTCATTTTGATTTCCGAATTTCTTCAATTTTATCCCAATACCCAACAATGACTATTATAAACCGTCAGAAAACTAATAATAAATTTTAATATGAAATCCAGCGTACAATCATTGATTTATTTCACAATGTTAGTAGGAAATGCGTATGTATGGAGTGTTGCCTACAATGGGAGAAGACTTTTAAATAGTCTTTTGGTATTCCCTTAGAATTACGTACGGTTCCTAATGACACACTGTATCAACGAAAAAAAAAATAACAAAAATAAATAAGTACTATTCCAAAATCCCACTAACGAGAAAGCGAAACGAAGAAGAAGTACCACCGTAGAGCTAACTAAATAATGAAAATAATGCACGTTTCGCTCCAGTTTTTTTCGGTACTAATATCGTGGCCGTTTATAAATGCATTTATTATTATACTTTACGCAGGTTGATTACCAATTAAATATTTCCAAGAGGAGGTGGATAGTGTTTCTTAATCAAATCAAATAAACAACAATTAAAAAATATCATTCAAAACTTACCTGTGCTGGAATCATTAAAAAGAAAACCACCTCTTCACTTCTTAGAAATCAGACAACCTGGGACATGCCACAAGATGGTATGATGAAAAAGTATAACTTTTCAAAGAAATTCGTTACGGAATTAAGCAACAAGAAGGAATGGGATCCAAATACCATTACCAGACTTGGAAAGAATGCCATTCAATGGTACACAGACGGCTCAAAAGCAATAGAAGGAACTGGGATAGGAGTGTACGGGCCAGGAACCAAACACTCTGAAAGCTTGGGAAAAACCCCAAGTATCTTTCAAGCGGAAATTCACGCAATAAGAAAGTGTGCCCAGTTCAATATTGACAAAGGATATAGAAGGCAAAGGATTATCATAATGTCTGATAGTCAAGCAGCCATTAAAGCGCTGAGTTCTTGTGTAATCAGTTCCAAAATGGTGTGGGAATGCCTAGGCAAACTTAATGAACTAGGCGAGAACAATATAGTCACCTTACTGTGGATTCCAGGACACACTGGAATCGAAGGAAACGAAATAGCAGATGAACTAGCAAAGAGGGGGAGTGAAATACCCTTTTGGGGGCCGGAACCTTTTTGCGGAATCAGCTCCAATGTAATATTGGAAGAAATAAGTAAAGCCGAAGAAAAGAGAAGATCTGACAATTGGAAATATCTAGTAGAGCTTAGGCAATGAAAGATTCTTCTGGGTGACTACAACCTGTTGAGATCAAATGAATGCATAAGTCAAAGCAAAACTGCACTAAGAGTTTTAACAGGAATCCTAACGGGACATTGTCGCCTGAATGGACACCTTAAAAAGCTCAAAATAGTGGAGGATGAAGATTGTAGATTTTGTGGAATGGAAGAAGAAACCTCCATCCACATACTTGCGAACTGCACAGTATTTCAGAATCCTAGGGCACAGTACCTGGGAGACTACTGGATAGAAGAGTTACAGTTACCTAAGTTGAGGCCTGCGGATATCCTAAAATTCCTCCGGGAAATAGGACTAAAGGAGCTACTAGTATCTGAGACTCTCCTCAGAAACTAAGTAGAAGTAAGGGGGCACAATAGATCTTTTAGGTCTCAGTGAATGTTACCCCAAAATACATACATACCTGTGCTGGTACATTCTTTATCTTGAACTCCCTTTCGCTGGCTTCCAGAGGAGGTCCTTGTTTGAAGCTTTTATCACCGAACAACCTGTACACCACCCTAAATCCTAGAATATTAGCCGTATCCGAACTCCATTGGATAATAACAGAATTGTCTTGTCTAAAAGCATTTTTCACAATCACTTCTCTAGTGTCTTCTTTACTTTTAGCTGGAAACGAAAGTACCATTGGTGTTTTCTGGGTGTTTTTCCAAAGTGGAATTGAAGGTTTAGGCATTGAACTTGTACTTTTTACCGTAGTCGTTGAAGAACTCGTTACTTTACTTGTTGTTGAGGTGGTACTAACTGTGGTGGTGGTTCTGATTGAAGGGAGTTTAGTTGTTGAAGATACTGGTGGTTTAATGTCTGGATTAGCGTGGATCAGATCATCCAAATCAGCGCTTATAACAGTTGCTACTCCAACTGGTTCCTTCGGTTTTTCCTCTTTTTTGTTTGGTACGGTAGGTGTAATGTTAGTGGTGGAGGAAGCGGGTTTTTCTTTCGAAGGACAACCGAGTTCTTCGGGTTGAATGTTGTAGAAAGTTCGGTCGCGGAATCTTGGAGGGCTTCCGCAAAACTGAGGACTTCTTTCTCTACTTGTTACTTGGAGGTCTCCGTGTCGGATCCAGTTGATAACCTAAAAAATTTATTGAATATTTATAAGTAGATTTACCTTGACCTGGTCTGTGTTTATATAAGTGTGCCACTCATTATAACCGTGCTGATGAATTTATTAATAATTATTTTTAGCGGAAATATCTTTTTAAAAATGTATTAAGCAAATTTAAACACAACTTAAAATCTATTATTTATTCAAATTAAAACAGTTTTCAAACCACTCGAATAAAAAATTCTTATTCTACGAAGCGTATTTTTAATAGTAAATATCGTTTCTATATAGTTTGGCAAATTTTTCTGAGGCTTTGAAAGGAATGCGGATGAATACCTTCGCTTAATACTCACCCACGCTAAACGACAATCGCAATGCAAAAATCTTCCTCCAAGACTCAATCCTCTTAAGGTATTGTTGAGGTGTGACAAAGCTTCGAAGGGAATGGTGGATAAAGGGTTTCCATCTAAAGCCAGTAAAGTTATTGAAGGATTTCCACCGAAAGCGTTTTCTGGTAGTTCTGTTAATAAATTGAACCCGATGTCCAAAACCCGCAGCTCTTTCAACGTACCTAAACCAGAAGTTGGAAAATCCGGTAGTAGATTATTTAAAAGACTTAAAGAACTCAAAGTTCTTCTTATTCCGTAAAAAGCGTTTTCCTGTAAAGTTTGAATTAAATTTCTTTCCAAGTTTAAGGCTGTAAGGGAGGATAACCCTTCGAAAGTTTGTTCTCCGTTAGATCCGGGTAATTCTTTTAAACTATTTTGAGATAAATCCAAAAACGCCAAGGTTTTCATGCCTTGAACGGCTTTCGGTACTTGCTTCTGGCGTGTTCCTTTTAGATTTAAATTTTTCAAACAAACTTCTAGTCCTTTTAAAGCGCCATCTTCTAAAGTTACGTTATTATCGGATAATTTTAGAGTGGCTAGCTGAGGAAGTGTTTCGAAAGCACCAGAAGGTACTTTCGTAATTTTGTTATGTGAAAAATCTAAGAGAGATAAACTCTTTAAACTCCTCAAACTTTTCACCGGTACTTCCGTTAGGTCGTTGTCTTGTAAATTTAGATTTTTTAAAGTTTGTTCTAATCCGGAAAAAGCAGCGTCGCCTATTTTTTTTATTTTGCAACCGGACAGTTGCATACTTTGTATTTTGAGTTTACTGAAAGTGTCATCGTTCAATTCACTAATTGTGGAATTGTTTATATACAGTAGGTCCAAAGGAGTTGATGTCGCGTATCGGTTAAGAGCTGATAAAAGTTTGGGAAAATCCACTATGTCACATTGCACTGACAGCTCGTGGCCTAAGTTGTACGAACACAGACAGGAGGAGATTAATTCGGGTACCTTCTGATGCCAAGGACATTGAGCTGTTGTTAGGGTAAATAACGCTGCTGACAGCAGTAGATTTGTTATTGACTTCTTTTTCATTTTATCTGAAATAGAAAAATTTGTAACTGTAGACTCTATAGGGATATTACATTATACTGTCTGCGTTCGTTATTTGCATCCGATCAATCTGTTTAGTCTGAATTGTTCCTTTATTGCATCCAAAGGTAGGGGAGGTAAATCTGAACTGTTTGGTAATTCCGCTCAGATGTGTTTGCTCGGAATATTTCGACCGATGAGAAAGATTAATCTGTGTATCTGTGATGTTGTGAGAATAAGTTGTAGTCACTAGATAAATCTCTTAGTGTTTTTCTTGATAACGTTTTCTGTTGTTGTTAATTTGCATTCTCCATATCTTTGGGGAAAATGATCGATATTGAGTTATAAATACGTGTATATCTATGGTTAGTTGGACCGTTCACTAATAGCAATTTGCTCAGATCACGCGAACAAAAATCTCTCGACTCTTCGATGCAAATATCGAACGTAGCTATTAAATCTTAGTTATTATTGGCACTATAGATATATTTCTTCCCATTTAAGATCAGTATAACTGTGCAATGATATAGAAAACCGAGGAAAACTATAATGTGCTGATTTTTACAGTTGTTACTTAAGAAGACAGTTTAATAGTAGAGAGCTCCCTAGATTTATCTGTTCATTGTGTCTTTAAATTTCTAATTTTCCAAGGAAATCTAGTTTTTGTTTCTTATCACAAATATGTAGTTCTTCTAGTTCCGTGTTAGGTGTTGTTAATGAATGTTTGGTGTCATGTAGATGTTTGCGTAATGGGTTTGACTGCCTACGAAACATTTTCTTAATTTTTTCATTAAAAAGTGGAGTCAATTAGAAACAGTTAGTTCCATTTATAAGAGTGATATGAATAGATTCCACAAAGTAAGGGTCTAAACAGTTTGATTGAATTAAAATGGGAAATTGATAAATTTTATCAAATGAATTTACACAGTGGCGTAGCTATCATAGGGCCAGGTGGTGCAGTCTAACCTCAGCTTTGAATTGGACGGGAAATTCTGTTAAGAATCTTTTTTTTCCGTTAATCAATCTCATCTGTTTAATAAATATTCTATATTGTCATGAGCGTCGTTGTTTATTTATTCCCTTTTTCTTCTATTAAATGGAGATTCTAATGAGACGACGTATGGATTCAGCTTACTAGGGATAAGTTCAACTCACTGTTTCCTATTCTTATTCCTATCAATAATTTTGAAGGCCAATATAAGTTCAAACTACGCGAAAAGAGGGGAGGAGGGCCCGATTCTTTCCCTATGTATCAGGGCCCTTGTCCCCCTAGCTACGCCACTGAATTTACAATGTAACCTTCAAAAAAATTAGACGAATGCATTTTTTTATAAACCAAACGTGACAAAATCTTCATAGGGAATATTAAAAATGTCGTTTATTAAATGTGAGTAGCTTCCTTGACATTTACTTGTTTTTACAATATTAGCATAAAAACACCATATTTCCAATTCTATGAACGTTGAAAACATTCACTTTAGAATTTTAATAGAAGGCGAATGCAAATGCATCTCTTTCATTTAAAATCCTCAGTTTGCTTCTGTATTCCTAACATTTTTTCAAAGACCGAAAAATCTGGAGATGTTTGGTAGATACCTCAATGTCATTTATTTTGGTTTCGACCAACAGTTGACGTTTACATCAATTTTTATATAAATTTAAAAAGCGAGGCGCTAAAAATGTATCGAAAGACAATTTTAAATAGCGAGCATATTCCAAGTTGTATAAACATTGCTTCTAATATTGAGAGTTCACTTTTGTTGCTACTCTTCGTTTGGAATAAAATAAACGATTTGGAAACAGTGTATAGCAAGGATGCTGCAAAATTCAAAATACGAAATCTTTTAAATAATGATTGAAGGTCATCAGATTTGTTTACCATAAAACATGATTAATTATTTGGACACAAAAACTATTTGATAAAAACTGAAGAAAATTAGAAATAATAAAAATAATTTTTCATTTGTAACTTTTACTATTCGAGATTGTCTGTTTCATATTATAAATTTTAGTCTCTAAAAACGTTTTATTTATAAACTAAACTGTCTTAACTTCCTATACCATTGTTTTTAATATTTTTATACCCACGTACGTAATTTTACAATAAGCGGTATTAAACGATAAAAAAATTGCGAAAGACTAATAAAAAAACACGTAATTATATAAAAAGAAAAGCAAATATACTTCATTTAATTACGAATTTCGAAATGGTTTTCTTTCCGTAGCAATAATTCTATTACTGAAATGTAGTTTAATAAAAATTTGTGAAATTCCTCTTGTGGGTATTTTTAGAGTTTATGAACAGGGCATGGGAACCATTGTTTTTGCGTTCTGTTTTGAATTGTTTGTAAAAGTAGGTTTTCCCTCGTTTTACATATAACGTAATAAAAGTATCGAAAATGTCGTTTGTTGTCTCCAGGACAGGACTTCTTCTAACCGATCATTTAACAAAGTGATGGGGCGTCGGCCCAGCACTGTAGTGGAACGCCTCTGATGCGATAGTTACAGTGAAGCAGTGTCGAGCGCGGTTAGTACTTGGATGGGTGACCATACTAGGGAAGACCGTCGTATAAATAGCCCATACAGCCTGCAGCGGAGTAGCATATCACAGCTCGCAGGCATTATACCAATGAGCACGAGGTATAATGTAGGTATGCCGTCTTACGGAGGAGACGTAAAACCGAGGTCCCGAGTCCATGGATGTTGGGCTCGTTAAAGAACCCTACCACTGGTTGGAACACCAGTGGGTTCGGCAAAATTTCCGGTTAGGGGTAGAGTGCTCCCGGCGTCGGTGAAATAAGACGTTACCAAAAAAGTACCGAATTACTTATAAGAAAATTACCTTTTCAACGTTTAGTACGTGAAATTGCACAGGATTTCAAAACAGATTTGCGTTTCCAAAGTTCAGCGGTTATGGCTCTCCAAGAAGCTAGTGAGGCTTACCTAGTGGGTCTATTTGAAGATACTAATCTATGCGCCATTCATGCTAAACGAGTTACAACCAATTAAAAAAAAACAAAGTGATGAGTAGTATTCTTTTTGCCAGGCAGATGTCTCACTTCCAATACCAAGTAAAATTAGGTAGGTAAGTTGAAAGTAAGTAATATAATCTGAGACACATTATAGCTTCTAAAAAAAAACGAATTGGTTCCTAAGACTGAGTGGCCAGCTAGATCACCAGGCCTTACGTCGGTGGATATTTTTTCTTTGTGATGGGGTTGTCTCGCAAGAAAAAAGGATATTGAAGTCATTGAATGATTATTACTTTTAAATAAAAAGATTTTATAACTCTTCTTTGTTCAGTCAGCTCTGTTCCGAAAGAAATAAGAAAAATTTGTATGTTAACCTGTGTGAAAATGTGAACAAATAAAACTGATTTTTGTCTTATATTGTTAAAAGTTCTTTTAAGTAGGTGTAATAAGCAGGTCAGGTGGTATAGTTTTAAGTGAGTTACTTTCTATTAAATAGTGACATGATCAGGTTAAAACTGTGTTGAATTTCTTTTATATATTACGTAACTCTCTGTATGTTTACTGGTGGTTTAGAGTTTATTTTTAGGTTTGTTTATATTTTCCGTGTGGGTTGTTATTAAATTTGTTGACTGTGATAAGGTTTTTGTCATTCTTATTTGTTTATTGTTGTTTTTACACGACTTTTCAAGTTAAAAGTGATTTTTGGGCGCGTTGAGCACTTTTTGAGTGAAGAAAAATCATGAAACTTGTCTCATCGTCACCGAACGCTTTCCATATGTATACTGTGTGTATCATACTTGTGCAGGAGAGAGTACACGCCACGAGAATAGAGAACGCCAGTGCAATATCTTGCAATTTCTTTTGAAATTTCTGGGTAAACGTCCCAAGGCGAATGCATTGAACAATAAAAAAAAAAACCATTAAATTTCCCATTGATGTAATCTGGTCAGCCCGGATCTTTTCGGCAATTGTGATCAAACTCCTTAAATGATATCCCGACTATTACTATTACTATAACAATCGGTTTTAGAATTAAAAAACAATCACTTCGTTCTTTCCTGTCATGAACAATCGAGGAAATTTGTTCAGAACGTGCATATCCTGCAGAGGGACATGACTGAAATAATCAACACCAAATAATAGAAATTAATTCCACAAGGATGACGGGTCGAAAAAATCTAGATTACACTAATATAATAAGATCCTTTTATCCGTAGATGGTGAGGATAACTGTGAAAAAAAAAAGCCTTCATCTCAAAAGAAAATAAATAGCTTGTATTGGCCTGAAATTTTTTCACTCGTACTGTATTTTCAACTGTTTGTTCCATGAACATAAATGGTTCTTGCTTGAGAATTCCATCAACTTCTCTCAGATAAAAGTCGTAAATTTACTTGGAAGATTTATTATTTGACCGTACGACGTTCAATTTTAACATATAACTGTAAATTACCAGCACAATGGTGTTCGGGTGATGCCGATTCTAAATTGTTTAGTCATAAATTAAAATTGATGTTTCCAATATGTTTTATGATGTCGTTCTTTTCCTTTGATCACTTTGATCATTTTTAAAAGAACTACAGACGATAAAACCACAAAAAATGGTTTGACAGTTCACTTAAGATGCGTACAAGGTCACTAAGAAATTTGGCAGAACTTCAGAACGTTTTCAATCATTTACTTTATAAATTGCAATTTTCTTCAATACGGACAAAGAAACAACTACTTATCAAATTGTGGAGTCGAAAATAGTATCCAATCTATTCAATTGATAATTTTTCATTTTGTATAGAAATATTTGCACAGTAATTCTTATTGTTTCAGATCATTGACCAGATGAAAATTATAAATTTCCTTATAAAACTAAAAGTAGCAATCTTACATTATTCGTAGATAATTTTGTATCGATTAAAAGCTACCGTTACATGAAAACTGTACTTTTACGGAATATAATATTAAGCGCGATCTTATCTTCGATGCATTGTGTTACACACGAGTAAGAGCGCATTGTTATTATTTTTCTTCGATAGATTTATTACAATAAGTATGTAAAATAAACCGTTTACGAAATATTTCGACTTTCCCTCGTATCGAAAAGAGTGCAGTTGTGATATTGTCAAGTTGATCCTTCGAGAGTACGTATTTAAAATTCCAGCTAAGGTTTTTTGAGTTCATACATGGCTACCTTAAATTCATCTGAATTCTTTCAACTACCCACGTATACATTGAAATAGGCCAAGAAAACTTGTTTCCTTACAATTAACTACTAGTTTCCTCTATTTAAACCAATATCTAACGAAGCATAAGATACCGCTAGTTGTTGTTAGGCCTAGTAGTCAATAGTACATCGAGTAGAACCTGCTGCATCTTCTTGCAATTAAGACGAATTAAAATGTGGAATTAACTGTCTACAAAGGTCATATTGTGACTCGATCAATAAAAATATCACATATCATGACCTAATTAGTCGATAATTTGTTAAAAAAAAAAAATTTAGTGTAACTTACTTAATTTAAATTTCCCAGTACACTAATAAAAAAAAAATCCACACTCTGTACTAATCACTTCCTTTTAAAATCCACCTGAACACGACACATTTTAATACTAAACAAACTCAAAAGGTCATAAGCATGCACTTTTTCGATATATCCTTCGCGACTAGTTTGTCGCCTTTGGGGTCAACCTCTCCGTATTGTTCTTCGAAGATGGTCTCTTCGTATCGGTATTTACGTACCTTCGGGCTCTAGGTGAAGACACCGACACGCCCCGACGGTTTACCAGCAGCACTATTCAAAGTCTCGCTAAGACTCTTGCGTACCGTCTGCCACTTTTGTCGTAACTAACGTTGTCTGGTGACTATTGAGTACTGAAAGGAAAAGAAGTACCAGTTATTTTCGCGTGTCCAGTTCGCAAGTGGAATGCGTGAGGTAGTGGTACCTAATTATTTATCGATGGAATTCGGTGGAACGTTTAAACGTTGGCAGGTAGATTTTCTGCCGAGTTTTAATATATTTCTATTTTATGCAAGAAAAAGGAAACTTTTAATTCAAAATGAACATAAACTACTACACTGTAAATCAACAATTATCAGAGTGGTAGTACCATGCCTACCTCCAAGATCTCTTAATATGTGATTTTGGTATCACCACTTCACCTATATTGAAGACAAAGATAAATATTGGAGACGATCTCCAGAGTGGTACGCACGGTACTTTCAGGTATTTAAATATACAGATACAGATGCCTGCAGGTCGAAACCTGGCTTGCAGCTGAATTTTTTGGAAGATAAATAATTATTCTAGTTAACCAACAGGGACGTAGAAAAAGGGTTAAAATGAAATTACGTGAGATAATTTAATGTAAAAAAACAACGATATATATCTTCAAGTACTTTTAAACTATCCAATCAGTTCGTACAGGCGATTACCACGAGGATATGAATGCTGATGTTTTTGAGGAGTATTTCGAACAAATGATTGAGCTGATTCCACCTGGCTCCGTCATTGTGTTAGATAACGCTCCGTATCACTCCAGAAGATTGGAGAAGATGCCTACAACTGCTTGGCGAAAAGCAAAAATTATCGAGTGGCTTGTGGAGAAACAAATACAATTTGAGGACAATATGGTTAAAAAGGAGTTGCTATCAATTGTAAACACCCATAAACATCGGTTTCAAAAATATGTTGTTGACGAAATGGCCAAAAAACAAAATATAATAGTGCTTCGGCTCCCCCCCTACCATTGCGAATTAAATCCGATCAAACTGGTATGGGCTCATGTGAAAGGTTATGTGGCTAGAAAAAATACCACTTATAAAATGAGTGATGTTCAAAAACTCTTTGAAGAAGCGCTTCAAGAAGTCAACGCGGGAAAGTGGCAAAGATGTATAGAGCATGGAGGAGCAAGGAGGAGGAAAAAATGTGGCAATTGGATAGTTTACTGGAGAAAACGGTCGAACCACTTATTATCAATTTAGGGGAAGAAGACAGTCCCTCAGATATTTCATTTTCTGATGATGATTAATTTAAAGCGAAGAAATGTAATGACTTACTATAAATTTAATAGAATTTCAAATAGAAACATTTTTCCAAATTTACTTGTTTATTGGTTGCTTTATTGTTATTAGTATTATATTTATTCAAATACAAGGGTAACAAATTATGCCACACATCCGAATGTTCACTAAATTATATAATTATTGTGTTTAATATAAACTTAAACCCACCCGAAAGCACGTGCATGAGTGCAAAACATCACAGGTAGAATCCTACCGCTTATTGTTCGAGCCTCGGGTTAAGCTTTGTATTCGACGCCCTTATCAGATCTATAGGAATGGAAAGTTTAATAAAAATGCAAAAGGGTCTATACTTTCAATGTATATACTATTTAAAACTTGGCAATTTAGGTGGACCACTTTGTATACGTGTTTGACGGATTTTAATGATTTATTACTATCAACCAATTTCAAATCGAGTATAGAACCTTACCTTTGTCGGGATAGTTGCATCTAATTTAGGTTTTTTTCAATTTTTTTGATACGCGTCAACCATCTTTCAAACAGAAATTATTTAAGGATGATTTTTGGAAGTTTTAAGGAATAGTTTGTGGCTTCTAAAATATTCTAAACTACCGAAAATAAAGGGGAATCGAAAATTCGTAATTACATGAAAGGGGGAAGAAAAAAGCTCCCATGTATTATATTTTTGTATTTTTGTTTTTTATCTTCTTGATAAATTTTTAATATGCTATTGATAATATTAAGTTTAAAGATGATTTTATATTTAGAACGGTATTAGTGACATTGTTTATTTAAATAATTAACACATTAATATTGACATAACATTTTTACAGACCAAAGAAAGAAGACTAAATCATTATTTTTCAAATTTTAATTGGTGTTGATGCGGAAGTACTAACATAACATTACTGTTCGTTGAACTCTTGTGATTCTATTTAAAATATGATTTGAAATTAATTTAAATATAAGGATGGTTAAGAATAATTTTTATAGTATGCTGAACAAGAACAAATATTACATCAATTTTTAAAACTATGGAAATTACAAAAGGGTCCATACTTGAAATTTTTTTTTTCGAATTTTCGTTTCTCTCACTTTTACATACGTAGATACGATACTGCAGATTTTTTTCCATCCTCGTTAATCATTTAAGGATGTTTATCCAGAATTTCAGCTCAAAATTCGTATGATTATTTTCAATGAAACGGTCCAAGTAAATTCTATGCTAGAAAGTCATATATAAAAGAATGTGTTTAAGTGATAAGTAATTAATGTTTGTCTAATTACCTTTTGAAAATTTGAAAATATCCAATTCTCTAAGTATACTAAATTACAAGTTCCATTAGTCTTAAGAAAATTCAATAAAAAGTTTGAACATCAGTTTTTACTTACCAAAGATAACCGCAAACTTTCAATAGCAATTCAATAAAATAACTGAAGCTGAACGATTTATCTGTACAATATTGTGTAACTATGAATGAGATTCATTTTCTGTTACATATTCAGGTACAGTTTCAATATAATATTTTTATTTAAATCTACTTTTCAAACCCAAAAAAAAATTTTTAAAGCCACCTCTATGTATTTTTTTTAAAACACCAACCTATTGTTGCATAAAATTAAACAATTATATTAACAATAGTATCTGATAAAATGTTCTAAATATCGTGTATTGTATATTGGGAGGTAATAAGTCGTGGGAAAATATTGCATGTCTTTTACACAAGAAAAGTATTGTCTTCAAAAATATACAAATCTTGTACGGCTAAGTTTATTTGTATCATTATACTTGTGTCATACTTGCTGAAGCCACAGCAACGAACAATAACTTATTAGAAGTGTCAGTGTTAAGTTTGACATCAAAAAAGTAAACCAGAGTTATGCAATAAACTAAAAGAAAAAGATGTCCACCGAAATTGTGAAAATCGAAAAATTGGAGTATCAAGTACCTGTATTTAAAAGGGTTAAGAGGTAAGCAGATTTACGAAGATATTATGCTTAATATCCTTGGTGATCAATGTCCTTCGTATGCGACCGTGAAAAATTGGACTACAAGCTTCAAAAGAGGTAAATTTTCCATTGGAGATGATGACCGATCGGGAAGACCAGTTTCTGTGTCAGTCCCCGAAAATATCGATGCAGTTCATGACATGATTTTATCAGAACGTCGAATTTGGTTAAATCGGATATCTAAAGCACTCAATATTCCATACGAACGCGTTCATCATATAGTTCACGTCAATTTGGACATGAGAAAAATTGCTGCAAAATGGATCCCCAAATGTGTGAATGTTGACCAAAAGCGTGCAAGGTTTGATCTGTGCTCGATTTGAAAACGATGTAGATTTATTAAACCGAATTGTTACTATGGATGAGACTTGAGTACATTTCTACGATCCAGAAACAAAGCAACAATCGATGGAATGGCGACACTCTAGTTCTCCAAGACCTAAGAAGTTTCGTGTCCAAAAATCTGCTGGAAAAGTTCTTGCTTCAGTTTTTTGGGATTGCCATGGAGTAATCATTAGTGATTTTTTGTATAAAGGTAGAACAATAACTGGAGATTACTATTCGACATTACTGACCTCTCTACGGGAAAAAATTAAAGAGAAAAGACGCGGAAAGTTATCCAAAGGTGTTTTGTTTTTGCAGGACAACGCCCCTGCACACAAATCTAATGTTGCCATGCAAAAAATTCGTGATTTAGGGTTTGAATTACTAAAACACCCCCTTATTCACCAGATTTTGCTCCGTCCGACTATCATCTCTTTCCTAAACTGAAAAATAGTTTGAAAGGTCGTAAATTTTCTTCCAACGGGAAGGTAATAAAAGCTGTGGAGGTCTGGTTTGCAGAGCAAGAAGAAACATTTTTTTTTTAAAGGTCTAGAGACGTTGCAGGTTCGCTGTAATAAATGTATCCAATTAAGAGGAGAATATGTTGGGTAATAAAATATTTTGACATTGAAATTTTGTCTGGTTCTATAGTAGGCTAAGAATTTTTCAATAAATATCCTCGTAAGTACAACATATTTTTCAGCATTTCTGACAAACCATTCTACGTAAAACACTTCGAGCTAAACATCAGCAAATCCTCTCCGTAATCTTATCTATCACGATCTTAAATAAATTGCAAGGCGATTAGAAGGCAGGTCGCGTTACGTAAAAATTTCGCGCTAACCGTTCATCACTTGTTTCCAACGCAGAAGAACCTTTCAAGGCAAACTTCATGTTAGGCATGGGTAAATAGGCATGTCTCGAGTATAAATACTACCACTGTCGTAACATAATAACTATATGCAAAGGGTTAAAATAGTCGTATAAACATTCGAAATGGGAGGACGTCCGGCGCGTAAAATTTGTCTTTGAATGTATTTTTTCAATAGACAAACATGATTTATATAAGACCAAAACCTTCAGCAGGTAGTTGTTAATCACCAGTTTGTGATCTGTGGTCAGAGCACACATGCGTTGTGTAGATTTCATGGAAGAAATTACTTTCTTAATCCATTTCTTAGTTTTAATTTTTGCTTTCATGAATTCACCTGAAATTCTTCATTTTAAAAAATGTTTTCATTAATTTTTACTCTTCAACATCGATATATTGTATCAGCATTATACATAAAATTGCACGAGCGGCCCCAGCACAGATCCTTGTGGAAATTCACTAATTACACTACTTGCAACAACTTATCGAATGTAACAAATTAAAATTAATAATTTATATCGTGTCGTATTTAGGACAAAAATAATAATCACCGTTGGTAAAAAAGTGGGTGCGGCTCTTACACATGGCTTGATGAAATTTTGCATCAAGCCATCGGCTATAGTAGGTACGTACAAATACGAATACATACACTACACCTTGACCTTACCCAGTCACGTTTTTCACTTGTTTTTTCCGTACGGTTCGCTGTAATGGAGAAAAATACCGATAGGTATTTTTTCTTTTGCGTTATATGTGGATAGGAATTGAAGAATTCCGCAGAGCATTTGTCGTTGTTTATGTGGTCGAATTGAAAATAAGATATCGGTTATTCAATATCGTTGCGGTCGCCGCAAAAACTATCTCTGTTAAATTGTTCCGTATAGTGTAAGATCTTGAGTTGAATTTTACGGTGTGGCTAGAGCTCCGCCGCACAGGATTGATCCGTTTTAGACGAGCGTCACCTTAAAATGTTTGTCTTGAGCTAGCCTATCGACGATTTTTGATTTCGAATTTTATTTTTCTGTAATTTGTGTCCAAAAATTTACTTTCATGGAAAAATGGCGATTTTGGGTGTGCAAAAGTCATCCTAGCGAACGCAACATTGAGTTTTTACAAAACTTTTTTGAAGAAAACTCTTCCTCTTGACAACCCCTACAACCCTGTGTACGTCAAATTGCGAGAGAAATTGGCCGTCATGCCTAAAAACGACCATAGTGATCCAAAACTATTGATTTGAAAGGAAATTGTTCCTCAAAAATCTATTGGAACAAAAATCTAAATTTGTTTCAATAAAAAGTGTTTGTAATCAATCCAGCAATACGTACAAATTTTCTCAGAATGTTTGAGGATAATTTTTGACATTTAATTTGGCCAGGAAATCGCCAAATTCCAAAATTTCGGAAATTTTCCAAAAATTCGGACATATTCCTTAGGTGATACTGAATTGGTTGTCATCCAAGATTTCCATAATAAAATTCCATCCAAAAATGGCCAAATTGCAAATGGTTCTTTGAGAGAACAAAAATGGTCTTCTATCCACTTGGGAAATCTTAAGCAGTTTCTGTTCCATGACAGCCTTTGAAAAGTTGAAGATTTTTCAGAAAAAAATTGATTAATGATTTATTGATAATGAACTATAATCTCGGAAATGACGACCTTTATGAGAAACTTGTATTGAACGAAAAGTGTTCAGTATCACCTAAGGAATATGTCCGAATTTTTACAGAATTTTTGGAAATTTTCCGAGATTTTGGAATTTGGAGAATTCCTGGTCAAATTAAATGGCCAACATATCCTCAAACATTCTGAGAAAATTTGTACGTATTGCTGGATTGATTACAAACACTTTTTATTGAAACAAATTTAGATTTTTGTTCCAATAGATGTTTGAGGAACAATTTCCTTTCGCATCAATAGTTTTGGATCACTATGGTCGTTTTTAGGCGTGACGGCTAATTTCTCTCGCAATTTGACGTACACAGGGTTGTAGGGGTTGTCAAGAGGAAGAGTTTCCTTCAAAAAAGTTTTGTAAAAACTCAATGTTGCGTTCGCTAGGATGACTTTTGCACCCAAAATCGCCATTTTTCCATGAAAATAAATTTTTGGACACAAATTACAGAAAAATAAAATTCGAAATCAAAAATCCCGGAACAAGGGTCGATAGGCAAACTCAAGACGAACATTTTAAGGTGACGCACGTCTAAAACGGATCAATCCTGTGAGTCGTAGAGTAATTTGGGTGGCACAGTGGCGCTCCGCGCCACTGTGCGCCGTCGGAATTATGAATTTAAAATTAGAAGTTTATATGACATATCTAGAAATCCGACGAAAATGTCATAATTCACGCAAGCGCGACGGTAAGAAGCTGCTGTGCTTGATGAACGGTCTGTTTTTAGAATTGTAATATTTATTATGAAACCAAATGTTTCCCGAGAATGTTTGGTAGCGCTTGTAGACGTCGAAGGAGTAAATCTGGTACAATTGGTGCGAAATCATATTGACACAAGTCCAAACGAAATATCTTGAAACGAAGTATACTGCAATACTTAATAAAACGGATTTCCGTTGAACGAAACTTGACCCTTCGTCGATACCACTTTTTGCAATTTGCATATTAAACTTGGTAACCGAAGCAATACAAAAATGTTGATAAATAATATGATATCTCCAATACTACCATTAAACTAGTATACAATTTTTTTCAATAAAAAAAAATCTATAACAAGTTCGGAAAATAAAAAAGAAAAAGAACGGAAAAACGAGTTTCTGTCGTTGATTCTTAAGAAGGTGAACGACCAGCATCCTCCCATTCTAAAGTCAACTTAAACAAAATAATTGAGTAGCTTGAGTCATTGGCGATGTAATGGGTGGGTTTTAGGAATAGTTACTGTAATAAATAATAAACTTCAATACAATTAGGAAAAGAAATATGAAACAATATAAACCTTGAAGGTTTTACAGATTCAAGTGAAGCTGAAATCATCTTTCAATGAAGCACGAATAGTATCAAGTTACGTCAATCTGACATAGTATTTTCAATGCCCTTTGTATTTAAAATTTCCCATACATTATCAATGAGGTACCGACAAGGGAAGACTGTTCGTCCTACGGTTTCCATCATAGCGACTTTTTTGAGACAGACAAAACTGCAACGGTTATCAACATTTATCAACAAGAGATGTATTTAACGTCTTTATATCTAATACTCGCAAAATTTGCTCTCGTTTAACTTAATTTTATAGAGAAAGTCCAGAAAGACATCTCACAAATATTGTATTTCTTTTTCTATTGATAGAACTTCTCTTGGATAAGGATGACGTGGAAATATGAAGTTGTAATATTAAGAAACAAACTCTTGATTAAAAATATTATCGAAAATACAGGCAAAACTACTAGCAATTAATTGGATGTATTATATCCTCAAAAAAATATAACAAGCAGCCGCCAGTGAGTTATTGGTCATTATCGAATAATAAGATACAACGAATTGTGTTGGTGTTGGTCACCTGTTTTTTTATATTCAGTACGCGCATGCCCTTCCTAACCTACTTGCGAGTTACACTTTCGATTTGAGGTTTTATTTATATCGTCCGGAAATCGACCACCGTGATACGAATTCTTTCGATCGGAGTGTATTCTGAATAATATATGATTTGTTCCTATATAATAATTTGTTGGAATTTCTTCTACTAAATGTTGCAAGAAAAATTGAAAAAGTAAAGTGCTAGATTGCGGCCATAATAAAGGCCGGTGTGTATTAATTTGCATCCCATTTGAACAGGCCAAACTTTTGACCGCTGACTTGCATCCGTTTTTTAACAAAATATGAAAATGACCGAATGTAGTTTTTCCAAGACAAAACGTTCGCATGCAAAATTATCTGGTTATTTTGATGCACGAGTGTAGTTCTGGGGAATATTTTCCGAATATTGGTTTAAATATTAAATTCCTATTTCTTTTTTTAAATACAAAATATCCATTTTAAAACTTTGGTTCGCTTTCCATCACTTTATTTCCTATAATTCCCAATGAATCACATCCGAAACGAGACATTTTTAAAAATATTTTTTGTGTTTACTTGTCAAACTGATTTTATTTTTAATTATCATGGATTCACAATGGGAGTACCGTGGATACGTAAACAATGCAATTATCGCAGTGCTCTTTCGGTTCCTACAGTGCTGTGATGCCTTTTGGTCAATAAAATAAGTTAACAATAATATTTAAATAAAAGAAATAAATTCCCTTGAAGCTAATTTCAATAAATCATAAGAACGTTGAATCGTTACATGAATAGAAGTAGGAAGGTCGCACGTACGAAGTCAAGTTCAGAGCGTGAAATAAACATAAATAGTATTATTTATATTTACTTATGATGAACTTGACTTGTCGTATAAATATGCAAACGATAGTGTTTTAAAGAAGGACTATTAATATTATGTTGGAATATGAATATCACAATTCATAAGTAATAAGTAGTAAGTTTAAGTAATAAATAGAACGTATCCCAGTGCTACAGGTAGTTGTTTTATTCCTGTAAGATGACTCTCCGAGAGAACAGCAACACCACCTAGTCAGAGGCCCTTCCACACCTATAATCTACAAAAGTATCAAAGGATAATAACATCCATTACAGTGCAGTTGTATGTATGTATGTATGTATGTATGTATGTATGTATGTCTTTTGGGGTAACATTCACTGAGACCTAAAAGATCTATTGTGCCCCCTTACTTCTACTTAGTTCCTGAGGAAAGTCTGAGCCTGAGGAAAGTAGCTCCTTTAGTCCTATTTCCCCGAGGAATTTTAGGATATCTGCAGGCTTCAACTTAGGTAACTGTCCCTCTTCTATCCAGTAGTCTCCCAGGTGCTGTGCCCTAGGATTCTGAAATACTGTGCAGTTCGCAAGTATGTGGATGGAGGTTTCTTCTTCCATTCCACAAAATCTACAATCTTCCTCCTCCACTATTTTGAGCTTTTTAAGGTGCCCATTCAGGCGACAATGTCCCGTTAGGATTCCTGTTAAAACTCTTAGTGCAGTTTTGCTTTGACTTATGCATTCGTTTGATCTCAACAGGTTGTAGTCACCCAGAAGAATCTTTGATTGCCTAAGCCCTACTAGATCTTTCCAATTGTCAGATCTTCTCTTTTCTTCGGCTTTACCTATTTCTTCCAATATTACATTGGAGCTGATTCCGCAAAAAGGTTCCGGCCCCCAAAAGGGTATTTCACTCCCCCTCTTTGCTAGTTCATCTGCTATTTCGTTTCCTTCTATTCCAGTGTGTCCTGGAATCCACAGTAAGGTGACTATATTCTTCTCGCCTAGTTCATTAAGTTTGCCTAGGCATTCCCACACCATTTTGGAACTGATTACACAAGAACTCAGTGCTTTAATGGCTGCTTGACTATCAGACATTATAATAATCCTTTGCCTTCTATACCCTTTGTCAATATTGAACTGGGCACACTTTCTTATTGCGTGAATTTCCGCTTGAAAGATACTTGGGGTTTTTCCCAAGCTCTCAGAGTGTTTGGTGCCGGGCCCGTACACTCCTATCCCAGTTCCTTCTATTGCTTTTGAGCCGTCTGTGTACCATTGAATGGCATTCTTTCCAAGTCTGGTAATGGTATTTGGATCCCATTCCTTCTTGTTGCTTAATTCCGTAACGAATTTCTTTGAAAAGTTATACTTTTTCATCATACCATCTTGTGGCATGTCCCAGGTTGTCTGATTTCTAAGAAGTGAAGAGGTGGTTTTTTTTTTAATGATTCCCTCTCTGCTTAGTCTGTATCTTGTTCTTTCTGCAACACTCTCCACCACCATATGTAATGGTGTGAGGTTGAGAATCACTTCCATTGCTGCCGTTGGGCATGTACTCATTGCTCCTGTTATGCATATACAGGCTAGTCTTTGAATTTTGGAGAGGTTTTCTCTCGTCGTCAAGAGGCTAGTTCTACTACTCCACGCAATGGCTCCATAAGTGATGATTGGTCTCACTATGGCAGTGTACATCCAGCTCAGGATTTTTGGGTTACAACCCCAGTTTCTCCCTGCCAGATTCCTGCACACCATTAGAGCCATTTTTGCTTTGTATGTAATCTCCTTCTCGTGTTTGTTCCACAGGAGTTTGCTGTCTAGAGTCAAACCTAGATACTTGACTTCTTGTCTCCATTCAACGTCGTTCCCATCACGTTTAATGGTTTTGAGGTTGAGTTTTCTTTTCTTAGTGAAGGCTATCAAGATGGTTTTGGTGGGGTGCAGTTACCGCTGTAATCAAACGATAATTGCACTCCTCTCATGGGATTTTTTACACATTAGGGAAATATTCAGTGAAATGTTGACATTATTGGGTGAAATCGTCTCATATGGGACAAAATGACAAAATAAAAAATGTTCCATATTATATACCCAATCTTGCCAGATAAAATTAAAATTTTTTATAGAAGAATTAGGCGTAAACTTTTCTAAAAAAAACCTGTTTGAAAGACAATGACATACTTTTTTACCATTATTTGTATTTCTCTATAAATTCTTACACCCACTGATTCAAAAAACGAAAAAATTGATCCAAAAAGATACGTTAGTGTTCCAGTTTTGTAAGTCAAACCAGTTCGATCACTCTCTAATGTTTTTAGTTACAGAATGTTAATTTATTGGATTCAAATCATAGGTCGAGTATACTGGTACATTTATATAACTAACGTAGTTGTTCAATATACAGAAAAAAAAGGTACTACTATAATTTATTATTAAGACTGATAGTAATATTTTTTTTATATTAGAGATAATACAGTGTGGGATGTTTAAAAATAGGACCAATTTATATTGAATGCATATTGGTTCTAATCCATATACAAAAACATCTCGTTTTAAATTTATATAAGTTACTAGGTTAATCTTATTTTTGCTTCAATTTCTCTTCTTTTTAGTCTCACTGGTTGGTATTAGAGAATTTTTTAATTGTTATAAATACATCCGTTTTATATAGATTTCTTTCCACGATAATAATTATTAAAAATTACCAATTTGTCGGTATATAATATCTACAATCTACAATAAAAATTTTACAAAAATCTTCTTGTAAAATGATCCCAAAACTCTTTTCTTTATCGTATTGGACACAAATTTTAAATATCTATTATTAGTACTTATTTTAATTATTATAAATATTACTCGACAAAGAACGTACCTACAGAAGATGTAATGTGCAAAGTAGGTTTTTTTATTAATAAAGAGATTTTGATATCTAGTGGCTGTAACCAAGATTCGTTCTTGATGGATTATGCAATAGATTGACACACATATTTACACTCCTTTTACAAGTGGTTGAATCGTGAGTCACCATTTAGTAGTACTTTAATAGCGATTCGTTAATAAAATTGTATGAAATGAAACAGTTTTGTGATTTCTTGGTATTATTTCCCATTTTGAACAAATATATTCAAAATTAAAAAACTACGAAGTAAATAAAAAGTATATTTATAAAAAAAATTGTAATCTAGATACATATTTTCTAAACTCCACTATTAATTTCTTGAAACTAATCATTTATTAAAAATAGCCGAAGTGGGTAATTAAAATTATTCAGGTTATGGTGATTATGTATAGCGAGATTTTCACTTGCAATTCGACATTATTTAATACTTAGTCACTCTGTCACGATTCCAGAGCTGCTGCAATCACTTTTTTTTTATTTAAATGATAATATTGAAAGGTATTGGTAAGAAAGTAATTAGTGTATTGCATTTTGAAATAGTTATAATTAAAGATATGGTCAATATATTTACCAAAGATGGCGAAGTTTTCTTGAATAACTAAAATTTTACTTTGACGGTTGATAGCTGGAACCATATCGTATTCACTGGAACTTGAGGGTTTCGTGGATCAGGATATAAATTTTGAAGTCGTGCCAAATAATGATCGCCATCCAAATTCCACATAATGAAAAAGAGACCAATTCCCAACAATCCCTGCCCAAACATTAAAAGGTTGAAGGTAGGAATCGCATTTTCACGTTGAAGAATGTCAATTTGTGATTTAAATTTCACGTGTTTCGGTATTTTTTATAAATATTTACAGTAAACGAAATAATGAATTTAATCCATTTGAAAAATGAAGATTTATTCCTAAAAAAAATGTAAAACATACTGAGTGAGTTTTTCTTAATGATACATAATTTTTGACACAATTTTATAAAATTAAATTTAAACTAAATTTAAGACACCTATTAATTCTAGAATGGAAAATTCAAAATGGTACAGGATCACTCTTTGTTTTTTGCTCTTCTTGATTTTGATATAAAATTTTCTCGATGTAAAATATTATTTTCTTCTATTTTTTCAAAACAATATTGTAACGCAACTGAATCAATTTATCAACGATTTAACCACGCTATTTAGTACATCTTAATCAATAAAAAAAAAGGAAATAATAATCCAATTGAAAAATTCCTCATCTCCCATCCTCGCAGATGGCATGCACGCCAACAGTATATTTTAATTTCTGACAAAGACGTAATATTAACGGCGTTTACCGATTCAGTCACTGTCACTGTGTCACAAGTATCATGTAACAGGTTTTTCTACGCCGTAATAACTATTTGTGGAACAGTTATTTTTACACGGTACAACAGCCTGCTAGCAGATATATAACCTAATACTTCGATGTGATAAGTAAGTTTATATGGAATTAAAATCGACTTGATCAAATGAAGGTACAGTATCAATATCTTCTGTATGTTCCTTGTGGATTTTCCAACTGTTCCTGTGTAATTTTCCAGTTTTCAAAATAGCGGGTTCCTAGTAATTGAGATGTAGTGCAAGTTGAATTTTCATAGAAAGGATGAATATGCTTTTTTCTTAATTTTACCATGTTAATTTAAGACTACGGTATTTCTAATGATTTCGTGTAATTTATATGGATAAAATTGGTTCCAGTATATTTTTTCAAAATTTTAGAATTAGTAGTTTCCGAGATACGGAAGGTCGATTATCATCTAATTTCTTAAATACCTTTCAAACTATTTAATTTAAAATTATTAAAAAAATATATTAGAAACCCACGCGATATGCCCTTTTATTTGATATGTCCCAGCATGCAATTTAATAACTTTTTTTTATTATTTTACAAATTTGCTCTCAAAAATTTTCACCACAAATTCAAAATTTATATTTTTACGTTACATAAAATATTAATATTTTGAATTAACTCTAAATTCAATTAAAATGAACTCTAGTAGGTTAACGTATTTAAATACTTTTTTTTACCACTAGCTGTTAAATCCAAAACGGTATTTTGTATATAATTAATAATTTATTATAAATTATGAAAGTAGTACCACCACAATCTACATTAAACAATAGAATATATGGGTATGTGTACTCTCTTAAATTAGGAGTTTCGTTCTATTTGCCACCATAAAAATATAAAATTAATCATTATTAACATTTTTTTGCTTACACTCAAAAAAAATATTTTAAATTAATATACTTTACAGTTGAGAGGAGACTCCTTGGTAGTACTAACCCAAAATAGCTAACGGTGGATGGGTAAACAAAAGGCTTTCGATCAAGTATCTATAGAAATGGGTTGACAAAGATGGAAGAATATTAATCGTAAATGTCAATGTCAAAATGGTTCAAGTGTGACCAAGTATAATTTGATTTTAGAGGAAATTCATGTTTTTTTTTTAATGTTATTATTTTCAATGTTTCTGTCGGGTTGTAGTTGCCGTTATCAAGAATTATTCTGATTTTCAATATTTTCTTTAACTAAAAATTGTTCAAATCTCCTATATGGATTATATCTTTGATAAAAATGATTGTGAATGAAAAATGTGTAACATAATATACCAAATCTCTTCAATTGAATGGAAAAAATTTAGTAATTAGGTCTAATTTTTTTCCACTTTTAATTTTAAATAAGAAATAATCAGTATACTGAGTGAGAGAACTTCCTCCAGATTTATATTCGTTTGATTTCTTTCTTTAAAAGTACCTTTAATGAATTTTGTCTCATTATGACAAATAAATATGCATTCTTAAACTTGTAATTTTTGTTCCAATTTGTAGAAAGCGGATCTACTCCGATGCCCGAATTCACACTTTCTTCACTTAACAATTATAAAAGTTAATTACAATAGATTTTTAATTATTATAAACATTTGAAATTGTTCGATATATACAGAGAAACAATAATTGAACTGTTTAAAAAAAAAACAATAACAGTGTACAAGAATTTTTGAATCTAGGTATTTGTAATAAAAAGTTTTTTTAAGAATCTTTTAAATTTTCTACTTTAAGCGGTCATTAATTTATAAATGAAACATTTCACTTTCTTTTAAAAAAAAGAGGTTAATATACTTTAGTGTAATAAAAAAGATTTATTAGAATACGTGCTTTTTAAGATAGTTGCAAGGAAAGCGACCGTCTTCTTATACATACCGTTTATGAAGACACAACCAAAAATTGGAATTGACTCGCTTTCTGTACACTTTTTCAAGGGATTTTCTTAAAATTCGCTTAAAATGCATGGAAAGCGAAGGAATTCGTATTCTTATAGATACTTGTTACCATTTATTAAGACATTCAAAAAAGTGAATTGACTCGATTTCTGTACACTTTTTCTGGGGATATTTTTTGAATTTCTACAAATTCATTGATAGCGAAGGTGTTCGTATTCTTTCTTATAGATGCCGATTATGAAGACACAACTAAAAAATGGAATTGACTCGCTTTCTATACACTTTTTCAATGGATATTTCTTAAATTGGTATAAACATTAATGTTTGGTTAGTTATTATTACATGGGTGAATAAAATAGGCGATTGTTATATATTTTAACATCTTTTCGATCGCACAAATATAAAAATAATTTTCGTTTATTTTAATTACACTCCAAAAATAAAATTAAACTCATTTCAAACACACAAAGGCAACAGTTTTTGAATCTACGCAATCAAAGCTCTATTTTGACAACATACGACATTCCATAACTTCAATTTGAATACAACTGTATAAAAAGAAGATTTTTCGCTAAATAAGACATATAGTTCTGTCCCTATGAAGACCTATCGTTCTTCGAGATATAAATATCGCCTTTACCTTTCTACAATGGTCCATGGTCGCTACTTTTACTTCTACTCTCGTTTCACCTACCTTTGTAAAATAAAATGCTACTCCATTACAGGTAATCTTTTACCAATCGTATCCACTACTTTAATTAACATGAAATTCTTCATTAATTATCTTGTAATTAAAGTAAATTAATCGTTTTATTATCAATTTAATGCATCGATTAGTGGTTGTGAAAATTGAATGATTCAGTGAAATAAGACGCAAGCTCCGCGCCACTGTGCCACCCAAATTACACTACGACTCACAGGATTGATCCGTTTTAGACGTGCGTCACCTTAAAATGTTCGTCTTGAGTTTGCCTATCGACCCTTGTTCCGGGATTTTCGATTTCGAATTTTATTTTTCTGTAATTTGTGTCCAAAAATTTACTTTCATGGAAAAATGGCGATTTTGGGTGCAAAAGTCATCCTAGCGAACGCAACATTGAGTTTTTACAAAACTTTTTTGAAGGAAACTCTTCCTCTTGACAACCCCTACAACCCTGTGTACGTCAAATTGCGAGAGAAATTGGCCGTCATGCCTAAAAAAGACCATAGTGATAAAAAATTATTGATGCGAAAGGAAATTGTTCCTCAAAAATCTATTGGAACAAAAATCTAAATTTGTTTCAATAAAAAGTGTTTGTAATCTATCCAGCAATACGTACAAATTTTCTCAGAATGTTTAAGGATATTTTTGGCCATTTAATTTGGCTAAGAAACCTCCAAATTCCAGAATCTTGGAAAATTTCCAAAAATTCTGTAAAAATTCGGACATATTCCTTAGGTGATACTGAACACTTTTCGTTCAAAACAAATTTCTCATAAAGGTCGTCATTTCCGACATTATAGTTCATTATCAATAAATCATTAATCAATTTTTTTCTGAAAAATCTTTAACTTTTCAAAGACAGTCATGGAACAGAAACTGCTTAAGATTTCCCAAGGGGATAGAAGACCATTTTTGTTCTGTCAAAGAACCATTTGCAATTTGGCCATTTTTGGATGGAATTTTATTATGGAAATCTTGGATGACAACCAATTCAGTATCACCTAAGGAATATGTCCGAATTTTTGGAAAATTTCCGAAATTTTGGAATTTGGCGATTTCCTGGCCAGATTAAATGGCCAAAAATATCCTCAAACGTTCTGAGAAAATTTGTACGTATTGCTGGATTGATTACAAACACTTTTTATTGAAACAAATTTAGATTTTTGAGGAACAATTTCCTTTCGCATCAATAATTTTTTATCACTATGGTCGTTTTTAGGCATGACGACCAATGTCTCTCGCAATTTGACGTACACAGGGTTGTAGGGGTTGTCTATAGGAAAAGTTTCCTTCAAAATAATTTTGTAAAAACTCAATGTTGCGTTCGCTAGGATGACTTTTGCACCCAAAATCTCCATTTTTCCATGAAAGTAAATTTTTGTACACAAATTACAGAAAAATAAATTTGGAAATCAAAAATCCCGGAGCAAGGGTCGATAGGCAAACTCAAGTCGAACATTTTAAGGTGACGCACGTCTAAAACGGATCAATCCTGTGAGTCATTGAGTAATTTGGGTGGCACAGTGGCGCTCCGCGCCACTGTGCGCCGCCAAGTGCAAAAAATTGACTTACAGGGTGGTGCGATAATCGAACCACAACGGTCTGCCACAAAGAGATATCAAGGACAATTTTTGTCCTTTAGTGGTTTAAAGAAAATTTACCAGTGGACATCCCTACCCCCGTATTTTAGACCTACTGAAACAATAGATATACTATTGCTAAACAAAACACTCTCCGACCCAGAATATTACTTCCAAACCAAAGTCTGCGAATAGGTACTTAATAAAAAAGATATCGACGTAAATTATTCAATGATGAATATTCAGTTTAAGAATATGGATATTTCAACTATCGATTTGAAGATACAAACAAATCGTTAACGTGCCCATTTTAAATTAATTCCTTCAAAATAAAGATAAATACATAATATATCCGTGAGAGATTCTTAGAATATCATTTAATTACCGATTAAACGTCTCGAATATATAATTTCAACATTTCATTGCCTGAAATAATAAATAATGCATACTATGAAATAATATACTCCCCGTCCTTGGTTAAATTTCATGAGAATTCTTAAAATTCCTCGCTCATAACAAAGGAAAGTTGATGAAATTGTGAAATAAAACAAAGGGCAATTTTTCTATTGACATTTGCGTTTTTCTGGTACGCTTTTATGACATTTTAAATATTTAAAGATAATTTTTTATTTCGAAATTAATTCCGATTAATATAATTTACTTGGATGATTATACAATAGGAACACTCCTAATCAATGTATGATGATTTCTTCACCGCGAAATTCATTAGTTATTAAAAATATACGTAATTTATTGTTATCTAAGCCTTATTTGCAATGAGCCACTAACATTATGTTATATCTTAGATGTTTTTTTTAAATTTGGTAGAAAAACAATCTATGTTAATTCATTTTTTCTACAAATGTCAGTAAAAGTGTAATTTTTAACGCATCCTGTCAGTGTCTAAAATGCTGGTGTTAAAAGTAAAATACTTTCTGCACTAGTGCTAAAAGTGATTTATTTTTATGAGAAAATATAAAAACATAATTCAAAATGAAGTGTTTATTTAATTAAACGCACAATTAGTAAAACTACAATATAATAAGAAACTCCATGGCAACTTCTCCAATTTCCTGCGGTAGAAATTCATTTTCTTGGTCACTTTCCTTCGAAAAACGAAGAAACGTTAGTTGTCAACAAAGACAAATCAACAAATTTGGTTTTCGTTTAACTTGGCAACTTGTTTTATGAATACTTTAGAAGAAATTTGATTCAAAACTGATAATCTCGTCGCTATTATTTTATCAATTAATTCATGTAAAATATGCGTTAATTTGGACCTTGAATAGTGTTTTTAAAAAAAATAGTCTGTCATATAACTGCAGTTCCTGTTTTGGCACGTGTCTCCAGTACTACTCATGTTTAGTTTGTGTCCACGGAGATATACAACTACGTGCAGCAGTTTTAGTTATCCCAAATACTGGTTCAGGACCAGTGAATGCAGTCTCAGGACCTAGCTTTGCTAGGATGTCTGGCGTTTCTTTTCCTACAATGCCTTTGTGCCCCGGGACCCACTTAAGAATAACTGTAGATAGTTTTCATTCAAATGCTCTGTATATGAATTTGTGTTGTTTCACATTTTTTTGTAAGAATTAATATCATTTAATTTAGTTTAAAAAAAAAAGTTATTGTCAGAAATTAAAATAGACATATTATGAATTGAAATACAACCGCTAGTTGTAGATGTAAATGACTTGCAAAAATATTCACCGCCATAGCAGTATCTTCTTATCTAGTTCGTTCCTTGACAAATTATATAAAGGTAAATATTCAATTTATTCAGGAATCATGGATCTTCCATTAAAGGTTGTCTACATTTTTATTCTTCATCGTTATTTATAATTGTAGATCTTTTAGAGAGATGATTTTTGTAACAATGAAATTCAAACGGTGAGGATAAAATTTTTTCTAAAATATGAATCGATTTAAAAATTGTGCCGTTTTTATTATTTGTTCATCTACCGAAACTTTCATCTATAAAAATGGGTGTAAACATTATTACGGAATGTTTTTCCATCAATTTTTTAGACGATAATAAATCTTGAAATTTAATCGAGTCACATGTTATTAATAATACTTTCTTGTTACTTAATGTACTATAAATCTAGATTTTAATTGATAAAAATTAAAATATTAGAAACTGCGTTTTTCTACAGTGTCAAATAAAAAGCTACAAATAATTACACAGACTGGACATTTATTAATGGTATGCATATTATGTCGTGGACCTTTTTAAATTACTGAATTTGATATATGAAGGAGGGAATTTCGTTGTTAGCTGGTCCACTATTAATCATATTGAGCGAGACCAAGTTTTTTTTTATCTGATTTTAATATCAGTACTTAGTAGTGTCTCAATTTCTTGGAAAAGGTTAAACCTATTTGGTTTTGTAATGTACTGGTTCTATCACTTTCTAGATCGTTTAAAAAGCGTTTTTCTTCGTTCAGAGTAAAAAAGCATATGCAAAATTTTATTACTATTTGGAAAATATAAATAACTTTTGTAACGTTCAAATTTTAATTTGTTTCAAAACAAATTTACTCGATTTTTCATGCTGGTAAGTTTTATTTCTCAATCACATCAAAATTTCTACTTTAATTTAGCCAAAAATCGTTTCACTTTTTCATGCATTTTAGTCAAATCGACCACCAAAGTGATATGAAATTGAATAAAAACGATCCGAATTATGTACAGTTACATCTAATTTACTGTATATTTGAAATATTAATCACTCAGTAGAGTCCAAACACGTTTTGCGAAGATAAAAAGCAAAATATTATTTCGCTTTTACTGTGTCCTAAGGGACACTCTGTATTCAGAAGTGGGGTAATTATTTTCAAATATCATTTTTAACTTGTTCTAAGTAAAGACCTTTAGAAATAATTTAATATTCCACTGATAAGTAGTAATCTTAGATTTTAATGCGTAACCATATGCAAAAATTATTTATCATTAAACCGCCAGAACAATGCATCAAAATATGTTGTTTGTGTGGGAAAAACTTAACGTAAATATAGCTATGAGAATCTGTACGCATTTGCGATCTACTTTACATGGACGTACTCTGTACGTGTATTTATTACAAAAAATAATGGTGAAAAATTATAACTCCATATATGTTAGTAGGTATTAGTATATACAGTGTGACCCATTTTGTTTGGAAGCACCCCTATAAAATCCGCATTTTTCAACCGATTTTGATTTAGTCTTTTTTGTTAGATTCAGTATCAAAAACAGAATTTGAGCACAAATTTTCATACCATAATAGCTATTTTCAAGGCCGTTAATTTTTCTTTGCCAAAAAAGACGAAAGTATATTAGGCATTTTTTTTTCTCAAATATGACTACACCACTGGATTCAGAATCATCACAAATGTAACCTATCAAAATTTTATAAAAAAAGTTTTATTTACAACAAAGTTATCACTACATGAATTTGGAAAAAGTTGTTTTTTAATTAATTTTTTACTA
Organism: Lochmaea capreae; assembly: GCA_949126875.1. Taxonomy (NCBI): domain Eukaryota; kingdom Metazoa; phylum Arthropoda; class Insecta; order Coleoptera; family Chrysomelidae; genus Lochmaea; species Lochmaea capreae. The sequence goes on along the minus strand of OX421395.1, from coordinate 453,672 downwards.
AGAATGTAGACACATTTTAAAAATGGCAACATCACTGCCTAACAATCCTAGAATAGTGTACAGAACAACCATCTTACTACTGAAATATCAAATTTCTTCTTTCTGCTAGTGGCAGTTCGTCAATCACTGCGGATAACTCACCTTCCAAGAATTCCATGAAGTTATTGGCATTCATGTTACCCTCAAAAAAGAATGTACCTATTATCCTGTCTTTTAAAATTTCGGCTTCGAATTTTTACAGTGCAATATGTTTGAGTCCTAGTTTTTGTTTACCATGTTGCCATTTTTAAAATGTGTCTACATTCTTAGTAAAAAATTAATTAAAAAACAACTTTTTCCAAATTCATGTAGTGATAACTTTGATGTTGATGAAACTTTTTTTATAAAATTTTGATAGTTTACATTTGTGATGATTCTGAATCCAGTGGTGTAGTCATATTTGAGAAAAAAAATGCCTAATATACTTTCGTCTTTTTTGGCAAAGAAAAATTAACGTAGAGGGCCTTGAAAATAGTTATTATGGTATGCAAATTTGTGCTCAAATTCTGTTTTTAATACTGAATCTAACAAAAAAGACTAAATCAAAATCGGTTGAAAAATGCGGATTTTATAGGGGTGCTTCCAAACAAAATGGGTCACACTGTATATACAGAGTGCTTATAAATTAATAACAGAAATTTTTAGGTACTCCATTGCTAACGGCGTGTGATAAAATCCACTCACCTATACAGGAAACATGTATATTTGCGTGCAAGAATAATGTTTGTCATGCAATGTTGGTTTTACGGAACTGTGAGAATTTGTTTTAAAAAAATCTCAAAGGAAATATGTAAATTTCCCATCACACTTACATTCGTTGTATTGTTACAAAACATAAAAGTATTAAATTGTTACAGATTATCACCCGGCTTAGACGTACGCACATGTTTACTACACCAAAAACTTCAAATGTTGAACCATTGTATCGAGAGGAAGATAGCGAGAGAAACTACACAACAAGTTACGTTCGAATCAGCTGAAGATTCATCCACAGATGATGAATTCTACGATTGCTCTTCAGAAAAACCCCTCGAGGAAAAAACCAAAGAAAAACAATCACTTTGGAATCAACCAATTGGAAGATTGTGCAAATGTGGAAACTTAAAATTATTAAAAACCGGGAACACCCTGTATATTCCAGTAACGCAGGAGCAGGTAACTATAGAAAATTTTTAAAAAATCCAAAAATACTCTTTGTATTAAATTTTTAATTTATATTCCAAACCCTGTATCTCATTAATTGATTCCTTGAACGTTCTGATTCATTTTATCCTGAAAAATAAAAAAAATAGACAACTCTTTAAAATGTACCTACGTATAATAGTAGATGAAAAATTTTGTAAATAAATCAAACTCTTAAAAAAATGTCCGTACGTCTATGGTGAATTTTCACAAATAAATGTACCTCCTTTTGAAATTTTTTCGTACGCCTATGAAACAAACGAGTCGCAACACGTTGCTTTAGTATGTCGGTGAAAGGAAATAAAAAAATTTTAGTACGTCCCTGGTGAATGGATATTTTTACAAATAAATGTACCCCTTTGAAAATCTTATCGTAGCTACGCCTATGATACAATCGTTACATTAGCATATCGGTGACGCCCCTACCACAAATCACTAAACGAGGTTAAAGAAGTTTTTCTTAACAGGCTCTGAAAACGGAAGATCAAGTCCAAGAACACTCGGACTTCCTTCTGAACCTTGGGTCCAACGCGGAAGCTACAGAGTTAAGAGCCAGGCTGATGAGCGCCTCGTTGCTCTCCGATATGGAATCCTTCAAAGCCGCCAATCCTGGAGCGATTGTTGAGGATTTCATAAGATGGTATTCACCGGCGGATTGGATAGAAGAAGAGGAGCTAGATCAGTGGGGACAAAAAGTGGGACATTTAAGCCCAAGAATGCTCATTGCGGAAAATAATATTTGGATGGAAACTTGGGAATCTGCTAAACCAGTACCGGCGAATAGGCAGAAGAGATTGTTCGATGATACGCGGGAGGCTGAGAAGGTTTTGCAGTTTTTGGATTTGAGGTCGATTTCACAGGTGATTATTTTCATTTTGACTCTCCCTGTATGCTTTAAAATTTTAAATGTATCTGAAACTATTAAGTTTTCTTAAATTAATTTTTGACCGTTTCTCGTATATTTGAAATTAATTTCAAGAAATTTACGGAAATTATTGAAAACTTTTTTACTTAAATTTTCCAGATTTGCGAACTGATCGCACCAGTCTTAACACACGCCGCCATCTACCGACTAATGGAAGAATCTCAATCGTTCGCGCGCGATAATCAAGAACTCTCTTCAAAAATAACGAAACTGATACGGATCGGTGAACACCTTTCTCGCGAACCGAAACTAAAACCGCGTCGCTTTGAATCTTTCATCCAAGAGATGACGACACTCGAACTACTCGTTTCCCAGATGAATTCCTTGCATTACAAATTGAATCCATCAAGATCCGCCGTTCATAATCTTATCGACGATGTAGTGGTAAAACTGGTATCGGGAAGAGAAGTCGAAGTGGAAAATAAAAACAAATCAGAAGTGGGAACTAGGATCATTTCTATGTTTGCAGAGGCGCAGAAAACGGCTAATGCGATTTTAAGCGAGCAATCCGGCGAAGAAAGGGTTTCGAATAACACGACGCTGCCTCTACCGGCGGTTAGGGAATTTGTTTTGCGTGCTAACGCCGTTAAACCGGCGATCTATTCCGCCAAATGTCCGCAATTTTTAAGGGCAGTTTTAAGTAAGGAGGAATTTAGATTAGCGGGGGCCTTTTCGGAAGATACCGTTTTCTTTTAGAACTTTTTTAACAGGTTAAGGAAAAAAATTAAGTGTGAAGGTGTAGGTAAGTATAACCAGAGGTCCGGTATACGGACCGTGTAACATCACCTTAACACATATCAAGGCTTAGTGAAGGTTTTCTTTTTTTATCTGATAGCAATACTTCTTTGAACACCCTATATTTCATAAACTTTTTATCCATCTAATCTACAGGGTGGGGCAGTCGAAAAAAATTTTCTTATTTATTTTTATAAATGTTTTATTGGTGAATGGGAATTTGATTAAAAAAAAAGTTTTTTTACATTCAAATATTTTAGAAATTCGTTAAATAAAAATTTGTTAAAGTGCATTATATTTTCATTTTTCTCCTTTACTCCATTTTCCTTCCTTTTTGTAAATCCTGGCATGTATTTCTTGTTGACTATTATATCAAAATTCGTTCCCGTCACTCCTGGATCGTCTACAGTTTTTTCCAAGCTGGTCTTTGTAATAAAATAATATTTATATACATTATAAAATATTTAGAAAATTTTAATCCAATAAATCGGTCTTCAGGAATAGTAGTTTCAGGTCCCAATATTTTTCCAAAACAAAATTAATGCTGCATTAAAAAAAAAACCCTTTTCTCGTTAAACTGTTTTATCACCACGCCGCTGTAATTCAACCTAATATATATGAAAAAATTGTTTATATCGGTGTTGGTACAAAAAATGTGTACGCATATCCTCGCGCAGGTGTATGGATAGGAATAAAAACTTTCGACACAATTTATATTTATTTGCTTCTAATTTTCGAGCAGTTATTAATATTGTCGCGTGCGGAGGTGTGAAAATTAAATTTCTACTTTTCTATCATTCATAGTATTTCATCGGCTTTTCGTGTTTATTTTAATTATTATATTGAACGTGATAATTTTCCTTTAAACAGCCAAATATGATTCACGTCAGTGTAGCGGAATTGTTGTGGAATAAAAAATTTGATGATCTTAACCGAGATATCTCAATTTCCTGTCGTTGTGGTAAGTCTTTAAATTGTTTGATGATATTTATAAATTTGAATTTATTATATTTATTTGAAGTGAACGTTGGTTCAAAATGTGTTAAAACTGTGAAAATATACAGGGTGATTAGAAACATTTTTGAGATTGAATTGAACTTCAATATTTTCAATCCAAAACTTTTTCGAGGTATTTTATTGATACAGAGTGATCGATTTACAGAAAAACATATTGTCGGAAATTATAGTAGGTCAGAAGGTTTTCAATTTTTGTGAATGCATTTTTATATTCTTTGGAAATGTGATGAAATTGGAAAAACCATCAATAATATTTTGATATATACAGGGTGATTCGGTGAAATTTTGATTTTTGAAATTGGAAAAAAATAATATCAATTAAAATGTTTAACATTTATTTGGGATTTGATATTTTCAGTATATTATACAAAGCCAAAATTTTTTTTCGTATTTTCTTAATACAGAAAAATATTTTTACTGTATAGGATTTATACAAAATTGGAAATGTGTTGATACTATGGAGGAATCATCAATAATATTTTTCATATGCCGAGTGATCAGTAAAATAAGTAATATTTAAAAAAATGGATAATTTTCTTGATAAATCACTTAGGATCTATTTTTTTCAATTTCTCTTTTAAAACTATCATTTATTTTCAAGTTTTTCGTAATTCTAGATACGGGGATCTATTTACAGAAATATATTTTGTCACCACAAAGTATCAAATTAAAACATGATTCATTTAACAAGTACAATTTTTTTTAAGCTCGATATGCGATGCTATTTCGACCAATATTTTATTAGAATTTTAATTTTTTTTTCGAAAATGTTCTAAAGTAACTATTTATTTATTTATTTAATTTTTTTTTATTGTCCTCCTACTTATTGTATGTAGATGGGTCTATCCTTATACAATCTTTATATTTCCAAATCAGGATTTTTTCATCTTTTTATAATTTCTTAATACAGTGTGATCAATTTATTTTGTTCTAAACTATGAAAATATTTTATTACAACCAATCTCATGATTTTCAAATTAATATTTTATCAAATATATTCAGGGTTATCATATTAAAAATTTTCTTTTTATTTTGGCTCGAATTTCAAAAGAATATACATACAGGTGACAAGTGAAAAGTTACTCTCATTTATAATTTTATATATATACAGAATGTCTTAAATAAGCACTTTTTAATTCTTTTTAAAATATCTATGCAACATGATAAATTTAAATTTTTCTCTTCTTTTCATTTTACTAGAACCCGTGTATATAAAATTGGAATAGTGAAAGTTTTTTTATGGTAAGGAATTGTTAGTCCTTGGATCCTTTTTATTATCTTAACATGTATCAACGAAAAAGTAAATCCCGTTTGTTTAACAAGCTTTTAAAAGCATAAAGGAAAAAACAAGCAGCACGAGTGTCCTTAGAATTATCCTTCCCAAAGTAAGCATTACAATGAAAGTATTTTTCATTTTATTCAGTGTGCGACAACTGAAGCATCTTTCATTGCCATAAAATCTCTTCATGTGTAAATAACCGTTGAAGTAAAAAATTTCATATTACACAGCAAAAAATAGGGGATGGATTTTAATTAATTCAAGTCGATGTTTACTTTGTTGAAGAAAAAAAAAGTAATCTGGGTTAATATTGGAAGTTATTTCGAACGAGGAAGATTTTTATTCTGTTAACGAGATAAAACCCACTTGGATTATTAAAATTAGGATCCTCTTAATTTGAATCCTTGAACGCTTTATCGTTGAAATTAAAAAAAAAAAGGTTCTTAACATATTATCAGAATCTAAAAAAAAAATAAAGGGATATTATTGATGGAAATGAGAAGGAGTAGCTATTATATGCGAGTCCGATACTAGATTTTTGCTACAGCTTTCCAATTTTACCATTTTTTAGAGGGTCAAATTGAATATTTATATTTTTTCTCGATTTTAGTGTATTTGGAAAAATATTTGGCATTTTCCGGGATATAAATTTAAATTTTTGACTTTAAAAAGAGTATAATATAAAGTTACTTTGTAATTTTAACCGTGTAACCGGCAAAAATTGAAAAAAAAATAGAAAACACCGACATAATCTTCTTTTACGAAACTTTCAATGTTTTTTTCCGTTAATTGGCGTTTTCCCGCCGGTAACCATAGCAACGCGAGGTCGATTTGCGCAGACCTTTTCCAAACCTTCCGATCGCTTTCCCAGATGATCTCACCGCACACACTCACTTCCAAATCGTAACACGGACATATCGCGTCGTTAGCGTTTTTCATTTCTCGATATTCCATTATAATATTATGATGTTAACGTGAGTTTTAGTTTGAAGGTTTTTCCGTTTCACGTTTTAACTATGAAAAAAATACCTTGACGTTAAGTGATATGTAAGTGTGAAAAACTGCCGTTTCTCTCTTCGGGATTTTCTTTTAGAGTGAGTACTTACCTACCTGATACACGTCTTTTTATGCTCCTTTTTATTCGTGTTCTCGAGGTCCTTCATCCTCGAGTGTCATACATAAGACGAAATGTTCTGTTTTTAAAATATGCTTATGTTTTTAAAAATATTTTGAAACAAGTTAATCATCTTCTGTACTGCAACCCCTTGATGGAACTTGGCCTGTTCCAAGGTTCCTTTTTTCGCTCGTTTAGAATTTTCACTTTCTAATTTCTCAGTTTTCTCAAATTTCATTTGTTTTTTTTCATACTGACACTGCAAATTGCATTTTTTTTAATTCCTTGGTAAGAATTTTGTTGTTATATATTTCCATTGACATTTTAATTACTTCTTCGAATTCAAATTAGAGAATAATATTTGATTGATCATTTTGACAAAAAACGAAATTTTTTCTTGATAAAAAGTATTTGTGTAAAAATCAGGGATCTATATAGTGGATGTTATATTCAAATATATCAACTTTTTTCACAATTTTTTCGTATCTAAATGCAAAAGATCACTTTGTGTTCTCAAATTCTAATTTTAAAGTTCTACCGATATAAATTTGGTCACAGTTGTCACTACCACATGTTAATTTATATGCACGACACGTTTTCTATTCAAATTTTGAAATTTCACATGTAAATCCAAAATGAAATCTTTAAGGGGTGATTTCCAGGTAAACCTTTTCAATACTTTTGTTAATAGATGTAAAATTCCGCATTTAAGAATCATTTTTTTTGCACTTTATTTCCACTTAACCATTTTTTATACTTTTGTCAATATTCTTCAAATTCCGTATACATTGTGTCACAAGATTAAGTTGAACATAGGTTCAAATTTAGGGAAGATTTAAACAAATTGAATTGTAGTATTTCATCGTGACAGTATGGATCTTTATCGAGTAAAAGTCTCATCTATTCAATATTAATCTACTTAAATCGCTTAAAGCAGATTGTATTTCGTGCCTTGGGTCTGAAGTTGACCTAAAGTTTGTGTGGAGTTTCACATTCTATTAAGCAATTAAATTTTTTTTGGGGTTTAAATCCGTTTTATTCTCAACGATATTTTTAAGGCGATTGAACTAAACTAAATTTAGAAAACTACGGCTCGTAGATTGTATTTATTATAGTTAAGCTGTGTAATAAATTTCAAAGGGATAATAATATTTTAGATTCTTTAAGTTGTTTTGATGACAATAAAGATAAAATTTTCAATAATACAAGTACTGCAGATTTACAAATAATTTGATTTATATCTTCTGAAAATAAAAATAAATTCTTATAAGATACTCAAAAATAATATACAGACTACCAAACAAAATTCATGGGAGAAAATTTGTTGTATTTCTGACAGATAATAAAAAGGATTTTTAGGAATGAAAAAAAATTAAAAACCAGTTAAACAAAAAAATCCATTTCAAACTTTGGGTCATTCAACTTCTTGTAACCAAAAATATATTTTGTCAAGAAAGATGAAAAATCCTTAAAGAATTACCATTGGTTAATTTAGATATATAAAAGTTTCCTTTCCTTTTGTCATTTTTCATATCCTAGACATGAAAAGCGAACAAAAAATATGAAAAATAAGTAAACAAAATTTCAATATGAAGAAAACAACTTTTCCGTACACGACAAAGGACCCAAGAATTCACAACCAACGTAAAATTCCATGTCATCATTATTGTGATATTAAATTTGAATATTTACTTTCAATTTAAAAAACATGCAACATTTTAAATGTTTTTGATATTTATCAGTCCAGAAAATTCAAATACCACATGTGACACAAAACTATAAAGTCAATATTGATAAGCTGCTTCCACTGAAACTTTTGCAAAATTTAATTTTTTTTTGTAACAAAGTAGGCAAATGTTCGTAAGTTTTTTCAAATTCAGCTGATGGATAATTTGGAATCCTTATTTATTAATTTCTTTGACGCATTCTAAACAAGATCTAATAAATATATAAGGATTATCTTATTTGTTAGACCCAATGTAGTCAACGTGTTAAACGTAAACCTTCCACTACTGTTTTATCACACTCAATACCTGACCTCTTCTATTTTCATGATACTTTAACAAGAAAACCATTTTAATTCATTTTAAAATTCTGTTAGATTAATTAATGAAATTGTCTGCCCAGTTTTCCCATTGTGGTACAGTCGATAAATGTAAATTTATTTCGGTTGTTTGTGTTCGATTCGATCCATCATCACAACCAAATTATTTTTATCGATAAAAAATTTTATTAACCAGACAGCTGCATTGCAGTCGCTATTTTTATATTTCGTATAATTGAAACTAAACATAAAAGGATATAAAAATTGATATTAATAATTGTGTATAGTACTCATAAGTAAGTAGATGAATAGGCAGGTGGCGCCACTATTTACATATCTACGTGATTTTTAGATCGTACCAACCTTTCAACAATACACGACAAACCTACCTTTCTTTTTCAGAGACGCTGTTTTTTTTCAAAACCAAAAAAACTGTAGTATGGAAAACTAGAAAATAGTTTCGTAAATTGTCACTGCTGGAGACAGTTGTCACTTTAAAATACCGGAAGTCATTTTATTCACTATTTCTCCATGAGAAAGCGAAAACCAAGTTTGCCAAACACCAACGTGCTGATGATTCCAAGGAGCGTTGTTTGTCAAATTGACTTCCAGCTGAATATTATACAATAGCCGCGTAAAGTAATAAATAATAATAATAAATACTCGTTGTAGTCAATTGTGTAGCATATTTAATGCTGAAAGTATTTTAGAAAATATGTTTACACGCAATAGTTAAAATTTTCAATATAAATTTCAAGGTCATATTTTAGTTGATCGACCATTTGAAATAATATCTCTCGCTAAGCGGATCATGACTTGTTTACAAATCGCATGTTTAAAACTCTCAACGATAATTTTAGCAATAAATTGCTGTTTAAAAAGGAATATACAAACATTATAAAAATGTTTACTTTCGACTGAATAAACCATAAAAGTACAAGTTCAATATTCATAGTTGTGATGGTATTTAGAAGAGTTTGTATATTGAAATTCCATGACACGCGCATAGTATCATATCTACGATATTTTTCGTACAAGGGTATACAAAAGTGAGAAATATACAGTGTGACCCATTTTGTTTGGAAGCACCCCTATAAAATCCGCATTTTTCAACGGATTTTGATTTAGTCTTTTTTGTTAGATTCAGTATCCAAAACAGTATTTGGGCACAAATTTTCATACCATAATAGCTATTTTCAAAGCCCTCTACGTTAATTTTTCTTTGTCAAAAAAGACGAAAGTATATTAGGCATTTTTTTTCTCAAATATGACTACACCACTGAATTCAGAATCATCACAAATGTAAACTATCAAAATTTTATAAAAAAAGTTTTATTAACAACAAAGTTATCACTACATGAATTTGGGAAAAGTTAATTTTTTAATTAATTTTTTACTAAGAATGTAGACACATTTTAAAAATGGCAACATGGTAAACAAAAACTAGGACTCAAACATATTGCACTGTAAAAATTCGAAGCCGAAATTTTAAAAGACAGGATAATAGGTCCATTCTTTTTTGAGGGTAACATGAATGCCAATAACTTCATGCAATTCTTGGAAGGTGAGTTATCCGCAGTGATTGACGAACTGCCACTAGCACAAAGAAGAAATTTGATATTTCAGTAAGATGGTTGTTCTGTACACTATTCTAGGATTGTCAGGCAGTGGCTTAACGAAACATTTCCAATTGGTTGGATAGGTCGCGGTAGCGAGTTAATCGAATGGCCTCCTAGATCGCCCGATTTAACTATATTGGATTTTTATCTGTGGGGTCTTTTGACACAAAAAGTGTATAAGACACGTCCAAGGAATAGAGCAGAACTGTGTGACAGAATACGACAGGCGTGTGCTGGAATAACGCCACATGAAATAAAAAAGCGCTAATACATAGTCGCAAACGATACGAGAAATGTGTGGAAATTAACGGAGGTCTAGTCGAGGCTACAAAAATGTAGAATTCAATTATTATTAAGTAGTTTAATAATCAAAATGTATTATTTGGTGTTAATTTGTATTTTCGTCACATCAGCACAATTTTACATTACTCTCAGAAGCTATAACTCCAGAACGGGTTAAGGTATCGGCTTCGAATTTTTACAGTGCAATATGTTTGAGTCCTAGTTTTTGTTTACCATGTTGCCATTTCTAAAATGTGTCTACATTCTTAGTAAAAAATTTATTAAAAAACAACTTTTTCCAAATTCATCTAGTGATAACTTTGTTGTTAATAAAACTTTTTTTATAAAATTTTGATAGTTTACATTTGTGATGATTCTGAATTCAGTGGTGTAGTCATATTTGAGAAAAAAAAATGCCTAATATACTTTCGTCTTTTTTGGCAAAGAAAAATTAACGTAGAGTGCCTTGAAAATAGCTATTATGGTATGAACATTTGTGCTCAAATTCTGTTTTTGATACTGAATCTAACAAAAAAGACTAAATCAAAATCGGTTGAAAAATGCGGATTTTATAGGGGTGCTTCCAAACAAAATGGGTCACACTGTATAAAATCGAAAAAAAATTGTGTATACATTAGAATATTTTAAGGGTATTTTCGTAATCTACGGGGTCTAACAACAACACATAATATCTTTATATTAAAATGGACATGATAACGCTGTCAACGCACAAATATTCAACATTCGCTGTCGGAGCTGTAAATGATCCATGCTCTGCCCCCCCCATTTCAACCGCTGTTGCCAGAAGCGCAGACTAATTTGTACAAAAAATGATATTTTTGTCTCGTCATCGTTGACTCCTTTTCGAGCTCATGCACTATTAGGCAAAACCAAACACCTCCATCCGGCAACAGTGTCCTTTACAGAGAGAGTTCACATTTAAATTGCTATTCCTAGGTCTTTTCGCTACAAACGTTGATCACGTTGGAAGCGCATGCCATTGTATTTGAAAATGACACTGTTGCCGGATGGAAGTGTTTGGTTTTGCCTAATAGTGCATGAGCTCGAAAAGGAGTCAACGATGACGAGACAAAAATATCATTTGTACAAATTAGTCTGCGCTTCTGGCAACAGCGGTTGAAATGGGGGGGCAGTGGACATTCAGCTGGCCTCTGGAACTAAATACACGCCCTCGCTGGCCACGCACAGTTGTTCTTTCTCTCTCTTTCAAGCTGTTTTTCTCATATTTTCCTTGTCGTGCTTGTGTAAATCGTACGGTTCGGAAAGCCCTTTCGCAATCTGTATAAGCAATAAAGTTCAGTATTTTTGTATTTTTAACTCGTAAATAAATAAATAGCTATTTATTGGGAACTGATCTCTGCAAACAATATAAAAATAACGAGAAAATATTTCACTGCGAAAGCACATTTTTCCCAAAGATCTTGTAGCGTAGAGTAGCTCTTTTGATACCTAATGTTACATCCCATAGAAGCTGACGAGATACTAGAGAATTTTTCGTGTTTGGAAAATCAAAAAAAGTATACAGAGTAAAGCAAAATGTCAAAATACAGATAGACATTCAATCGATTGCAAGAGCTTGTATTCGTGTTGGTCTCTCTTGGCGACTTTTTCCTGTATGCAGATCATATGTAAAAATTGGCAAGAGAGGCGAACACTTGCCTTTTTCATTTGATTTTGGATAAACTTTAGGTGTCTGTATCTCAGAAGGTATTTTTGCAGCCTCCATTTAAATTTTTTTTTAAAATATACAAAAACTTGTTACTTTGTAGAAAAATAGAGTTTCACGTCTATATTTAAAAGAAACGTTGGCGATACATTTTCAAGCGATGTAAATCAGAATTTCATGCTTCTTCATCTTCTTTATTCTCCAGATTTAGTGAAACTATCTACAATAATTTAAGGAGGAGGAGTATTTTCCATTATATAACAATATGATTTACCATATAATATTTAATCAGTCATCAATCATTTTGACTACAAACAACCTTCCCATCAACGACAAAAAGATTTTGAATTTATAGGGTAGATCCGGTATAAAATTTATATTTATAAACACAATTTCGACCTAAATTTCGAGAGCCGACCCCAATAAAATGTTAATTATATTTTAGTCAGTGGCGTATCCAGATAATGAATCTGAGTTTCATTGTTAGACAAAAGAATGTAAAAAACGGCATGAATTTTTATTTGTTTCAGATTTTCTCTGGATTTACTGGTCACCTTTGAAATGATGACGGAATGATACTAATTTTCCTCTACTTCTCATATTTTCTACTATCAGCACACGGCGAAAATCCGATCCACCACAATGACGTATGTCACAGTCGAATTCTTTCTAACCCAACCATTCCAACCCGACTGAACTCACACCCTTTACTGCATCTCATTAAAATACCAGAAAAATTCGATAATTTCACTACATTTTCCAGAGAAATCCTCCAAAACGACAAAGTGCTCGGTGTTGTATCTACGACAAACACCCACAATTATCTAGCTTTAAACGTTTCGAAGAGACTGAAGATATTCCACAACAGAACTACAGAAACAGAACCTTTTTGGGAATCTATAAATACAACAACAAGGGGATGGGGAAGGGCTTTTAAAGACTGTGATTTTTTGAAAACTTGGGTTTATTCGTATACTTTCAAACATTTCAACACCACTTTGGGATTGTTCATAGAAGTCGATCTGAATCAATGTGATGAAGAGCTTGCTGATATTTTTAATGGGAGTCATACATGCAATAGAGAAACAATGGAAGTGAGTAGAAAATGTTTATTCATATTTTACAGTGTTTGGTTATTCTTGCGTATGCTGTTTACAAAAGTACTTTACATTTGAACTAATTTTGGATTCATCTTGTCTAATATAATGGCAAGTTTTATTACAGATCCTTAGAAATAAGAGAGAGGAGTAAAAACCGTATCCAGCGTTGTCTTTTGTGATTTTCTCTTCCGTTTTTCCGTTTGTAGTATTTTTGGACAATTATAAAGTTTTAATTAACACTCCCGTTTTGAATAGCTAACTAATACAAATATTTTTAAATGTTATGTTTCGATAAACATAATTTGAAATCTAAACAAGTTAAAATCAAACATTTTGATGACAAGTTAATGGGTTTATTTTATATATCGTACCAACACGTTAATATAAAATTTTTATTAATTTTGAAAGATGTAAGATGTTGTTGAATAAATATTTACTAACATTCGTTTCATACAAAGTTTATTTAAAGCTTGAAATTTTATCACTTTTTTTGATCAAATACGAATTAACAAAAATTCTCATTTAAATGATGAAAAATGCTATTTTAAAATTTAAAATTCATAAAAACTGCTATTTCAAACTACACAAATAATGGAAACTGCTATTTTAAACAACATAATTAATAAAAAATGCTATTTCAAATGATAAAATCCATAAAAACCTCTAATTTAAAGCAAAAAATTAATGAAAAATGCTAATTTAAATGACAAAAATTCATAAAAACTGCTATTTTAAACAACAAAACTAATGAAAAATGCTAATTTAAATGATAAAATTCATAAAAACTGCTATTTTAAACAACAAAACTAATGAAAAATGCTAATTTAAATGATAAAATTCATAAAAACTGCTATTTTAAACAACAAAACTAATGAAAAATGCTAATTTAAATGATAAAATTCATAAAAACTGCTATTTTAAACAACAAAACTAATGAAAAATGCTAATTTAAATGATAGAATTCATAAAAACTGCTATTTTAAACAACAAAACTAATGAAAAATGCTAATTTAAATGATAAAATTCATAAAAACTGCTATTTTAAACAACAAAACTAATGAAAAATGCTAATTTAAATGATAAAATTCATAAAAACTGCTATTTTAAACAACAAAACTAATGAAAAATGCTAATTTAAATGATAGAATTCATAAAAACTGCTATTTTAAACAACAAAACTAATGAAAAATGCTAATTTAAATGATAAAATTCATAAAAACTGCTATTTTAAACCAGAAAATTAATGGGAAATGCCCATCTAATGATAAAATTGATTAAAACTGCTATTTCAAACAACAAAACTAGTGAAAAATGCTAATTTAAATGATAAAATTCATAAAAACTGCTATTTTAAACAACAAAATGAATGAAAAATGCTAATTTAAATGATAAAATTCATAAAAACTGCTATTTTAAACCAGAAAATTAATGGGAAATGCCCATCTAATGATAAAATTGATTAAAACTGCTATTTCAAACAACAAAACTAGTGAAAAATGCTAATTTAAATGATAAAATTCATAAAAACTGCTATTTTAAACAACAAAATGAATGAAAAATGCTAATTTAAATGATAAACTCATAAAAACTGTTATGTTAAACAACAGAATTAACGAAAAATTCCCATTTAAATGATGAAGTTCATAAAATCCGTTATTTTTGACAACAAAATTGATGAAAAATACTATTTTGAAATCTATAATTGATGAGAACTGATATATTTGTCATAGAAACTTCATTTTTTTCCCTTGCGCTTAAAAAGGACAAAGTTCTAAGAACGAAACTGAAAAAGGCTGGACTGATTCTTCGAAAACTTTTGTAGACGGAGTGAATATTAGATTTCGTCGAAAATAAAAAAAAAATGAGAACGTTATTATCGATCGTAAAACTTCTGAATTGAACACAGCACAGAAAGAGTATTTTTAGCAAGAAATCTACCTTGGAGGATGTTTCACTTTTTATCATTTCCGCTTCGGTCTCGGCGATCGATAAACAATATCAATTCTTGCTCTTAGTTTGGATTAAAAATATACTTTTCAAAATTTATGTTTTGTAAAATTTCCAAATAAAAAACAAAACGATTTTTATTTCAGTGTGTACGAAACGGACCGCCAATAGAAAAAACTGGACATTACCGGTGTATTTGTCGGAAAGGTTTTTACCATCACAGGGAAAATTTTTCTTGGAACGCTCTGACGGGCGAAAATATGGAGATCGGAATAATTGATTTTCCACGGTAAGTTTTATTAAAATTATTTGGTTTTTTCGTATCCATTTAAAGTTTTTTTTTAAATATTTTTTCTATTTCCTTTTTTACTTAAAAATTGATAAGAAATCTATTCAAAGAAAACATTTTTCATATCTAATAAAATAAAGAAGATATTTGAGAAAGGAATTTTTGAAAATTGTCATAAATTTCGAAAAAGAGAAGATTTAGTTGAGCAATTTCCGACACCTTGAATTCACCTAGTAAAAAGTGTAGTTCTCATGAAAAAATTATATTATTTTTTATAATAACGTTAATATTCCTGAAATTAAAAAATATAAAGAATGTCTCACTAAAAAAATAAAAAATTTTTCCTTAAATTTTCTTTTTAGCTTTCGACAGTTTCCCGTCCTGTAAAGAGCTGTAAATTCTCTTCCTATTTCTGACAAATAAATATTTTTTACGTATCCACAATAGCACCACTCGTCAATCATCATTTAAAGAGTTATAATATCGACTTTTTATTGTCCCGAATCCAGGAATGTTTTCGGGAAAATTACTGAAAATTTTATTATTCTTTTTACCATCACTCAATGTCGTTATTTGTTCCATACGCACACAATGCCCGCTGTCGGAAACATGTATTTTAAAATTAATAAAATTACATTTTTACACTCTATTCCATTAAAAGCCCTTTCGAGATAAAATTTCCCTCTATACCCATTACTTTTCCAACACATTCCCATTTCATTCTCTGTGTTCTGGAAAAATGCGAACTGCTCGTTTCACACGTCCAACTACGCTCAATAGGATTCAAATCAGGATAATATTAATTTGGAGGTATTTGTTTTGGAGCTTTTCCCATCAATTATTTTTTGAGATAAATTATTTCTGTGAAAAGTTTTCAAAATACTTCAAATTTTTCTATCCTTTCATAATAGGCGTACGATACATTTTTTCCTCGTTGAATTTGTTTTTTTTTTTTTTTGTTGCAGATGTGAACCCTGTCCCAAAGAATGCCAGTTCTGCGACCCATCAGGTATTTGTGGAGCTCAACAAGATGTCTTTTTAAAAACGGCCATTTTGTGTATCCAACTAATCTGTATGGCAATTACTGTCATCATAGCACTAGTTGTATTCAAACAGCGTAAAACAAAGGTAAATATTTTTCAAAAATGTTTCATAAAGGAATTTTCTAGTGATTAGCAAAACAAGTGTAAGGGTGGGTAGGTCTTGATTTTACAGCCAGCTCATCGGACGCACCGGAATTCGGTCCCGCTACCTGCGGAAGGGACTACCTGTAACGGGTTAAATTCGAAGTGTGGTCACACCAGCGAAAATGCGATTTCGGAATTGGGTCCCATGTACCTACTATTTGTTTTTTGACTTTCATTTTCCTTCACATTTTTTTGGGCTTAGGACCAACAGTACACACTTATTGTTTAAAAATTTACGCTAAATGCGTATCGTCAAAAATAAAAACAGTACGTGAAATAATAACCCAACCAAACCTACCCCTACCAAACCACCTTCGTATTTTTAGTCAATTTTTTTGTAGAATGAATTATAATAATTTTCAATAATAACCCAACCAAACCTACCCCTACCAAACCACCTTCGTATTTTTAGTCAATTTTTTTGTAGAATGAATTATAATAATTTTCAATAATAACCCAACCAAACCTACCCCTACCAAACCACCTTCGTATTTCTAGTCAATTTTTGAAGAATAAATTATAATAATTTTCAATAATAACCCAACCAAACCTACCCCTACCAAACCACCTTCGTATTTTTGAGATAATGATTTTTGAAAACAAAATTTAAACCCATTTATTATTAATAAACGCTTACCCTTTTCACTCGTCATAGAAGTGAAATTAATATTTTCCATGTCAAACAAACAAACAAAATCACAATAACGGACACAAATAAACACGTCTTACACTCTGCACTTCAGAAGAACAATTGCTAAAAATAATCTTTTAATACCCACATGAAATCTACCTGCTTCGACAGCAGACCGAATTACGAAATCACCCTTTCGGATTTGGACAAGGTCCCTGTGAGCAGGTAGCCCTTTTGCTAGGTACCCGGACCGAATTCCGAAACACCGAGTTCATCTGCTATTTCATTTCCTTTTATTCCATTGTATCCTGGAATCCAGATAGGCAATAAATGCATACTTTTCCAGTGTTCCAATAAGTTCTTTAACGCCATGTCTAAATAGTTAAAAACTGTAATCCAGAAAGAACATAATATGATAAATTTTTAGAAACACAGATCACTTTTGTGTTGAGAATCGTTCTCACCATGCCACTGTTTCATCAGATACTGAATTACAAAAATCAGTCGGCCGTGTCCGTGGTAAACCGAACGTCTACTCCAGTATCGGTGACATTGAGAGGATTTCCACCAGGTACTTGGGAGAATTGAAATTTCTCTTGAATTAATGCCGTGATTTTTATAATTTTCGTAGCTCTTGAAGCAAAACAAACTATACTTGGTTGAAGGGAAAAATTTCTACAAGAGAACCATCTTACTTTAGCTAACAACTTTTTTCTATAGACAAGAGATATTCTCTTATGCTGAAATAATTTCTCTTGTCGCTAATAATTTCTTGTCAAGAGAGTTGACTACTTTGGTTCAAGACACCCATTTATATATCACTGCAGTAAGGTTTGCCTAGGCATTCCCACACCATTTTAGAACTGATTACACAAAAGCTTTAGTGGCTCCTTGACTATTCGACATTATGATAATCTTTTACCTTAAAAATGTATTGAATCTGAAACAGAACTATTTTCTACTTTGCAAGTACTAATTTCTTCTCACATCGTTGGGAGTTAAGAATACTTCTCAGACTCGTTGGTCTGCTCGACATGATGCATATTTGGCGTTAAAAAAAGAGTAGTCTGCAATAGTTGATGCTGAAAGCAGGGATGAGAAACCGACTATATGCGATCTGAAGCTACAGGAGTACAGCGAAAATTATAGCATTTAGAATTCTAGTTATTGTTTGGAATGTAATTTTAGATCGTTTTGATCCTGCTACTAAGAAGCTTACACTAAAAGCATAGGGCGGCAGGAAGCCTAAATCCGCCGCCACTGGCTGTAATAGTATATTGTGTCATGAAAGCATAAAATGAGCTTTAGATGCACGAGAGAACGTAGCAAAGTGAGCTGAACTTTTTAATGACATTTAAATTTCACAATCTGGCGTTATGCAATCCGCGATTGGCATTGGACAAACAAACGGCTTTAAATAAACATTTATCAATTTATACATTTCTATAGACGAATGTTTCATTTTCAAACAACAATTAAAGAACGCAATACTCCAAGAGTTTTGGTCTTGCAAGTCTTCAGTTCGTTTTTTTTACAAGACCAAGACCAGTCTAACGAATCATTAGAATTTTCTATGTAAATTTATATCGATTTCTTTGAAGTTATTTATTTTTCCATAATCCCATACTGTTATTTTGATTTCAAGCTATTCATGAAAAGTTAATACTAACAGCCTCCGTCCGTTAAGAAATCACTTGTTAGTTACTTCTTGTTCAGTCAAAATGTTTGCTTTTTTTTCGGTGTGTATCCATCAGACTTTCGTCTCAAGAACAAAAATAATTTTCCAATTTGAAAATACCATTTCTGTAGGTACGATTTAAAATAATTAACCTTGAAATGTCAATGTTGTCATAAACTTTCAAAGCAAGTTTCAACATTGAAACCTTGGTCCACAGCGAGTTAGGGGAATAAAACCCTTAAGGATTCGTAACAGGGCACTGCTGTCTGATGAAACACCTCTGTAACCTAGGTTTAGAGGAAAGCCCCCTATGTAGCTACGCAGGCCCCTGTTATGACCTCTGGGGACATGAGCAGGCATCCACTGAAGAGCATTGAGTCCTTCATCGAGGGACTCGGCTTCATGGATGCATAAGTAGCAGGAAAGGCACAATGGGCCCGCCAGTGGCATCAGTGCCGGAACCTTGGCTTGAGTTTGTCTTGGCCAACGTTCGCCTGACTAAATTAGTAGTTAGTAAACCTCTGATTTTCTTTTCGTATAGGCTAATAATACATTTTCATTAACCACCTTTACATTCTTGCTTTTACGCCACTCTTGAGTTATTTTCGGCAGTAAACCAACACTCGCTCCACATGATTCTCCAAATATTTCTAAAGACATCGGATTTTGTTCTTCAATTTCATCCATGGTCGTTTTTATAGCGAACTCGCAAACACAAAAAACTGACGTTGTTTATAATATTGTTAAGCTGTTCCACGACAACACGGTGTTGGGATTTTTCTGTAGAATTGCGAGGTACCTGCGT
Source organism: Lochmaea capreae (assembly GCA_949126875.1). NCBI lineage: Eukaryota > Metazoa > Arthropoda > Insecta > Coleoptera > Chrysomelidae > Lochmaea > Lochmaea capreae. The sequence goes on along the minus strand of OX421395.1, from coordinate 434,112 downwards.
GGTTTGTTCTTTCCTCGCAATCAACATGTAATCTTGTATCTTTCCATCGGTATAAATTAATTTCCACGGTTATTTAGGGCGTGAACTTTATAATCCTTCCATTGTATTCCGTCAGACATGTCCTTACAAGTACAAACACACGCTGTAATTCGGAAGCTCGAGGCCATTATCTTTCGAACTTCACGATTTAAGTTTCGTCTGAGAGTGGAACTCAAGGAACAAGTGAACATCAATAGAGGTTGTTTGTACAGGGATATTCCTAGAGGAAATAGCGGAAAATAGGGCAATTGAGACACCTCGAGATTTAACCGTTTATAACATTATTACTTTTAGACTTTTGAACAACGAATTTTTTTTTTTTTCTACGTTCATGCAAAAAACAAAACTTTATTGGTGGAAAAATTAGTTGTTTATTGCTCTAGTGCAATAAAAACTTTATGGCACTCATTTGTCGGTTTACTACAGCTTTTTGTCAACATGACAAACATAAATATTCATATCCCCGCCATTTTTAGTTCATTTAGTTTAGAGCAACCTTAATAAGACGTTTTTTGGTTTTTGCATGAACGTAGAAAAAATATTTTATGCAACTCGTGCAAAAAGTGTTTATTGCACTCGAACGTGTTTTCTTGTCGCGTGCAATAAACACTTATTTTTGCATTAGTTGCCTAAGTAAATATTAAGGAATAACTTAATTCTAAACAATTCTCTTCGCCTGGACTTTTGGTTTTGTCCAGTACCATCTGATGATGAAAAAAAAACGTTTCTACTCTTTGACTGACTTGCCTCACTGTCCTCTTAACCCCGTTTGCAATTATCAATGATTTATTACAAGTTTTAGTCATCGGCCAATGGTCGAAAAATACACCCAAAACGCGTTCTGGCCACTAGTATATTACCAATGTCAGAAATATCGTTTTCCGGTCGTTTAGTGTAGACCAGAACGCGTTCTGGAGCCTTTGCAATTGCCAGAATGTGTATTGACTTTCCCAAGTTAGTCTGAAAGAATTTTGTTATTCGTCTACGTATAATTCTGGTGACTTAATGGCATACTTAAAACATCTACTTGTTTTTACTTGAACTATTGTTACGACACTTGCTGTTACGTAGTACCCTTACCCTTACCCTTATTTTTACAAGCTTTTGCTACCTTTACGTAAGGGTAAGGGTACTATGTAACAGCAAGTGTCATAACAATAGTTCGTGTAAAAACAAGTAGATGTTTTAAGTATGTGTCGTTTGCAAGCTGAGACATGCACAAAATCGGTTTTTGGACGGTCTAATTGTGTGTTAGACGCGTTCTGGCAATCGCAAAAGGTCCCGAATGCGTTCTAGTCTACATTAAGCGGCCGGAAAGCGTAATTTCGGATTTTGGCAACATGCTGAGGGCCAGAACGCGTTTTGGGCGTATTTTTCGACCATTGGCTGAAATCGGTGTTTGATCCTAACATATGCATCTCTGATTTAAAATGCTCTCATAAGCAGAAGCACGCATAATGCTTATTTTTATTGGGGTTCCATACTACTACTAAGAGTTCGCCGTCCCTTTGTCTGTCTGTCATGAATCGTTATAGTTAGACAGTTGAAATTTTGACAGATGATATATTTCTGTTGCCGCTAGTTGGTTAAAGCGCCTGTCTAGTAAACAGGAGATCGCGAGTTTTCTTTCAATATGTTATATACTAAGCAAAGCTATGAATACGAATTACAAAAGTAAAATCGATCAGCTAAATAAATTATATTAGCTTCACTTGTATGTATGTATGTTTTTACGGAACCCTTCGTGCGCGAGTCCGACTCGCACTTGGTTTTATATAAACTTCGCCCTATACTTGTAATGAATCATTGAGAATTACAAACGGGCTTTTGACGTGAAAGTTTAATAGCTGAAGAAACATTTTAACTGGATATATCTCCAAATTTCTCTCATTTTTACAAAATGTTCTTTTTTACAGGCTATCGCTTCTGGTATGTGGAAGATCCTAGAAACAATCCTTCTTGGCATTTTTATTTTGTATTCAACGGTAAGTACAAAATTTCAAATTTATTCATATTTTTTTTTGCAATTTTTTGCATACAGCATTTTTTCTACGACTATAAAATATTAAATAATATGCATATGGGAGATATCTGGACTATTTCGTTACAATTTAAAAGTTTTGCTTCTTCGAGAATGACATCAATTTTTTTCCTATCGACTGCGCCATTTAGGTTGGTGATTAATCGGAAATAGGGGCGACAATGACTTGGGAAATTTATTAGTTTCGGATAAAATTTATTTGATTTTTATTTCAAGCTTCACATTACAAATCGTGATGTTAACAGCTAATTTTTTTTTCAAAAAAAAAAAAAACTTCTCTGGATGTATTTCTAAAAGATTTATGGGATCGAAGGAAGGTAGACATTCATACTGCGTCCCAGACGTTTGAATGGACGAGAATTTGATTTGTTTTCGACGATACGAGCGTCCAAACTCAGGAGCGTACCATATATTTTTTTATATAATTTAGTAAACTTCGACTCTGTACGGCGTGCTGCTTTTGGGTATTTAATAAATATTTTTCATTTCAAAAACTTTAATTCCGTAATTATTCGGTTAATCTTAAAATTATGTATTGCGTAGTATTTCCATTATGAAATTTGTTATATTTCAATGCAAAGTTGTAAGTAACTCTCGTATTTCCATTATGAAAAACAATGAAAATTGCCGATTTAAAAATACGACAATTTAATGTATAAAAAAATCGCATATGCCACAGTGCAATTGTCACTTTGACAGTGGCAAAAGTTAGCTTTAACTTTTACATCGACAAATACACTAGTGGTTTTTTCACTTATTCATTTGTTCATCAATTATCGCGGTGTTGGTTACCAGAATAAATAGTTTGGCAATAGTTTGTCAACAACTTATTGAATTTTCAAGAACTAACAATGAGTCGATTCGGTGTGTCTACGAACGCCGAAATTAGTCAAATTGTTAATACCTGTGTGTCTACTAATACAGTTGCGACGCAATCTTCAATCTGGCGACAATTTTCTACGTTTTGCGATGCAAAAAGATACAGATTTGAGCCAGATACTTCCATCGAGAAATTGAATGTAATATTGCAAGATTGGGCATTTAATATGCGAAAAAGTAACGGGGAAGACTACAAAGAAGCGGTAGTTAAAAGAATTTGGAGCACCACCGCTAAAATGCTACAAAGTAAATATTATAACGAATTTAATATTGTATTCAACACTTTCACCGATGTTCAGTTTAATTCATCACGAGCTGCACGTAATGCTAAACGTAAAATCCTACAAGCACAACCAGAAAAGAGAAAATGTAGTGCATCAGCTCTTAATAAATCTGAAGTATTTGCAATGGCCAGATTATATAACGAAAATGAACCGGAAGGACTTCAAAAGAAATTATATCACATTTTGGCTTTTGAACTAGCTTGGCGCGGAGGAGAAGCAGCTTACTGCAAAACCAGTTATTTCGTATCTGAAATTGAAAATAATGGAAAAGAAACTGGACGTATCGAGTATAATCCTCTATTTTCGAAAACGAGACAAGGCGGCAACAATAAATTATGTGACAGCAAATGGATCACGCCTAATATTTTCGACGAAGATATTTGCCCAATACGTTTATTCAAGAAGTTAATGGAAAAACGAAACACTTTTATAACTTCGGACAGAGTATTTCTTACACCAAATCCCTTTTGGAAAAAGAAAAATTCTAAAGGTTGGTACAAGAATTTGCCGATTGGAATTAATGAAATTTCCAAATGGACTAAACGCTCAGCACAACGCATTGGTTAAGATGTCAAACGTGTCAAAATTACAAATCACTCAAATCGAGCGGCAGCAGTTAGCGAATTAAGTAAAAGCGGAATTGAAGAACAATAAAAATAACAGGACACAGTCTGGGAGTCTGAAGTAACAACAAGAAGCTGCAAGTTATTTTTGACAATTTTTATCTCTCGATCCAATTTTGGTATTTAAGCGAAAACGTTTATTTTCAATCATTAATTTTCTGTTTTCCATAACAAACTGTGAACGTTGCCCTAGCGTAAAAACGTTTTTTTTATTAAAGGACGAATCTAAAAAAGTCCCTAATACAAAATTTCATAATTCTATCTTACGTAATTTTTGAAAAAAGTACTTTTTTCGTCAAAAACTACGTTTTCGCATACAACTTTTCCGCTTTCAATATAATTTGTATCTCCTCAAGCGTCTTTCCTTTGGTTTCTGGTACTAAATACCATGACAATACAGTACTAACAGCTGCAACCATTGTGAATACCATGAAAGGTGCGTAAGCACCAAAAATAGAATCTAAAGTTGAGAAAATTCCATTCGCCAAAAATATAGTTGCGGCCAAAACAACTGTAAGTATAGATAAAGCTTTTGCTTTTATACTTGCCGAGAAAAGTTCTCCCAGCATTAAACCCGGTATTACGTCCACACCAAAGGCTGAAACTACTTGATAGGAAATCAGTAAAGCTAGAGGAAGCCAGTTTATGTAAATCAAATTTTTAGGAAGTAAAACCTTGTTTAGAATAAAGTAAACTGTCATTATTAAAAGTACAAAACTAGACAGACCTAGTGAGAGGGTGTATAAATTTTTTCTACTAAATTTATCCACTATAAATATAACTACGATAACATTCAAAAATGTACCAATTCCACTAAAAATTATGGAGGATATTTCAGGATTTACAAACCCTCCAGCTTGTTTGAAAATAAATTGCGTATATTGATTCAACACCGACATTCCACCTAGTTGTTGAGAGGATCTTAAAAAAACTCCTGCTATCAAAGCCGTTCTATTGCTCCTGATAAAAAACAAATCTCTCCAAGTACCCGGTTCGGACATTTGCCGCTCCAAGTCTTTTTTTAATTTCAAATAATCCGCCTGTACGTTTTTTTTCCTCGTCAAAAATTCTATCGATTTTCTAGCAGCATCATAATCTTCTTTTATAACGTAATAATAAGGAGTTTCAGGCATAAATAAAAAAATAAAAAAGAATAATATAGGAAAAGGGAGGAATATGTAAGAAGTTGTCGGTATGTCGCAATAACTACCAACGATGTTTATGAAGAATTGTCCTAAATATATAGCGGAGCTTAGAGCGTTCCCCCACAATCCTCTTACTTTTGGAGAAGCTATTTCTCCTATATACATAGGCATGGCAGTCCACATTATAGCGTTAGATAAACCAGAAAAGAATCTAGCTGCGTAAAAAGTATAGATTTGTCTTGCAAACGCGGAAATTATTAAACTTAAAATTTGCGGAAGACTTATAAGCAACAGCATTTTTTTTCTTCCTATTATATCGCACAATTTTGACATCATCCAACAGCTGAAAATTAAAGTAAGAGGCTGGATTGCTGTTATGCCGGTAGCTTCGTTTTCGGATATATCATACCGTTTTTTGTCGTTTGTTATTTTTATTATACAAGGGGAAGTCCAAGCGAATAGAGCACCTTCTGTAAAAGCAGCCAGTGCACCTGAAAATTGAGAAAATATAATTGTAAAGCTTGTCAAAAATTAAAGAGAGGTGACTAACCGACAACTGTAAGTGCAACTTTGTTATTTTAAATTGATCATCCTGTATAGTTTTTGCCTTTTGAAATCCTTAAGAAATACTTAATCGATATTAATAGAACCCCGCGTTCACCCGACATGAATTCTTTAGACTTTTTCCTGTTAAAAAACACCAAATCCTGCCAATATGTTGCACAATGTATTGTAAAGTTTTAAAAATCGCATGGCTTGTTTTATTCAAGCAAATGGATAACATACATTTTGAGCATTTGCTGAGTATGTGGACATACCTCTAACACGACACAAACATTTAAATATTTGTCTTCAGTTCCTGTATTTTGTTTGCGCCAAGATTTGGATAAATCTTTTACTTCACCAGTTTCGTTAAACTTTTTAATAATTTACTGACAATGGAACTTCTTATGATATTTCTTTTAGGATATTAATTATTAAATATTATTCAAATTAAACTAGTTTATTCAATATTATTTCAACACGCATACCGGTTAAATTCGAATAATAAATAATAGAGATAGAGTTCACAACAGAGCAAAAAGAGCATATGTGGCTTATGAGCAGTGTCGGAGGACAGTGGGACGCACATGGGGTTTGTCACCCCGTGTGGTTACCTGGATCTACACTGCAATAATAAGACCCATGTTAACGTATGGAGCAATTGCATGGGGACCGAAGGTTCTACAAGCAACGGCCATCCAAAAATTATATCAAATACAGCGAATGGCTTGCTTAAACATCACAGGAGCCATGAGAACAACACCAACCGCAGCAATGGAACTAATTACTGGTCTGACCCCTCTGGACCTGTACGTCAAGGAGGTTGCGTTAATGGCCATGGTACGATTGCGCACGGCTGGTGTAAACCCCGAAGTAGGAGTGGGCCAATTGAGGTTGAGCCTGTGGCAGGAAGCGCTCACTGCGCTACCTCTGCTGCAGGCAACCAATGATGCAATTGAACCCAGGTTTTTGTTTAACAAACCCTACAAAATTCAAATAAAACAGAACACAGAGCCAGGTGCTGCAAATGCAATACGCATATACAGGGTGGCGCACCGAAAACGAAACAGATGCATTTACTGGCAGATGATTCCTTTTTAAAAAAATCCCTCGGACCCGTCGATTTTGTTTTCGAGGGGGACACAAAATTGGCATAAAATCACAGTAACATTTGCAGCCCCCTAAGCGGGGGTGGCACCATCCCTAAAATCTTAAATGGAAAGGGGGGTCGAATGATCCATCATTTAAAAGGTCTTTCAACTCCCTTTATAATGATGTAAAATTCATGTACTTCAATTCAGTAGTCTTGGAGATTTATTGATTTAAAGTTTAAATACATCATCGTAAGAGGAGATCAATACATAGCAGCAAAGTTGTTAAAAAATAAAGAATGAACTGACCTGTCAGCCGAGTAAATGTTGAAAATGACCACCATTACTTTCCATGCAATAATAAAGATTTTGCTGAAAACGTTGCCGGACATTTTGCAATATTTGAGGAGTAATTTGATGGCACTCATTCACAATTCTTTGTCGCAAATCTTCTAAGGATGTTGGCTGAGTAGCATAGATTTTGCTTTTTAAGTAACCCCACAAAAAGAAATCCAAAGGTGATAAATCTGGCGATCTTGGGGGCCATTCAACGGCACCTCTTCTACCAATCCATTGACCTGGAAAGGTCTGATCTAAATAATGCCGAACTCTTAATGCGTAATGTGGTGGGGCACCATCCTGTTGGAACATCAACATATTCTCAACGTATCGACCATCATTCTGATTTTCAATTATATCTGTTAGCGCAGGATCTATGGCATTTTGCAGTAATTCCAAATACATTTCACCAGTCAAATTTCCAGGTAAGAAAAAAGGACCAACCAAATGATCGCCAAAAATGCCAGCCCAAACATTTAATTTTTGTGGCTGCTGTGTGTGTACCTCATGGTAAATTCTGGGATTAGAGTCCGACCAATATCGACAATTATGACGATTTACTTCGCCATTTAAAAAAAAGGAACATTCGTCGGAAAAGCAAATGTTAAATAAACATTGTTCATCGTTTGTAATTCGTTCACTCATAACTTCACAAAATTGTAATCGCTTATCAAAATCGTCTTCATTAAGTTCTTGTACAAGGTGAATTTTATACGGATGAAAATTATGTGCCTTTAGAATCCGTTGGATAGTACGTCGACTAACACCACACGAAGTTTGCAATTTGCGGGTACTTAATGTAGGATCTACAATAACTTGCCCTAAAACCCCCACTTCTGTTGCTTCGTTCCTTATAGGCTTTTCAATATTACGTTTTTTATTGGCGACTGATCCAGTTTCCCGAAATTTAGCTACAAGTTCTATAACATATTTTCGGTGCACATTATTGTTCTCATGTCGCTCATTAAAAATTTGTGCTGTTCTATTAGCGCACTGATTATTTCCGAAAAATATTTCAATAATTTCAACCCTTTCTGCCGTGGAATATACCATGGTTAATTTATGTAAAAGCAATAAATGATATTTTAACAACAAAGATTGGTCAAATCAATCGCAAACTAATGTACTATTTCCTATTTAAAATAAGTACGTGGCATTCTCTACTTATCTTTCTTCAAGAAACAACTTTTTTTGTCACAAAGGACACTTCAATTGCTATTTTTATTATTAATAAACCATGGGCGTAGTAAATAAAAGCATTTACTTATCAAGAAAATGCTTTTACTCAAATTTCTTCTGAAAGAAGTACAAACTAATTTGATGTACCTATTAAAGTCTACTTTAAACTTTAAATCAATAAAACTCCAAAACTACTGAATTGAAGTACATGAATTTTACATCATTATAAAGGGAGTTGAAAGACCTTTTAAATGATGGATCATTCGACCCCCCTTTTCATTTAAGATTTTAGGGATGATGCCACCCCCGCTTAAGGGGCTGCAAATGTTACTGTGATTTTATGCCAATTTTGTGTCCCCCTCGAAAACAAAATCGACGGGTCCGAGGGATTTTTTTAAAAAGGAATCATCTGCCAGTAAATGCATCTGTTTCGTTTTCGGTGCGCCACCCTGTATACAGATGGTTCAAAAATGAAAGAAGGCTCAGGATGTGGAGTTTACTCAAGAGCACTAAGCCTAAAGATGAAGTGGGGAATGGGAAACAATACCAGCGTAGTTCAAACAGAACTGGCTGGTATCTCAATTGCCACAAAAGAACTAACCAGAAGAGGAATTTCTGGCAAAAACATAATAATCTGCACTGATAGTAGACAAGCCCTATTAGCCTTAAACAGACAACGTGTTATATCGAGGCTAGTACTAGAGTGCCACCAAGATTTAGCTGACGCCTCGGCAGATAACAATATTATCCTGAGGTGGGTTAAAGGGCACGACAGGAGTAAAGGAAATCGCATTGCTGATTCTTTAGCCAGGGAAGCCGCTGGACTAAAAATTCTAGGACCCAGTGACACCTACGGCCTAACGACTTCGACAATTGCGGAACTAGCCAAACGCTACACCCATACTCAATCCCTTAAGAGATGGGATGGAATCAAAGGATGCAGTCTTGCCAGGATCACCCTGGGCGACCCTGGGAAGCTGGAGCCGAAGAAATATTTGGCGATGACCAGGAGAAACCTACGTTTAACAGTAGGATTTCTGACTGGTCACTGTCAACTAGGGAAACACCTCCATACTATGGGGCTAGTGGACACACCTCTATGCAGGATGTGTGAACAGGAAGATGAAACTGTCAGGCATGTCTTATGCGAGTGTCCGGAGTTATCGTCAATAAGAGAGTGTGTGTTCGGTGAGTCTTGGCCTACACCTGCCGATATAAAGGAGATGTCTCCTAGTGACCTGTCCACCTTCCTGAGAAGGACAGGATGGACAATGACCTAGGAAGACAACTCCTCGGGAGGATGTACAATGGGTCACATGTGGCCTAAGTGCTGTGAGCCTACACTCACCCTCCCTACTCTACAGATACAGATAGAGTTCTGGAAGTCTAAACTTTTTTTTATGAAATTTCTTCCTTTTTTTCGACCCTTTTTTCAATTTCGAATATCTTCTATAGTTTTCGAGATTTTCGAATAAAACCAAACCCCTATTTTTTTTTAATAAATTGTTTATAACTTTTGCAATTTTTATCGGTCTCTTTCCTTAAATTTTCTACATGATTTTCCTAATCGAACATCTTGATCGTAAATTTCGGTGACTATACAAACATTTTATGAAAAATGGTAGGAACATGTGATCCAGACTTCTATATTTTTAATGTATATTTTTTAAATGAAAAATTGACAGGTGCAGGCCGTTTTATTAAAAATTGCTTATCGGTTTAATTAGTATGAATGTCAAGTTAATTAGTGACATGTCTAAAACCTACTTTATTGTATACAGAGTTAGTAGAAAAATGATGAAAAGTCAATTATATATCTCAATTTTTTTAAATTACCCTTTTTTATCAAAATCTACTGCCAAAAATTTATGTTCACGATGGTTACCCTTATAGTCCATTTTAGTCACTTCACTTTATGCTTGAACAGACTTTAAAAATGATTTTTTGTTTGATGAGGGATTTATTTTGGAGATACCTGTAAGGATTGCTAATATTTGAGGCCAAGAATGCTCTACCTCTGATTGCTTTTCCGGGTCATTTTCTGTTTTCTCTTCGTACGAGGCTAGATTCGGAACTGTAAAAAATGGTACAAGCTTTATTATGAAAAAATAATTCACGGCAATGTGAAAAACTACCGGACAAATTCCCAGTTTTTCTAAAACACACTAAAATGTCAAAATTAAGAATATGTTAACTAAAAAATTTGTAATACGAGGATTATCCTTTAACATAGATGGTGTATTCCAACAAATATCAAAATTAACTTTCATGTTTAGTTAACGCCAAAATTTCAGATAGCTCCGTTTAAAGATGTAACTAAACTGAATTTTTAAAGTTAGACAGAGAAAATCTTTGCGTACAATTTTCGAAAATAGTTTTTTTAACAAGATACCTTGCCGTTGCTGGAGTTGTTTTATTTTTCAACAATGAAGCAGCAAATCAGTCCACCAAAAACGGAAGTCACCCAGAAAAACGTAAACTGGTCCAAGAAGATCGACATGTCACATATCGTGGAATTGGAGAATCATTGGAAATTTCGAAGACCACAATTCAAAAAATTTTACATAAAGAATTATTAGTTTCTCGTTGGATACCGCATCTGTTGACGGATGAATAAAAAGCAGTTATAGAGTCAATTGGAGTCAAAAAACTCTATATGCAAAATATAAAAGATAACCCGGCGTATGCCTAGTTTATAATTTTTTTGAAATTTTTGCAGTTATACAAAAAAACCAATAATATTTTCAATAACTTACGTTGGTACAAATCTCCTGATAAATCGTCTGGTTGTTCTATAAACATTTCAAGACTGTTGAAACTGCCAATTACGAACGTTTTTTACTTTTTACTACTGATTAAGCAACAGGCTTATCATCACATAATTATTTTACAACTACTGATAAAAAAAAATGAAAAAAAAAACGGGCAATTAGGTATTCCAGAAAGTTGAAGTAAATGCGTAAATAAACCATGCATTCACTTATTTCAACCTAAGAATAGACGTATGAATAATGAGTGTAGCTGTGGGGTTTGAAAGAGTCGAATTTGTCAGTTTCTTTTACGTACATACCGGGTGTCTGTTTCTCTTAAAATATTCATCGTACAGCTATTCAAGTTTCCTATTTGTAGTCATTATTATGCTGGTAACTTCTTCCAACCTGCGAAATGGAGTGTATTTTCTTTCGTATTGAATGAGAATAGCGGTTGAGTCTTTTCTGTCATTCTGTCGTTCGAATATATATTTTTTATGTCACTTTGCTTACTTCAATAAACAAACTCCACCATGTATATCAAGATGCTTCATAATAAGTGTATACATCAACTCAATATTCCGTGTAAAAATAAATATACTTAAAACTAAATCAGTGGATCGAACAAGAAGATTCCTAATTTTGCTTTAGACCGTAAAGTAACAATTCAGTAATATAATAATTAATCATTTTACGCACGAGTTTAAAAAAAATTATGTGTAGTCTTCGAGCGTAAAGTAAAATTTCTGGTTTCAAAATATTGCAATATTCTTTCTCAATCGGCAATCTGTTACTTTACGCTCTAAATACACAAATAACAATTTTCTATAATAAATATATCGTTATAGTAACACAAAATTTAAATATTCGTAACCACTAAGTTTGCTCGAGTATTTTTTCCTCTATCTTGTAAAATAACCGATAGGGGTGAGTGGAAGCTAACTAACTTTTGTTCCGCTTCATGGATTTTGACAAACCTAATATCATTTGAAAGTGAAATATTATATTATCAACTCACGTAAAATGATCTAGGGATTACGAATATTTAAATTTTGTGGTACTATACATATATTAAAGAAAAATGATGTTTTTGCGTTATTATTATGAACTACGGCATCTAGCGGTGGAGTAGAAAACTTGAAAATAATTTTCAGTTTCTGAGATACCGGACACCCGGTACAAACATTAATTTTTCGTCTGTAAATAAAGGATGATTATTTTCGGGATGTTTGGAAGATTAAAGATCAAATAAACATTGTTTATATATCAATTCGGAATTTAATTAAACGAATTTATAAATGCTCGTGTGTAAATTGAATTAAATAAATTGGTCACTTAAAAATACAGCGAACTATGGTTTAAAGGTTTAATTGAAATTCATTTTGGAGTTAAATAAACGTTATTTATATTTAGAAATGCTAGGAATAATAATATACAGTGCGTTTCAAAAATTGGCCACGTAATTTATTCTTGATATGCGGAAATAAAAAGAAGTCATTTGGTGCCAAATCAGGGCTGTACGGAGGATGACCCATCAATTCGACGTTTTGGCCAGTCAAATAGGTGGTTGTTTTAGCCGATGTGTGAGAACTGGCATTGTCATGATGAAGAATGATCCTTCGTTGCCGGTTGTTTTTTCGTATTTCACGAAGCACTTCTGGCAAACAAATGGTTGTGTACCATTCAGAATTCACCGTTCTACGTTGCTCTAACGGCACGACTGCCACATGTCCAGTTATTCCGAAGAAACAAGCGATCATTTGCTTCGAGGTGCTTCGCACAAGAACAGAACCACTTTTGTCGGATTGGGTTCGTCTTGGAAGACCCATACAGTGGATTGCTGTTTTGTTTCGGGCTCATATGCATAGATCCAAGATTCGTCACCTGTGTAGATGTTATACACAGCTTTTGATGCACCGCGATTGTATTTCTTGAGCATTTCTTTGCACCAATTGACACGAGCATCCTTTTGAGCTTTTGTCAAATTATGCGGGATCCAACGCGAACAAATCTTTTTAACAGCTAAATGTTCATGCAATATCTTATTGATGCTTGTCATACTAATGCCCAAAGATGCCTCTATCTCGCGATATGTCACATGTCGATCTTGCTTTATCAGTTCGTGCACAGCATCGATGTTTTGTGGCAGAACAACTGATTTTGGACGACCTTCACGACTTTGGGCCCCGAGCGAACTGCTGCCACCATTAAATTCGTTATACCAGCGTTTAACAGTGGCCGAGGATGGGGCTTCATCGCCAAAAGTCGAAGTGAGTTGATCGATGCACTCTTGTCTTGATAAGCCACGTCGAAAGTCGTAAAAAATCATCGCACGAAAATGTTCACGAGTTAATTCCATTTTTTCGCTGAGATAAAATTTTCATATAGTCAAAAAATATTGTTTTATTTTAATAGAAATTTTCTTTTCTTGCGGTCTCTTTACGGAGGCGTTTGCATTAAACATCTAATTGCGAAAGTATATAAATTTACGTCGCCTATTCTCTTTATGTGTGCTCCAAATTAAACGAAACAATTTGCCGAGAGCTTTTCAAGACGGAAAATTATCTTGACTAATCCATTATCATTGCCACAGCTACTTTACAGAAATTGGATCGAACCCCTTCGACACGTTAGATGCGATACAAAGGCGTAACTAGAATATCCAAAGATGAAGCGATTTTAAAGGTTGAACAATATTTCATATCCAGAGCTTTTTTCAAATTATGGAATCTGAAACTATCAAAACTTAGAAGAGTTTCTCGTTTTACTATATTTACGAAAAAAATCTGTCTGAAATTTTAAAAAATGGCGAAGGTTGAGCGTGCCTTCGCCATTTGTGAATTATCCGAAATTGTATTATATCCACTACTAAAAAGGCTATAAAATGATTATATTGCCAGAATTTGGTATTTCACGTTGTACAGGATGTCACTCCAATGAAAAATAATGATATTTATGAAAATAGCAGAAGTTTTGCATTAAAATTCTACTTTAATAAAAAGTATAGTGGTGAATAGTGATGATGTTAAATATAATCTTGGATATGTTAGTATTTTTTTCACTGTACACAGTTCTAGTAAGAAAACAGCGGAAAAAATTCTATGGATCGCGCATCTACCATTTTAAATACATTCAATAAATGGTGGAGGCGAGTCGCGAATTCGCCATTTATTAGAAAATCTTTAAATTGCCGTAGGCCGAATACTAGAATCAAGGAATTTTTAAATTTTTCAAAACTTCATGCATTTTTACAGATTGGTTAGGTTGAGTCATAAAGTTTACAATTTCCACATCTAGATCAAATTCCAATTACAAATGAAGTAGAAAACTGCTTTACTAAAAGGTTTTGTTTCCGAAGAAGAACCTTTTCCAGAACAGTATTACTATTTTATTATCAGCCCGTAAATTCTGGTCAACGGGAACAAAAGGTAGAAAAAATCTAAAAGCTTTTGCTAGTCACTAGCCCGAGGGAATTCCTACCTTTATAGTCTTAACTTTCTTATTTCATTAAAAAGTTGTTTGACTGAAAATAAAAGGATCCATCACAAAGAGATTATAATTTAATGGTTTAGAAATATACCGGGTATCTCAATGATGAAATGATTTTCTAGAATCAAAAAGAGTTTACTTCTAGCTGATGCGTAGAGAATATATAAAAATGGTTAGTATTGTATTTCTTAAAATTCTCCCTGAATCTTCTAATAAATTCGACAATCAATGAAAATAACAAAATCATCCTGATTCCCCTCCATTTTTAACCCGACTAAATAATTCAATTCACTGCTCTCCACTTCCTTTCGTCCCAATAATACACTTTAGTCGTGGATTGTTTCCAACCACATCAAATGTTTAAAAGTAAATATCAATTTTCTCGCGCAAAGTTGCATTTCCAACCTTCCAACATCTATATACAAATCCGTAAAACACAATAAACATATTTTTTTTGCAGGCGGTGGTAAAATCTTTCGAACCTTCGATAGTGCAATGCCTTTTAGAGCCGTGGTTTCGAGAAGTCGGCTTCATCATTTGCTACGGCGCTATTATTTTGAAGTTGTATCGACATCTAATAGAATTCCGAACAAGAAAAGCTCACAGATGGGTAGTCAAAGACACGGATCTACTCAAGTATCTACTCATCATGAGCATGTCGGTAAGTCAGGAAACTTCTATTTTACAAAGGTTTTAGAACACACAGGTGTAAAATTAATGTCGTTTATTTATTATTTGTTGAAATTGTTTTGTCTCAGTTTGTGTCGTTCATGGGATACTTTGGTAGGATGTACAGTGTGATAAAGTACTTGTGGGTTTGATTTTTTTTCGTTTTCGTTTGTCATTGTTGATATATTTTTTCATTTCAACAACTTTTCAAGCATTACAAACAAAATCATTCACCTTTCATCTTCAGAGCGTAAACTTCTAGATTGAAATCGACTTTGTTGTACAAAGTTTGACATCTGGTCTAAATTATACATGGATTTAATGAAGTTAAGGGTAAGTTTCTAGTGGGTTTGTTTGTTGTATAACAAGATGACGGGAATTATGAATTTGAAAGCTTTGTTTGATATCCACTATCTAGTTGTTTATGTAGGCATGCGGTCAGACGTGAAGTATTCAACGTTTAATGTAGACTCGAACAAAGGGATTTTTATATCAATTCATTGAAGTTGTGGAACGAAAAGGAAGTCTTCCAAAAATTTCGATTCAGTCTTGTTTGGATCTCGTAACCAGAAAAAAGAAAAAGGTGGCAAAAAATTAATCAAAATTGATTCGCGAATCACCATGTATCAGTGAAATGAAATTTCCATCGATTTCCCGAGGAATTTCAAATTAAACCAAGAGGAAAACGAGATGCTAAGTTAATTTGTTTCATTTTCTAATTTTTTGTTAGGTAGACGATTACGTCGGCTCATCTTAATTAAAATCAATATTGATTTTATATTTAAACCAAGTTGGCAACTTGCCTTGTTTTTTTTTTAATATACACATCATAATACTTTCCTTATAAAATGTACACAACGATAATCCTTTGTAATAGTCAACGAAATTTCCAGGTTCTGGCATATATGGCCGCTTACACGTCCATAACTCTCAACTTTATCCAGGAGAATTACAGTCTCCTGTTTCTAGGACGAACTTTAGACGGGGAACGATATTATGCTTGTAAGTCGCTTTGGTGGGACTACGTCACGGAAATAGGCGAGTTGGTTATATTAATATTCGGTATACATCTCAGCTACGCCAGTAGGAACGCAAGGACTCAATTCCACGTGAGTTTATTTGTCTAAAAGTAGGCCAAGCAATAGAACATCAAAACATAACACGAAAGCTTATCCAGTAATCGTAATTGTGTCATGGGATGAATACAACGGATTTTTCAGCGAATTCATCACATTATTT
The DNA here is from genome assembly GCA_949126875.1 of Lochmaea capreae. Classification (NCBI taxonomy): domain Eukaryota; kingdom Metazoa; phylum Arthropoda; class Insecta; order Coleoptera; family Chrysomelidae; genus Lochmaea; species Lochmaea capreae. The sequence continues at coordinate 417,802 of OX421395.1, read as the reverse complement.
GGAGTGGAAAAACTGGAAAATTAATCATTTTTTTTTAAATTCAAACTTTTGTTCGTTTTAGCGTTGAAACTTTGTAAAAAACAAGTATTTTGTAGGAACTTTATGTGCGCGAAGAGATGCAATATTTTAAAGTAGGGCGGGTGCGTTATAAATAGTCCGATTTTGAATTTCAGAACGGTATTGAATAGTATGGATGTAGAGCAGCAGAATTTATATTTTCGATTTGTATTAAAATGATGCGAAATTGGTAAAAAAAATTGCAATTGTCTCATGGTACCCTATCTTGGCACCCATAAAATGCATACAAAGGACTAATTTTTTAGTCTTAACGCTATAACTAGAAACATTTTTTTGAAAAAATTGCGGATTTTTCAGTTATTTCGAATTTTCCACGCTACTAATTATCCAATCACTTCGCTATTTTTATTATCTAAAATTCATCTTTTGACACCATTACGATTACTGGATAAGCTTTCGTGTTATTAACAAAAAAACTAAAAAAAGGACTCAAATATATCAGGCACATACTACGTAATGTCTTTTACAGGATGACTCAGACCGTTTTCTACTAGAATTTTTATCACACAAATTTACCTATTGCTTGGCTTAGGTACTATAATACCTCATAAATATAATGTAATTTTAAATTATTGTATTCAAGGAGGTGCTCAAAAGTAATATATATTGTGTCCTTTTCCTTCCTAGCATTTTGCATATTTACATGATATTTTTATTGTAATGCTTAAACCTCCCAAAAAATGCTTAAACTTCCCCAAAAAATGCTTCTTAACCTCCCCAAAAAATGGTTCTTAACCTTCCCAAAAAATTCTTAAACCTCCCCAAAAATTGCTTCTCAACCTCCCCAAAAATGCTTGAACCTCCCCAAAAAATGTTTCTTAACCTTCCCAAAAAATGCTTAACCTCTCCAAAAAATGCTTAAACACACCGAAAAAATGCCTCTCGCAACCCAAAATTTTGGAAACGAAACGTAGATTTTCCATAAAATTCCGTGATTCTCCCGCTAAAAACCTTAAATTTTCTCGTAAAAGCCTAAAAATTTTTAGATTTAAGCATAAATTTTTTTAAAGCTATAACAAGGCTCAAGTGTCTTGACAGTATAGTCTCATAAATAAACCAAAATAAATTGGGAGAAAAGGGCAGTCTGTTGATATTGATTTTTCCGCTTTTCAGGGAATTTACAAAGTTTTTCCAGTCTTCTCCAGGCTTTTCCAAATGTTTCTAGACATTTCCAGGCTTTCTCTGGCATTCCAAAGCCATTTTCCGCTTTTTCTCAGATTTTTTCGAATTTGTTCCGATTTTTTCCACGTAGTAACAGCTCATCTAATTTCAACTCAATTTTTCATTTTTAATCAACTACCAATCTGTTTTTCCCTCGACACATCATCAGAGCGTATAGAGATTTCTCTATGTTTTTTTACCCAACGTTCAGGAAAATCCAACTTGACGTCATGTCCGTTTTATGTCTACCGCTCTTTCTCTGGTTTTTGCTTCGTGAAATCTCGACTGTGCACTAAATGAATTAGTTAACTGTCAAGATTGCTTTCTAGTTATTTTCTGATACCACATCCAATCCGGATTATATGCACCTCCACAATTACTCCATTGGAAATAATTTTTAACAAAATATATAAGGAAATTCATGAGATTTACATTGACTTTAAAAAGTCATTTTGTTATTCCGTCACGTATTAGTAGCTCCGCGTCAAACGTACGTAAATACCATGGTGATACAAGTATTTAAAATGAATTGTATTTTCAGAAATAACAAATTTCAACGCCCCCAAAATCGTGAATTTTAGGTAAACCCACGTGTTTCCTCTGTTATCATGATTAATTCAGTTTATACAGATTATGGAGCTTACTTCATAAATCTTTACTGCGTTTTTTGTTAATCAAGAAAGGGGAATTTACCGATTCCATACGGAGTTTTTCGAGTTGGAATCGGGTATTTCAAATTAACATTACAGATACGAATTTGGAGTTCGAAAGGAAAAAATTTGGAATGTTTTAAATTATTCGAGTTAATTGACACATTTTCCAATTGAACTCCAACAAATTTACATTTTCGAGAGAAAGAGTTGGGCTTTAACATAGAATTAAAATAATTATTAGGGTGAAAAATTGACGATATTTCACGAGTTCCATGTTTTTTCACTCCACATTATCCAATTTTTAAAATGTTTGTATTTTCTCATACAAAAAATTGTTTTTCAATTGAAAATCTTCAAGTTTATGAGTAAAATACCCTACTTTATCTACAAATTCTGTCACGTATTGACCTCGTTTCGAAAATCCACCAGGAAACTCCACTAGAGTATCGTGACTTACCATTCCACAACTTTCTGCCTCTATTCGACCAGAAAAGCGATTAGAAATTCCCGACTCGTAATTCCTACTGCTATATTATAGTTCTTCTGTTAGATAAAACTGGTCCAGGGTATCTTAATTCTACGGTGCATTTTAAAAAGGTATTTTGAAAGTTCTACAAGCTTCTAAAAAGTAAAAACGTTGAATTCGTTACGCCAAATAAAATTTCATATCGATCTAAAAATTTTTCTAAGCTATTTCGATCGATATTTTCAATCTAACACCGAAAAAATTCTTTCGGAGTCCTTTTATTTATTACTTTTCCGTTTATCCTCGTCGATGTGAAAGTTAACTCTCTAGAGAGACGTTCTACTGATACCGAGAGAAAGTGAATTACAGCCTATCATTGATCAATTTATCTAAGCCTCAATTTTTCAAGTTAAGCATACGCTAGATAAAGATTATTTTTCAAGAAATCAACCAACCAAATCTAGAACATTTTGGCACCTTTGATGTTTGCCATGAATACACTGAGAGAACAAGCATTTTCACTATTTCTTGAACATTTAATTGCTTCACTATTACCTTCCTGATTAATTTTGTTCAAACCTTATTTAATAGAACGTGAAGTTTCCTCTTTGCAAATAAAGTAACGGTTTTTTTCCACCACGAAAAATGCTTCTTTTACCTCCCCAAAAAATGCTTTATTCAACCTCCCCAAAAATGCTTCTTCAACCTCCCAAAAAAATGCCTCTTCAACCATCCCAAAAAATGCTTAACCTCCCCAAAAAATGCGACAACTTAGGTTTTTATTTGACAGACAACCTAGTTTTTCAACCTAAATTCGCAACCCCGAATTTTTGGCGCGAAACCTAAAATTTTTGGCGGGAAACCTAGAATATTGGCAAGAATTTCAAACTTTTGGTTGGTCGGATTATAATCTTGAATCATGGTATTTTCCCTTCCCCATTTCGTAACGATGTTTTGCTTGGGGAGAAACACATAGCGATCTAGCGACCGAAAAATTGGTGTTAGCTTAATTTTCATGAAAATTAACAACGAGGCTATGGAAGTTGTCATTTTGAGATAACTTATGTTCCAAGAACAACAGTCAATATCTAGTGTAGTGGGTGTTTCCCGCAGCAGTGTTTTCAGAATTTTACATAAACACAAATCCCATCCTTACAAAATTAAATTATTCCAAAGGATACATGAAGAAGATTTCGACCGGCGACTACAGTTTTGTGAATTGATGATTGAACGACTGCACGACACTCTAGCTTTATTGTACAATATCTGCTTTTCCGACGAATTTTCATTTGCTTTTAATGGTGGAGTAAACAGACGTAATTGTGGATATTATAAGACTGAAAATTACTCACACGTAATGTGGGAGTTTCATAGTCAAACACCACAAAAATTGAACGTCTGGTGTGGCATTTTCGTTGACCATATTGTTGGACCATATTTTATTGAAGGAAACTTGAATAGTGAGTCTTATCTATAATTACTCAGAGAACCTATTGATCCCGAAATAACACGAATATTAGAAAATTGTGATACCATGACAGAAACTTTAGGCTCAACGTTAGAATGACCATCTAGGTCACCCATAGACTTTTTTATGAGGATATCCAAAAACCAAAATTTACGCCATTCAGCCGATGTATTTTCAAAGGTTTTCCCCAAAAACAATCTATAGATTTTTCGTTTTATTCGAAATATCACTAGTAAATTTTTGATATTTTGAAAATTTGGCGAGTGCGCTGAATTTTCACTATTTGGTGGCTGCGCTGGCTTTTCAATATTTGGTGGATGTGTATATTTAGGGTGTTTGCCGCCGTTTATTTCGCCATTCGTTTATATTTTAGCAAAATCAAACCTTGGATATCGTAGGTAGGTGAGGCACTGTACAGAATGTTCCAAATTGATGTATTTTTTCAGAGTAAATCATCGACAAAATGATATTACTTCTCACAGATTTTCCACAATCTTTCTAGAAAACTCCTTCATAACAATCAATATCACACGGGAATGAAGAGCAGTTTTTAGATGATAAGGCGAACGTGGTTTTCCGTAAGCTGTTCTAAGACATAAAATTACGAAAAAACTTCCGAGGAAACCTAAACTAGAATAAAATTCAAATTCAACGTGCCTTTAAAGAAAATTAGAACTTTTATGTTGTATTTTCCACATTCACTCTAATTTTCGGTACAAATACGTTCATCGGAAATAAAGATGGGACGTTTTCTTTTTTGTATTTATAGTCCCTTTGCCCTGTTTGGTCCTGTTTAGTCCTTTTGCCATGTTTGGCAAAACATTTCGACTTCAGCTGCTCGTTGCCAGAACTAATTGAAAATGTTTCGTATCACTTTTGTTGTTTGTAAAGTTTTAATACTGTTGAAATGGTCTGCTGAAATATTTCGAGTGTATTAATGTGGCCTAAACAGTTGGATATCGAAAACTTTCCTAATTACACGGGTTGAAACAGCGACCGTAGGTATAAATAGCAATTAATATTTTTATAATGATCGAAATGTATACAGGGACGCTCAAATTTAAAAAAACCACTAATTAACTTCGCTTTGTGTTCGTCTCCACAAAACTAATTAAATATTAATTGGTAAAAGCAGAGTGGACATGCTTTTCATATTTCTGATTTATGATATAACGCCTCTTTCATCGCGAAGCGCTTTTCATGTTTCATCACAATCGCCGGCTTTGAAATCCATTAAATTCGAGCCTCCATCAAGCTATTTTTGTTTTCCAGCCTTACAAATATTTTTTTATACGACAGGTTTATTGATTACCCAAATGAATTGATAATAATAAGGTACGGGGAGAAGAAAAAGTTTTCATTTTATATAAATTCAGTATTACCCGCCGCTGTTTTATACGACATCCTTTTATGGTTGTATCTACCTTTGTCGCAGGATAATAATCGTTTAGCATTCAATGCGTAATGTTCTTTCTTTGTGTATTTGTTGGAATCTAATAAACGAAAAAAGTATTTGTTAAGTAAGAGACAATGTGATGATGGAAAAAAATAGTCGTTTGGGTTTTGTTGGAAGAAATAGTCTTTGCAATGGGAGAATGAAAGTTTTTATTGCATTTTAACAGGTGGTGTTAACGCCCCGCGTCAATGTTAGTTTAATCATTTTTTCTATTCGTGGGCTGTCAGTGAAATAAGCGATTTGTTTGAAAATTGGGATTCACCAACTACGCTTTAATTAATTTTTATATTCCATAATTTGGTTCTGTAATAATTTGGTAAATCCAAAAGTCTAATTAAACTTTGAAAATGAGTTTTGTCAAGAAAGTTTCGAGAGTTATCATCTAGTTTGATAAGTTGTTCGTTAATTGGACTAAAGAGCAGTACAGTGGAAATTTGTACAGGACAACTCCTTAATAAAAATGGAAATTTTTAAATCTTCCACATGAAAAATAGAGGATCTATCCCAACTCAGTTCCAACGAAGTCGTTAAATAAAATGAAAAAATTCTCCTACTTTATTTTAATGAATAATCTTGTTTCAAAATTTTAACAAGCATTTTTGTGTAGCTCTATGAAATTAGTACCATCAATTATATTCACATAGACTATAGCAAGCGAAAATTCGAGACAAAAATTTAAATGTTTCAAAGTACGTTGTCGAGTAGTGAGATAATGGGTGCGGAAATATAGAGAGAAAAATTTAATTTCATTAAATGATTGCGAGATTTTTACCAATTTGAACAAAAACGTTGTTAGATATTTTAATTGGTTTTATAGCGTACGTAGTTGAAAGTATGAGTAGTATTGTAATCTGTCTTCATGAATAATCAACTTTTTTTAGAGTTCTAGTAAAATTTTCCTAATGTATAAAACAAAATGTGGCAATTAAAATTTTGTTATACATGTGCGATATGACACCTTTCCAGCGGTGGCCGAGCGATAAAACCATGACCTGAACGTGCCCGAGCGAGCGGCACTTGCGCTCATAAGCGCGAGAGTTTTTATACTACGAAATTAGTAAAAAATATATGAATCTACGGCCGAAAATTTGCCAAATCCCATCTTTTTCCTTAATTAAATTAGTGAAAAATGTACAATTCAAAACCTTGGTATTAATAAATTTGGTAATTTAGGAATAAAAACATATTTAAATCTGCCTGATCCATATATCATAATATTGAACTTGGCTCTTATTTTACATTTATGTTTTTGATGGGATTCGAGTTAACGTCAATCGATTTGGCATTAAATTTATTATAAAAAGAGGATTTTTCGGCTCTTAAATATTTGTTTCAATAACGCTGTAAACCCGCTGTTTCGTTTTCGAAAAAAATTTCAACTCGTAAGGCATTCAAATCATAAAAAAAAGGAAGAGGAACTTAATTTTTTTTTGTATTTTCAGGAAAGAATATTTCTTTGTGCAGCAATAAGTTTAGAATTAGCCACTAGTACATTGTTCTACGTAGCACGTATTCTTATCCTGCCAGGACTTCATCCAGATTTAATATTAATAATCTATTGTCTAAGAACCCAAATGTCCCAAACCATGGCACTTCTACTAATATTCGTCCCGAAATTCTGGTACCAACAAAAACAAGTTAGAAACTTGGCGCAAGAATATTCTTGTAGACTTCCTGTAGATGCTTTTAAGGTGAGTTGAAAAACACCCTGTTGAATTGAACATTTTTCTTTACTTATGGTTTGCACATATACTTTTCCTTGACAGTCTACACAAAGCATCCTAAGGCGTCATTGAATAATAACACCATCGATAAGTGGTTTTGCGGAAAGAATGTGTAAAGAGATGGAAAATTTATTTCGGAAAAATGCGAGGAATTGTAAAATGTTTGACAAACTGGCGCAGTGTACGGATAAGCGAGATTGGAAAATTGAACATTTTATTTTGTTTTTTAATATTGTTTTTACAGGGTGGATCATGAAAAGCTGTGTATACTGTTACCTTGTATTATGGGAAATATTAAGGGTCCATTAAAAAATGTTATATTTTGAGAACTATAATCAAGATTTAAGGAACTATTCAAATGAATATATTTTAAACGAAATCAAACCATAGTAGATGTCTTTAAGGTCCATATTTTGAAATTAATTCGAACTATACAGAGTGTCAAACCAAACACATGATTATACCTTTTTTTTAAATCTTTTGATTTGAGGTTTTGATCCACTATACTTTGAAAGGTATTGACGCACGTCTATGTGAAAATCGTAGATAAATCAATTCACTGTAGGTTAAAGAAAAATATTTTATTTTGTCTAACGGAGTTTCGTAATATTCGATAAAATTTTTATTGCAGTTTTGTATCGGAGTAAAAATTTTCCTTCGAAAAAAACTTCCGCTTCACACTGTGTATGAGCAAAACAATTTCAAATAAATCGTTCTTCGAGAACGACGAGGTCGCTTTAAAGGCTTTAACCTTTTAAAATATTCATGGGCACCAAATAATACCAGTTCCAGACGACCAAAGATCGTAAAAAAAACAGATATATTCTTTACGTCGAAATAGTGGGTATTCATCGCCTTATCTATCGTGCGTTAAGCACTAGAAGCCTCTTAATGGATCCATTGTGTCGTAAAGCCACAAAACTGAGACGAGAAAGGAACACTAATCCCCAATCTTGTATCTAATCCGTTCCGAAACACCGACAAACGCAACACGTGGACATTTTTCAAAAATTAAGTTTCTCAGTGTAAATTTTTAGCTTCCTTAGATTCCTTTGTGAAAAAATTTATTATTTTTAGGACGTAAATGCTCACGGTCCTTTGACTAGTAACAATAGCGACGTCGAAGTGGGTGAAGTAACCCTTGCGGATATGAGCCCCGATGATATTAGAGCAGAATTGAAAAGACTCTATCTCCAATTAGAAATTTTCAAGAGTAAAACCTTATGTAGAGATAATCCGCACATATCGAAGAGGCGCGGAGGGAGGAAAGCCCAACATCGCAGATTCAGCTTACAGGTAAATTATTTTTAATGAAAAAAAAAAAATTCAAAAGTTCTGCTTAGTTTTTTATTTTATATGGAAATTTGTACAACTAGAACACTAACCTGTATCGTCGTAGATCCACTGTCGAATAAAATAAGGTAGTGGGAAACCTGTAACAAATTAAATATCCATATTTATAGTTTTTCCCATTTCCAAGTTGATACATTCTTAAAACTTCATGTCATTTTGATTTTTATTTCACGCAGAAAAAAGGAAGTAGAGAAAAGGTAAGTCACATTCTCTACACGCACTTTACACTCCAAACTCTACATCACACTTCACCTACACTTGACATGGTCGTGAGCACACACATACCGGGGTTCTCTCACTCGAAGGCAGTCATATACAGATTGCGAAAGGGCTTTTCGAACCGTTCCATTTACACAAGCACGACAAGGAAAATATGAGAAAAACAGCTTGAAAGAGAGAGAAAGAACAACTGTGCGTGGCCAGCGAGGGCGTGTACATAGGCTGCTATTTATATTTTGAGCCTAATAATGAAAAGACAGTAATTTATTATTAAAAATGGCTTTATTGTTTTTCGAAGTATTCTCCATGATGATCAATACACTTTTGCATGCGCTCGAACCAATTTTCCATTCCGATTGAGGTACCTCCAAAACATGGTTTTTGAATGCATCAACAGCTTCTTCAGGCGCCGAAAAACGTTGGCCACATAATTTATTCTTGATATGCGGAAATAAAAAGAAGTCATTTGGTGCCAAATCAGGGCTGTACGGAGGATGACCCATCAATTCGACGTTTTGGCCAGTCAAATAGGTGGTTGTCTTAGCCGATGTGTGAGAACTGGCATTGTCATGATGAAGAATGATCCTTCGTTGCCGGTTGTTTTTTCGTATTTCACGAAGCACTTCTGGCAAACAAATGGTTGTGTACCATTCAGAATTCACCGTTCTACGTTGCTCTAACGGCACGACTGCCACATGTCCAGTTATTCCAAAGAAACAGGCGATCATTTGCTTCGAGGTGCTTCGCGCACGAACCACTTTTGTCGGATTGGGTTCGTCTTGAAAGACCCATACAGTGGATTGCTGTTTTGTTTCGGGCTCATTTGCACAGATCCAAGATTCGTCACCTGTGTAGATGTTATACACATCTTTTGATGCACCGCGATTGTATTTCTTGAGCATTTCTTTGCACCAATTGACATAAGCATACTTTTGAGCTTTTGTCTAATTATGCGGGATCCAACGCGAACAAATCTTTTTAACAGCTAAATGCTCATGCAATATCTTATTGATGCTTGTCATACTAATGCCCAAAGATGCCTCTATCTCGCTATATGTCACATGTCGATCTTGCTTAATCAGTTCGTGCACAGCATCGATGTTTTGTGGCAGAACAACTGATTTTGGACGACCTTCACGACTTTGGTCCCCGAGCGAACTGCGGCCACGATTAAATTCGTTATACCAGCGTTTAACAGTGACCGAGGATGGAGCTTCATCGCCAAAAGTCGAAGTGAGTTGATCGATGCACTCTTGTCTTGATAAGCCACGTCGAAAAATCATCGCACGAAAATGTTCACGAGTTAATTTCATTTTTTCGCTGAGACAAAATTTTCAAGTCGCTGTAGATAACACAAGTTATACTTAAATGACAAAAAGTTCTGAAGAAGGTTATGGTTAAAAAGATCAAACTTTAAATTGGAAACATCAGATGGCGCCTGTAAACACTTGGTAAGCCAAGGCTCAAAATATAAATAGCAACCCTCGTATTTAGTTCCAGAGGCCGGCCGAATGTCCACTGCCTCCCCCCCAATTTGTACAAATGGTATTTTTGTCTCTTCATCGTTGACTCCTTTTCGAGCTCATGCACTATCAGGCAAAACCAAACACCTCCATTTGGCAACAGTGTCCTTTACAGAGAGAATGAGCCACAATAGACCCAACTGGGGTCGTAGTGGAGGTGGCGAGAAGGCCCAACTCACATAGAACCTACAGACGCTTCACACTTATAACGCCCTTCACACATAATATTGCAAACTTTACACCCAGTCCACTTTACATTATCTACCAACATTTCACTTCATACTCTCTACCCACACTTCAAACGCGTTCTGCACACTCTAAACACTCTTCGCCCTAAAAAAGTATATTCGCAAAATGTATTCACACATGATTTTTCTTGTTCATGACTGCTTCTAAATGTAGAAACCTCCCGAGAGACAATTTCCAGCGTACGCCCTTGGTGATAGTACTTTGTAGAAATCATAATTAAGTTAAAGAGCATTATAAAATCAAACTAAACTATTCGTGACATTTTCGTTTTAACCTACGTTGTCTTTAACGTATTAGTTTCGCTACCATTTTATTTTATCCCATCTTCATGCCGCGGCTCATCCAAAACGGCAGTGGATATACTACCGACTACCGGAAACTTCAATACCATCTTATTGTGATATAAAAACAGAGTAAAAACTATTTTTTCTCCTTGTAAACTTCCTTTATTCGAAACGAAATTTCTTTTTTTACCACGTAGACTTTTCCAGCATCCGAATTACAATTTTTCGACGTTACGATACGCCTGTCGGAGATTTATTCACTGTTTCTAACGCCTCAAGCTATCACTACAGATTCTCTTCATATTCTTGAAGAACCACATTTATGTAACTGCATTACTCTCACGAATAACGATGCAAAAAGACGTGCTAAATACGGGTTTGTTGTTTAGATTATCTGTTATACGCCACGGGAAATTCTGCGTGGTCACTACCATGGAATATAGCTGGAGGAATTGGGTAAACTTTGATTTCATCTAAACTATTTTCGGTATTACTATTTTTTTTTTTTCATATAATGTAGTAGAACTACTCCCAACGGCTTATTAGCTACTTCCTTATACAGTGTGGAACAGCCGAATACAAAAAATTCGATAATAAAGAAATGAGGGCCTAATAAGTAATACTGATTATTTCTTAATAATGTGAAAACATTAATGTCAATGTAGGAAACATTTTGGCAACATGCTAATCTGGTATAGAAATGTCTTCTAACATTACTCAACATCTCAGGCGTGACTGGTTTAATCGCAAGCGAGATTCGTCTTTTTAAGTCATCTAAGTTGAGTGGTTTAGTTTTGTATAGAATACTTTTGACATGTCCCCACAAAAAGTAGTCTAACGATATCAGATCAGGACATTCTATCGATCCGTGCCTCTTTAGCCACCGATTTGGAAAAATTTAGTTCAGGTACTGCTGGACATTGATTTGGTAATGGGTGATTGATTGATTGATTGGATCAGCACACCAGTCAGGATTGATGTCCTCGGCACCTCAGCCTTAAGGCTTTTTGTGCTCTTGGTTGTGCCGTTTATGTGAAGAGACCAGCAGCCCTTATCAGGCTCAGCAGACTTTTCACTAGGTTCTTCTTGGAGAAATCCTCCCTTGGAAGTTCTAGTCCTAGGAGTCTATATCTCCAGTGAGATAGTGCTTCACAATCAAAGATAATGTGAGAGGCTGTTTCCTCCTCTTCCATGCACAACCGACAGATGGGTTCCTCCCTATATATGCCGATTGTATGCATGTGCTTCCTTAGAGTACAGTGACCGGTGAGTAAACCCGTCACTATCCTTATTTGGGCCCTGCTAAGGTTTAGTATTTCATTGGTCAGCTTCTCCGAGGGTTTTTTTGACCAGGAGTTTGCTGTGTTCCTGTTTTGGCACGTGTCTCCAGTACGACTGGTGTTTAGTTTGAGTCCACCGAGATATACAACCACGTGCAGCAGTTTTGGATATCCCAAATACTGGTTCAGGACCAGTGAATGCTGTCTCGGACCCCAGCTTTGCTAGGTTGTCCGCCTTTTCATTTCCTACAATGCCCTTATGCCCTGGGACACACTTAAGAGTAACTCTATTATGGTTAGCCAGGGTTTTAAGTTTCTGTAGACGATCCCAGACCAGTCTAGATCTGATCTGAGGACATGCTAAAGCTTTTAATGCTGCCTAACTATCGGAGAGTATTAGGATCTTTTGACCCCTGTAACTCCTTTCAATATTCAGTTGCAAACACATATCGATAGCATAGATTTCTGCCTGGAATACAGAAGCAAGATTCCCCAACGGTGCATGAAAATTGCACCTGGGTCTAGCACCATGAACTCCAGCACCTGTTCCAATGTCAGACTTTGATCCGTCAGTGTACCACATACCACATCAACGTTCCTTCCTGACTGCTTTCTTCCAACCCGTCCCAGTTTAGCTGGATTTGGTATGGTTGGGTGTCGTTGCATCTTGCCAACATGTTGTACAGTTATCGAAATTCAAACGACAATAGCACTGACACTGATCACTACTGTCATGCAGGCAGACAACAAGTTGCTAAGGCTACGAGTTTTATCAGAAAATTTACAAAACTGTTTTTATATTTCTTTATTTCATATCAACAAAAAGGAACGCAAAAATGGTTTTTGCTTACTTTTTTTAGTATTGAGTGTAATGGAGCGAATTTTTAAAATAAAATAGTTTTCTTCTTTAATGTTAATTTTTGTAATAAATCTGAATACTTAGTATTTCCGAAACAGTTGAAGACACATGACACACCCTATATAATTTTTTTTTAAAATGCGCATTTAAAAATACAAATCGAAGTGTCGGAACGTTTTTCCCAACAAGCTCCCATTTTTACTCCATTTGGCTGTTCCGCACTGTATATCAAAAAATGATAAGTGAAAACCGACAGGTGACAAATTACTTGATTTAACGTTGTATAGGGATGACAAAACAGAAATCCGTTTTTTTGAATGTTTTACGAACATTTTGTAACTAGTGATGAGCAAAATTGGTCTTGGCCTTTCTTTGCTCATCACTATTTGTAACATCAATTATTTTCGTTTTAACGGTGGGTAGCTAAATATCCAATGTACATATTTACAGAATTTGCATGGGAAGCACAAAGACAAAGAAAAATACAAACACCAAGAAGAGATTACCGAAGCGGAACCATCTAGAACTCCAGAAGACTCAGTTTGTAGTAACGAAGGCCCCAGCGCCATCTACGCGGATCTACCGACTGTTACAACACAGATCGATCACAAATAATTATTTTCCGTTATTGTCGCCATAATTATTGTACCTGATTTTTTTTTCCAAAATATTTTAAATTTTTAATAGAAATCTTTCAAAGAAAAAAGAATTTCCGTCAAAGATTATCAACTATATATATTTATAGCATTTTAGGACCCTAGATTTTAATTTTTGTAAAATAGGTGCTGGTAATTTGGATATTTTTGCCAGAAAAAATTTGTTTCGAACGCGAAATAAACGAAGCGAGTGTTATAAACTCTTAGTGTAGATGGTCAGTACTGAATTTTTTTTCAATTTTTTTATTTAACGGTGGTTCATTTTGTATACTCCTGACATTTCTCTTAACATCAATATTTTTTTATTTACCTTGGAATAAACAACGATGGAAACAGACAAATGCAGTTCTTTAAATTCCTCACAGATTGTGTCGGAACTTCCCCCCAATTGCTTAGGAAATTTTCAATATTACGCTTAGAAAAAAAAACTAGTTGCTTATTACTACTGATTACCCTGGCATCGATATTGTTTTTTCTTTTCGTAGAGTAATTTTTTAAACGAGATATGGGACCAACATAGTCCTTCATTAAAAATGCTACCAAATTGGAAAAAATGTGAAAATTTGTTAAAAATCAAATATTTTTTGTTTATTAGTTGCAGGATTCTTTCAATTGTTACTAAAATATTAAATGATAAAACCTAATGAGAATCTATTCACTTTTTTGACGAAATTCACATTTTTTTCTGCAATAAATCAAAGTAATTAATAATATTATTTTTGTTTGTAAATATTTGTAGTTCTCGTTATTGTCCTTTTTATTGAGAAATAAAATATAACAACAATTTCAAATGTTTTATTTATTATTCTTTCTCCCTATATTCCTAATAGTTTCTTATGTACACTACACATATTCTACTCTCTCTCCGAACACACTTCACACTTTCTACACACATTTCACACTCTTTATACTCACTTGACCCTCACTCTACACACACTTCACATTCTCTACACACATTTCACACTCTTTATACACACTTTACACTCTCTACACACATTTCACACTCTTTATACACACTTCACCCCCTCCTCACACTATCTACACACATTTCACACTCTTTTTACACATTTCACACTCTTTATACACATTTCACACTCTTTATACACATTTCACACTTTATACACACTTCACCCTCTCCTTATACTATCTACACACACTTCACACTCTCTACACACATTTCACACTCTTTATACACACTTCACCCTCTCCTCACACTATCTACACACATTCCACACTCTCCTTACACTATTTACAGACTCTTCACACTCTCTACACACATTTCACACTCTTTATACACACTTCACCCTCTCCTCACACTATCTACACACACTTCACACTCTCTACACACATTTCACACTCTTTTACACATTTCACACTCTTTATACACATTTCACACTCTTTATACACATTTCACACTCTATACACACTTCACACTCTCTACGCACATTTCACACTCTTTATACACACACTTCACCCTCTCCTCACACTATCTACACACACTTCACACTCTCTACACACATTTCACACTCTTTTACACATTTCACACTCTTTATACACATTTCACACTCTTTATACACATTTCACACTCTATACACACTTCACACTCTCTACGCACATTTCACACTCTTTATACACACACTTCACCCTCTCCTCACACTCTCTACACATAAGTATACTCTTTACACACACTTCACAATCTCGTACACAATTCGAACTCTTCACATATTCTCTACAAACACTTCACACACACATGACACCAACGAGTGGCTTCTGAGCTAATTTAGAATTTCTAAAATATCAAAAAGGAAAAACGGTTTGAAAAATGTTTTATTCCTAAAATTAGGTACATAATTAGAATACGGTAAAATTAATGCGAAACTTGGGTTTGTTTTCGTATGGCCTGCTTTTTGATGTCAGGTTCCAATTGGTTAAAATCTGAAACCTAACTAGGCTTGGGGAGGTTAAAATCTGAAACCTAACGAAGAAAAATAGATGATAATGAAGATGATCGTCTGTAAGGCGAGACCTTAGCCAGAGAAAAGCTGCAAGGCTTACAGCGAACAGAATGCCAGGCCATTACCGGAGCAACCAAACAACCACACCAACGGCAGTTATAAAAGCCCTCCTGCAACTAACTCTTCTCCACATTCAGTTGGAGAAGGAAGCCAGGAGAGCAGCTCATAGAATGTTATCAGTGGAGGAGCAAATAAATGGAGATACTCTGAGGGATCACTCGGGAACGCTGAGGGAAATACAAAATCACCACATTCTTGGGATGCCCTCGGATCTCTCCGTCACAAAACTTCACGTGAACAAGCCCTTTAAGGTCCTCATTCCCACGAGAGACCAATGGAATAGCGAAGAAATCTCCTTCCTAGAAACCGACTATGTGATTTACACTGACGGATCAAAAACCTGAAACGGGGCTGGAGCGCAGGTTTTCAGTAGAAAACCTAGAGTTGGAATCACCGCGAACCTGGGTAGGTATGCTGCAAGAGACCTGATGAATCAATCTGTTCTAAGAATAACCTGTCAGATAGCCAGGCTGCTCTTAAAGCATTGAACTCGGAACAGGATAAAATCTAAGCTGGTACCTAACCTAACCCTTGAAATACTAGACAAGGAAAACAGTCATTTTGACCTGGGTGCCTCGAGGAGTGGAGGGCAATGAGAAGGCCGACTGGGCTGAGAGGAAAACCTTCACGTACTGGGGAGACATACCGCGGCTCTCTCATTCGAAGGCTTTCATATACAACCCTTCGAGTACAAAAAATAAGCAGATCCTGGAATGGAGTAGAACAAACCTACGGGGGACGAAACTGAGGAGCACATATTATGCTTATGCCCAGCTTTGGTCAGGGTAAGGAATAACATTCGATTTTAGTACCTTAGTGCCGAACGACTTCAAAAAAGTATCACCAAAAACAACGGGGGTCGCAGTGTAGGTGGCTAGAAGGCCCCACTCACATAAAACCTAGCCTAACCTAAGGCGAAATCTTTATTTTGAAAATGTTGACCTAAATATTGAAAAATCTCGTTTTGCCAGTTTTTTTTATTTTGAGAAAACTCTCCTCGGCTAGATTTTTATAAAAGTTGGGCAAGTTTTTTCGGTTTTCTTCCTAGAATTCTTTAAGATATTTGGTAATGTTTGAAAAACGTTGATTTTTGTGGTTTTCAGGACAAATTGTTGATTTTTAAATAAAAACTGGCATGGCAAGGTTTTATCATACCTGCTCTACATGTGTATGTATTTATGTATTTTGGGGTAACATTCACTAAGACCTAATAGATCTATTGTGCCCCCTTACTTCTACTTAGTTTCTGAGGAGAGTCTCAGATACTAGTAGCTCCTTTAGTCCTATTTCCCGGAGGAATTTTAGGATATCTGCAGGCCTCAACTTAGGTAACTGTCCCTCTTCTATCCAGTAGTCTCCCAGGTACTATGCCCTAGGATTCTGAATTACTGTGCAGTTCACAAGTATGTGGATGGAGGTTTCTTCTTCCATTCCACAAAATCTACAATCTCCTTCCTCCACTATTTAGAGCTTTTTAAGGTGCCCATTCAGGCGACAATGTCCCGTTAGGATTCCTGTTAAAACTCTTAGTGCAATTTTGCTTTGACTTATGCATACATTTGATTTCAACAGGTTGTAGTCACCCAGAAGAATCTTTGATTGCCTAAGCCCTACTAGATCTTTCCAATTGTCAGATCTTCTCTTTTCTTCGGCTTTACCTATTTCTTCCAATATTACATTGGAGCTGATTCCGCAAAAAGGTTCCGGCCCCCAAAAGGGTATTTCAGTCCCCCTTTTCGCTAGTTCATCTGCTATTTCGTTTCCTTCTATTCCAGTGTGTCCTGGAATCCACAGCAAGGTGACTTTGTTCTCGCCTAGTTCATTAAGTTTGCCTAGGCATTCCCACACCATTTTGGAACTGATTACACAAGAACTCAGCGCTCTAATGGCTGCTTGACTATCAGACATTATGATAATCCTTTGCCTTCTATATCCTTTGTCAATATTGAACTGAGCACACTTTCTTATTGCGTGAATTTCCGCTTGAAAGATACTTGGGGTTTTTCCCAAGCTTTCAGAGTGTTTGGTTCCTGGCCCGTACACTCCTATCCCAGTTCCTTCTATTGCTTTTGAGCCGTCTGTGTACCATTGAATGGCATTCTTTCCAAGTCTGGTAATGGTATTTGGATCCCATTCCTTCTTGTTGCTTAGTTCCGTAACGAATTTCTTTGAAAAATTATACTTTTTCATCATACCATCTTGTGGCATGTCCCAGGTTGTCCGATTTCTAAGAAGTGAAGAGGTTTTTTTTTTTAATGATTCCCTCTCTACTTAGTCTGTATCTTGTTCTTTCTGCAACACTCTCCACCACCATATGTAATGGTGTGAGGTTGAGAATCACTTCCATTGCTGCCGTTGGGCATGTACTCATTGCTCCTGTTATGCATATACAGGCTAGTCTTTGAATTTTGGAGAGGTTTTCTCTCGTCGTCAAGAGGCTAGTTCTACTACTCCACGCAATGGCTCCATAAGTGATGATTGGTCTCACTATAGCAGTGTACATCCAGCTCAGGATTTTTGGGTTACAACCCCAGTTTCTCCCTGCCAGATTCCTGCACACCATTAGAGCCATTTTCGCTTTGTATGCAATCTCCTTCTCGTGTTTGTTCCACAGGAGTTTGCTGTCTAGAGTCAAACCTAGATACTTGACTTCTTGTCTCCATTCAACGTCGTTCCCATCAAGTTTAATGGTTTTGTACCTGCTCTACATAATTTCTCACACATTTCACACTCTCTATCTATACACACTCTATTCACCCTCTACACCCATCAAACTCTCTACATACACTTCACTATCTAAATACTGATCTACGTTCATGTGGTAGGTCAAATGATCCATTCACGCCTTCAATACAATCAATATTAGAAATATCGACTTCGGATGTATCTATGAATGTCAAATACACACATAAATGTTTGTATTTTTAGTATTACATAAGCTCTCGAGCATGAAAATCCCGTTAGTGCATCGGATGAGGTCTACTTTTGTAAATTGCCGCGCGAAAACCGTCTTACACGCTATTTATCTATAACTCTGTAATTAAACTGAATAGTGTATTGTAACGTTAATAGTTCCTATATAACAAACACCCACTATTTCAATGTTACGGCTTCGTTTTACATGACGTTTTATCTGGGTTAATAGAATCTTCATGAAATTTCAGTTATTCGAAGAAGTTGCGTTATGGAGACTATTTAAACTTTAATGCGCTTCATCTTTGAAGAAACTGGGTGAACATTTTTAAGATGAGAAATCGATTGGAACAGTAACTTTAAATTTGATCCTGTCGAAACACCCGTCAACTTAAAAAATCATACAAATTACAATAATCCAAATATTACGATGAAATTCCCACAGGACATTCTTAACGGATCTATTTACAAAGAAAAAATTACCTCTTGCATAATATTAACCAGTTTCATACAAGTAGCTCGACTAGTCACTACCTCACAAACAAAAACCGTAAATTCTGACCTTGTTGCAAACAGAACAGTTAAAAATCTCGAAACGCGATACAAAATATCACTACCAATCATTACAGTCATTACCATATTGAGTTGTTTAACGAAACAGCCTCAGACGGATAACAAATAATTTTTATTATTAACTTCTCGTGATGCGAAAAAGATAATATTTTAAAACAAAACGGTACATTTTAAATCATAGATGGTTAGAAGAAAATTATTGTTTGTAGGGCAGTTTCTTACCGAGTCCGGTTCTCTATATTCTACTTTAAATTTAAAATTCGCAAAATGCCATTATGTAATGTCAGATTGTGATAAAACGGTTTATAGTCGGGTTATAAATCTTGAAAGTACAACAACTAAAAAGTATACGGGAAATTCTTTGCAATCAAATTAATGCACATAAATCAATTGCAAGAAAATGGAGAAACAATTAAATAAAAAAATTCTTGTAGTTTTTATATCAAATTAATTATAAAGCAGAAACTTTTTTTAACTTGAGATAATGAAAGAATTGAAATGAAGGTAAGAACAGCACTGATTTAAAAAAATTAGAAAAACCAGAAATATGCGAATATTAAGCTGAAATTTTCACAGAACGTTCCTGAAGGATAAATATTTTTAAAAAAAATCAATAGTAGTGTAACCAATGCAGTTTTATTTTACAAAATAAATTTATCAAAATAAGGATAGAAAAAATATTTGTCCATGACTATTTGATAATGTTTACATTATACGTGTGCTTCTTCAAGTATAATGACGTACATAATTCACCAGTGAATAATAGGTGTGGATAATGAACAGGTCATTTACACGGTGTTTCGGAATTCGGTCCGGGTACCTAGCAAAAGGACTACCTGCTCACAGGGACCTTGTCCAAATCCGAAAGGGTGATTTCGTAATTCGGTCCGCTGTCGAAGCAGGTAGATTTCATGTGGGTATTAAAAGATTATTTTTAGCAATTGTTCTTCTGAAGTGCAGAGTGTAAGACGTGTTTATTTGTGTCCGTTATTGTGATTTTGTTTGTTTGTTTGACATGGAAAATATTAATTTCACCTCTATGACGAGTGAAAAAGGTAAGCGTTTATTAATAATAGATGGGTTTAAATTTTGTTTCCAAAAATCATTATCTCAAAAATACGAAGGTGGTTTGGTAGGGGTAGGTTTGGTTGGGTTATTATTGAAAATTATTATAATTTATTCTTCAAAAATTGACTAGAAATACGAAGGTGGTTTGGTAGGGGTAGGTTTGGTTGGGTTATTATTGAAAATTATTATAATTCATTCTACAAAAAAATTGACTAAAAATACGAAGGTGGTTTGGTAGGGGTAGGTTTGGTTAGGTTATTATTTCACGTACTGTTTTTATTTTTGACGATACGCATTTAGCGTAAATTTTTAAACATGCCAGTACAACAACAATAAGTGTGTACTGTTGGTCCTAAGCCCAAAAATATGTGAAGGAAAATAAAAGTCAAATTAAACAAATAGCAGGTACATGGGACCCAATTCCGAAATCGCATTTTCGCTGGTGTGACCACACTTCGCATTTAATCCGTTACAGGTAGTCCCTTCCGCAGGTAGCGGGACCGAATTCCGGTGCGTCCCATTTACAGGTTATTTATATACAAATGTCACAATATATTCAATAAAAATTACCACCGCGACCAGGATTGTAAACCTATTCCTACATTTCTTCGTATCACGAAGTCAGACCTCTAAACCATTGCGCTACAGAGACATTGTTAATGTCAAAATCAGAAAGTGACGTTTTAAATAATTTATAGCTGATTACAAGAATTTTAATTATTATACTGAATTTTAATTGAATTTACTAAAAATTATCATATACAGACACTGAATTGAATGTTACCCCGCCAAAAATAAAGGAAAAATAATAAATGTAAAGTTGAAAAGATTATAGGTGTATGAACGCCTCTTATCTCTTCCTAAATTGGAGACATTTTACCATTAATCTCACTTAGATATATTCCTTGAAAATAAACACGTAGTTGTTCGAAAGCTCAAAAATTCCTATCTTGACAAAAATTAATTTATAAACAAGTAATTAATAGTGGTGGATAAAATATAGTATTCTACTCGCGTAGAATAGCTAATATTCACTTCACCTTCGTATGCTTGTATATAATAATGGCTAATATCCACTTCAGCTCCGTGAATAAATAGCCATATTTATATGCTTGTTGAATAATAAATTATTATTTCTATCAACTTTAACGCGCTATATCTCGAATAAAATCAAGCAGAAACGAGGGAAAATTTTAACAAAAATACTAAATTTAATGCCCAATCGAGTGAAATGATGTTACGATGAAAATTTTAGGAGTTTTGGGCATGTAAGTATAATTTGATGGTGATCAAAAGTAACCAAATTTTTTCAGCAGAAAAAAATGTTAAATAATGATGATAAGTTAATTGGCTTCATCAGTTTTCCAAAAAAATTAAATGAGTTTTTTTTAAAAAACATCATCATTATAAAAAGCACAAAAGTGTTAATATTGAGCTGAAATTTTCACAGGACGCTCTTTTGGATTACTGTTCCAGGAAAAAAATCAACAATACTATATCCAACGGAAAGTTCATATATTTTGATGCACCCTGTATATAATAATTTCAACGGTACGATTACATAAAACAATAGCCTATAAATTACCAAAAAATTTTAAAAAAAAATGCACAATCGGCGTATCAACATGACTTGTATGCACGACACTGCAGCGAGTCTCAAGGAACAACGACCCCACCAGAATACAAGAAGTGGTTGTAAATCCAACTCGGATCCAGTCTGCTTTCAGTCAAACTCGATTCGATTGTCAAGTCGTAAAGTACTACCGTGCTCAAACCAAGTACCACGCGCGAAATTTTAACCGAACGCCAAGTAGGTACAGTACCGTTTCTTCTAATTTAATAGTGTTTGGCCTGGTTTTGGAAATGAGCCAACTGTGAATTTTTTTATTTTATTGAAATCTTGTTTTTAAAACTTTTGATAAAAATGTGCAAAATTTTCTTGATTTTCGTGTTCGTTGTCGTTAGTAATGCTCTT
The DNA here is from genome assembly GCA_949126875.1 of Lochmaea capreae. Classification (NCBI taxonomy): domain Eukaryota; kingdom Metazoa; phylum Arthropoda; class Insecta; order Coleoptera; family Chrysomelidae; genus Lochmaea; species Lochmaea capreae. The sequence goes on along the minus strand of OX421395.1, from coordinate 395,769 downwards.
GTGGACTCGTCAAGTAAGTGTATAATTAATTTTTGTATTTAAAAATGATGGTTAGAAGTATTCAAAATAAGTAAAGAAACAACTCAAAGGATAAAACAGAGGATCATTAAGAGGAAAGGGTGGACAAAAATTGTAGATGCAAACTGTTAATTCTGTTAAATATTAATTAATTTCAAACTAAACTCGAAAGGTTTGATTCTCTGATCAATTAACTGTATTTTATGATGGTGGTTTGGTAAACTTTTTTCATCAAATGTTATCTATGGATGTCACGGCTTCAGCAATACAAGGTTGCATTTTAAGTACCCGATTTTGTAATAGTTGGATAATTCTGCTATAATCCATATTTGCTTCCAGAGAAACTTCGTCAAACTATGCATTTTATTTTAAGCTTTTTTTGTATATTTTCAAATTCTGCTTGGTTTTATTTTGAATTCACTTTTTCATTGTTATTTTTATCAATTAATATTGATTATTTAATAAATAAGACAATCTAAAATTAAACAAAACTATTTTAGATAAGTTTAGATATGATACGTGACAAGTCACATGTAATTTAAAAATTGTTTCAACTCAGGAAACAGCCCAAATTACCATTAACTACTTTTCGCAGAAATTGGGATTATCAACCAAACAAAATTTGTTATTTGTAAGGTGTAAAATTAATTTTAAACGATTTATACAAATTAGGCGATAAATATTAGTGAAGTGAAAATAAAATATTATTATAAAGTTATTAAATATTACTTTTACTAGCTTTTAACGAATCCCAAAAGAAAAAGTATTTGTTATTACGCTATGGTATAATGGGAGTCTTCGTAATTGGTATTTTAATTACACAATATATTAGGCCCCGTATATGATTCATACGTCAGACCTTGTATATAAAAGGAATGTTGGAATTTCGTATATACAGAGTGTCCCAGAAGTTAATTAAAAAATAATGGAATTATTCAAATAATTTCGCAATTTTCAATGTAAACTTATATTTTACCCAGCGTGCGCCTATGGTAAAGGTTACCAACATATAATTATGTATTTCCTCCGCGGAAAGTTTTGTTTTCTTTCACTTGTTAATTTAACTCTAATGATACATTTTATGTGAGCATGGATTTTCTCTTTAGAATACTTTGTATTCCTTTTATTGCTTCATTAGTTAGATAGATGTTCAACCTGTTCAATTTTATGGAAAAAAGTCCTCAACATGTTCCAATATAATAAAATTAGAATTACACCCTGTAGATATTATCAACAAACATTGATCTTCCTATTTATTATTTATTTTTTTTATATTAAGATTGTCTGCAAACATCACGGCCTTGTATGTTTTTATTTCTTAATTATTAACAATATTTATATTCGATGTGTCAAGGTTTTATTCATAAAAAGAATTAAGTAACTTGCACGACTCCGTATTATTATAATGTTATTATGAAAAATAATCTTTTTATTACAAAAAATACCGGTTAACTATAATGCAAGTTTAACTGGTTGAGTTTTTTTTGTATCCAGTTTGTCCACCTACAAAATGTTTAATAACTCGTTCTTTGTATGATAACTGTACGTTTTTCAAGTTTGAACGCAAACTTAGGGTCAAGTATCGTTAAACGGAATTTTGTTTTAGCAATAAAGCACCTACTTCTACAGAAAACAGTCAGCAAACAATATATTAGGACGAATAAAAAAACTAGACTCAAATTTTAAAATTCCCAGCGTTAAAAATAAAATGAGCTGGAAAGAAGTCTTTTTACAAATATACATCTTCTAATAAGAAGTTTAAATAGGTGTCTTCATTTAGCTTGTTTTCAAAAAAACGTACCCGACCGTGCAATATTGCTAACTACCAGATAATAAAATAAAAACTCACCATACATGAAAAATACTAATCTATGGAGATTTCGAAAATCTAGTAACATGACATGACTGCACATTTTTAGATATTTACACAAAAAAAGAAGACCGGGGTGGCCAAGAAAGAACATATCGAAGAGGAACCCCCCAATACGGAGGCCCCGCACTTCTGTTAAAGGAAACTCGAGGATTCCTGAGGAGTCAGCTCTAAAAGATGGCGAAGGACCACTCATGTTAAGGTCTGTTTCACCAAGGCAAGCTTTAATATGAGGCAGCGAAAGCACACACACTCAACCGAATCGACATAACATCAAGTACGAGAGACAAGGGAATATAGTCACCAGAGCTACCCCTTAACTAGGGACAGACATCCCCGGCGTCCCCCCATGGAGTGAAGGGATACACGATCGCGAAGCACGAGTGAGGTCCTGTCGGAATGACAGGGAGTATCGGGTCTAAAAACCAGATGTTTGAAAATTAAACCAACCATTGGGAAAAATGTCATCTTTCAATGAACTTTTAAGTTTCAAGATCTTTTATTTCTTATTCGTTTTGTTTCCAAGTACAAGTTGGAAGAGCCCTCAATAGTTAAAAAAATTATTAAAAAACATCAACAAACACACTTAACATTAGTCATTTAGCTGCAAGACCCGGAATGTGAAATGCACATACCAGAAATTACAATTAAAAGATTGCGAAGTGATTAAAAGTAATTATTAATGAAACTGACATAAATAATAAACAATTGGACGTTAACTAGAGATTAATTACGGAGGTCAGTTATTTTATTGTATTGTACAGTGGCGTATCGTACCGTAAGATATATAAAATAATGAGAAACAAATATTTGGACTTCACGTAACAAGTTGACGAGATAAAGATAAGTATTGTCTGTCAGACAAATATCCCAAATAAACTGGGGTGCCAACAAAACATCCGGGATTTACATAGTTTATTTCCAATATTTATTATCTTTCACTATTTGTTTTCTGTAATCTTCTGACTCGAGTAACGCTAGTACAGTATCTAATGAATAATAAATAATAAAAGACCCAAATCCAATTTGGCCAATGTTCATTGAGATACAAATAAGGTCAGGGAAAACAAATATTTGTACATAGCGATAGTGCCGGAAAAAATCTTGTCTCTATTTGACATACACGGTATGTTTACAAATATTTTTGTTGATAAGATTGGCGAGTTTTGTGTTTTCAGATAGAGAAATGAGGGTGGGCACCAAGACATTCGTTTTCCCGTACAATTGTTGTTATTTCCATTATTTTGGAGACATTTTCCGTATCACAATTAACAGGATATTTTCCCATGTTATTTAAATAGCGCTGGGAATTTTTTTTTATCGATTTGTGATTTAAGACTAAGACCAATCCAGAACACCTGACTTTAGCAGGTCGGCTATATTGTGCTGGATCCCCCGATCAATTGGAGTTGAAGTTTGTGTGTTTTGACATGTGACCACCAGTACCTAAACTTTGAAAACTAAATAGAATATGACATGAGGACCCAGAACATTATGTCCGACCTGTCAGTGACGTCAATCTGGAATGGTCTATCGACACCCCTTCTTCAGGGCAAACTTTCCTATGACGTGAAATTCCACTTGAAATATGTTTGTCTCAGAAGTTAAAAATAATAATAACACTTCAAATGAATTTTCAAATCTTGTAAATAACGGTTGAACCGTTAATTATCTTTCCAAATTATTGAAACGAGCTTCTGGGACAACCTGTATTAACATTTGATAAATTGTTATGCCTCTATAACATTAAAAAACCCATTTTACCATATCTCGAATAACTTTTCAAGAGGGTTCTAAGTTAATATTATGATAATCTTTGGTCTTATCGAATTAACTATCTAAGAAGCTTTGTTCACAAAACCAAAACTATTTATACCTGCACTTAACATCCGGTTTTCTTATGGGAAATACTCGATTTCAAGTAATTTTATGTTAGAGGTTTTATAATTCAATGGATTTCTCTTGAAAATAAATTTTAGTGTTGTAATTTTCTAAAGAAAAACTAATATTTTACCGGGTTTTCCCACCTTCCCAGTAATCCAAATATTATTGATTTTATAGGGTTATATAATTATTTTTTTTATACACGAACGATAGATAACGAGTTTCAATTAATAAGTGAATTATATTTTAAGACAAAAAAAAAGGTAATTTTTTACAATTTATCAATCTCATTTCTTTGATATTTTCTAGTTTTACCGCTATATTGATTATTGTTTTTTTTTTCTCTCATGGTGATGTTTTAATTGGTCTATTAAAGTATGGAATGATGTAGCTCCTTTTTAACAATACACAGAAAATTGATCAACAATGAATATATAAATACCGTTAGGTTAATATATTTAATTAAATTAAATTGTTCGAATCTAATTTAACGATTTTAAACACATTTTCAGCTTACTAAAAATAATAATAATTAACTTGTCATAATAAACACAGTAGTTGTAATATAAAAAAATCGACTTGGCATTAAAATTTAATTTATTTTACTTGACCTCTATCTATATAACGGAATTGAATTTACTGTTTGGACCCTTACTTTGTGGAATCTACTCATATTATCATTTTAAATGAAACTAACTGCTTATAATTAATTCCACTGTAATGAAAAAATATATAATATGAAAATTCTGTTGATAGATAATTATTTCGATATTAAAAATATCATCGACAGAATGACAGAAGTTACATTTGATTTGAGGACTACTTAATATTATACAGTGTGACCCATTTTGTTTGGAAGCACCCCTATAAAACCCGCATTTTTCAACCGATTTTGATTTAGTCTTTTTTGTTAGATTTAGTATCAAAAACAGAATTTGAGCACAAATTTTCATACCATAATAGATATTTTCAAGGCCCTCTACGTTAATTTTTCTTTGCCAAAAAAGACGAAAGTATATTAGGCATTTTTTTTTCTCAAATATGACTACACCACTGAATTCAGAATCATCACAAATGTAAACTATCAAAGTTTTATAAAAAAAGTTTTATTAACAACAAAGTTATCACTAGATGAATTTGGAAAAAGTTGTTTTTTAATACATTTTTTACTAAGAATGTAGACACATTTTAAAAATGGCAACATGGTAAACAAAAACTAGGACTCAAACATATTGCACTGTAAAAATTCGAACCCGATACCTTAACCCGTTCTGGAGTTATAGCTTCTGAGAATAATGTAAAATTGTGCTGATGTGACGAAAATACAAATTAACACCAAATAATACATTTTGATTATTAAACTACTTAATAATAATTGAATTCTACATTTTTGTAGCCTCGACTAGACCTCCGTTAATTTCCACACATTTCTCGTATCGTTTGCGACTATGTCTTAGCGCTTTTTTTATTTCATGTGGCGTTATTCCAGCACACGCCTGTCGTATTCTGTCACACAGTTCTGCTCTATTCCTTGGACGTGTCTTATACACTTTTTGTGTCAAAAGCCACCACAGATAAAAATCCAATATAGTTAAATCGGGCGATCTAGGAGGCCATTCGAATAACTCGCTACCGCGACCTATCCAACCATTTGGAAATTTTTCGTTAAGCCGCTGCCTGACAATCCTAGAATAGTGTACAGAACAACCATCTTACTGAAATATCAAATTTCTTTTTTCTGCTAGTGGCAGTTCGTCAATCACTGCGGATAACTCACCTTCCAAGAATTCCATGAAGTTATTGGCATTCATGTTACCCTCAAAAAAGAATGGACCTATTATCTTGTCTTTTAAAATTTCGGCTTCGAATTTTTACAGTGCAATATGTTTCGAGTTCTAGTTTTTGTTTACCATGTTGCCATTTTTAAAATGTGTCTACATTCTTAGTAAAAAATTGATTAAAAAACAATTTTTTCCAAATTCATGTAGTGATAACTTTGTTGTTAATAAAACTTTTTTTATAAAATTTTGATAGTTTACATTTGTGATGATTCTGAATCCAGTGGTGTAGTCATATTTGAGAAAAAAAAATGCCTAATATACTTTCGTCTTTTTTGGCAAAGAAAAATTAACGTAGAGGGCCTTGAAAATAGCTATTATGGTATGAAAATTTGTGCTCAAATTCTGTTTTTGATACTGAATCTAACAAAAAAGACTAAATCAAAATCGGTTGAAAAATGCGGATTTTATAGGGGTGCTTCCAAACAAAATGGGTCACACTGTATGAATAAAAAAAGGAAGAAGGTATGATATTACAAATATTAAATCTCAGGTACTATTAGCCCTATGGGATTATCCTGGATATCTATTTCCCATTCTAAATCGTCACTATTTGGTCTAACCAAAATATTAAACTCCAAGTAGGCATCACATCAAAGGTAACGTCCCAGGGTGGGTTTATTTAATTTCTGTCGGGTGTCCCAGAAGTTTCTGACCCACTTTAACTGTAAAAATCTCGGAACTCAGAAACGGTTTTCGAGGAACAATTTCTTTTTTTATAAAGTTTTTTCAGTATAAATGTTTAATTAGTGAAATCTTATATAGGGTGTTTTTAAGAAAATGGTATTTTTAAATGAAAATATCGTCTATTTTTTTAAAGAAACACCCTATATATTTTTATTCTATCTGATAGCTGAACTCTTCCCCTTTATGAAAATGTATAATTTGTTGAAGTTTAGATGAAAAATGGAAAAGTTATTTGATTTTTAATGATAGGCTGTTATGTAGGTAGAAAGAGGCGTCAATGTTTAATTGAGCTTTGGAATTTTTATTAAAGTGAAGAGTAGGGATTTGCGACAATAGACAAAAAGAAATTTGGTATGTTTTTGTCACTGTCTAAGCAAAAAATGATACAAAATATGTTGAAACAAAAAAATATTGGGTTAAAGCATGGAGCTGCTGAAAGGATACATAATTGACAAAAGTTTCAAATAAATCCATTATTACAGTTAATAGTACAGTAATCTCTAGTGCGTCGGGATCCTGTAATCATGAAAAATTTGTCAGAAACCGGTTCTGCTTCTGCTTACATATTTCTTTATCTCGCCGACAAAATAATTGTGAAACGGTGCAAATTAATTTTACTCACAACTATAAACGTTGTTCAAATAAAAAATACGCATATTTAAGAGCCGAGCTATAGGAAATTTTATGCTGAATCGACTGACGTCAAAATATCAATAAAAATTTGGAAAAATTCCTTATTTCAAAATTCTGAAATTTTTAATGGGCTTTTTCGTATTATACGAGGTCGATTTAGTAGGTTTTGATATGTATATAGAGCCTACGACATGAAATTTAGAAAATTTTGAAAGTATTAAGCGTAAACATTTTTAAAAATACATAATTTACCAGTTTTTTTTCGTTAAAATTAATGCCAAAAGAAAAATTATAATTTGTACCTAACTAAAAATCACTTTTACTCCTCAATTTGAAATAAAAAATAAAAATAAACACAAAGACTCTTCTTGTTCGTTGCTCGTTAGCCACATGTTATTTATGTATTTGAAAATTGAATACATAGCGCCGACCTTGACTTTGATATACAGGAGTCGATTTAATGGAGAAAGCATATGATTCATTCAAGAAAGTTTTCTGACCAACGAACTCCTTAAGAAGAAACGGATAGAAACTTGTATTTGTGATATTCGAATTTCGAAAACAAGAAAAAGTATTACGTATTAAATAAATGGCATTTAAAAGTATGGATAGTTTGTCCTTAGAAGAGATAAAAAAATATTAAATTATTGTTACAAATGGAATTCTGTTGAAAATTGTTGACAAAAGTTGTAATTTTGTATATTATTACAAGCTTAAAGTTTTATTGTTGAAAATATATATACAAAGTTTCAAAATAAACAAAATTTCCCGATAAAACAATAATATTTATCCAATCTATACAAAGACTTTGACCTTATTCAGATTAGGAATAAACCAAATCGAATCTATAATCGAAAAGTTTGATAAACATAACGAGATTGAATACAGATGCTGTCTATTTTTCGAACGACTTTTATTAAATTGTAGATATTTATAGTCTCACAGATGAATTTGGTAGAGTTGAAATAATACAGGGAGTCGCAGTTGAAACTTATTATTGACTAATAAAGGAAATAAAAGAGAAAAATTCGTATATTTAAGAATCGAAAAATCCTCTTTTTATAGTAAACTTTATGCTGAATCGACTGACGTGGATTAGAACATCGAACGATAGATGGTTATACAGTTATCGTCACAAGTATAGAAGAATGTTGGGAAACATTTTTATTTTATATTTCGGTACTTTTTAATGCGGGCATTTTCATAATCTAAGACAATTTAAATTACTTTAAAAGATGAAGCTAATAAAAGAGTTTTAAAAAAATTAAAATTCAGTAAAAGTGAAATTGATTATAATGGTGAAATTGGCCCGATAAAATGATAATTAACGTTGCACAAATAAGCACCGACACCGACCTAGATGATAGAACCCGCTTTATACTAGATTTCACCCAACTACACATAAATTAATTAATTTAATAATAGTTATTAATTAAGAAAAAAAAGAATCATCTTAGTGTTCTAAATAGGTACTATTGCTGCTGGCACCTGCTGTTGCTGGATGTTTAGAATCAAATGAATAATATTAACGCTTAACAAATAATATCGGAAATTTCATAAATTTATTTTCAACCAATTAGAAGGCTACTTTTTGTTTACGTGCTGACAGTAACGAAAGATTATTATGACTATTTTAACTTTCCTTGTGAAATATAGACATAATATACAATATTTTTTAGCTAAAATGCTACAAAAACATATTTAAGGCGGTTTTAGTTTAAGTTCAGCCGTTAGTAACTCATTTTTATTAATTAAAATATGAATTAACTAAAGTCCAATGTTTCTATAGTTTTAAATTCAAAAAAAACATATTTTCGATGATTTAGTTTAATAACCCAAACTGTATTTTTACTTGTTAGTATCTAAGGTTTATTACTAAAATTTCAGGAACATTGAGAACTTTAAAAAAATTTGACATCTACGCAGAATAGATCGTAGTGTAAAAGATACTCCAATTTATGAAATTTTCTCACCGAATCTCCCACGCAGCAGAATTAATTCCCGATAATTTTTCTCGGTTTAACTCATGTTTTCGTAAGCTTGAAAAAATTTATCAACAGTAAAAACACAAGAGCCTTTTTTTATGTCGGATAAATTTCTCTTTGCAACGAAACAGTTTTGCCAATCACTAATTTTACGAGAAAAACTGACATGATAAAATCGCGACACCGAAGGTGGAGCGATTTTATCTAATGTGAGTTTTTCGAATAACTGTCAACCTAAAAACACTCCACCTTCGGTGTCGTGTTTTTAATAGTTGACAGTTATTCTCGTCAAATTGCTAGGAAACAGTTTCTCATTAAACAACCCAAATTTACCCGATAAAATACAAACCACTTGTGCAATTATAAGTGATAAAAAAGGATGCACCTTTTTTATCGATGTCAAAGTGACAATATCATTTCCAGGTATATGACATTTTAACATTGGAGTTAATTTATCAACAGTAAAAACACAAGAGCTTTTTTTTATCGGATAAATTTCTCTTTGCAACAAAACAGTTTTGCCAATCACTAATTTTACGAGAAAAACTGACATGATAAAATCGCGACACCGAAGGTGGAGCGATTTTATCTAATGTCAGTTTTTCGAGCAAATTTAGTGATTGGCAAAACTTTGAGTTAAAGAGAAATTTATCTGATAAAAGAAAAGCTCGAGTGTTTTTTGGCAAGATAAATTAACGACAGAATATATGGATGAACAACAACAATAATTATCTTTATTAATACAACAAAGTTAAATAATTACCACACCGATTCAAAATAAAAGCACTATATGTTTGAAATTCAAAAATCTGACAGACTAATTGACAGTTTTTGCAGTTTTGCCAACACTCAATTGCTGTGAAACTATAAGTAACCAAACTTGCGACTCATTGTCATTGTGTAAAAGTGACGTCCGCTTACTAGATATTGAGGAAGAGAAGTTTTTATCCGATAAAAAAGGATGCACCTTTTTTATCGATGTCACAGTGACAATAACATTTCCAGGTATATGACATTTTAACATTGGAGTTAATTTATCGGTAATAATTCTGCTGCTAGGAAGATTATAAGTGAAAATATTTTTTCATAAAACTATCATTGAAGATCGTTTTTAAAAATAATGACAGGAACTTCACGGATTATTATCAATTCGTTCACTTTGCTATATCATCAAAGTATACCAGCACTAGTGTTCTTTTTATTAATCGTAACCGTTTCGAAACATGCATTTTCCATTAAGGCTATTCGTGCTGGTGTCTATGACAGCTTCTTAAATGGTTGTTTCCGGTGAATCTACGAGAAATATGATAGGCGTATATCTATGTGAAAATAAGAGATTATGTGTGTCAAATCCGATTTAAAAAAAAAAATTACCTAAAGATGCAATAATTGTTGATTATATAAAATGGGTGTGTTGGAAAATTATGGTTAAGAAGGTCTGGTTACGTTAAAAATTAATTTTTTTTTATTTTTAATGTTTTCTGTTATACTTTATTTTAATTTGACATTTCCGCTCTTTCTAATTGACATTGCCGTAATCTACTAGGTCGAATTAATAGATTTTTATATAAAAACTAGCACGGCTTCTTTACAGAAAATTTAAAATAGCCTATATTAGTCGAAGGAGAAGTTCCGATTACCTAAAGACAACAAATACAAAACAAAAATGTGACATTATAATATCAAACGCAAATATAACTTTCCAATAACACCCAGAAAGAAAACACAGGTCGTCAGTCGTCACCACAGCACACCACTTTCGTACGTAATTTTTTTGCGATTACTCCTGAGATATTTATTTAAATTTAATGGCGTAAAAGAGTAAGATAATGTGCATGAAATGCTTAAACTGATAAGGATTTATACCGTATTTCTGTAAATGGCTTTTACAAGTATTAAAGTGGATATAGTATATTATCCTTAAGAGTTAGGCATATGACATCGCGGACTTTTCTGTAGACCTACATAAGATACACAATTCCACCATAAATCTCAAAGGGTTTAGGCAGCGTTTTCGTTGAAAGCTTCCAAGCGGTTTATTTTTTTCGACACCTTCAACAAATATCGTTATATTTTAGCCAATGTATACAAAAACTTGACAACTTATATACAAAAACTTTCCTCTAGAACCACTCTATCCATTGGTGAAAACAGTATGAAAATCGGTGCAATAGTTTTGAGTTTATCAAGGAGGAGGACTATCCACATATTTAAAAAAAACGATAATAAGAGATTTTTTTCATCTTTCTTTTTATACTGAAATAGTAAAGCCGAACCTGAAATTTTGCATACGCACACACTTGCCGTGAAACGAGTAAAAGCAAAACGAATCCGGTATATTACTCCTTTTTGTCTTATTGCAGTTAACCGTGGAGATGTGGGTTGAATACATGAACCGTTAAATTTGATTATTTTTCCTTCGACGCTTTCATCTTGCGGTAAAATCAAAACCCATAAAAACAATCAAGTTAATAAATTTCATTTTATTTGACATTTGCAATGTTATGTTATCGTTATTGCCATTATTTAAAGTGGATTTCCAAATATTTTTGGAGAAAACTAAAAAATTGACACAAAAAACATTTCAAGTGACACAAGCGCCTTTACTAATCGCATTAAAAAAACTGTCAAGATTTGATGCTATTTAATATCAAAGTTATAAATAATTAATTGTTCGTGAATAAAAAATTAAAAACGCCACAAAAATTTGATTATGATTATTTTGAAACCGTAATTAGTACAAGCGCTTATATACCAAAAATTATTTTAAATATAATTTTTATTAAAATTAAATATTAAGTATATCATGTTAAATCGTTGAGTGATAAATATAAGAGGAGACGCAATCGCGTAAACGATTATTGTTGCGTGTTACGTACGGAAACATATTTTTAAATATACAGTGTGACCCATTTTGTTTGGAAGCACCCCTATAAAATCCGCATTTTTCAACCGATTTTGATTTAGTCTTTTTTGTTAGATTCAGTATCAAAAACAGTATTTGAGCACAAATTTTCATACCATAATAGCTATTTTCAAGGCCCTCTACGTTAATTTTTCTTTGCCAAAAAAGACGAAAGTATATTAGGCATTTTTTTTTCTCAAATATGATTACACCACTGGATTCAGAAGCATCACAAATGTAAACTATCAAAATTTTATAAAAAAAGTTTTATTAACAACAAAGTTATCACTACATGAATTTGGAAAAAGTTGTTTTTTAATTAATTTTTTACTAAGAATGTAGACACATTTTAAAAATGGCAACATGGTAAACAAAAACTAGGACTCAAACATATTGCACTGTAAAAATTCGAAGCCGAAATTTTAAAAGACAGGATAATAGGTCCATTCTTTTTTGAGGGTAACATGAATGCCAATAACTTCATGGAATTCTTTGAAGGTGAGTTATCCGCAGTGATTGACGAACTGCCACTAGCAGAAAGAAGAAATTTTATATTTCAGTAAGATGGTTGTTCTGTACACTATTCTAGAATTTTCAGGCAGTGGCTTAACGAAAACTTTCCAAATGGTTGGATAGGTCGCGGTAGCGAGTTAATCGAATGGCCTCCTAGATCGCCCGATTTAACTATATTGGATTTTTATCTGTGGGGTCTTTTGACACAAAAAGTGTAAAGACACGTCCAAGGAATAGAGCAGAACTATGTGACAGAATACGACAGGCGTGTGCTGGAATAACGCCACATGAAATAAAAAAGCGCTAAGACATAGTCGCAAACGATACGAGAAATGTGTGGAAATTAACGGAGGTCTAGTCGAGGCTACAAAAATGTAGAATTAAATTATTATTAAGTAGTTCAATAATCGAAATATATTATTTGGTGTTAATTTGTATTTTCGTCACATCAGCACAATTTTACATTACTCGCTCAGAAGCTATAACTCCAGAACGGGTTAAGGTATCGGCTTCGAATTTTTACATAGCAATATACTTGAGTCCTAGTTTTTGTTTACCATGTTGCCATTTTTAAAATGTGTCTACATTCTTAGTAAAAAATTAATTAAAAAACAACTTTTTCCAAATTCATGTAGTGATAACTTTGTTGTTAATGAAACTTTTTTTATAAAATTTTGATAGTTTACATTTGTGATGATTCTGAATCCAGTGGTGTAGTCATATTTGAGAAAAAAAAATGCCTAATATACTTTCGTCTTTTTTGGCAAAGAAAAATTAACGTAGAGGGCCTTGAAAATAGCTATTATGGTATGAAAATTTGTGCTCAAATACTGTTTTTGATACTGAATCTAACAAAAAAGACTAAATCAAAATCGGTTGAAAAATGCGGATTTTATAGGGGTGCTTCCAAACAAAATGGGTCACACTGTATATACACATTTAAGTTTTTTTGACTCCTGCTAAAATTAAAAATATCCTAAATGAGTGGAAAGAAAATGTGGTAATTTAGAAACCGATTGGTTTCACAAATAATATTTGCATCGTCAGGAGTAGATTTAGTTCACTATTATTTTTCACTCCACGATTTAACACGCGCTGATCTAGCCCAGTTCACAAATCCGTGATAAAGTTCCTAAATATATGAACGATAGCTCATTGGATTCGAAATGTATTCGAAACATTTCCAGCACGAAAAATATTGAACAAATTAAGTTGACAAAAATGCATTTAGTTTTTTGTCAATAACTCCGAAACGATCAATATTTAAGATATGTATTTTGTTGATAAAAAAATTGTAATAAACAGAATATTAAAATGTTTCAAACAATTATGACGAGATCTTGTTAAGTAGCTATATGAGAGGCGAACATTTATTTAAACTTTTTTGTTTTCTTTAATGAAGACGGGAGTCGGATATAATTTTTTTAATTGACAATTATTTTCTAACTTAAATCAACTTTGACGATTCAAGATCATCTTTTGAAATTTCCAAATCCACATTGAAAACTAGAAAAAAAACAATTTATATGACGTACACTCAAACTGTCAGCTCTTAAAAGAGATTTATTAAATTTAATAAAACAAGTACGCTGGAATCTCCATAAGGTACAAAATGTTTCATTGAGTTGCGCCTCTTTTTATATTTATCTTTCAACTTTTATATCAATAATTGGATAGTTGGAAGATTTAGTGATAATAAATCTAATACACCACAATCCTTACCCTTTTACGGCTTAAGACTGACTTTTAAAATATTTTATGGTTAACCAGGTATACACGGAATTAAAATCGCAATACAATGGTTTTATTACACATAAATAGGAAGTAGTGTATGGAATTTCCAATTTGGTAATATAACCCACATTTTTAGACTCATCTGTAAGTTGTTAAAAGGTGTTAAGAAGCTGTCTAACTTATTTATGACTGAAGCATTTTTCCCTTCTAAATTGATGTTGCTAACAAATTTTTTTGGTTTCAGATATAAAAAATCTAATGGGGGAGCCAGATTACCGGCAAGTTCGTCTACACTGGGAAGTGGAATCATCAAAAATAACCGAAAACGGTTTCACAATAAGATATTGCGAAATTCAAACATGGGGTTCTCAACGATGCAAAGTCCAAACCGTTCCCGATTTTTTCGACAACAATTTAGATAAAGAAGAAGACGTCAAAATGTTTAACACTGACATAAAAGGATTACGAATGGCTACAACTTATTCTTTTGAAGTAAAAGCTGCCAAAGAAAAAGGTGAAAGAGAAGATAGAGCTGACGGAGACGATAGAAATCAAAATATTATTGTGATACCAACTAAAGGATGTAAGTAGAATAAATAAAATTTGGTGAAAGTGTAAATGTTACGGTTTTATAAAACCAGCTGTTTCGGTTAGTTGAACTTTTACCTTCTTAGGTCATGCGAATTTAATGACTTGAGAGAAATTTTATATGTCGTATTGTTAAATAAGTTTATTGTTATTTATATACTTTTCCGGGTTTATAAATATACTTCTAAAATCTAAATTAATGAATTTATTCTGGCCAGTGTAAGAGAAAAAAACGTTGTAGTTTGAAACAAAAAATTTGACGTGAAATGTTTCTTGGCACATCCTGTATATAAAAAATAACTGTTGCTATTTGAAATAAAAGTTAACTGTACTCTAAAGATTATGATTATAATCTATAAAAGCCAGTGGAATCTCGTGTAAATGTCTTCATTATTAGTGACAAAGTATTAAAATTTAATTGGGAATAATCACCAGATGTTCGTATGATATATATTAAAAATACAGTTAGGCATTATCTGTAGTAAAAGGAATGAAAGCTTCAATTAAAGTCAAAACTATTAACCTTATAATATATTTGTTTTTGTATAAAAGTATTGTAAATTAAAGTTTGGCCATTTGCATATTACTTTTTGTTGTAGAAATTGATTAGGTTGCACTAGAACCCACAAATATTCTCAATATTAACCGTTCACGAAGAATTTATACCAATATAGATCTTTTTAATTCACAAACAACCGAAAATTATCACGCAAACGTCCATACTATCTTATAAACTGTCAAAATATTGAAGATTAGTATAAGCGCTTGTGTCATAAAAATTATATAACTGTTTGAAATCGTGGAACAAATACAAGTCGGTAGGGTATTAATTTTTTTTTTAGTTTCAGCCAAAGCGACGCAATGTCTACCACACGCTAGTGAAATAGAAGTCTCGACAGGGCCGTTCTTCGGCGGTAGGATAGCTGTAGAGGCGACAGATGGTGAAAGATGTGCCATAGACGGTGAACCCGATAGCCCTAGAGACGTGTACACGTTGCGAATAAATCACACGGAATGCGGTAGCCAAGTCAACGATACTACTGTTGCTACTTTTGTTTTAGTACAGGAAAATTTGCCTATATTGACGCATAGTACTAGAAGGTAAGATCAAATTTGCTTTAGACATACAGAGAAAGGACTTGAACTTGACAGGAATGGATCATATGACAATATTTATTTATGTTTTATATTATGGGAGTTACATAACGCGAAAAATCTGGATATTCATAGGCGTACAATACGAATTTTAATTGTCAAAATTTCCATTCACCCGATAAAATTTTCAAGAGATTGATTTATTCGCAAATAATTCTCATCTAACATGAGCGTACCATAAATTTTTAAAGAAAGGGGTTCATTTATTTAATTTTTTCCAAACAATCCAAACCAAGATGAATTCTATATAGTTAATCTATTTTGTAACCGTTAAATTTAGTCATTTTATTGCGAAATACGTCGTTTCGATGTATGGCATATAAACAATTAATTGTGAATCTTTTATTATGCACGGCGGACTGTTATATATGCAAATACTGTTTTCAGAGACTACCGGAAATTCCTTTCATTAACTCGTTTCTTGTTTTATTGTTCTACTACCAATCCGCTTCACATTTTGTGATCGTGACCCAGCTCGATATAATACATTTGTTTTGTCGGTTGGGAGGGAGGGAGTGGCTTCTCGACCGACCGGTGGTTAATCAAACCCATCCGAACACAATTTTTTTATTCTATTTTGTATTGAAGTTTCGTGATATTGAATAACTTTCAACAGAAATGTATTATGTGGATCAACGAATAGGCAATCAACATTACCAGGAGCTGTAATGTTGGTCGTCTATTTTGCGTTAATTTTGTTCTAACAATATATCACTGAAACAATCGCGAAATTTATATACGAAATAGGAATTCTCATTTTAAAAAAAAAACGATTTACCTGAAAAAATAAAAAATACGAATGGTTTTTGTTTTTCTTTGAAAGTTTATCAAAATATCTCAATTGATAATGAAGTTAAAGAAAAGAAAATACTATGTACATCTGTTGGAACCATAAGCTACCCTCATTTTACAGGTAGGTTACGTTTAAATCGTATACAGAGATCTCATATGCTGCAATAAAATTTTTATTGTACGCCCATGACAGATAAAATACCCCATTTTCAAAATTTTATCGAATACCGATGGTGATTGGAAATTTTCACAAATAAATTAATTCCCTTTGAAAATATTCTCGAACGTTCATGGTAGATGGACAATTTTGGTATACTCTAACTATTGTCAGTGTGATGACCATAAAATAAAGCAATGTTGTCAGATATATTTTCTAAAATTGTTAGGCTCGCTACACAAATGTTCCTCTTACTTCAGTAAACTGTTAGTTCGTGATGTTATAAGAAAGCTAGTTTGGAAATATTTTTAAAAAAATACATAATGTAAATTTATTAGTAAACATTAAAATAAGTCGCTTGAAAATACTGAAAAAAGACAAATTAATTAAAACCACTTTTTATATGTTACTATATTTAAGAAAATTTTGAAGAGATGGCAACGTAGTTGCACGTGCAATGAAGACTTCGAAACAACCAATCATCAACTGCAGTATTCATCGTAATATAACGAAATAACCGAAGTATACTCCGTTGGACGATTTTCGCAGAAAAAATTCTACGGTCTTGAGGGTGTTCGGGGGGGTTGTGTTGTGGTTCGGCTTATAATCCATTAGTATCATTCAGTGTCGGGTGTGAATTTTGTTTTAAAGACATATTTAGTATAATATCTATTTCTTGGTTGAGTGAGTTTAGTGAATTGTAATAGGTATTTATAGGAAAGTGTAGGTGATCTAGTGTAGAAGGGTATCATTAATATAATACCTTTTTGATGGTGTAGTGGTTAGGTCGCGTCAGTTAATTGATATTAATATATTATTCATTTGTTCGTAGACGTTAGGGTGAGTTTTATAATATAATTAATTAGAATGGCATTTTGGAGACCATTTGAAACAACAGTCCAAGATGATGCGCGGGATTATTGAATTGTGGATTTAAATATAAGAAGTTAGATAATCGAATGGTAATAATGGAATCTCGGCGTATCGCTGAACTTAGACAGGAGTATTTGCGTAAAATAAAAGGGTACCGTGATTCAAATAGAACTATAATTTATTTAGACGAAACTTGGTTTGATACGCATGATGTTATCAAGTGTTTATTCATTTATTTGTTATTCAAACAATCCTTACGGTTTTATTACATGAATAAATATATAAAATAAAATACATTTCAACTTAATATGTAAGAAAATAGTAGTAATGGTAATTATATTATAATTAAAACTGTTTGAGGATATACACTCTCCTTTAAAATATGGTTGGGTTGACGATACAAAAAACTGTTCTTTAGATACTCCGTGTTCTAGTGGAAAACGCGTTATTATTGTATTACAAATTTTATGAATTTTGTATGCAGGTTAATTTTTTTCATTCAAATTGATATAGTAGATTAACATTATTTCACAATATTCCAATTAATAAAAAAAAATTACATGCACGCCATTGGGCGGCTTTTTCCTTCAAAGGGATTAAAGATATGGGTCATCACATTAACTTTGGAAGAACTATACAAATAAATGAATCCCTTAGGAAATTTTTATAGTACGCCCATAATAGAGGGAACTTTTCACAAATAAACGAACCCTTTTTGAAAAATCAACTCCCTATAATTTACAAAAAAGTGAACCCTTAAAAAAAATTATCGCACCTGCAGAAAATGAAAATTTTTCCAAATAAAATAACCCCTTAAATGTCATAGTACGACCATGGTGAATGGTTTTTTTTTCAAGAAAACTAAGTAATACTGCAGATAAAGATACTGCAGATAAAGAAAAAATAACATTTTTAGATTAATTTGTAATAAACATAACATTTGTTGTTGTTTTAGATTCTTGGTTTTGTGCTCATACCAACCAGAAACGTTAACAGTTCGAGCTGGCATCAACCTTCCGAACGGTGCACAACACCATCAACATCAAGGCGGACGGGGACAAGCGCAAATCGAATCCCATTACGAAGAAGGAGACAACTTAGGAAGACGATCGAGGACCGGTCGTGTAATGCAAAAACCGGAAGCATTAGGTAACAAACATAAATATTATGGCCAGGTTATAATCTCTCACGTACATAACGATTTTACTCCAAAGCGCGATTAAATTAGAGAATTTCTTATATTAGTTATTTTTATCAAAACCATCGGACATTATAAACATGAAACCAAAATACACAACCATAATTTCTTGATGATAACTTGCGGAAAAGTGTAATCATTTTAATACTTCAATAATTTGATACAATTTTATTAAGTATAGCATCTGTTGCTACTTACTATGCTCCAGTAAATCCACCACCGACAATTTCATAGCATCTGTTGAGAAATGGTATTTTAATGAAAACAAAAAATAAAAATCATTCTCACGGCATCGGAAAGAGCATAAATTAGAAAAATTACATTACGAGGGCAAAGCAAGAAGTAGTTAACATGAAATTTTTATTTATTTGAATTTGAAAAGCTTCCGTAATACAACAGGGGCTGGAGAATGTAATCCAGATTCCAGATTCATCAAATCTAATCTCATAAAACAAAAAACGATAGAAATGAAAATATACTTCAAGGAAGTCATGCTATTGCCAGTCAAATTTGCATAATCATTTTCGGGATCTACTGGGTCGAATTAGTAGATTTCCATGTTTAAAGTATCGGAAAAGCCTTAGTTCCGATTTTAAAAAATCGAAAAATTCACGCTCAAGTAAAAAAATCGTAGAATCTATATTAATGGTACTTCAGAGCTGAAATTTGAAATCCATACTCTTAGATAATGAAAGAATATGGAAAAAAATCAGCGAAGCTGAATCTATGATATTTTGTATACAGGGTTACCCGAAAGTGAAGAGTAAAAATTTTCGAAAAAATAAACTTTTTAACCTAAGACTTTAGGAAGTGGGTATAGACAATTCTACTAAGTGTGTTTTGTTGTAGTTATGGTTGGTTTTTTTTTCGGAAATCTATGTAATAAATTATGTTTTTGTTGCAGTGAAAGAAGAAATGGCAGAGTCAGCCGAACCAATTTCTTACAAAAACAATTTCGTACCGGTGTTTGTTATAACTATGTTAGTTATAGCTGGAGTAATAGGAATGATAGCGCTGGCTTTGAAGATAGCAGGAAAAAGGATAACAGAAGAATTCGATAACGTATCGATCGCTTCGGAATTGTCGACAAGTAGTTGTGGTACAGTTACTGACGTAGAAGCGGCAAGCGATAATAAAAAACTTGAGGAAAAATCACCTAATTATATATAGAGAGAAAAATAGCAGAGAATAAAAAATTATCTGATACGTGCTGCGATTGTGGAAGCTTTTTAAACAAAAATGGGATTGTTTATTGATATATTTGTGGGAGAAGGGGATTATAATATAAAGAAGATTTTCTACGATGTTAGTTGGTACCGTTACCGGTTGGGGTAAAATAACTGTATCGCTTTATTTTTCATTTAAATCTGTCGTAGTTGATGTCTGTTAATGGGGTTATTGGGATTTTTTATCGACAATGACGATTTTCCTGGATAGTGATCACGGAGTGTTGAATTGTTTTATTATAATTTTACGTGTCTTGGTATAGTGGAAGTTGGAAGTTACTTCAAAGAAGACTGGTGCTTGCTTACAAGAGTAACTTTGGACTGCAATAAAAAGAGATGGAGGAAAAATTCGGCAATATTTTGTAGAATTTTTTCGATTATAAATCAAAAAAATTTACTGATAATTGCTGGAATGTTGGGGTCGGTGGTTATCCAACGTTTAATTTAATAAACATGTAATTGTGATAGAATAATAGAATTAGTAAGTAGATGAAAATAATTTTTTTTTTCAACATTGTACAAGATTTTGTGAAGATTTTTGGCAAAAATAGCACTCGTATACTTAAAATATAGAATCTCCAACACCTCAAATACATATGAAAACATTACAGTACGAATATACAGGATGTCAAAATTTAATTATCATAAATATAAATTTTAAATACAGTTAACGCTAATACTAAATAATTTTGGAAGTCTACAGGAAGATATTTGTATGAATTTTCATCATAAAGTGTGCTCCTATTGTAAAAACATATTTTTTGGGACACCTTGTATATGTGAATTCACCTAATTTTGGGAAAATAAATAGTGTGAAACGGAAAATTTGATCTTTGATTGTAAAATATATAGATGGTTTTTTTCAACTTTTATCTGATTTTCGAAAATTTATCAATTAGATTCGCTTTATTTTTCTTAAACCACAATTTTTTTCATGGTTTTTATTTCAAAGTTTCGGTAGCGTTCCAGCTACCGTTATCAAGTATTATTAACGTTGAAATAAAAAACAAAAAAGATTGTGGTTTAATTTCCCAAAAAATTAACAAAAAGAAAAACATACAGAAGATAGATTTGCTTTAAATCATTTTAACGACATACAGTGTGACCCATTTTGTTTGGAAGCACCCCTATAAAATCCGCATTTTTCAACCGATTTTGATTTAGTCTTTTTTGTTAGATTCAGTATCAAAAACAGTATTTGAGCACAAATTTTCATACCATAATAGCTATTTTCAAGGCCCTGTACGTTAATTTTTCTTTGCCAAAAAAGACGAAAGTATATTAGGCATTTTTTTTTCTCAAATATGACTACACCACTGGATTCAGAATCATCACAAATGTAAACTATCAAAATTTTATTAAAAAAGTTTTATTAACAACAAAGTTATCACTACATGAATTTGGAAAAAGTTGTTTTTCAATTAATTTTTTACTAAGAATGTAGACACATTTTAAAAATGGCAACATGGTAAACAAAAACTAGGACTCAAACATATTGCACTGTAAAAATTCGAAGCCGATACCTTAACCCGTTCTGGAGTTATAGCTTCTGAGAGTAATGTAAAATTGTGCTGATGTGACGAAAATACAAATTAACACCAAATAATACATTTTAATTATTAAACTACTTAATAATAATTGAATTCCACCTTTTTGTAGCCTCGACTAGACCTCCGTTAATTTCCACACATTTCTCGTATCGTTTGCGACTATGTCTTAGCGCTTTTTTTATTTCATGTGGTGTTATTCCTGCACACGCCTGTCGTATTCTGTCACACAGTTCTGCTCTATTCCTTGGACGTGTCTTATACACTTTTTGTGTCAAGAGACCCCACAGATAAAAATCCAATGTAGTTAAATCGGGCGATCTAGGAGGCCATTCGATTAACTCCCTACCGCGACCTATCCAACCATTTGGAAATTTTTCGTTAAGCCACTGCCTGACAATCCTAGAATAGTGTACAGAACAACCATCTTACTACTGATATATCAAATTTCTTTTTTCTGCTATTGGCAATTCGTCAATCACTGCGGATAACTCACCTTCCAAGAATTCCATGAAGTTATTGGCATTCATGTTACCCTCAAAAAAGAATGGACCTATTATCCTGTCTTTTAAAATTTCGGCTTCGAATTTTTACAGTGCAATATGTTTGAGTCCTACTGTTGCCATTTTTAAAATGTGTCTACATTCTTAGTAAAAAATTAATTAAAAAACAACTTTTTCCAAATTCATCTAGTGATAACTTTGTTGTTAATAAAACTTTTTTTATAAAATTTTGATAGTCTACATTTGTGATGATTCTGAATCCAGTGGTGTAGTCATATTTGAGAAAAAAAATGCCTAATATACTTTCGTCTTTTTTGGCAAAGAAAAATTAACGTAGAGGGCCTTGAAAATAGCTATTATGGTATGAAAATTTGTGCTCAAATACTGTTTTTGATACTGAATCTAACAAAAAAGACTAAATCAAAATCGGTTGAAAAATGCGGATTTTATAGGGGTGCTTCCAAACAAAATGGGTCACACTGTATAACGAACAATATATCAATTTACCCAATTTTTGGGGAAATTATAAATTAGATCGTAGAAAAATAAGGAAATCCATAAAAAGCAACCTATTCATTCGAAATTTCGGTCACATATATCGTATATAAATGAAATTTTTTTGGAACACTCTCTACATGCCAAAATTTCTTTCAACGTACAATGTTTTTTTTATACAAAAAAGAATCTTATTTACTGCTAATTTAAGGTCGGCAATTAATTTAAGACTATTGCATATTTTTTGTGATATACTAGGTGTTAGAATACACTCAATACTTCACTTTAAAAAGTGGAAATTGTTTTTTAAACACCGGGTATAGTATGCAATTGGATATATATATTATTATATATAAATGTATTTATTATGTATATTTTAGTGAATTGAATAAAAATATTTTCATACCTTAAAACTTCTAGTCCAGCAAAACAATTTTCTTGTCGAAATTCAACTGGGGATTGGGAAAAACGAAATTTTTCATGCTCTCGTTCAACTCCTCCAACGCCAGCTGAGCCTGCAGTCTCATAACTTCGTCTTTATCTTGGTTGTAAACTTGTTTCAAAGTTCTGTAAACAGGTAGAATTTCTTCTTTGAAAAAAGCGATAATATCTTGATCCAAACCGACGAATAACTGTCTTATAACTGTCACAGCAGCACGTCGAGCTTGTGGGGATTTATCTGTTGCTATTATGGCGTGGACGCAAGATAAAACCTGTGAAAAAAAGATTTCATTTGACATTTTTATTTAAGAAAAAAAAACCCATTTTATAAATCCACGTTTGAAAAAAGTATTTTTGATTCACCCTGTATGTATATATACAGATTGCGTAAACTACATCGGAACCCTGGCCTCGGATTACACAAGTACGACAAGGATATATGAAAGAGAGAGAAATAATAATTGTGCGCGGTCATCACTTTGTTTCATCTTATGGGTGTATACTTATTTCCCGAGACTGGCCGAATGGTCCTTTACAGAGACAATTCACTAGTTGGTGGTATTCAGTATGCTCCCAACATGGAAGGAGTGAGGGTGTTAAAGAAATAAAAAAATACAATCGTTAGTACGTAACCTGTACATCTTAAAATTCATTTTGGTCAACATGATCATTTCAGACCAAGTTGACAATTTCTAACTACAATAGAATATTATTTTAGCCATTGTAAATTGAAAATAAAACAGCATTTCTTGAGGGAACCATAATTAATAAACTAAAAATCCCTTCCATTAATAAATTAAATTGAAAAAATAAAATAAGTATTCTAAACATAAAATATAAACTTCCTGAAACAATAAAAATAAAAATCCATTCTAAAGGTAAACATAATTTTAATGAATTAAGTGCTCAAATAAACCACCTTCCTGTGCCAGACAATAACCAAATCTGTGATAAAGATTTGATCTCATATCTCTAAGATTATTTGGCGTAATGCTGGCACAAACGTGCTGTATTTTCACCATCGAAAAATAGTCAACGATAACGAGACAAAAATATCATTTGGACAAATTAATCTGCGCTTCTGGCAACAGCGGTTAAAATAGGGGGGCAATGAGCATTCGGCCAGTCTCGGGAAATAAGTATACACCCCTAAGGTGAAACAAAGTACACGCCTTAATGACCGCGCATAATTATTCTTTCTCTCTCTTTCAGCTGTTTTTCTGTCGTACTTGTGTAATCCGGACGGTTCCGATGTAATTTACGCAATCTGTATGTTACTTGTAGCGGTAAAATCGACCCAAGTTCTCTATGTTTGTGAATAACATTTTTATATTGTATTTCGACCCTGTACTTTTATAGTAAATATAAATTGTACAAATCTATATAGGTAACTGTCCGCTAACTGTAATACAAACACGACAAGCCCCAGGCAACGATTCCGTAGATTATAACGTGAATTTCGAGAAAAAAAAATGTTTGAATTTCATAACTTGTTAGATCACGCGAGATGCGGTCAACCGTGAAAAATCGTTTTTTTTTATATAAACAAATACTGTTTTTTATTTGATTTGATAAAAATTACGTCAAATTTCATTTATTTTTAATCGAATTATTTTGTTTTTCGAGTAGAAGTAAAAAAATGCAGGTAAACGATCAAAATATGAACTACACTGTAAAATAGTTTGATTACAACAAATTTTGGTTCATTTTAATGTTTCCAAATAAGTAAAATTGATAAATAAAAATTTTACCCTACCTAGACTGGTGGACTCATAAACAAAAGGAAAAAAATTCTCACCTCCGTAAACATAGATCCTAATTTATATCCAAGCACTCTACAGATTTCCCCCAAATTAGACAAACTGGATGATCTTAATAAATCATCTTCGTCTTTGGCTCCTATTAAAAACGTATTGAGTAACAAGGGTTTGTATTTGGGAGCCATTTCACCTGAAAGATACTAGTCCTTCAATATCAACAGATTATATGACAAGACAAAAAATGATTTCACTTACCGAGTATTTTAGTGACTTTAACTAACACTTCACCCAATTTCATCCTGACTTCACAATAATCTACAGTTTCTTTTCGACTGGCATCTGAGTATTCGTCGCATAAAAGATTTAAAATTGTATCAGGAAAAATATCTGCCAATGCGGCTAGTCCGTTTATGGCATTTAGATAAATGAAAGAATCTTTATTTGTTATATTTTGCTAAAAGTTAAAAAAAAAAACATAATCAAGCAAAGTGGTAACTTATTTTTCTCACCTGTAGAATGTTGAGAACAAACTGTTTCCTCTCCATAACATCCTTATCCTTGTTTTCGATTAATTTTGTCAATGTCAACAAACCATGTCCTCTAGTAGGTAACATAGAATCACAAACATCATCTATAGCTTTATCTAATTCAGATTCGTTAATTTTAGGTTTTGGTATTTGATTTCCTTTTAATGATTCCAAAATATTATTTAGTAAATATTTTGTTTCGTCGTCTTTAGTTTCGTTATAAATGAATTTCAACGGCTCTAGTAATATATTAAAATATTTCTGATTGTCTTTCGAACAATTAATCAGAATATTTTGAAGAATCATCAGAACTGTGAAAACTGATTCGGTTTGTGGTAAATTGTTTCTTTCTTCAAAAGTTCTTTTCATATATTCAATAATACTCATAGGATTTTCGTTTAATTGATTGTGTACACATTTTTCTGCGGCTAGTTCAGCTAATAACTTATACACAACAATTTTTCTTTCGATATAAGCAGTTGCCATACACTCTTCTGTATCTAAAAGATCTGGATTCGATTTTTGAAAATATTTTTCTTCATTCGTTATGCAGCTCAGAAGATATTCAAAAAATAATACTAACAATTTAGGTTTCGACTTCAATAATTTGCACATAACCTCACAATTTTCTACTGATGAGTACGTTACGGATTGTTCGGATATTTTTATCTTGATTATATTTTGCTCTATTTTAATTATTACATCGTTTCGCACCGGTAAAATATCACTACACTCTAAGTCGAATAAAAGGATATCGAATACATAAACACACTTTTTTTGGTTTTCTTCTATGAACAAAAACAACAAATTTTTTAAATCGTTGTTTACTGTTTTAAGCGACGACGTTGAAGTTAGTACGTAGAACTTATAAATCACGTTTACTATTGGTTGAATTAAATTTATCGGTAAAGGACTTTCCTCTGCGAAAACTGCATGTAGCATTCTTGATGAAAATTTGACGTTTTCTGTTACATCGTCTCGTTTGAATTTATGAGATTTGTAAGTGAAATGTAAAAACGGAGCAACAATTTCTTTAATAAAAACGGTTTTGCACAGTTCTGGATTTTGTGGATAAAAAGTTTTCGTACAATGAGCGAAAATTGTTTCAGCTAAAGAATTTTCAGTTGTTTTCTTGTATAACAAACCTAACAGCTGTTTACAAATATTTTCTCTGAAATCTAGGAATTTCTCACAGCCTAAAACGAGTTTCGAAAATACGTCTAATGTTTTCCAATCTTGTGTATTAAATTCGTCGTCTCCAAACAGTGAGGTCGCTACAGTTTGAACGCCATCTTTAGACTGGAGAATCTTCGTGAGATCTTGAGATATTTGTTTCTTGAACCATATTGGAGAGTTTTTATGCAAACATAACATATTTTCTTTAACAAAAATGTGTGGATGTACGTTACTTTTCAAATAATTCAAAATGTTTTGGAATAATTGTTGTTCTTTTAATAATGTTTGATATATTTCATTGGTTATATGATTTTGATCGCCATTAGGTTTTCTTAACGGACAATAAGAAATCTGATATAAAGCCACTAGAATTTCTTTTAAACTTTCCGGTAAAATTGCAAATCTTAAAAAAGGTATTTTCAAAAACTCCGTTAGACCAAAAGTAGTACATTTTAATACGTTGTAGTCCCAAAATATATCTTCTGATGCAAAATAACTGGATTTCATTTTAAAAGGTAAATTCGGTTGTAATTTTGTACATATTCCTATCGTAACTATATTTTTTATGAAGGTTTTTAGATCTTTAGTTTCTTGTACACTCAAAAAAATATCTCCAGACGTTTCTGCTTCTTTTGATAACGATTTCAATATGAAGAAACCAAGACAAACGTAGTTCCATTCTAAGTTTACATTTTTTGAGAAATTAAGGTTGGTTATGTCAGATATGCTGCTTACAATATTGTCGTGGGTAACTTCTAGTCTTTTGTAAGATTCATTAAGTTGAGCTTCGAGGAAAATTGGATAACTCACATCTAAAAGATAGAAAATAAAAAATTCACGTGACATAAATAAATCAATCAGTAACTATGAGGACATATCATGAACATTTACCATATTTTTCATTTAAAACTTATTTTGCCACCTAGACTGAAGCGGTAAAACTAAAACTTCAACAAATTTATAGATTTATCGCTACCTTTAGGTTCGAAATGTTAACAGTGCCATCTTCTTTGGTAAAATATTACTAATCATTTGGACTCGAAAATATAAATTAAAAAGTTATTAAAAATACTTTTTTGATATGAAAATATATATATAATTTGCTAGACGTTATTTAATAATTAATTTTAATGTCCCACAAGCTACATAAAGGTATTATATTAAAAAATAATAATTATAAAAGTGAGGTTAGTTTTCTGTAAAACCAGTATAATTATTAATAGACGAATAAATATGACGAACCTTTTGCGTTGTCTAAGTTTAGTTTTCGTATGCACTGAATTAATTTACTTTTTTCCATTTTATAAGCACAAAAATACTAAATAAACGAGCATTTTATAAGTACACCCTCCACCAACAAACAACAAATCAGACTACTTGACAATAGACTACATTTTATGTCACTTATACACATAGCTTATCTAGACTACTATAATGAAAACAACTGATATTTACGTTGTCGTGAAATATAAAAATACCAAAACTGAATTGAAAAAGTAATAATTTGTAATCTTTTGAAAACAAATAGCTCAAAACTGACAATTCAAAATTCATTAAGTTATTAACTCACATTGCCGGACTGGTAATATTAATAAAGAAAAGCTTAATGTGGAGACTAATTTATCTGAAAAGATTATGTAAAAGGTTGAATCACCACAATCAAACATGATCATTAAAAATAAAAAAGGCTTTATTCATCAAATTGTAATATTTTTTTACTTATCGAGTACACAATTAAAGTATAATTTAAAGTATCCTAGTAAACTTGTATGAGTCTACATAATTATACATGTTTGCCACCACGAAGTGCCAAAACTAAATGTAGAACTGAACCTCCTTGTACTTTATAGTCTTGTGCAGTTTTTTCGTCATTCCTGAAACAAGCAGAAATGCATAATAATCACAATGTTTAATGGATATGATAGAAGAAAATTAGGATTTCCATATCATAGTTTAATTAGGATCGAAATAGTAATTTCCTTCCTATGCCAATTTAATTATAGGAAACTATCACACAACACAAACGGTATTTCCTAGTATTCTACTTTCCAATCAATTTGGTCAATAATCCACTATTTTTATAACAGATCTTTACATACACCTGTACTGGTGCTTTAACAAAGAAAACTGATTTTTTATTCCAAACAAGCATTTTTTCCTACATTTGCTTTCCAGAAAAGATAAGTCTCTGTTGCTGGGGTGGTATCCCTTCTTTTTCTTCAACTCTTTCCTTTATTCGTTCAACTTTATCTGTGGGTTCTATATCTATTTCGATTTCTTTTCCAGTGAGAGTCTAAAAAGTAATTAATCTAAATATGAATGGTTTTAATATATTTTAGGAAGTTACCTTAACTTTGATAAGCATTTTGATAAATTATATAATTATCTAGAAATAAAATAAAATATGAATTTGATTCTTTTTAGATTGGATTTCGGATTATATTTCCAAAATCTAAATTCGCTAAGAGCCCCCTTGGCCGGATATTTGACATTGACTTAATTGACATTTGACATATTACCCCAGAACCCACCACTAGCACAAATGCCTTGAAATATGTTCCAAGAACCATCCTCCTGCTTTAGTAAGAACGTAGCACTGTATGTTATCTATGCGTAACACATCTATAGTTGTGAATGATCTGTGGTTGTAAATAAGAAGAAGAAGTTTAACTAGTTAACTTGTGTTTACAGTTTACCTAATCTTTTAATTTCTTAACATTTTTGATTCTCACTATATATATTGTATCTACATAGTCCAATGGCGACCCAGACAGTAGTAATAGAAGAAAAAAGTGATGCGATTGATAGGCAAAAGGTAATAAATCAATTTATATTTTTTACCCCTATATACTTAGGGCATTCGTTTTAGGTTTGTCCGTTTTTACTAAGAGTGTTTGTTTCATCAAATGGGTCTCATCATAAACCTTCAGATTACATTAAAGGAAACACTCCACAAAATGAACTTCAAATTTATACATGGAAAGATGCAACTCTACACGAGCTTACCCAATTAGTAAAAGAAGTAAACCCTGAAGCTAGACGAAAAGGAACTAAATTCAGCTTCGCTTTTGTATATCCAGACTTAAGGCAATCAGTCTATAGAATTCGAGAAATTGGAAATACAATGACAGGAGTAAAAGGACCAGACGATTTGAAAACATTAGGTATTCTGAGGTTAAACATTGGTGATTATCTTGATATTGCTATAACTGCTCCAGATACTTGGAATTCAGGAAGAAAAGGATATTCCAACAATTATAACAACAGATCAAGGCCTTATTAATTCTTAATAAATGTGTGATTGGTGATATAAAGGTATTTAATGTGTTTTTCATTTGACTAATTTCCTCATAAATAAATCGTAGAAATATGAGAAACGTTTTTGATTTATAGTGGTTTTGAAAGAATAAAATATCGAGTTAGTAAAAACATTTATTTATAACATTGATGACATCAATATAATAACAAAT
This sequence comes from Lochmaea capreae, assembly GCA_949126875.1. NCBI lineage: Eukaryota > Metazoa > Arthropoda > Insecta > Coleoptera > Chrysomelidae > Lochmaea > Lochmaea capreae. The sequence goes on along the minus strand of OX421395.1, from coordinate 365,794 downwards.
TTTCATCTTTTGAAAAATACTAATGTAACTTAGTCAATTTACAAAATATATATGTCGGAAGACAAAATGTATATAACAATTTAACTTGAAAACGAGATAACTAACAGTAAAATATCGTCTAGAAAATTATAATACTGCAGATGGACTGGGTCAGGCAGTCAAAACCATGACTTATACAAAACTAAACCATTCTAAAAGAGCATGTTTGAATAAAACGTAATCCTGATTCGTCTCAAGTGGTTCCAGCAATCTATTTATGTATTTTGAGCTCATGAAGTTACTGAAAATGGAAAGTTGAGTCTACAATTTAATAACTTAACTGCCCGACAAATATAATATAAAAGCTAAACGACTATCTAAAGATTTATATATAAAATATATACTGAGCAATTTTAAAAAATTGAAACATTACAAATACACGAGTATAACATTCAAAATACACAGTATCGAAAATTTGATCAAACTTATCTAGTCTAAATTGTGTTCCAGCAAATACCAAAATACATATTAAATAATTAATGTACAATGTTTATTTTTACAAATTATGACACCAACATCAAAAGGACATGGTCTCTATTTTTATATCAAAGAATTGTAGTTGATATTTTCCCATGTGCACCTGATTTCTCAGTTTCCTTTTTCTTTGGTATTTGCTAGATTTGTGGACAATAAATATGACTTATTTATATGGCAATGTCCATAAAATATCTAGAATTCTTTAAACAGCCTTGTAAAATTATACCACACTTCTGTCTGTGTGTCTGTGCTTTAAAATCAAGAAATAATGTCGATTCAAGAGGAACTCTTTCATACATTCAGAGACTATAACTACTTTGAAAACGATTATTTATAAATATATTACATATGTTTCTTTGTACGTAAATATACAGGGTGTTTTATTGAGAAAAAGATACACAAACTTCAATATACTAAATAACTATTTCATTATCACCTTTGAGAATAATAGAAAAAAATAATGTATCCTGAAGGAAATGTATATATATATATATTTTTTTTTTTATGAAGAAATATTTGCCAACTATTTGTATGATAGGAATTTTTGTGGGGATGTGGCAATTATACCAAAGTGTAGTCTTTTTTATATAGGGTCGCCACTTTTTCAATTTATCCTTAGTTTAATGGTATTTTGTAAACTATTATAGTTATGAAATTGATTAGATAGGAAAAATTGTGTTTTTTGATGAGAAATTTAGTGACGTTTAAAAATTTTGAATTACAAGGACAGTCTCAGAAATATTAGCAAATATGTAAATTTGTTTTTCATCTGTACCTTGTTCAGTTTGAGAAATAGTAAAAAATTTTCTCCTACTTTTGAATTGGTTTTTAACTAAACTTAAATCGAAAGTTGTTTTCAACGTTTCTTACTAGACCATCTTCAACATTGAAATAGTGTCTACCCTGTATGCAAAAAATAATTTCTTTCGATGCTCAATTTTTCCCGTTACAAATATCATTAATTAAGCATTTTTTTTGAGACTCATAATATATCTATTTAACTGGTTTCTAAATCTACTTTTGACACATACACGGAACGGATTTGTTATTGAGATCAGTCATCCAAATACAACAACAACGTCACTTTTAAAATTTAAATTTTCTCCACGACTTTTGCGAAATTTTAAATTTCCTAGAAAACAATTTAATATTCCCACATCTAGCTAAAAACATTTTACAGACGTCATTATTATACCTGAACAATTTTATAACCAATACATACAGATTGTCCCACAATTATATTTTGTATAAACACACTGTAGATATCGGTAAATTTTTTAAAATACTGTACAACTTCAAGGAACAGTAATAATTTTACATACAAAAATGGATAAAGTAGAGATCCACCATGGTAAAACCTGCTTTACAAAAAAAATCTACTCATTTTCAACCATCAGACAGACTTGGTGTTACCCACCCATACTTATCATGAGTTTTAACCAAAGACCTGAAACTTTCTTCCGCAGTACGTCTACTGAACACTTTTTGGCCCTTATTTTTCCTTTGTATTCGTCCTTGACCTTTAACAACACTAGCTGCGAACTGCATAATAACAGCTTCCACCGTGTAAGCACTCGCCCATCCTCTAGGTGTTAGTAGTTCCATGCATATAGCCCCTCCTTCCATTACGAAACCTTTTTCTATCCTGGGTGATATAACACGCATAAAAGGTGGTGCAAACGGAAAATTTTCAGGGAAAATAAGATGGAGAAGGATATAAGTAACACCAAGTTCGTGCATGTCATTTCCTAGTTCACTTTCGTTGTCTATTTTATAAAGTTTCACATGCCACTCGAATAGGTTGTCTTCTACTAATTCCACCGTGAACACCGGATCCGGTTTGGAGTTTTGGAACCTTTGGAGATCTCTCAATTCCTTCATTAGCCTTTTTGCTCGAACTGTCTTGGCGTGGTTTTCGTCTTTCTTAGTTTTGGAAGTAAAAGCTGGACTGCCTTGTGAACTATCTGCTGGGGCGACGCTGTCTCTACATCCGCGTAGAAGTCGTCGGGCGGGAGAGCCGGTACCTGAAGTACTAGGTTTACTAGGACCTTCGCCTTCTTTGGAAGAAGATTTGAATATTTTTCGGAATATGTTGGTGACTTTTTCTTTTGGACGACTCATTTTTTTTGTGGAGCTGTTATTCCGATATAATAAATATCACAAGTACTTTTGGTTACGGAAATCTGGAAAAGGTTACTTTAATATATATACATGATAGTACTTCGTTAAACATACTATAGGTCTCTAAAGTTAGAAATTGAGAATTGTTAAGAATGGAAATTAATTTAAAAAAATCATCTTTGTCATATTTTTCATAAATAAAGACTGGAATTGTATATGCAGAATTACGAGGGCTATACAAAATAAAATAACTTTTTTTAAAGAGATTTATGCTATTTTTCAAAAAAAATTTAAAGTGTTTCAAAATTTAGGTCTGATTTTGCCAAATAGTATTTTTGAAAATTTTTTTTTCAAGAGTTAGAAGAAAAGAAAGTGAATTAGTTAAAATTAACATTTAAAGTGAAAATTTAAGCCGAAATGTTTTAAAATATGTAAAAAAAAATTGAAACAAATTTCCAAATTTATTGTGTATAAATATTAACCGTAATACTGAGTTTTTAAAACTATAGTGAACAACTAAATATCAATAGAGATTAAAAATATATCGAAAAAAACAACAGAATACGTCACTAAATGAATATAAATATTTCCAAAGGGGCGTACACCTCAACAAAAAATCTGTGAATACAGCATCTCAACAATATTTTCATTTTAAACCACCAAACGATAACTCGTAAAAAATTAAAACCGAAATAGTAAAAGTTAATCAAAATCAAACTCACTACTGTTTACGAATAGATCCATTGATAATAATTCTTTTTTGACGATAGTTGGCACTCTAACAGCACGGAGGCACAAATCGATGCTGAACGTCGTCGACGTCGAGATGCCGGGATGTAGGTAATGGCGTCACGGCACGATTCTGTAGTAAAATTGTAATGTTTACCAACTATTCAACTGCACTTACAAATAAATACAAAGATATGTTGTTGACTTAACCCGAGTTGATAATTTTATTATTAAAATGAGTGAATGAAACGGAAGGTTGGAAGAAACGCGTATTTTTATGGAATTGAAATTATATTTTGAATAGCTAATCAATCTTTTGAAATAGATCAAAGTTTGTATGTCAAATAATCGGTTTTAATGCGAGTAGGATGAAAATAATAAGTTTGTACAGCTACGTCGGAGAAAAGTAGGTTAATATAGTGGTGCAAATAAAAATATATATATATTTTGACGGGACAACCAGTATATTTTCTGAAATTTATATTTTTGTTACAATATTCATTTTCTCAATATGGAATTGTACCCAATATAATATCGTAATAATTAAGAGAATATCGTCTAGATTGTAAAATGATCGAATATCTGTATACAAGGTGAGTTTTTAGCGTATGGCAACTCCGTTATTATAAGAAAAAGTGTTTTTAAAACGTGACATTCTGTATATTTACCTTTTTTTGATACTCCTCGTTCCGACAGCATGGAATTGTTCTAAATAATATAGGGTACTTAAAAAGTTATATCTAAATTACCTTGAAATAAACAGCAATCTGTATTTGAAGAACTATAGTTAAAAAAGAATTATTTATTTAGCATAATAGTTTGATGCATCTACCGATTCTAGTTTTCAAATAAATTGTAACAGGAAAAATCAGTTATTTTTTATGTTTTGCAAGTAAGCCATCAGTATTATATTAAAATACTTCAAAACTGCGCTACGTATGTATAATAATTACTTTGCCTCGTGAATCACTATTCATTTTTTTTTTAAATCTATTGCGGATCGAATAAACTAAACATACCCACCCTTCTTTAATTAGCGAGGTCTCGAAGTTCTGAGTCAGCACCCCTTTTCATATTCACCCTCTAGATCAAGATAATGTATATTTTAAGTCTTTTATATTTCAGAAACAAACGCTAAAAGAGAAAAACATTCTTTTGAACAAAAACAATTATTTAAACAATTAATATTGATATATATTGCAATCTTATCGACATTGAATTGCGGTTTTTGTTATATTATTTGGTATATTTTGTTGCTGTACAACTAAAGAAATGTGTAATAAGTAATAAGGTTTGTTTCTTTTAATTCCATTGCAGTTACTTAACGTTATCTATATTGGGGTCAACGCTCCCTATTTTCTAAAAGTGAACGACACACATCCATTTCATCCACATCAACCCTCTGAATTGCGCACTCTTCTACGACGCTGAAGGTGACTCAGTGAAGAACGATTCTTCCTAAAAAATACCCAATTAATTCCAACCTAAGTTTTTTCGAGATTTCTTTAATTTTTGCTGGACTATTATTTAAATCAAAACGTTTTCATATTTTCACCCACCTCCCAAGTTTTTGATACGAATTACTATAATTAAAGATAGTTTTATTTCCCAATATCATTTTCGAAGTTTGAAAATATTAAATAAAATAAAACTTTTTCTTTTTCTTAATTTCCTTGTTATATTTTTATTTTTCGAACGTGCTTTCGTTGTGGTATTCGAAATTCTCGGCGCATCTATCCGCGGTCCGCCACTGTTCAATCCACCCCTCCATGCGCGTTGAGACGTCCGTCGCCGCGACGTCATCTACGGAATACTTCAATGAAATTTGTTGTTTCGAGAGGAGTAAGAAAACTAAAAAGTCGGTGCTGATAATAAATAATAAAATATGACTAGTGTACAGCCTAGTAAAAGTGAAAAAGAATTCATAATTCAACGGTAAGTCAACATTAAAATTACTTTTATTTGTATATCGTTTTTATTTGATTTGTTTTATCGAGAAATTAATCAATATAGCTGCCATAATCCACCTGCTACATATCTGGGTGTTTATTTTATGGTTAGGTTGGAATATTAAAACATAGGTGTGATTTTGTTATAAGAAGGCTTAAGACTTTTTGTAGAAAATGTTATTAATTTGCGGAAAAAAATTGTATTCAAGAAAAATCAATATTTTCCATAAAAAACAAAAAAAAATTGCCAATGTTGGAGATTTAAATAATTAAAAATCTCTTTCTAATATGTTTAATTTCGTTCTAGTAGTATTACCTAATAGACAAAGTATTCAGAGTGTGTTCACACTGTGTGAAGTGTCAAAAAAACCATATTGAATACTGTGTTGCATCTTCAAATGTTTGGGAAAAAATTGCTATTTAACTGATTGAATCAAACTTCTGTCAGATCTTCACGATATGTCATTTAATGCAAGCTTTAAGACCAGAAAGAAAAATTTTTCCGACAAAATACATTTCCGCTATTTCACTCAGAATCCAAACTAAGATTTACAGCACATTTTTGTAGTTGACATTGACGTTGAAAAAAAATTTTTTTAACAGTGTAGAAGGTCTACTTCAAGCTTGGAACCCGGCGTCGGAATAGCATTCGGCCGAGGTGTCTTCCGCCTCTGGAGAAGACGCCGATGATATGGGTTCATCTTATCCCAATCCTCTTCGAAACGGGTGCGACGACATCTGGACCTGGGATAGGAGAGAAAAGAGTCCAGAAGTAAGTGATTATAAAAATATCCGAATATTGAAAATAATCTTGAATTATATAGGTAAGATTACACGGTCCGGGACTTCGTATAGCTCATTTCCATCCTAATTGGAGTAGTGGGACGGCAGGAGTGAGAGGTACTAAAGTTCTTAACAACGGGAGATATTTTTGGGAGCTTCATTTATCGAGAAGAATTTTTGGCACTAGCATGATGTTCGGAATAGGTAAAGTACTCTAATATAAACTTGATTTGTAAATTCGGTAAAACGGTTTTTTTTATTTAGGTACAAAAAAGGCACGTCTACACGCAGATTCGTTCACCAATCTCCTCGGAAAAGATAACCAAGGTTGGGGATTGTCTCATAAAGGTCTCCTATGGCACAGCGGGAGATGGACTCACTACACCAAACCTTTCCGGGAGAACGTCCCGACCAAAATAGGAATTCTCTTTGATGGTATTGCGGGCACTGTTACTTACTATAAAGACGAAAAATGTCTGGGTATAGCTTTTAGAGGTTTGAATGAAATTAAGGAACCACTTTATCCAGTTATTTGTTCTACAGCAGCTAAGACTGAAATGCTATTAGATTCCATGAAAAGAGACTTTGTCAACCTTCAAGATCGATGTAGAGCTGTTATTATTAAGAGAGTGAAGAATAAAGAAGATTTGGAAAAGTTGTTTTTACCACAGCAAGTTAGACGATACCTTGCCGAAGGTATTCCCGAAATTGTTCAACCTTTTAAACCTGTTAATGTAAATACTGAAGAAGGTAATGAGGTTTGAATTTTGTATATTGTGGAATTTTATTTATATTTGTTACTCCAAAAGCTGTTCAAGTCAAAATAATGATCTCTGGAACACACTGTATATGTTATATCCACTTTTGGAGTAGGCAATTTCACTAAATTTTTATTTGTCGTTGATTTGATTTTAATACTTTTCATCTTTTTGGGAATTTTAACTTTGGGGCATCTTTTAAGTTGGAAATTTTGATTTTTCAAAAAACATTCAATGTACATAACTTTTCTATGAACATTCCATTTACATATTTAAGTAAACTAACTTTTTCTAATTGTATCCTCTATATTACCAGAATTAGAATTATTTTCAAATTATTTCTTGAAGCCTTCTCTATATCTAGTTTTATTTCCTTTTTCCAAATTTCATGCTTATAAGAGACCATTTTTTTTTCAACCATCCACAGCATCACTATTTTTATCATCTTAATTTGACCCTTCTCTCCTTAACGGTTATTCATTTTAAACTAATTTTATTGCTGCTTGTAACATTATTTCAATGTATTTAGTACACTTTTCTTATAATCTCAATGTTTGTGAATTTATTGTTCACTGATGATAATTTATTATAAAATTTTAATAGGGACTTAAAGCCAGTGGTGAAATGTTACCTTATCTATAAAGTAATCTAGCGTGTGTAGTCGAAAATCGTTAGGGAAAAATTCAACATTAAAAAGAAGTTTTCGGACTGTATTTCGTATTATGAACGTTCTAGTTGATCTTGATGATGTAAATACGTTCACGAAACAATCAAATTTGTAATGCAACTTTGTATTTCCAATTATTTTAAAAGAAAACGACTAGCGCGTTGAAAAATAGCATTTTGTTGGTTTTCGAATTAATGATATTAGATAGGAACCTAATTTACAAATTTTAAGGCAATTTACGTTACTTGTTAATCTAGTCAAATTTATTTTTTTGTGATATATAAGTACACATTTTTACTTTTTATGTTGTGCGAGTTGATACACAGTGAAAATGTTACATGTTTGTATCGCCCTGTATTTATATAATAGATAATCTAACATGTTTCAATTTTAGAGAAAATGTATTTATTTTTGCACAAAGTGTGTATTTTGGCCAATTTGTGCAATAGAAAATGTAAATAATTTAATTAATATCAATGTTGGATAAAGATAAATCCTTGGCAGAATTTTAACAAGATAAGTTTTCAGTAAAAATAATATCACAAGCCAAATTTGTGGTACTGTGCACTTTTTTAAAGACGTTTGTGACAAATATTTCATGTTAATTTACTGTAAATGAATATCCGATAAGTTATTTAAACGTCTTGTATATAAGTAGGACTCTGTAGATGTACTTATATCAATATTATAAATGAAAAAATACACTGTTAGATAAAACTTGAATAAAATTATACTTTTTTATTGTGATCCTTATTTATGGATAATATACAGAGTATCATTTGATGTGTATGAATTTGACTATTAACTAACCTTTCCACTCCTCCACCTAGAAACATTTGTAGAGGGAAAAATGGGGACAATGAAGAAAAAATATGTACAAACAAATTTTTTATGTTTGGATTGTTACAAAAACAATTTTCCTACCTTACAAATTACTGTTAGCTTCTTTAGCGTTTTGCAATGCTTGTGTAATATAAAGTTTGGCCAACGATTGTGAACAAAATTGTGAAATTGCTTGACTGTAAGTATTCACTTGTCCAGCAATAATCATAGGGTTCAACCTAGGTGGTACGGGAGGTGGTCTAAATAGTTTGTTGATGTCTTCTTCTGGCAATGGTGGTTCATCTTTTGCAACTCTAGCTGCGTTTTCTTGAGCTTTCTTTTGAATGTATCGATGTTTATCTTGTTGTTGTCTACTTACAAGTTGCTGATATCTGTTGAATTTGATAGCTTCTTGATTTAACTCATCTATTCTATCCATCAGACATCGGAGTTGTCCTTCAAGTACAGAAGCTGTTCCTAAATCCAAAAACTTTGAACCTTCTTCTTCTGGTACTAGTTCAGCTAATTCTGACATCATTATATTGGATAATGGAGAGTTTTTGATTAAAAACGGTACTTCTACGAATAAATTTTCAAAACCAACCTTCAACTTTAAAAGAGCTTCTGGTGTGGATTCTCCTTCTTTATACATTTCTATAGCTTGTGGTGTAAGACGATAAGCTTTAAGAGTCAAAAATCCTCTTGACGACTTTTGTGTATCATAAATTACTACCACAGATTCCTCGATGGAAGTTTGATAGTGGAACTGTGATTCAAGTAAAGGTAAACTCAAAAAATTACCAACATCAGCACTTTGATACCATCCTACATGAAAGTGATCAACATTCACTCTCCTCAGTCTACGCATCATAGCCAGCTGGTATTCATCTTCATCCATGTTCTCATCGGTTTGTTTCGGGAATGGAAAGCAATTTGTTATCTCAAGACAACTGTCTACCACCAAACCCAACAGTGCCCCTTGAGCAATATCCATATTTGTCGTGGATTCTTCATGACAATGTTTAACAATTTTCATTACAGCCTGGAAAAAATAGGTTAAGTATATTGGCGTTGATACATGGTATTAAAAAATAAAATGTGTACATACCAATCCATCCGCTTGAACGAATGATATTGTAGGTTCTTCTAAACGTCTTGTTGTTGTGGTAGTGGTACTAGTATTACTAGGTGCGGGACGACTTGCCATTTTAGCAGTTTATGAATTTCGACTTGAATCAAGTGAAATTCTAATACTTGGAAGTGGAAGAATGGTCCAGCGGGCAGCGGGGCTTGACAATGACAGATGACAAATTTGACACCATAAAAACTTCTTTTTTTAGTAGCTACTTCCAATGTAATATCTATCTACCAAATTTTTTTATTCATAATTTATTAATTTAATAAATACTTTCTGTGCTCATAGAAATTTGTTGTATGTTATATGTTGCAATTAATTATGTGAGATGTCTAGATCGAAGAAGTTGAGAAGTACATAATTTATTCCTTATTGCGGTCAAAATATAGAGAGTAGTCCTTTTTTGTAAACTAAAAAGTAGAAGTAAGAGACGTCAAATTTGAAATGTCATTGTAGCTTAATAAATTACATAGTTAAAATATTTGGCTATTCCAGTTATTTTCTGGCTTATTAATTAATTATGTTATTGCACTGTGTAATTATATATTGACATCAAAAAAACGTATATACTCGAAATTAATTTTTCAAAATAGTAATTGAACTAGTGAAACTAGATAAAAACGTGATAGTTATCACTTTTAGTTAACGAAAATGTCAAGAGTATTCAATAGGAATTATTTATTCAGCTTAACAACATTAGTCTTTTGTGTTCTCATTTCCAATGAGAGTAACGCAGACGAAGTACCTTTATCAAAACTTAGTCAAAATGTCGGTACACCTACAATAAAGTTTCTATACTGGTAAGTTCCTCAATCCTCAAGTTAAAAGTAGTATTACTGAGTATAAATAAGTAAATTTTATCTATAATACCATTGTAAGTGAATCTCTGTTCAATTTTAGTTATTCCTGTGGTTATAAAAATATGTTTGATCAGTTTTCCAACATTATCTATCAAAAATACCCAGATATCCTAGTGAGTGGCGCAAACTTTGATCCACCAGGATTAAATATGTTAATAGCACGAGCAATAGTAAGTATATTTTACTATGTAGTATGTTTCACACTAATTTGTATCGAGGACACAAAATCTAGTCATATCATCAAAATAAATATTTGCAGAAGCCTTCAGTAATTTAATTATGAGTATAATGATGCATTAACTTAATGGCTTCTGTATTCAATTTTATCTAGAAGGTTGATAAGTAATATTTTTTCTAAATGAGAGTTTTACTAAAATTATTTACCTTAACAATTTTTACTGTATTTTTTTTTTCAAGGGCTGGATTAAAATGGCGCTAATCCTTTGTATATTAGCGAATCTCAACATATTTGAATACTTTAATCAAGCAAGACCATCGTGGTGGGTATGGTGCATCGAAAATAAACTATATGCCTGCATGATGTTATTTTTCCTCTCTAATATAATTGAAGGCCAACTTATTCAATCTGGAGCCTTTGAGATATTTTTGAATGACATACCAGTCTGGTCAAAGCTAGAGACAGGTCGTATACCCCAACCTGCGGAATTATTCCAAATAATCGACAGTCATATGCAATTTGACAATAAAATAGAACTGAACAATTTTGCTAAATAATAATATCCCTATGAAGAGATCATTGTGAAATGATTAAGAGCTAAGTGGTACACATTACAGCCTCCTTATCTTCGATATGTCTAGATTAAAGTATGTACAAAAAATAATAAATGCAGGGTTGTTTTTTATTTCTTACAAACTGTAAATTCTAGCTTTATATACTCCAAATTATTGCAAGAATTTTATTTTTGATACATTCATTTTTGTGTCATTGTTAAGGATACATATTATATTGAAAAGCCAACTTAAAATTTCTTTTAAATTATACAGGGTATGCCCAAAGTTTCTAGCCTTGCAATTTGAAAGTTACAACAGAATAAGGGACTTTTGTCTCATATTATAACTATTTTTTTCAAAATATCGAATTCTATTTACAGTTATGTTTTGAAAATTAATTAATTGCATTCTTAAAATAAGTGGTTTTTGGTTATCGTAATTTTATATTTACATTTTTTTAATTAATAAATTTGTAGTTATAAAGCATAAATTGATATTAAATTTTTATGAATTCATTTATGATCATCTCTTTGTACTTTTGTTAATGTCTTGATTTATTTGCATGTTTCTTAAGAACTGTACTGCTCAGCGTAATGTTACATTTTTGTATGAAGACATCAGTTATATTATATATTATAAAAATAAAAGGATTTTTTTTATTTTTTCTCACTCTTAGTACAGGTACAAGGAATCTAATTTCGGTTAAGAACATCTTCAATCTCGTGTAATTGAATAGTTATGAAAATAAAAATATGTACAGCAGATGATAGAGTTTTAAATGTAGCTACCTATTTTGTAGAAAGCATATCGTATCGCCATCTAACCTTAAGTGTATAAAGTACAACACTAATCCTACCGATTAAAATAAACAGCTGAATGGGGCTTTTGTATGAATTTCTTCCTCCCTGAAACTGACCCATATAGAATTATACACTTCTATATTCAGTTCGCGTTATGCTTAGTCTTACTTTAACAATCACCGCTAGATGCCGCCACCATATAAAGACCAATGGATGAAATCCTAAAGCCCATGTCTCACGGTCAAATGTTTGAGCAAACCAAAAAATTGACAGCATATGACGTCATCTTCTTAGTTTGATCAAATCCTGTAAAAATAGAGGCGTTTCTATTTTTCAAGGTCAGTTTGAGCAAACTCTCCTTTTGATTGGTGGAAAAAGAATATTGACGGTTGACGTGAGTGCCATAAATGTCATGGTAAAAATGTAAATAAAAATATTGCTATGACTGGTTTCGTTTCGTCGAAGAAGCCAAGATCTAGCCCACATTCTTCGTTTTTCCTTTTCTATTTTTCCAGCCCGGTATTCCACAACAATAGCTATACTTAAAAGACCCAAAACAGATTTAATTTTTTTTTATTTTCATTGTTGAAAATACAAAAAAATTGCAGTTCAATCACATTAAAACAACACCAACAATTTTTAGTTTGACAAATGACAGACGCCAATTAGACATCCGTCAATAAATTTGGTCAAATTTTGAAATTCTTGTCTGTAGCCTGGGGGACGGGGTGCCGACCTCGGGCACCATCGAGTATCTCCGGTGGCGCTCGGCTTTCATGCGTCCATAAAGCTTTTAACCTCCTATACGATATCATTGACGTGTGCAGAGATTAGCTCAGGGTAAGCGTGCTGGGCTACTAACACAGAGGTACCAGGTTCGAGTCGTGTCCGAGTCAAGATATTTTTATTTTTATTTTCTTATTGTTTTTTTCAAAAATTGACTAAAAATACGAAGAATTTTTCGATTCGGATTAGGGTAGGGGGTAAGGTAGGGTGGTTTTTGTTGGGTTATTATTGAAAATTATTATAATAATCTGTCAATTACACAATTCAATTTTTCGATTCGGATTAGGGTAGGGGGTAAGGTAGGGTGGTTTTTGTTGGGTTATTATTGAAAATTATTATAATAATCTGTCAATTACACAATTCAATTTTTCGATTCGGATTAGGGTAGGGGGTAAGGTAGGGTGGTTTAGTTAAAAAAGTGTATGGAAAGCGAGATGTTCTTTTCATAGAGAGCGACACGGGGTGTTAGAACCGTGCGCGCTTCGCATGAAAGCCGAGCGCCACCGGAGATACTCGATGGTGCCCGAGGTCGGCACCCCGTCCCCCAGGCTACAGACGAGAGTAATTTTGAATGATGGTGTGAAAGACAGTTTCTTAAAATTTGAACAAACTATAGGTATGACGTCAATACGTCACTTTGGTCAAACTAATTTGATCAAAAATTTGACCGTGAGACCTGGGCTTAATTCTCCAGCTTGTGACAATGTGTATGCTCTCACCATCTATTAGACAGTAGCTCAATTAAAACTGGTTAACTGTTGAGCAAGCATGCACCAAATAAGAAAAGGGAGCAGCAGAATACCAAGCGGTATTTAAATTTCTAGTTTCGTTTAGTAGAGTTGTTGATTGAAAATGGAAATCCAATATTTCCAGCTTTTGTCATTGCTACTACTGTCGCCATCTATTAGATAGTAGTCCTATTCCAACACTTTCTATCATGTTTGTGTATGCTGCCTTTTCGTCGGCGTTCTCAAGTAAACTGTTGTATTAGATGGGACTATCGCCATCTATCAAAAAGCTTTTGAACTTAATATTTCAATGCAGGAAATCGATTTGTTTAGAAAGTCGTTTATTTGTTTTAATTAATAACAATTTATTTTTGGCAGTGCTTAACATTAGGTTTGATATACAGAAAAATGAATCACATCGAGTTATTTCTGACAAGCTTAATTAATAATATATATATATATATATATAATTTTTTTTTTCTAAATATGGCACCAAAATAAAACGTTGGCTGCATACTTTCACTTACTAAGCTTCGCTCAGTGAAAGTTAAAACGAATTTTTACATTTTTTACATTTTTCCCCTCTTTTTTTATCAAAGTAAATTTCTAAAAAGGGATAAAATAACTATAAACTTAAGATACATACTGTACATTAATTACATTAACTATGGCACGTTAAAATGTTCACTGGGTTGTTCGATTTGGTACTCTGGTGACAGCACCTGGTCTCCTTCTTCTGTAAGGACGTCCTCCTCTTCTTGCTCCAGAATTCAGTTGTCGAAGATTCGCGTTCGAGGTCGTTTGTTCGGAATCAACGCTTGGACTTATAAACGCCGGAGGAGGATTTCGAGGTCGAGCTGCTACCGGTCTGTAAGGTCGTCCTTGAAAAGACGTTGCAGACGATCCTCCTAACGAAGATACACCTAATCCTCCCGATGCTGTTTCGTAAGATGTTCCCGAAGAGGATGAACCTGAAGGCGATCCATAAGAAGTTGAACCGGACGAAGATCCGTATGAACCTGCTGATGGTTGGTATGAATCTCTTGAAGAAGGTGATCCATAAGTAGCAGAACCTGATGATCCTCCAGATGATGATCCGTATGAACTTGCTGATGGTGGTGGTCGGTAAGAACCTCTCGATGAAGAGGATCCGTAAGAACCTGCAGATGGTGGTTGGAATGAGTCTCTCGAAGAAGAAGATCCATAAGAACCTGATCCAGATGATGATCCATATGAGCCACCAGATGATGGCTGATAAGAACCTGATCTTCCTGAAGAGGAATCGTACGATCCTTCGTAAGATGATCCCGAAGAAGTTCTGGAAGGTGAACCTGAAGAAGATGAACCTGACGATGTTGACCCAGAAGAGCCTCCATAAGAAGAAGAGCCGCTGTATGAGGGTCTAATTCCAGTTGGTCTGGAAGAGAAATAAATAAAAATGTTTGTGTTTGTCCTTCGAGGTGTTAAGTTTGGGTCCAGTGGTGGACATCGTAACACAAATATTGTTTCGACTCCAAAGCAGCCGATAGCCGCACGAAATATGAAAAAGAGAAGTGGAAAAGAGATAATAGGATAAAGTGAAAAACGGGAAAAACGGTGAGGTGATTATGCAGGGTGGATACTTATATTTACTCACCTATAGGGCTGATTAATTTCACTCGGTACTTCCGGTACGGTTATTTCAACGGTTTGTATCCTTCTCCTTATACAAACGGAGCATCTACTAACTTTTTGTGTAAGATAACCCGCTTTCAAGGTTTCCGGTCTCGGTTTACGGAACATTGCGTAATCTTCGATGGTAGCCAGCCAATAAGATACGGCAGTGGTGTAGTAGTTGCAAGTACCGTGTCCGTGACATTCGACGAACGGTTTCGGGCGGAATTCCTCGAGACAGGATCCGGGAGAGACTAGAGATTGACCGGATCCTTCTGCTCCTGCATCGGTGTGCATAAGGAAACTGTATCCCACCCATAGTTGATCCCAACCCTGTGGACAAACTGGTATTTCTATTGTTTGACTGTGGACTGCTATTACTCTAGTTGGAGCTTCACATACAGAACATCTGGAATTAAGAAAAAAAAAAACATTTTTTAAATTATATTATTGGAATTATTAAATTGTTATTACCTCGAAATATATCTTTGTACGTTTTGTGCAGCAATATTCGTCATCGTCATGGGCATGGGTTCGGTGGTGGACAGCCAGTAACTGTATTCGTTGCTTTGAGCGTAATCGCATACGTCGTTGATGTTACAAAACAAGAATGGCATCGTGTTGAATTTTCTCAAGCAACTTCCTGGAGCACCTAAATCTTGTCCGTGCGATCTTTCGTTACCCATTATGTGTAATAACGAGTAACCGTCCCACATTTTCACGGTATTTGCGGGGCAAACCGGTATAAGCTCGGATTGTGAATGTCTGGTGAAATGGAATCCTCTACTACGAGGTCCTGAATATTGGGGAGCTGGCACTCCTCTTTCGCCCTTTCCCCCTTGATAACCCTTAGCACCGGTGCGTCCCCTAAAACCTGGAGAACCACGTGCACCTTTAGGTCCGTTTAATCCAGGAAGACCGGCGAGTCCAATATCACCCATTTCACCTTTTTGGCCTCGTGATCCCGCAATTCCTTGTCGTCCCGATAATCCCGGTAATCCCGGTACACCATCGAATCCTGGCAAACCAACGTCGCCAGGTTCACCTGGTAGTGCATCCGGTGCCCAATCGCCGACTTCGCCCTTGATTCCTTTAAGACCGGGAAAACCGTCTTCACCCTCATATCCGAATACACCTTGAATTCCCTTAAGACCTGTAGGACCTCGAGGTCCTGATAAACCGTCCAATCCTGCTTGGCCGCGTTCTCCCTTAGTGCCATTAAATCCTGGAGCACCTCTGAAACCGATATCACCCGTTTCTCCTTTAGCGCTGTAAGAAGAATAACCTTGGTCTCCGAGAAAACCTTTCGCACCGTTTCGACCTCTTCTTCCTTGAGCACCTTGGATACCTACAATAATAAAATTAGGTAATTTTTAATACAAACATTGGTCAACATTATTTTACCTTGTGCACCGGGTTGTCCAGTCATACCATTATCTCCTTGTTCTCCCTTAAATCCTGTTATGGAAATTCCTGCTAATCCAGCTCGTCCTATTGCTCCTTCAAATCCGAATTCTCCGGGAGCTCCTTTTTGTCCAGGAAAACCAGGTCGTCCGGGCATTCCGTCAAATCCATCTTGGCCTGGTTCACCTGGTTCGGGATTTTGACCAGGTAGACCTGGTTGTCCGGGAAGTCCTTCATCTCCTCTAGCACCTGACAAACCCGGATATCCAGGTTCGCCGGTTAATCCAAAGTAACCTAGGTCACCTAATTCTCCTTTTGTACCTCTTTGTCCAGGGAAACCGATGTCTCCTATTAATCCTCTTTTTCCTTGAATGCCAGTCATACCATAGCCTCCGATATCTCCCTTTTCAGCATATCCAAATGATGCAAAACCAACAAGACCCCTGTTTCCTTTTTGCCCTTTAACACCGGTCATTCCTGCCAAGCCTGGATATCCCTCGTCACCGGGCAAACCTGGCCTTCCCATAAGACCGGGTTCACCGTCCAATCCTATTTCTCCTTTGGTACCATTCAATCCTGGCAGCCCCACATCACCTCTACCGCCTTTGAAGCCGCGTATTCCATTGAATCCGGGTGTTCCTACCAGTCCAAGGAAACCTTTATCACCTATAAATCCTGGATAGCCCACTGCTCCATGTTCGCCTTGTTCACCTTTTAATCCAATGAAACCGTTCCGGCCATCTCTACCTGGTTCACCTTGTTCGCCTTTGAAGCCTCTTGGACCCACTACGTCTCTTCCATTATCTCCAGGTAAACCTTCCAATCCTGGTAATCCCGGTCGTCCGCTAAATCCTTGAGGACCAGGAAGACCCGGTTCTCCATCATCTCCTTTTTGTCCACTTTGAGAGGAATCTCCTTTTTCACCATCCCAACCGGGGAAACCTTGGTCGCCTCTGCGTCCTTTTATACCTAGTTCTCCTTTATAACCTGGTTGACCAGAATATCCGACATCACCTCTGTCTCCTTTTTTGCCAAAATATCCCGGTTGTCCTTTAGGACCAGCGAATCCACTTGGTCCTGGATAACCTATATCGCCTCTTTCACCTGGTAGCCCTGCTGCTCCTACGAATCCATCTGATCCTCTGTGACCGGGATATCCAACAGGACCTTCATCCCCTAAAAGAACAAAAATTTAATGAAATGAAATGAAACTTTTTTTCTGCATCTTAATAATTTCTCTTACCTGGGAATCCTCGGAATCCGAGCAATCCCGGTTCACCCTTCGCTCCCGGTAATCCTACTGGTCCCATAATTCCATCTTCTCCTTTTTGTCCAATATCTCCGAATTGCCCGGATAATCCAGGTTGTCCAGGAGCGCCATATCTTCCTGGTGGGCCGGTTATAGATGCCCCTTTTTGTCCTTTTGCTCCTGCTAAACCAGTAGCTCCGCTATAGCCTGGAGCTCCTTTAGTACCTTTATCTCCTTTAAGTCCTGGTCTTCCTGAAAATCCGGCACGTCCGTCTTGTCCAAAGTCTCCCGTTTGTCCTTTAACTCCCCTTAATCCTTTAATGCCCATAACACCGTTTAAAATTGCTAAGCCGTAATCTCCTCGATCACCTTTGAATCCTGGACCTCCGGGAAGTCCATCGAATCCGGTTTTACCCGGTGTACCTGCTGGTCCTTGGTATCCTTGTTCTCCTCGAATTCCAGGGTAACCTTTTAGACCTTGTGGTCCTTCGAATGAAATTCCTTGGTCTCCTGTTAAACCTTGAAGACCGAGTAAGCCTGTCGAACCCGGAAATCCTTTTGGTCCGATGAGACCGTCAAATCCTGAAATATTTTTTTTTTTGTTAGTTAGGTACTCGCGTTTTGGTTATTTTAATAAAATATTATTACCTGGTGCTCCGATGTCACCTTTAGCTCCTCTATCTCCACGTTCGTCTGTATGTTCGCTAAGGACTTCTCCTTCCGGACCTCTAGCTCCAGGTGATCCTGGTTCTCCTTTTATGCCCCTTTAAACAAATACAAAACTTGACGAAATCATTTTCACAACGCTATTGTTACATACTTAATTCCCTTTATTCCTGGCGTTCCCAGTACGTCTTCTCTTGTAGCTGAAGTTGGTTCACCTTTTTGTCCAGGGAATCCGTTAAAACCGGCAAGTCCATCTTTACCAGGAGTTCCTGGTTCACCATCATCGCCAAATTGACCTTTCAGTCCCGTTAGTCCTTCTACACCAATCGGTCCTTTCGGTCCAGGAGATCCGGCAAGTCCGGCAAGTCCTGGAAAACCGTCGTCTCCAACGTCAGCTTGATCGCCCTTCACTTGACTGTCGGGAGGATAAGTGAGAATACCCGAAGTTCCTTTAAGTCCTGGTATTCCTTCCATACCGTCTGTTCCTGGAGTTCCATCTAATCCCGCTTTTCCTGCTGGTCCAGGAAGACCATCAAGACCAGGAGGTCCACGAGGACCCGGTAATCCTTGATATCCAATTGTACCCGGACGACCAAAGCGTCCTGCTTCTCCTTTATCTCCTTTGAGTCCGGTTAATCCTTGAATACAAAAAAAAATCATTAAATCGTTCCTTATAATGATTTAATACCTAGTTTATAATAATTTTGTATATTTGACGTTGACAAACAGTTTTATTCCTGACCTCATTAACCGATCAAGAAAATAGACCGTTTTGAAACAGTTTCAGAACAGTTTATCAAGAAAAAATGCCTATGGTATTGTCATCGGTAATTGACGAGTGTGCAAAATTTCGTTTACAGTGGATCAAAATCGAGTCCAAAGGAGTCGGTTACAAACATACATACACACATACAGGTGAAGCTAATAAAAGCGTGTTAGAAAAAACTTACCAGGTCGGCAAACTCCACAATCGTCTCCACGTCTTCCCTTTAGTCCAGGAAATCCATCCGAACCATGATACCCGGGATCTCCGTCAATACCAGGAGGACCACGGGATCCCGCATCTCCAGGAGGTCCTCTTATAGGAGCTCCAGCACCAGCAAAACCTTTAAGACCAATATCCCCAGTGTCACCTCTCTCACCAGGAAGTCCATCATATCCAGGAAGTCCTGATATTCCCGCAGTTCCTGGTGGCCCCCAAACTGTTTCTCCCGGGAATCCTTTTTCTCCCATTATACCAACAATACCTGGTTCCCCTGGAGGTCCAGTGTTACCAGGCCTTCCAGGATAACCATCTTGACCACGTTCACCTTTGATACTTAGTCCTTTTAATCCAGGTACCCCAGGGTTTCCTTCAGGACCTGGCTTTCCTGGTTCACCCATCGGACCCGGTAATCCCGGTGATCCTGGTATTCCTGACATACCAATATCTCCCATGAATCCTTCTGGTCCTTGTCTACCCACAGGTCCCATTTTCGCCGGCTCGTCAAGGAATGGGTCGTAAACACCAGCAGGACCTTCTTTTCCTTGAGGACCCGGAATACCTGCTCTTCCTGGCTCTCCAATTTCTCCTTTACTTCCATCGAGACCGTATTCACCTTCATATCCAGGTGCACCTTTGTCTCCCTTCTCCCCAGAAGGTCCTTCGGGTCCTGGTGGCCCTTGTTTTCCGTAAAAACCGTCTGTACCTTGGTCTCCTTTGAAACCCGTTTCTCCTTTACGTCCAGGAATACCCTGTTCAATATATCATAATTAAATTTTGAAGATACTTTTTGAATTTGATAATCACTTACTGGTAAACCACGTTCACCTATGTAACCTTTCCTTCCCCATTCTCCAATTTCTCCTTTTTGTCCTTTATCGCCTGGCTCTCCCTTTATATTAAGCGAAGTAGGTTCGACTGACCAATCACCTTTGGCGAAACCTTCGCCTTTTTCTCCTTTTGGTCCTTGTTCACCATCCATACCACGTTGTCCTGGTAACCCCTTTTTTGTATCACCCGCATCTCCTTGTACTCCTTTAGGTCCTGTTTCACCGGCAATTCCCTAATTTAAAATTAAAATGATATTAATACAATATCATCGGTATGGTTTGATGAAAGTTCTTACAGGAATTCCTGGTGGACCTCTGTAGCCTGTAGGACCTCTAGGACCTTGTAAACCGTCTATACCCTGAATTCCATCAATTCCGCCTATACCAAGTTCCCCTTTTACTCCTATGGAATTTCCACCTCCGTCACCGGCTTCTCCTACGAAACCTTGAGGACCCTCAGGACCTGGAGAACCTCGAATTCCTGGTCGTCCTGGAATACCAGCCACACCGTGCGCACCGTCTGCTCCGTCGTAACCGTCGATACCTGGTGGGCCCCGTACTCCTGCCTCACCTGCTTCTCCCTAAAATTTACGCAAAAATTATCAAATATTTTATTATTATTATTAATTTACAAAATACTTACACCGCGACCAGGCAATCCTTGAATTCCTTGTGGTCCTTCGTCTCCCTAAAATAAAAAAAAAACGTTCATTAAGATGCGATTGTTCGGCACAATTGCAAAACAAAACTCACCCTAGGTCCTTTATCACCCAGAGGTCCATATTCGCCATCCGATCCTTTTTCTCCTTTCGGTCCTGGGTTTCCTGGGAAACCTACATCACCATAATCACCAGGTCGAGCTGGTATACCAGCTAGACCTTCGAGTCCGGGTACACCTTTTATGCCGGCGCAATTACATTTCCAGCCTCTGTATGGATCTGGACATCCACCGCACTGTAAAGAAAAATAAAATTTAGTTTCTCTGTATAAGTTGGTTGATTGATAATAATGATCCTTGGAAGAGATGTAACGTCATGAGCTAGGACCCTAAGAAGTAGGTACTACTTTTCTGATAGAAGAAATGTATTAAATATAGTAAGTACAAGGATTTTTGATTTTGTAATAGTATATACGATGAATTGCGATTTATCTAGTATTATTTATCTATAACCAATTAAAATTGCCATTATCATCAGTAATTTCAACATTAAAGGACATAATATTATATACTACACGTGTTATCAACGACACGTTCTGAAAACATCTTATTTGTTCGACCTTCGGTTTCATAATATTGTTATAATATTCAGAATTTGATATTTGAATATTACACAAAAAAAGGCAAAAGAAATCACTCAATAAAACACCTACAGGGTATGAAACAACTGTTTACCGTAAGCCAACACACACTAATAGGTATTTAAATTTTGAATCAAATCATTCTATAAGCGTTAAAAAAGGAATAGTAAAATCTTTATACGATAGGGCCAGAATTATTTGTTCTAATGATAATCAATTCACAAAGGAGAAAACTTTGCTGAAAAATGTTTTAAATGCCAATAATTACCCGGCAGAATTTGTAAATAAAGAAATTAAGAATATAGAGAAGGGCTCATTGTTAATACCCCATAACAATAACAATAATATTAATAATTCAGCTAACATAATTTTTAAAAACTTGACAATACCGTATGTTAAGGGTTTATCAGAAAGAATTAAGAAAATTGGTAATCAATTCAATATTCGAACTAGCTTCAAATCTAACAATACGTTGAGATCTATTCTAACAAAAACGAAGCCAAAAAATGAAGAACAATCTTCAAAAAACTGCATATATCAGATATCTTGTGAATGCGACAAATTCTATTTAGGTGAAACATCTAGACCATTGAAAGTCCGAATAAATGAACATAAAAAGTATATCAAAGATAGGGAGTTCTTTAAGTCAGGTATTTGCAAACATGCTTGGGAAGAGGGGCATAAAATTCAATGGGATTCGACAAAAATAATATTGAAAGAGCCCAATAATAAAAGACGAAAAATCAAAGACTAAATTCAGATAAATGTGTAGCTAGTATTTCAGCCGAATGTAGTCAAATTTGGTTACCAATGTTAGAAAGAGAAATTTCCAATAATCAATTACCTGCGTTATCAGGATAGCATCATAAGTTTTTATCCAGGTTTTCTTATGATTTATCTTTGGAATGGTTGTTAATCGATACACGCTTCAATACACAAAATCACCAAACTAAGTTATACATATTTTGAAAACAAAAATAATCATACACAAAAAAGTAACAACAAACGCGTTTTTATTAACATAATTTCCAAAATAAGCGAGAAAAAAAGCGCTATCCCAATAAAAACCGTTCCTGGAACGTGCACTTCAATGGATTCCATTTCTGGTGGACTACATATCGTTAGAATGTCATAAAATAAAATATTTTATTTCACATTTTACCAGAGGTGTGATCTACTATGAATGGACCTTAATAAAATTTGACAACAAAGTTTTGTAGTCTTAAACTTCAAAATATTATTGATTGTCTAGTTGTTAAATTTTTTCGTTGTGTTAGATAGGGACCAAAAAATTATTTCTATACTAGTTAATCTTGACAACGGTAGCTGGAACGCTGTCGAAATAAAAAATAAAAAAACATTATTGTGGTTTGATTCCCAAAAAAATAAGAAAAAAGAATAAGTAATGCCACAAGGAACTTATAGAATACACTCATAATTATTTGTAAAAATTGGGGAAAACTGCAAAGGAAAGGGGTTGATTCAGTGATTGATTTATCCAAAAACAGCGGAATAAACATACCTACATATGTAATAAACGAATGGACACCCTAAGTATGAAACTCTTTGCGGCTATCATTTTTGTTATTAAGGTTATTATGCAAAATCACCGATTTTACTGTACTTATTCGCTGCCATATTTGGTAATGGGGTCAGACGATAAGTTATTAAATTTACAAACGACATTGTCATCTTGAAAGATAAAAAATTATAAATCAGTTGGCACGTTTCTCAGGGCCGTAACAAATTGGAAAAAAAAATTATTACAGCGTGCGATGATTGCTCACTTTCCTATATTTCCAAAATTAGTAGTTGGCTGAATTATTGTTAAGTTTGTGTCTTAGTCCACCGTGATGAGAAAATTCCAAAGGACAAAACAGAAAAGTCCAAGAGCAAAAGAATATTTTAAGTTAGGAGAATTACAGAAAAAATTTGCACATAGTTTATGTTTAAACTTGAAATAAATAAATATTCTCGAGCCGAATTTTTTATATTTTTTTATCCAAATGTTTTTTCCAGATTACAAGACGATAAAGACCCATTTTGTGAAATAATGAAACATAGTATATAATAGCATTAACTTCGTAAAATTATTACCGATGTCTTAACATTTTTCAGTAGAAGTAAAGAAAATTTTCAGGTTTTATGTTCCAAATCCCAAAATATCGCTCGCACAAATATCTTTATGGGTTAACAGTGCCGGAAATATAAACTATCTTAAAGTATACGACTTTTTATGTTTATTATTCGAAAAATCAGTGAAGCTATTCTTCAAGTTGTTTGTTAAATACTAATTCTTGAGCAATTATAAACAGAAATAAAACGATCCACATTATAGTTGATATTTTTTCAATCTTTCCCCGGACTAAATATACTAATCGTTTTGCAAAATTTTTATGTTTTTGTCCAATTTTTTCCATACGATCATTCAAATTCATCTTTGTTATACGCATTTAAACAATCAGTGGTAGATTTTTTCAATTTAATTTATACTCGTTAATTCAAGTACTTACAATAAATTATTCATTGAGTAGCTTAATAATAAAAAGCAATTGATGTGTTTGAAACAACAAATTAATACTTATAAAGACAACCGTATAAACTATTTTAAATTGCTCCAATAGGCTGAAGCATTTTATCTTTAACTCATAAAATTGTATAGAACTAAATATTAATCAATTTCAGCGTCTTTCAGAAAAAGGAAATAAATTTTAAAATCTTAACAATGTCATAATAAAGGTTTATCAGAAAGTATTTGAAAAATTAATAATCAAATCTGTATTCGAACTATCTGTTCTAGCAAAAATTAAGCAGCAACGGAGTAACAGAACTTTTTAAATACACTGTATATACAACATACTAATCAAGCAGAATTCAAATTTGGAATAAAATACCCACTTAAAAAAATGTAACTTTGATCTGGCACAGCGTGGTGGAACAAGCGGTACAATTGCGACCAATTTTAAAATATGGGCCTTTGAGCTGGCTAAAATCGGTGAAAATTTGATTCGAATATCATCGAGGATTTACAAGATATTGGACTTTATCGCACTAATGAATAACCCTGTATATAGAAAGGGATTTGATGATATTAAATAAATATAAATATGCGTGGGACGTTTGTTAGGTACATAATTCTACCGCAACCTTATTTAAGATAATGTTTTGATACAATTTTTAATGAAAGGGAAAACTTATCTGTTCATTTCATTTACCGTATTTCAGTTTATTTAATTTGAAAAAAAAAAACCGTTAACACTACCCTGATGTGCTCTTAATTTGCGCATAATGTAAACAAATGTAAAATAAACAGTTCGTATCTATATTGGCAACAAATTACGAGATCAGCGAACTAGTTATTATTCAAAGAAACGTTTATCCCACATAAATAAATAAACATACAGTAGGTGTGTAAGTTTTGAAATGAAAAAAAAAAACACTTATCCACAAATAGCAAATTTGCTAATACCAGTTAGTCATGAAATAAAATAGGTAGGAAGATTTTTATATCAAAGAAATATTGTGAATATATACGTTTTATATTCAAATATTTTTGTGATGCTTCTAGCCAACTGAGGAGTTGAATTTCTCTATTAGTGGTTAATAATTTTTCCTATTGCTAACCTAGGTCAATAATGAACAAAGTCAAATGTTTTGAGAATCCAGGGATAGTAGCTTAATAAAAACTTTTGCAACAGAATTTTGTATACCCAGGAGATTGTCGTTAACATGTTTGCTGCTTTAAACCGTCCAAAAACCGATTTTGTGCATGTCTCAGCTTGCAAACGACACATACTTAAAACATCTACTTGTGTTTACACGAACTATTGTTATGACACTTGCTGTTACATAGTACCCTTTACCTCTGTAAGTAAGGGTAAGAGTAAGGGTACTATGTAACAGCAAGTGTCATAACAATAGTTGGTGTAAAAACAAGTAGATGTTTTAAGTATGCCATTAAGTCACCAGAATTATACGTATACGAATAACAAAATTCTTTCAGACTAACTTGGGAAAGTCAATACACATTCTGGCAATTGCAAAGGCTCCAGAACGCGTTCTGGTCTACATTAAACGACCGGAAAACGATATTTCTGACATTGGCAATATACTAGTGGCCAGAACGCGTAATGGATGTATTTTTCGACCATTGGTGTTTGATCCTAACATATGTACCACGGTGGTGAAGACGTTTATAAGCCTCGCACCTTTTTCCTTATAATTTTGGTGCTTGGTCAATAATAATAGTCTTCACCACCCTAAGGTATAGTATACTATTAGTGCGTCTTTTTTCCGACGGTTTCTTGAACTCTTCAACCTTCCTGATATGAATGAAACACCTGATTATGTTTTATTACATACGCTAATAGTTCAGAGCTATGAAATCGAAAATTACAGACCTTATTGTGTACTGTTTGTGTGTGTGTGGGATATTAATGTTTACTTTGTAGATCTTGATTCCAATCAAGATCGTGATGTCTACTTCAAGCCGAATATAAAAGCTTCTTATTTTAATGGGAATAAATTGGAGCAAAGCTGAAAAGCGTATAATAAAAACGTTCAAGTCGTTACATATAAAATTTAAGTTGATTTATGTCAATAAAATTAAACTAATGTCTAGATTTAGATCGAAGATTCTGATTGCTTACTCTAACTCCCGAAGAATGCAATAGTCAAGCAGTGAAAAAACTGTAAAGACTGTGTTGGAGGCTGAGGTGTAGAAATCGAGTTATTTGTTATACGACTGTGTCGAACCTTTAACCCTTTAATCAACATATATTTATGTTAAATTATAATATTAATAGATGTGTTTAATAAATCAGACTGAATTTATTTATCTGTATATTATTAACCTTGAAAGTAATTTTACGCTGACAGAAGTTGAGTAACTGAATTATCAATTTTTTCATTTCGGGTTACATAATAGTAAGTTTATTTTTGGATCAATTTTTTTTTGTTCAAGAAAAGCGTGTTATATAAACACGGAAAACGATTTTTATGTTGAGTTGGTTAGGAAGCTAAATAAATGAGTTATTTATATATAATATATACATATTATTTACTTGGAAATATTTTGAAAATTATTACGTAGTATTTATTTAACTAATAGCACGTGGGTATTTACTGGAAATTTAAAAGAATATCATGTGGCGAAATTAATGCTAAAAAAATGTCACTAATCCTAGAGATTTTCCATCATTAAGTATATTTTCCACGTTGCGACAAATCGCAGCGACTTGTTGCTGGGTCAAATGGCTGCGAGAAAAAGTACAAGGCATAGTGGAAACGTTACGTGTTGCCAACTTCGTTAAAAAATGGGCAATTCTGGTTTCATAACCTCACAGTGTGAACAAAATTAGCGGGTGAAAATAAAGGAAATAGGAGTAGTTTTTCTAGAATTAAGTCTTGAAGTTAACAGAATGGTGAGGAAAACATTGAAGGCATTGTTTTAGTAACAGTAATTAGTATTGTGGCCTGTGCTGCTCTACTAGAAGAAAACGTAGAAGAAATCTTGTGACAGCAATTTGAGCAACTAGTTTACGGAAAAATCTTTTTTGAAACGTTTAATATTTGTGTAGGTACCACTTCAAATTTTGAACGGTGTATTTTGAAAAATTTTTGACGCTTTAAAAAAACTTGT
Source organism: Lochmaea capreae (assembly GCA_949126875.1). Taxonomy (NCBI): domain Eukaryota; kingdom Metazoa; phylum Arthropoda; class Insecta; order Coleoptera; family Chrysomelidae; genus Lochmaea; species Lochmaea capreae. The sequence continues at coordinate 338,684 of OX421395.1, read as the reverse complement.
TCAAAACAATATCAACGGCCTACTTATTATCTATATTGTAATACGATTATTATTATTAGTATTTTTTATCAATGAAATGTCTTTTTTTTTTATCATTTTTTTACGGAAGTGCAAAATATATCGCCATTGTTGGTGGTGTTTGGAGGACACTGGTTCTGGTCTTCGATTAGATATTTTTAGGCCTATTTCTGTTGACCCAGTGACATAGATGTTGATATGAAAGTTGAACAAAAAAACAAAGAAGCCAACAGTAACCAACAACAATTGTTTCATTATTTTATACGGATTGAAGAGAGAGAATTTTGTAAATTTAATAAGCTAACAGTGTAAATCAAGGAAAAATGAAAAAATTGAGCTTTTTTTGTTAAATTTAAGCGTATATTTCATATTATTAACCTAAAATTATAAATAGCAGATTTTGAGGCCAGGATATGACTACGACCTTAAGGCAATAATTGCCCGATTTCAGTAAAGCATAGTTCCAAGTCATTTCGATGTAAAAAGATGCTGTAACACTGTTCTCTCCTCAAGAGACAGATCCCGGCTAGAGACTCTCTCAAGGGTGGATCGACTCCATGTTAGTGTTACACTAGGTATGCCAGAGGGTTGACAGACTATAAAAGCTTAGGGCGCCACTACCTTTTTAGACATCAACGAAAAAATAATTTAAGTTTAAGAAAAGAAACTAAGGTGAGAAAGGTAGAAACACCTTGTAGAATTTAATTAAAAGTTAAAAATAAAAGAGTTACAAACTTACATGAACCCGGACACGATCCCCTACAGCTCTTACAGCCGGGTAGATAAAGAAATTCAAAAAAAAAAATCAAAATATTAACTTTATTCTGCCATCAAGGATAATGAAATCAGGAAGAATGAGAACTGCACTTTATATGTAAGTACTTAGCTTATTCGAGAAGATGAAGAGGTCTGGTAGAAACAGAGGCTAGCGATGCCTTGTTATTAAGCGAAAGATGTCTTGAAGCTGAGGTTAGAGATGTCTTAAAAATCGGAACTAGAGATGCCTCCTGGCAGTTGTAACTTGGCAGGGTATCTTGACAGCGATAACCTGACAGCAATTTGGTAAAACTTAAGGTAAAATTGGAGAGACGATAAGGTATGTCTTTACTGTAAGACTGTCGGTAACGGAAAGAAAGGGCGATGGTTTTCAAAATGGAATCGTCCGTTGACATTATATGTCAATTGTCTTAACGGTCAACGAGTGTAGGAGAAATTTAGATCACAGAACTATATTGGGAGTGGTTACTATGACGGCAAAAACGAAACAGGTCGATAGACATATTACAATGCATAAAATCTATTCAGTCCAAAGTTCCTATTTAAATTTTTGAATTCCATTGTTATTCTTTGACGATTAGTTAGGTACCGCCACTGGTTCTTTGTCACGTGCCACTGTCTCTGTGAAACGTCGTGGGCGAATTGTTGTAGGAAGTACAGGGAGATATAATTCCACCCACACACACTGTATTCCTCAACTATATTGTCGAATGGGTCTATTTTTTTTAAAATAATCCATCGAAAGAGAGATTTTTATTTCACTTTTGTCTCAAGGATAATACCTATCCGAGGGATTAAATTTAATACGAAGAGCAGTTTGGATGGTTTTTTACCTACGATTAGAAGAATGTCTTGGACCTTTTTTACACACGATTTTTGCTAATGTTTAAAAGTGTTTTATTAAAGATGAAATTACACAAAATATACATACCAGTACGTGATTATAATTTTATGCCTCAGGTGACAACATGAACTTCCTTATTTATCATCTATAAATGATCAAAATTGTGTTGATGATAATATACATAAAATTGTTGACAGTTAAATAGCCCTAGATAATCAAAATTAAATTTGAAACCAGAAATATTTAAATTGATGCCTGCTTTGATTTGTTTTATGTTTTTTTTTTTAAGAGTTGTTAATACATTAACAATTACGTTATTTAATAATAGGCCAACTCAATAAATAATCTTGATTGGTTTGCAGAAATTACACCTTCTACAAGAAATCTTTCGCCCACCTTTCCTAAGCAAACATTATTTTTTATTTGGAATAACCAAAAATGAATTCAAATGAATTTGATTAACATAAAATTTATCATCTCAGCAGCCTTCAAGATAAATATTTTTTTTTCAACAAAATATTTTGACTTCGCCGCTGTTCTAGTTATTTTTGACAAAACGGATCCAACTCACAACGGTTTATGGAATTTAAACAATAACTAATATTGTTTATAATAAATTTTATCTTTTTAAACAATTTTTATTTAGAAAAACAAAGAAAGTGTAAACATTGAGGTTTTTAATTTTAAATAATGACACTATTATTAAATAAAATTATTAATAAATGGTATTAGATCATTTTTTTTAATACGAGAGATATAAAGATAAATTTGTGCATATTAAAAATGATATCTGCATCCTAGGAGGTTATTGAAACCGGATATTATATTTATCTGTGCAGTTTTGTTTTCAGAAAGCAGTGATATGCAAACAAAGTTCCAGAAGAAACTCGTGTATAAGAAATATAATATAAATATGTACAAGAATAAGTATAGCGTTATATAAAACCCACTTAGCTTTCGTTGAATTATTTTTTAATGCTTGTAAGGGCATGTAGACCGAGAAGTGGTTATTTCTGATTCAGGAAAAGGTAAATATTGTATTGAAGAAAACATGATGTGTGTGTAACGTCATACTTTTGCGAAATGAAATTATTTATATGGACGCATCATTTTTGTTGTTTTAAATGAAACCTCCTGTATATTCTTTTTTCTTATTTTTTTTGGGAATCAAACCACAATAATGTTTTTTTATTTTTTATTTCGACAGCGTTCCAGCTACCGTTGTCAAGATTAACTAGTATAGAAATAATTTTTTGGTCCCTATCTGACACAACGAAAAAATTTGACAACTAGAACTAGACAATCAATAATATTTTGAAGTTTAAGACTACAAAACTTTGTTGTCAAATTTTATTAAGGTCCATTCATAGTAGATCACACCTCTGGTAAAATGTGAAATAAAATATTTTATTTTATGACATTCTAACGATATGTAGTCCACCAGAAATGGAATCCATTGAAGTGCACGTTCCAGGAACGGTTTTTATTGGGATAGCGCTTTTTTTCCGCTTATTTTGGAAATTTTGTTAATAAAAACGCGTTTGTTGTTACTTTTTTGTGTATGATTATTTTTGTTTTCAAAATATGTATAACTCAGTTTGGTGATTTTGTGTATTGAAGTGTGGTATCGATTAACAACCATTCCAAAGATAAATCATGAGAAAACCTGGATAAAAACTTATGATGCTATCCTGAAAACGCAGGTAATTGTTTATTCGAAATTTCTCTTTCTAACATTGGTAACCAAATTTGACTACATTCGGCTGAAATACTAGCTACACATTTATCTGAATTTAGTTGTATTAAAGCACTTTCTTTGATTTTTCGTCTTTTATTATTGGGCTCTTTCAATATTATTTTTGTCGAATCCCATTGAATTTTATGCCCATCTTCCCAAGCATGTTTGCAAATACCTGACTTAAAGAACTCCCTACCTTTGATATACTTTTTATGTTCATTTATTCGGACATTCACAAGATATCTGATATATGCAGTTTTTTGAAGATTGTTCTTCATTTTTTGGTTTCGTTTTTGTTAGTATAGATCTCAACGTATTGTTAGATTTGAAGCTAGTTCGAATATTGAATTGATTACCAATTTTCTTAATTCTTTCTGATAAACCCTTAACATACGGTATTGTCAAGTTTTTAAAAATTATTAATATTATTGTTATGTGGTATTAACAATGTGCCCTTCTCTATATTCTTAATTTCTTTATTTACAAATTCTGCCGAGTAATTATTGGCATTTAAAACATATTTCAGCAAAGTTTTCTCCCAAAAAAAAAATAATAAAAAAGAATAAGTAATGCCACAAGAAACTTACAGAAGATACTTCTGTATATTATTACAAATTTGTGAATTTTTATTGATCTGTTATATAAAAGAACTTGAAAATGTATTTTTCAATATTATTTCGATGGAAATTATTTTTCAAATATCAAATTTTACTCCATTCTATTTATATTAACCTATAAAACTGAAAATCAAAATTGTAATTGTCGTCCTCGTTCTATTACTAGTATTTCGCAAAATATCGTATAAATTTCGATTATTGTTGATTCAAATTTAATTTTATTTGTTATTGATTCTTTACTATTGTAAATTTTCTTATCAAAATACAGGGTAGTTCATAATTAATGAGCCGTATATTATAACGATGTCGTAAATTGAATACGATGTAAGAGGCGACATCTACAAGTAACCTTGACTAATTTACAAAAAATAACTTGACGACACTACTTATGGATTGACCAGATTAAAGTGATTGTATTTCAATTTTAAAACTTTTAAATCGAATAATACCATTTTTGTTCAGATTTTTCAAAAAGATTATTTTACAATCAAATCTATAAATTTAGTAAAGATTTTATTAGTCATAGTCTACATTCAATATGACGTTCCGTATTGAATGAAAAGCAATTTCCTTTTATTTTGGTTGTCAATTTTGATTATTTGTTTATACATGATGTATTTTAGAATATGAACATGTGTGCTTAGTCGATATGTTCATATTCATTTATTTCAACCAACTCCAGCGGCTAATAGACAATTTTAGAACAGGGTCGGCTCCAGAAACAGGAAACAGATCCAACGTTAAGACAATCTAAGCGCTGGAAAGAATGGAGAGTCAATTTATTCTAATTGACTACCAGAAAAAATTATTGTTATTGTATATATTTTTACAACTATCATGAATTTCTTTTTCTATAACAATTTATTAGGTTTAAAAATAAATGTTTAATTTAATCGAGAAGCATCGCAATTTAAACAAACAATAAAATTAACGTTTCCGTCCATATTTAAAAATACGTTTCCCGACTCCGGTCGTCTGGACAAATTATGTATAGCGGTTGCTTACAGATTCTAATTTCCTAAATAATATTGTAAACTGCGGATATACATGTTGGAAGCGCAAGGTTAATATCTATCAACACTTTCACGCTTGAAATCTTCGATCAAAGATCAGAGAGATCAAAAAAATTTCAAATGAAATAGCACGAGTGGAAATAGTGACTTGACTCATATTTCTTGAATGCAACGATTGTAATCCCTTATGTCGTTCATTACTCTTTAAGGAAAAGGATAATGTAAATCTCCCGTCCAGTTATAGTCGTGTTCGAGAGTTAACGGATGTATTTGCACATATATACAGGGTAATGCGTTTTGGAATACATCGAAACGATATCATTTCTACTTGTAGCTTTTTTAATTATGGTACAATTTTTATTTATCAAATTATAGTTGTAAATTTTATTAAATGCTGCTGTTTTTGATATTATACTTAATTATAATAAATAATTAATTAATAAATGCGAAATAAATTACAAAATGTAGAAAGGGATAAAAATTTGTTGTATAAAATTATAGTGATATATACCAAATTTTTAATAAACCCTGAATAACAAACTAAAACGCCAGAATGCAAGTGAAAATTCATAATTTAATATATATTTCGTTATAAAATTAAAGAAATTGGATTGAAATTGTTATGACACTTCAATTGACACTTACAAAAATAAACTTTTTAGTTGGAATCACGCTATAATAACAAACATGTGTGTAAGTTTGCATACTGGTCATATTTCATAAATTGTGTATGAGAATGCTGAGAACTTCTTTCAGGAACCAATGTCGGTCGTTTACCTTTTTAAAATGAAAAAAGAGGGAGCGAAGAGAGAGAGAGAGAGAAGGGGGGGGAAAGAGATGGTGGTGATATAAAATTTGATTATGTATATATTTTTTAATCGACTTGTGTTTCCTTTTTCTTGCAGCATTTGCAGTCCAACATCCCGGAATCGTATGACATTATGAAATGGGATATTCTGTTATTTTGTCTTCGAGATAAATGTAGTGAAATAAAATAAATGTCAAACGCTATTTATATAGAGATAAGATTTATTTTTTAGATCGAAATTCAGATATTAACATGTTATTGGACCTGAAATTTATCTCACTGCCTCTACTTTCCACAGCAGCAGCTTTAAAAGTATGCTTACATCATTATATCAACTTCTTTCTTAAAAAAAATCCAGTATAATTAACAAAATTAATAACAACCTCAAAAAAATCGATTTATTAAGAAATTAAAAATAAGAAGTGCATTTACTCGAACTATATTTCGGTTTTTTTAATGCCATGCCGCATGTAGCAATTCATCAAGTTAAATGATGTATGTTAAGTGATAAGATTTTCAGCCTTTCGGAGAGCGTTTTGTATTTTCAGAGGCGTATGCGGTAAATTAAATTTATATAAAGGGTACTGAGAAATTAATGAAGAGGAAATCTACCACGCCTTTAACAAATTGAAACATTGCAAATTGTAGGGTACCTACCTACACTGCGAGAGCAATAAAATAAAGAGAAGGTTGTTTCCATTCAATTTTTTTCTTTCTCTATTTTATTTATCTGTTCAATTTATTCCCTTTGTACACCTAAAATATTGCCAATTATTTCTCATTGATGTTTTAACCAATTTTTACTCACTGGCGTAGGTACTTTTCCAATAAACAATTTTCGTGACTTATACTAACTGATATTTTTATAGAGTATTCATAAAGGTTACACAATTATATAAGGAAATGCTTTGTAGTTTTATTGCAACACTTATAGTAAATTAGGTTTATTAGGGTGTTATGCCATTACTGTAAGTTCTAGATTTATAATGAAGTGTTGTAACTATTTATATGACTGTGTTATAAAACTTGAAGTAATCGTTACCTCAATTTATATAACAAATTTATATAAGGTTTGCCGTTACTTCCGTAATAAAAGTAACGGTTTCTGAGTTTTATAATAGCATCGTTGTTCACCCTTTTAAAACTTCAGATACTTAAGTTCTTTTATAAATACGTTATGAAACTTTGGGTAACTGATGTTTTCTCTTTGTGTTTCAGAAAAAAATTAACCTAAAATAGGAGTGGTTATTAACTGTGTAAGAAAATTGTGAATAAAACTATGAATAATAGCTGGAAAGAAATCAAGTAGGTACAGCAGTACATTTTGCCGAAAAGTTTCTAGGCATTTTATCACAATAACACAAGTAGTGCCAGCATCTTCTGGTAAATTAAAAACCATCACTTTCGTTAATCGACAGGTATCTTCCAGTTCCACTTTATCAACAAATGACGTTAAAATTTCTTCTTTACCTTTGAATATTACCACCAAAAGTTCTCTAACCATCACTTGTGGTGTGCTGTGACACTCAACTAACACTTAATAATTTATAGTAGACTTGAAGTTTTATAGAATCACCATTTATGGATATATAGTGTTACTTTAAGTTTTATAGTGTTACCGACAGTAATTTTGTGGTAACTAATTTTTATAAGGGTGTAGGCTTTATCCGCCATGATCACTTTCTAAAACGCAGATATAAACAGGAAATTTTGGAAAACTGAATTGAGATTGGGCTCTTATTTTACATTATATTCTAAGAACATATGATTGATACTGTTTTATGAACAAATTTAAAAAAATTAAAATAATTATTTTTTAAAATTCAATAAGAATTTTTTTAATAATACATATTTCAAAGGCCAATGAATTTTTTAGAAGTGCCTTGCTAATATTTACAGTAAAAAATGATTGGCAATATAATTTTGGTCCAACCTTATGTGTGTTTGTTTAATATTGTGGAATTAACAAAAAGAAACAATATAATAACCAATGTATGCTAAAAAGAGAAAACACATATTGAAAATGTGACAGATGACAGCTTGACAAAGAAATAATTTAGTAATGGTAAGGTTAACAACAACTCTATAGGAAAAGTTTATAAGAGTAACGAAGTCAGTAATAAAACTAAATATCATTACATCTTCCTAGATGAAGTTTTATAAAGGTACGGGAAATATTTCCGTTACTTTTAGTTTTAGACTTATGGGTTTTATCACGTTACTAAATAAAGGTGTTCGCAACTCTTATAAATTGCTCCATTTAAGTGTTGTAAAGGGTTTATAAGAGTTACAGAAATATTACTATGCTTAGCTTATATAAATTGCAGTTTTACAAAATAGTGATGGTAACTTTACGGTTACTATTATATAAACGAAAATGTTTATTGGGTTTTACGATTTGATTTACAAAAAAAAGAACTTTAGAAATATAAAAGATTTGATTTTATATCTACCTTTGATTAGTTGTACAAGATCATTATCATGAATATCTATAAGTATTCTTTTTGTTAATTATTTCGGGAAATTACACAGTAATCTTTCTTATATTTCTTTAATTCAACGTAAAATCAAATTTTATACACAGTCGTACGGAAAGTATAGTATTTTACTTGTGTAGAATGGCTATTAATCACTTAGATGACGAGCGAGCGCAGCGAGTGAGTTTTGGAAATTTCATCCTCGCGAATAATAGCCAATATCTATCGTTGAAATATATACTATTATCTGCAACTACCACATAATCTATGGATTACTATGAGAATGACATGAAAAATGAAAAATATTTTAGAATAATAGTGTTGCCAGATCTTAAAAATTTCTCAGCGCCTCCGTAAAATAAACCAAAACTATATAAATAGATAACAATTTGCTATTAAATTAAAACCTTTTTGCATAATAATTATGCACGGTTATGTAGTTTTAATGGAACGTTTGTATCGATGGACGATCAACTATCGAATTGGCAAATATCAAAATGTTATTGATTTATAAATGAGAGATTCCAACGGTACCTGACAAACGTAACTGGTCGTTTAAATTTTCTTGAAGAGAATATACAGAGTGTTCTTGGATCAAGGTTTGAGCAACACTAGTCGACGTTTTAATATTTTACCGATGTGTGAAGTTATTTGTACAATAACGATTGGCATTTTTTCTATTTCGAAATATTTTGTTTAATATAACAAACAAGCGATTGCAATTTTATAATATTTTTTTGCTGAAACTGGAGAAGATAGGTTTGATTTGCACTTTCAATTTGTGCAGCTTCAGGACTGTCTTTCTCGTCCACTCAAAATTACTTCGGGATTTATGGGAGAGCGAATGAGCAAAAGTACAATTCAAAACAAATAGAGTACACAGAAAATTACTTTGCAATAAACTATAATAAAATAAACAGGGATTACACAGGTCGTGCCTCCAATTTTCCGAAACCAAATAACCAATGATCTTTTTGAGGTTGGGAACCAAATTACATATTATTGACAGGCATCTTAAAGTGACATCTGGCGAGAACCAAATTACCAATATTATGACAAAGACGCGATGTTTTTTTATTTTTATATTATATCTAAGTATATTTTATTACTTTGTATTTGCTTTAAACTTCACCTTGTAGAAGATACACGTTCAAGTTTAACGTTAAATACATTTATTTGCACACGAAATATCTGATCGCACGACCAATTATTAGAGTAAACGTTTTACAGATCGTCGGTTAGCGACAAGGTGAAGATGAAGATAAACGACTCGTTAAATTCAATTGGTGGAGTAAAGATGCTTGTTGTCTACATCTATTATAATATGTAAAGCTAGTATTTATATAAGATATTAAACCGTTTAGACGGATTATAGATCGGCGATGAGGAAACAATTTTGAAAAAAAATTTATAATGAATCATATTGACAGGTTGATTGAGAGAAAAATGTGGATAGTTCAGTTTTTATTTTTACTGGTACGTATCTAGAATCTTGTTTTTGTCGGGTTAGTTTCGATAAAAGATCCATTATTCGACTTGAGTTATGAAAAAATAGCTGTAGCTACCAAAAAAAATTAGGTATAAAGAGTATCGTGGACAATATGTGTTTTACTTCTTTTTTAGGAAGCGGTGTTTTTTGTATTCCTTTAAGGCAGCACTGGTTTTACAGAAATTGACCTTTCAGGAGGCTTAGAATTCAAGAAAAACATAACGCAATTATTAAAAAATCGCGAGGAGCCGCTATGGGCTTGTCAGAACCTCTTCAGGGAGATGGGGGTTTAGAAAACTGTGGTAGGTGTCTCAGGGGTGTGTATTAATCCATAATTCGCCTATTGGTACGAGAAATGCTCTGGAAACGAGAGCATTTATGAAACAATTTGCAGAAGCTTTAGATAGAGATAAGAAGTTAGGATTTAAAGCTTCAATGTTTTCGTTTGTAAAATGTACATACAAATTCACCACCTCCACAATCACATAAATAGATTTATTTCCAAGGCACCTAGTTGGTTGTTATGGAGATAATGGAAAGGAAGATTCCATCCCCATGGAAAATTGATATCAAGGGCGATGGTGCATAAGCACAGATTATCTCTTTATAATCTGTGGCATAAGTAAACTCCTCGCTAGAAAATTTTCAATAAGTAGCAAACTGTACCTATTGAAATAAATACTTGTCAATATTGTTGTTGTTTTTTCACTATAACTGGATTCAGCATTCAAAAAGTTGAAAAATTGTCGACATTTATATGGTTGTTATTTAAACATTTTTAGATACCTAATTGTTCGTGGTTTGCATATTCTATACGGAAATTGTAAACCAGTATTTATGTAATTTCTAAAAAGTATTCGTAATTGTTTATGTTTTAAGTTAACAGTTGCCTGAATATGTTTGATGTACTGGGTGTTTGGTTAAAAGAGGTGAGCGGTTGTAACTCAGATCGTACAACTTTCGATACAAAAAATTGTTTATAAGAATATCTGGAAACACACGGGACGTTATTAACAGTTTTATATTTAAAATACTTAGTAAAGTAGGATAAAAATAATAGAAATGTTATCCTGAAAGGATTCTACTAATTTTTTTTGTCTCTCTTGAAATAATTGTTAATAGAGACTGAAGTTTTGGAAAAATGGATTTAAACCGCATCTCAATATCTTATTTTAATACTGTACCTTCTGAGATTCAGCTGCTCTTTTTTAATAATCATTTATCTAGGTGTAGAGGCCACCTTACCTTTAAATAATCAAGTGACACTAAAAAATCGAAAATATTTACTTTTGTTATCTACTCATTTTCCGCCTTCTTTGAAAATTATGTTTTGTATAACCTATGAGCGTCGAATAGATAAAATTTATTACTAATCCACTTTGGAGGTACAATCGTAAAGGCGCCCACTGACAATGACACCATGACTTCCCACGTCGAGAATATTTTGTATAATTATTAAAATACTTTGACTAAAAAAATTATATCTCTTACCAACCAAAACCCTTTATTTCATTTTAAAACTGAATGAATGTCTACAAAATTCAAAAAAAAAAAAAAAGTAAACTAAGCTGAATTTCATTCACTAAAATTCAGCACACTTTTGCAATTTCTTTTGTGCGTTCTTCTTTAAGTAATTCAATAACTGAACCTGAATTACTTTTCTTCCAATATACAATAACTGCATTCAGAGCAGGTATATACTGAAATATTCATACGACCATTCAATTTTAACAGTAACCGAAATCTCTGCCTTCAGACAAGGCTTTTTTCATTCTTCTACAGTGGCATTCATTTTATTTTTCAACGAAAATATTTTACTAATCCTCCGACTCTAAATTCTGTAATGAAATTTAGAAAATAGAAATAAAGTTCAACAATTACTCAAAGAGAAAACAAAAAATGTATTTTCCGTGTAAAGATAACCCAAAGGACATGTATAGAAGAAGGATTTGATACCAGGATATGAAAGAAACTTTGTCCAAATGAACGTAAAAATGTATTCAAACGACTCAGGAATGCTTATCGACAATACATTTTTATTTCTAAGGCACTAAAACCCTTTCGACCCGTACCACTGATGCGTTATACATCCGAAACGTAGTTTTTTGTCCACTACGTTAGGTTACAATGACCGTCGCAAATTCTTCAAACGTCCGATGTCCGAGTGGTTCACACAGAACAGAACACGGCGACCACAAGAAATATTTTGTTAGAGGTGGTAAACGGTCACATATCACGACATATTCTTTTTCTACAGTCAAATCTTCTATTCAAACAACGAATACCAAAGTTTTGTAAATATTTTCAAAAAGGTAACCGTTCACCGTATCACAGCTTTAACATGATTTCAGTTACGGAAGAAAGAAAAACTAGAGAAAAAATAAAGAACTGTAATTTATTCAATTGTTGCATTGAGTGTTCATTAAAATAACATATTGTTTTCTATTGTAAAGTTTTTGTATTACTTTTTCTTATTTGAGGTTTTTCAACGCCCTTAAGTGAGCCCCCGCTCGACTTAGTCCCGAGACCCGCAGGAGTTAAAAGCGCCACTGTCCTATATAATGTATATATAAAATATAAACAACGAAATAACCTCACTTTTGGGGTTGGCTGGAGTCGTGTGTGTCACGTGTGACAGGACAGTACAATGTTCTCGTGCGTAACGTATCGTGCGTATCGTTTCATAATGATCTCATCCTTTGATGATGATGATGATGGTTTGATGTCAGGATTCTTCCTCTTGCTCTTCATAATTTAATGGCCTTTAGCTACTCGTGCAATGGCACAGCATCCCATTGATCGCATTTTTGCTCCTTATCAGCTTTGAAGATATTATGTTCTTATTTTATCACTTATAATTGCACAAGTAGTTTGTATTTTATCGGGTAAATTTGGGTTGTTTAATGAAAAATTGTTTTCTAGCAATTTGACGACCTTCGGTGTAGTGTTTTTAGGTTGACAGTTATTCGAGTCAAATTGCTAAAGGAAACAGTTTAGAAAATTTGAACAACACAAATTTACCCAATATCAATACAAACCTCGAGTGTAATTCGGCAGGACAATTTAATGAATGAGAAATTTGGAAACATATCAATGCAAGCTTAATTTATGAAACATTAAAAATAAACACATTTTTATTTTAATGTACAATTATTAAAAACGCAGTTATTGAAATTCATACTAGGAACAGTGATATCGCTGCGGGTGCCACAGCTAATCGTTTCTGTTAGTAGACGTTGAAGTTTTTTCATTTTCCAAAAGAATTGATTGAATAATGCTTGAATGATACTCTTTGTCAACTTGTAAGTATGGTTTTATTGATGATGAATTGCTGTGTCCTGTTATTTTTATTAGAGCTTGTTCTTCAATTCCGCTTTTACTTATATAATTCGCTAACTGCTGCCGCTCGATTTGAGTGATTTGTAATTTTGACACGTTTGACATCTAAACCAATGCGTTGTGCTGAGCGTTTAGTCCATTTGGAAATTTCATTAATTCCAATCGGCAAATTCTTGTACCAACCTTTAGAATGTTCCTTTTTCCAAAAGGGATTTGGTGTAAGAAATACTCTGTCCGAAGTTATGAAAGTGTTTAGTTTTTCCATTAACTTTTTGAATAAACGTATTGGGCAAATATCTTCGTCGAAAATATTAGGCGTGATCCATTTGCTGTCACATAATTTATTGTTGCCGCCTTGTCTCGTTTTCGAAAATAGAGGATTATACTCGATACGTCCAGTTTCTTTTCCATTATTTTCAATTTCAGATACGAAATAAGTGGTTTTGCAGTAAGCTGCTTCTCCTCCGCGCCAAGCTAGTTCAAACGCCAAAATGTGATATACTTTCTTTTGAAGTCCTTCCGGTTCATTTTCGTTATATAATCTGGCCATTGCAAATACTTCAGATTTATTAAGAGCTGATGCACTACATTTACTCTTTTCGGGTTGTGCTTGTTGGATTTTACGTTTAGCATTACGTGCAGCTCGTGATGAATTAAACTGAACATCGGTGAAAGCAGGGTTGAATACAATATTAAATTCGTTATAATATTTACTTTGTAGCATTTTAGCGGTGGTGTTCCAAATTGTTTTAACTACCGCTTCTTTGTAGTCTTCTCCGTTACTTTTTCGCATATTAAATGCCCAATCTTGCAATATCTATCTTGAGGCGCAAATACGCCGAAACCGTTCTACAAGTGATATTGTCCCTTCTAATTGCAAACCAGAATGGTTGGTTAAATCTTGTAGACAATACCGACCCCGTTTAACTTATAAGTGTTATTCAATGTTTGTCGGGGCATATAGCCCGAGAAGTAGTTGTTTCTTCTAAATGAACGATCACGAAATTTGAGAATATTTTCAAAACTTTGTAAGGCGTTAATAGGATGAAACTATTATTCGATATTTTGAAATTAAATTAAAAGTATAACCAAAGTTTTTATTTAAGCAGGGTGAAGAATCAACTTTTGTACTCGCATTTGAGTATTTTACCTGAAACCTGGGAAAATGCGAACGTATTTATCGATAGTCGAAGAACTGCAATAAAGATTTTGGGGAGAACCATCTAGAGACTATTAAGCTGCTGATATATTGCTCTCAGAGATTCCCATCTCTATTAGGAGTCAGCTGACTCTTTGTTAAGAGTGGTTTTGTTAGTTCTAAGAAATTTGATGTCTGTAGTAAAAGGATCAGTCTTATAGTTATGGGATTCGTTGCAATTTCTCGCATAACATATTTAAAGGTTACATTCGAAAATTCTTTTCAATATAAATTGTATCACTGCGTATAGTGAGGTTGGTTTTAATCGAATTGCTCATGGTTAAAAAAAAATTAATATAATGACAATTATTTTAGATTTAAACAATGATGTATGTATACAAATTGAAGAAAAAAATTGATCTCGTATATATAACAATTAAAAAAGATTTTTATGATGCTAGATTGTCACGTGGTCTAATAAAAAACGGATCAGCATTTTATATTTAATCGTGTTATAAACAAATCTGAATAGAAATTAATTATTTAGAAGATTCAAGGTTGCCACAATATCTGTTAATCGAAAAAACAGAAATATGTTCTTATTATTACGACATTTTTTTCGCCTGCCCATAACGTACTGCGTTTTGCACACAAAAAAACTAAAAAGATGCAAGTTTACATGTTTTGCAGTGTACATTTTATAGAAATGATTGTCGAGTCAAGAAGTGTGGCCTATTTCAATTCGAATGTTAAAAATAACAAAGGACAACAAGTTTATCCATAAACGGAAAGAAAAAGTATGTATCTCGACGCATTGTATCTTTCCAAATGAGTTAATCGACAAAAATAATGTATGCCAGATTTTACTAGCTTACACTGACAAAAATTTCACCGATCCTAAAGAAAATTTCTTAGACAGCGCGTCTTTTGAAGTTTTAAAAAAATTTCTACAGCCTTCGCTTCCTGCGTTGATGACTTTTGTTTATTCTTAGATGTAAATTTAGATTTACAATCGTTTAACATGTGTGTAAGTCGACCTAATTTCCTTACAGATCTACGACTAGCAACAAGACTTCAATAGTAACGATGGAATTTTTTTTTTAAACTCACCGGACCAACTAGAAATTATTAGCGGACATTATATTATGTTTCAGTTTTTAAATACGATAAATGTTTATGAAACATAAACGTATATATGTTAGTACTTTAATTTATTTTTAGAAAAATATTGTTTGTAGTGCACATCCGTCATTACACTGAAATATGTTTAAATAATATCAATATTGTTAGTTCCAGATAATGTTTTTTTTTCTAATTATTTTTTCCTCAACAATGGAACTGGATGTTGCATTGTAAAATGATCGAAAGCTCTAAGCAGGATCGGATTTAGCCTGGGGTATAATAATAATATGTTTATGTTTATTTGTAATATAACATTTCAGCTCCGGTAAAGTAAGTATGGGATATGTTTTGAAAAGTATTAAAAATTCTGACTTTGGTCAGAATTTTGGAATCTTCATAATTTATTATTTCCCAACAATATTTTCAAGAAATAATTTTGTATGGTCTCTACTTTATCTAACCACATATTTGCTGCTCCACCCCATCCTAATAATCCGTATGTAAGTCTTGAGTGTATTAATGCGTAGTACCTATAACATCTTTAGATATTGTAATTCTTTAACTTAAGCCATGTATTTAAAATTTATGTACAAAAATTTTAATGTTTTTATCGCCGTGATCATCGCAAATGACTATCAATAATAATTATGATTCCCAAATATTTAGTTTTATTGGTTGATTGAATTCCGTCTTATCAATTTCCATACACACAGAATTCTGCTTAATAGTCCAGTGAATAAAGGCACCAACCTGTTCATCTCATTATTGTCGGACTTTTTTTTTGCAACTTGTGAAAATATGTCCTCTGCGGGATTTGCGGAAGGGGCTGGAAAATGGCCCATGATCCCGAAAATTCAGTTTTTGGCCGATATCTCCCGAAATATGCTACTTAGAGAAGTGGGGTTTTGCTAGAAATGAAGTACAGTTCATTACCTACAAAAATGGTCCCCATCATTTTTGTTCCTGGATCAATATTTCTTGCAAAAAAAGGCTTGCAAAAATTTTCCGGAAAACTAAAAAACTTTAAAAAACCATCGAAAAGAGGACATTTTCAGCTTTCCAATGGTGTGCATTAAAGACCGATATTGCCAATCATTGTTTATCAATTTACGGTAGACCCGAGAATTTTCAGAAAACTCGGAAATAAAAAAAAACGTCCCAAGAAAAACATGTTGTTTATAAAGATACACAAACATTATTTATTCATTCTTTCGGAATACATTCACCTCCTATCAAAGTCCCATTATCCAAAAGGTTTCGGTAAAACTACGCTTAATTTAAAAAATATGAACGGATTGATAAGGGCGGTCAAATATTCAGGAAAAATAAGGTTTGGCCAGTTTTTTCAATATTCCTGGAAAATAAAAATAACGAAAAAGTTACACGATGTTATAGGTACAGGTCCCTCCTTTCATATGCACTTTGAATCATGAAAAAAGATTCATTTTTACTCAAGTTATGGGCCAATTTGCCCGCTCCTATGCCTACATTCACGGCCCGTTTATCTCGAAAACAGTTAAACTTTTGACAAAAATGATAAGGATCATTTTTGTAGATAATAAACTGCTCTCCATTCCTAGCAAAACCTCACTTCTCTAAGTGTCATATTTCCGGAGATATCGGCGTAAAACTCAATTTTTGGGATTATTGGCCATTTTGCAGCCACTTCCGCAAATTTCGCGGAGGACATATGTTCAGAGAGTAATCTACTCGTAAATACCTACAAGTTGCAAAAAAAAAGTCCGACAATAATGATGTGAACAGGTTGGGGGGTTTCTATCATTATTTACTGGACTATAACTTCCTCCCGTCAGCATTGATTCTAGTAAGATCCTTACGAGAATTAGAGTGGAACAATTTTATATTTTTTCTTATAGAAATAAAGCGATTGAAACCTGAATGATTCCCAACCTATTGAAAAAGTGGTTTAGAGAGAAAAATATCCTTAGTGTAGGTACTAAAGTTTTGAAAAAATATGTATGAAATTGAATACAATGTAACGAGTAATAAAAATCCTCAATGGTATCAGCAAAAATATCAAAACCGTGTTTGCCGTACTTACTGATAACCTCTGTCTCACCTTGGTGATATAAAATGGTTGTACTGGCAAGACGTACCTTGTGGGCGGTACTTTATATACTTTTAATATTACTTATTATTTTTCTGAAAATGTCTTCAATAAATATACTTTTAAAACATTAAAAACACACACAGTAAAACCCTTCACGATTTCCATATAGGTCACTATTTGGTCTAGTCAAAATATTAGGCATCTTCGTCATTCTGTCAATATCGCAATAATTATCAATAATATATTTTTTTAAACCTATCAAATCCTATACCTAATAGGCAAATCTCCTCATTGGACTGCAATCCTTCTGCGACGTCTCAAAATGACCAAAAGGAAAAGAGTGTCACAAAAATCTTTAGAATGCCGGAAAATTCCAGTTCATTAGAGGACATATGGCAAAATGGGCTTGACAAACGAAACCATCTGGTCTAGATTCTGTCACCTACAGGAGGAAATTGCAGAACAGATTCTATGCAAGTGCGTCTTCTTGGCGAATGTGTTGTTTCTTGTATTAGGTATATTAGGAACTACAGTCTCGAGGTTGATTGGCTACATAAAAAGGAGAAGGGGTAGAGAAGATAATCTAGATTTTAAGGACCACAATAGATCTGGAGAGGTATCAATAGAAAATACGAATCAACTAGGTACCTAATCTAAACTAAAAATTTGTATGAACAGACTATAATAAATGATATTTTTAGACTAATAGCGGAAAATAGTATGGGGATTTTTGGTTGAAAGACTTTAAATTTTTTTTTTTTGAATAGGCTTGATATAGAGAAAGTTTCCCTTAACGGAAGCGTAACAATATCTACAGTACATCTATGTTTTCCGTTCATTCGACGTGTACACAGTTTTATGATTAAAAATCACATAAAAGTTGTTAGTCATAGAGTATTTCTGGCACCGAGAACCTGTAGCCTTTAAACTGTATGAAAATGTATCTCAAATTGTCGATCATGTCTAAGTATAGACCCGGCGTTAAATTTCATAACAATCGACTTACCATATGGTAAGTACTCAAGAAGTCCATATTTAGATTTTTTTATTTAAAAGGTTATAAAATTACTTTTTATTTAAGGTTGAGATTTTTGTTCTCCGTTTTTGGACGAAGATCAGATTCTTTTCTTAAAAAGATTTGTGTACCACGGATGATTTAATGAAAGTGTACAGGCCCGTTGAGAGATTTTTTACATAATTTTTTTTAAAATTTATTACAAAAAGAATGCAGAAAATATAATACATTTTTCGTTAATCCTGATAATCCTGGTCAGGATATCAGAATAAAATTGTTGTATTATCATCGGTCCTTGATAAGTGTGCCAAGTTTTAAGTTAATCTGACATACAGATTGCGTAAATTACATCCGAACCGTCCGGATTACACAAGTACGACAGAAAAACAGCTGAAAGAGAGAGAAAGAATAATTATGCGCGGTCATTAAGGCGTGTACTTTGTTTCACCTTAGGGGTGTATACCTACTTATTTCCCGAGACTGGCCGAATGCTCATTGCCCCCCTATTTTAACCGCTGTTGCCAGAAGCGCAGATTAATTTGTACAAATGATATTTTTGTCTTGTTATCGTTGACTTTTTTTCGAGGGTGAAAATACAACACGTTTGTGCCAGCATTACGCCAAATAATCCGAGATATGAGATCAAATATTTATCACAGATTTGGTTATTGTCTGGCACAGGAAGGTGGTTTATTTGAGCACTTAATTCATTAAAATTATGTTTACCTTTAGAATGGATTTTTATTTTTATTTTTTCAGGAAGTTTATATTTTATGTTTAGAATAAGTGTAGGTACCTACCTACTTATTTTATTTTTTCAATTTAATTTTTTAATGGAAGGGATTTTTAGTTTATTAATTATGGTTCTCTCAAGAAATGCTGTTTTATTTTCAAGTTACAATGGCTAAAATAATATCCTATTGTAGTTAGAAATTGTCAACTTGGTCTGAAATGATCATGTTGACAAAAATGAATTTTAAGATTTACAGGTTACGTAATAACGATTGTATTTATTTATTTAACACCCTCACTCCTTCCATGTTGGGAGCATACTGAATACCACCAACTAGTGAATTCTCTCTGTAAAGGACCATTCGGCCAGTCTCGGGAAATAAGTATACACCCCTAAGATGAAACAAAGTGATGACCGCGCACAATTATTCTTTCTCTCTCTTTCATATATCCTTGTCGTACTTGTGTAATCCGAGGCCAGGGTTCCAAAGTAATTTACGCAATCTGTAGATACAAACAGGTGAAGACGATAAAATCAGGATAAAAATACATCCACCCGGTTCCAAGGGAATTGGGCGTCACCAAGCGAAACCGGAGCGGGCCACTGGTATTGAATACATACTTTTAAAAGTCATATCTTTTATGAATGGTGTACAAATAACAATAAAATTAAGTTTAACGGTATTTTTCCTCAATAAAGATTCAAATTAAAATAATTCTAGCAGACTTACTTTGTTGGATAGTTGTTGTTAGAAGTAGTGTTTATTACTTCCTAAGTAACAAAATTGTAATTATATTTTTAGAAATGACTGTTAATCTAGATTTTATAATGATCGTGTGGGCTTGCTGAAAATATTCGTTTCCAATCATATGGAATATAATTATTTGCAAAACCCACGGCCCATCAGAGTAACCATATATATCAATACATCTCTCTATCAAAATCAAAATCACTCAGAATAAACCTTTGCCCTTAAATTGCTGGTTTGGGGCATTTCTTTGGTTTGTAAAAATAGCAAGTGATTGAACATTAATGTAAAATGAAAATAATAGGGGTTTTAGTCTAGATTCTCGTGAAACTTCGATTTTAATAAAAAGTTTATTAGAATCTTTGTCAAATTCGAATCTCCAAGGCAATAATATTTTCCCACGGTCTATGTACCTAAAGAATATTAAAAAAATCAGTTCTAGATAATTTTTAGATGAAACTTAATTTTTTTCAATCCTGTATTAATAGATTTTCGTTTAACACCGCTCTATGTTAACATAGGATATTATTTGCAAATATTTTAATTTGTTTTATGACTAACTGCAAACTCTACAAAATAAATGTTCCTACAAAGTTGATTGACTTTAGAAATGGTGGGATTTGCTAGTAAAATGTTCCATCCGCATTTTAATTCGGTACATTGTGATTGCTCACAGCGGTCAATTACCTCCTGGGGTACTGAAATTTGCCCTTAAGACGGATGTTGTGATTGCGAGCTACGAAAGGATTTTAGAAAACTTATCTAACATTAAGGTATATAAATAAATGCGATTCCAATACCTGCGAAAAACACTTACAATTTTTTTTATAGCGAAACAAAGTTTTTCTTTGATGGGATCTTCAACTACTGCACAAAATTCGTCATGCAGTTATTCACGGTTCGTAATGGACATTATGTAGCGTTAGTTTTTGTACTTATAAAAAATAAAAAGGCAGAAGCTTATGAGGAAGTGTTAAAATCTGACATTTCATCCAAGTGAAATTGTGTGTGATTTCGAAGAAGCCATTCACAAACCAGCCAAGCTTGGTTGAAGAAAATACATCATATTGGACTCAAAAGAGAGTATTCTGACAAGAACAGTGAGTTGGGGAAATGGTTATACTGATGTTTTGGAATGCTTCGTCGGCCTCCAACGATGCCCGCATAATGTCCTTCTGCGATTATTTAATCGTCAATTACATTTCTGAATCTGCGAGATTTGTTCCAGAGATGGGAGCTTCATGTAGCCCAAGCCGCGAACCACCAGCGTCTGTGGATCTTTTCATATCCTAATACATTTGTATTTTTAAATGAATTAAAAAAATGTTCAAGTAGGAATTTATGTGCAATTGAATAGGGCACAATTATTGTAGCCTGCCCTTATGATTACTATAATGTAGGCATGAAAATTTTAATGACTGTTCACAATTTTTTGTTAATAATAATAGTGTTTTTTATTACATTTTAAAGTAAGATTTCAACTTTTCAACGAAAAACTGTGTCCACCAGTCAAGTTCCATTTAATCAATTTTTAGTAGTTTTCTAGGTAAAAATACAGGATGTTTCCGAAGTAATCTGAAATATTGTTGCATTTCAAATTGTTACGATGAAATTTGGAAGCATTGCAAATGGTCAGTGAACAGGAGACGCTTTACTTTACTTACAGCATTTCTAAACCATGTCGACTTCATATCACTATTTTAATTCAAAATAAGAATGTCTGTGAATTATTTAATCAAAATATAAAACACTCCAATTTTTATTACAACCATAAATCAGAGTAAATGCTTCCTTATTTATTTTTTTTCTGTGGACAAATTTATACTATGATCACTAATTGTACCATCTGGTACTATTTTCACATGAAATTTGGCTGCCACATGTATTAGCGAAGAACCATCTGTTAAAATATTCCGCGAAATATGGTAGTCGGGTTGTATAAACACAAAATTTCGGGGCTAAATTTTCAAAATTATCGACAAAATAAAAATTAATCGAGCGTGTAACAAACAAATTTCAGGAAGCCATAAAAATAAGTCTAAATGATCCCATAAATACATCTAACGACTAAATAACTAACGCAAAATCTGTACATAAAATATTTGTCCTACATACTAAGACATAATTTGTAAACAATTACCGAGTACAATTCAGTGTGGTAGTTGTATTCATAAATAACTGAGAATTAAGTTCTTATCTAAAGGTGTTTATCCTACACACAGACCGACATTGTATTATGCAAGTGCTGTTCGTTATAAGGTTCTATCCGAACACTGGCAAGGTTAGTTTCTTCTTAATTACAAATATACACTGAGAATTTGAAACAAATTAGAAAATATTCGTTTTTTGTTTTTTTTTTTGGAAAAAATCTGGATTTTGTGAAGATTCTAATGAAGTAGAGCTTCTTCAGTGAGTTTTAGAGAGTTCAGGTTAACGAATGTATAGAGTTCATATAAGTTTTAGAAAGCACATCATGATGAAAACGAATATAGAGAGGAAATAAAGAATTAAAATTAAAGAAATAAGTAACAAAAGCCATTTTTGTCTTGGTATAATATAATGCCTAAGCTTTGCAACAAAAAGACTAATAATAACAATATCTTTGATAACGAAAAATCGGGAACTGAAACACAAAAATCAATTGACAAAATAGAATACTGAAAAAGCTATGAAGAAACATGTACAAAACTTAACTAACAACCTATCTAGAATGGAACCATTATATCAGAATGAGCATTTAGAAAACTCTTTTGAACCTTAAAAAACCAGGAAATTCGAGAACAAGTTGAAGTCATTCAAATATGGAAGCTTTTAAAAATAATTATAATGATGGAAAAGAAGAAACAGTGAAACCAAAGTGGAATCAATGAAAGCAAATAGAGCAAATTTAGTAGATGCAGTAAAATTTAGAGCTAGTTTGAGTAAATATTATATAAGATTAATTATTCTGAAAATTGAAAAAGCGAAACCACCAGGACTCGAACCCGGGACTCCTTAGTTACAAGCCCTTACAGCGGTTCGTAATCATTAATGTTCTGTTCGGTATTATAAGCTACCATTCAACCACAACTGCGTCTTACAATAATTATTATTAATTGTTTAAATATGTCATTGGTGCTACCAAACCTGTCAATATATAATGTAATTTTTTCTACGCCCATGTCTGTAAACGTCAAAAATCGCACTGACAACTTTCCTTGTAAGTGACATTTAACAATAACATGCACGTAATGAGAATCTCATAACATACATGTGCGTTTAGATAGAAAACCTTAAATTTCTTTGTTAAATCAAATTGCAATCAAATTTTTAGTTACGTAATACTTTATTTGGTTTATTTACATACTTTTAATCAATTGAAAAACATAAAAGCTCTTAGTATTAGTGAAATACATTTTAGATTAAAAGGGTGATGCCCCTAAATGTCGGCAACACATTTTACAATCTCAAAAAAAGTAATTCATATTTTTGGGATAGGGGAATAAACGTTATCTCATTTATGCTGTCAATTTTGGTAACAAACTATAGTATACGAACATTTTCTCAACTTTAACTACGAATATGTCTGTTAGTAGTGAAAAAGATGAAATTATGAGCACTCAGAAGAAAATAGATGGGCGTAGAAAAAGTATAGTACGTTACACGAGTTGTAATCCCATTACGCACTCGTGAAATTTACGCACTCGCCGCTGTGCGGCTTCGTGCGTAAACTTTTTCACTTCGTGCGTAATGGGTTACTTACAACTCTTGTTACGTAATATACTATTACTTTATAACCTCTTCAAAACAGTAAATAAAAATGTCTCACAATTTTTCTACATCTGGCAACAATTTTATTCTTACTTATTCTAAGTTAACAAACAGGTACATAATATATTTCCAACAAATACACTGTTAGTAAACGTAATCCATCTCTCTGAACTTGATCTTGACTTGAAGTGGGTATAAGGCCAAAGATTACAAATGTAATCTTTGATCAGGCGCCGGTCTTGTGTACGTATGTGTATGTGTGTGTGTGTGTTGCCTCTCTATAGTTTGATTTAGACCACTTAAAGACACTATTCAAAATTAAAAGTATGGCCGCTATTCTATTAAATTGTTTATTGGGTATGATGAAGTAATGCGGCTTTGTTAATTTTATCGCTATGTTGAATATAGTGATAGTGTCATAGTTATAAAAGAATAATAATAATAAGGAATTTTGTTATTTATTGAGTTAAATATGCATAAATTGCTTTGGATTAATTGAGTACTGGATATAAATAGATAAGAGGTTAGGAAACTGTGATTTTTTTATATCAATATGTCACTTAAATTACAGGGTGAGACAATAAAATGAACAGTTTGAACATCAAATAGTTATTTATCAAGATTTAAAACCTAGTGGAGATATGTAGACGACCTTTTCGCAATATGGCATTAAAGAAGAAAGTTCCATACAATTTTAAATTGAAAATAACAGTACATTTAAACCAACACGCACTAATGGGTATTTAAATTTTGAGTCTAATCGTCTGGTAGCGTTAAATCACTATACGAAAGAGCCAAAAGTAATTTTTTCCGAATTTAAAAATGACAATTTAATTCATGTATAAAAAATCGCATACGCCACAGTGCAATTGTCACTTTGACAGCGGCAAAAGTTAGCTTTAACTTTTCCAGCGACAATTACACTAGTGGTTTTTTCACTTATTCATTTTTTCATCAATTATCGCGGTGTTGGCTACCAGAATAAATAGTTTGGCATGTTTGTCAACAACTTATTGAATTTTCAAGAACTAACAATGAGTCGATTCGGTGTGTCTACGAACGCCGAAATTAGTCAAATTGTTAATACCTGTGTGCCTACTAATACAGTTGCGACGCAATCATCAATCTGGCGACGATTTTCTACGTTTTGCGATGCAAAAAGATACGCATTTGAGCCAGATGCTTCCATCGAGAAATTGAATGTAATATTGCAAGATTGGGCATTTAATATGCGAAAAAGTAACGGAGAAGACTACAAAGAAGCGGTAGTTAAAACAATTTGGAACACCACCGCTAAAATGCTACAAAGTAAATATTATAACGAATTTAATAGTGTATTCAACCCTTTCACCGATGTTCAGTTTAAATCATCACGAGCTGCACGTAATGCTAAACGTAAAATCCTACAAGCACAACCCGAAAAGAGAAAATGTAGTGCATCAGCTCTTAATAAATCTGAAGTATTTGCAATGGCCAGATTATATCACATTTTGTCGTTTGAACTAGCTTGACGCGGAGGAGAAGCAGCTTACTGCAAAACCACTTATTTCGTATCTGAAATTGAAAATAATGGAAAAGAAACTGGACGTATCGAGTATAATCCTCTATTTTCGAAAACGAGACAAGGCGGCAACAATAAATTATGTGACAGCAAATGGATCACGCCTAATATTTTCGACGAAGATATTTGCCCAATACGTTTATTCAAAAAGTTAATGGAAAAACGAAACACTTTTATAACTTCGGACAGAGTATTTCTTACACCAAATCCCTTTTGGAAAAAGAAAAATTCTAAAGGTTGGTACAAGAATTTGCCGATTGGAATTAATGAAATTTCCAAATGGACTAAACGCTCAGCACAACGCATTGGTTTAGATGTCAAACGTGTCAAAATTACAAATCACTCAAATCGAGCGGCAGCAGTTAGCGAATTAAGTAAAAGCGGAATTGAAGAACAAGCTCTAATAAAAATAACAGGACACAGCAATAAATCACCAATAAAACCATACTTTCAAGTTGACAAAGAGTATCATTCAAGCATTATTCAATCAATTCGTTTGGAAAATGAAAAAACTTCAACATCTACTACAGAAACGATTAGCTGTGGCACCCGCAGCGATATCACTGTTCCTAGTATGAATTTCAATAACTGCGTTTTTAATAATTGTACATTAAAATAAAAATGTGTTTATTTTGAATGTTTCATAAATAAAGTTTGCATTGATATGTTTCCAAATTTCTCATTCATTAAATTGTCCTGCCGAATTACACTCGAGGTTTGTATTGATATTGGGTAAATTTGTGTTGTTCAAATTTTCTAAACTGTTTCCTTTAGCAATTTGACTCGAATAACTGTCAACTATTAAAAACACTCCACCTTCGGTGTCGTGTTTTTAATAGTTGACACCGAAGGTGGAGTGTTTTTAATAGTTGACAGTTATTCTCGTCAAATTGCTAAAGGAAACAGTTTCTCATTAAACAACCCAAATTTACCCGATAAAATACAAACCACTTGTGCAATTATAAGTGAAAAAACTTTACTAAAGTCTGTTTTGAATAAATAATATCAGTTCCCTCGGTAAGTTCTACTTCCTCGATCAAGAATCCAGCCCCTGGCGGCAAAAATTGAAGGTTACTGTACAGCATTATCTAGCTAAAGATCTTTTAAATTAAAATAATTTTCAATTAAAACGAAACCGTTAAAAATTTGACATAAGATAAAATACATATTATTATAATTGATTCTTTTGTGTTATGAATTTCGTCAGACTATAAACGGAGTGACATACATCTAATTTTGTTTTGTGTCCTCTTTTTGAAAAGTTTTTAGGCCACATGTATCGATAAGCATCCTCATCCTCTGCCCTATGAAAAGCGGTCAACTGATTACGTCGTTATCAGTTTGAAATATTCTTTGACGGCTTTTGTAACACAAATCGGCCGTTCGAATTAAAAAGCTGTTTATAAAATTCATGTTGTGACCTGTAATTTCTTTAATAAAGACGATATTATCGATGGAATATATATGGTCAAGAACGGTTGGAGCTCATGCGAGGCGAATCAAAGGCGTAACATGGAGTGGAGTTTGATAAAATTGGATAAATTTGAGTTACAGAGTGTACGAAAAATCGATGAATTACTATCAGTTTTTGTCACAATCTATTCTATTCATATTTAAATTACACCAGCAGAACTTTTGCGTTTCTATTGGTTGCTTACAGGGTCGAACTTGCTATTCCCCAATATTTGCTATAAGAAAACATTGATTTAGACAATATACTCAAAGTCCACCTCACGTATCTCGTTAAGTAGGTATAATAAAAAGCCAGGTAAGCAAAGATATGAAAAACTTGTGGCTAGATCGTATTAAAACGACCACAAAAATGTAATAGAAACAAGATTAGAAGAACAGGAGTAAAAAGCAAAGAAATTATTCAATGCAAATGGTTTTCCATTTCTTAAAATTGTAAGCACCACCACTGCTAATAAATCTATTTCATTGTTTTTTGTCTACTTTTTCTTTTCGTGACCGATTTGGTTAAATGGGGTTTATCAAAGATCGTAACATATTGAGTGGGAACCTATTATGCAGCCAATTAGATTAATATTACGACTAAAAAGAAATGTTCTTCGGGTAACAAAAAATGTTTTCAAGAATACGTTTGTTGGGTTTGTTTTGATTATATAAGTAGTATTTTGAAAACAGGAGTCCAAAATAAATCACAATTAGGTGAACGTCCATGTTTTTCTGCATGGAGACGATTGGAAAAGCCTATACCTACAGTGTTTAAAAGCCAAACGGAATAAATTAATTATTTCTGTACATATTGATAAAAAATCCGGAAATATGTCAAATTTAAATTATAAATTGACATTCTTCAACGTGAAAATGCGATCCCTAACTTATTTTTTAAATGGGAAATTACGCTTGTGATATATCGTTTGAAAGGTCCCATTATTCTTTATTCAAAAAAGTTATATTTTTCAAATTTACTGCAACAATTAAGAAAGCTTTGGGTATATTGTGATTTGTCAAACTGTTAAATAGACTAGAAAATAAGTGAGTTTGAGAAAGAAGATTATACTTTTAATTAAATCATGTTTAATACCAATAAGAATAATCTAGACCAATGTTTACAACAAGTTAATTAATTATGGTTATGGTTAATACCTGTGACGTCATCCCTATAAATAAATATGTCAGTCGGGCGTTTTGTTATTCGATGACATAATAGTTGCATTTTTTTTTAGAATGTGATTAAATAATGTTTAAGATATTGCAACCATATGGTGTAATGCGTGGAGTGTTATTGTGATGATTTTTTTTACTTCGGTCGCTCACATTACGTCTGGGTGTAGATTAAAAAAAATTGCAATTATTAAAAAATCGGTGCCGTCAAAGTAGGTGTGGGTGCGCTAATTTTAATACTTGATTTTTAATTAATTGCATTCACAGATCTACTGAAAAAAAGTTGCATGTCATTTATGGATAACGCAGGCCAATAAAATTACACAATATCTTACAGTTTTATTAGATTCAATTATTATTTCCAAAAAGAAAAGTGAAGACATAAAATGAAAATAATTAACTGATCGAATCTCATCGCCTATGTTGTTTTTCTCAAACATTAAGGATATATTAAGACGCTGCAGAACATTCCTCGGTTACTCAAGAAACATAAACACAGAAGTAAAAATATACACCGTTTTTTTATTTATAGGTGGATGGATACACACATAAACACCCAGTATCAAATTGTAGTAAAGATTTTTTTTGCCTCCATCGAGGGAAAACTATGAAACTAGAAAATTCAATCACGCGCTGTACCTACTTATAATATTTTGGAGCAGTGTAAAAAATTTTCTACATGGCTTGCAATTCTGAGCTTTCCAGGTTTCATATTTTTTTTCGTTTAATAGTCTGGACTTTACTGTTTAAGAACTTTACAATTTGGATAGTGTTAGACTCCATTTCATATAAGAAGAAGACACGTCAAGTTTGCCAACTGTCTTGCGCAGAAATCTTTCAAATCAAATGTCAATTTTACAATATATGGCTCTGATTGCGACAAGTTCGCGCATACGACTGCAACTTCAAGTGGCTTCTTACGTGAAACAATTATGCGGAAAAGAAGTGTCATAGCAGAAGCTCTATTACCTCTCGACAAATTACTATAATTATAAATCAAGTACTTGTTGAAGAAACTACTCGTGTATTAATCTGAACAGAACTTAAATTTTATCGATAAAAACAGCTGATGGTTTTGAATTATGATGGGAGAAAGGATTTCTGTGTGTACAACGAAGAAATGCCAATGTAATTATTTCTATAAGGCTGTTATAATTTATTACTATAAGGTTTGTTCCTACTGGCGTTTAAACAAACAAAGGCAGAAGGATTTTGCCAGAAAGAAGAAAATGCAAATTAAGTACTCTAGCAAAATTAATAATTTTAAATGCGACAAGATAGTGAGAGCAAAGATGATTAAGATGAAGATTAAATTTAAGTTATAAATATTTTAAAATATGTTAGTGACAATATCGTAATTATCTTAATTGTCTTGCTTCATAAAGTTTTCTAAGGAATTGAAGTGGCTTTTGAACTTTTTCTAATTAGGCTCTATCTCGAGCCGTGTTGGAGAGAGTTTGAAAGCTATAGTTTGAATTTGTTAGAATCTTGATCGATCTTCGCTTGGAGAAGAGAGTTTCAGTTGAAAATATTAGGATTTGAATGGATTTCTTTCGAATTTTTGTTTTAATTATAGTAACAGCACACTGTTGCTTTTATAAATATTTTTTTCTTATCAAAGAAATCTGGGAAACTTGTGTAGTTATTAGAGCTTTTCAAAACTAGTGAAAAGGAAAAATGGACAATAATTCTACACAACGTGGTCGATTTTAATGTTTATCATATGAAAATGCATCTATAAAATGAGAGTAAACAGTTGTTGCAACTCCATATTCTTTGAAAATGTTAAACAAATACTTTCTTAGAATGATAAATAAAACCGCAAATGGGCATATCTTAATTTTACAAACATTTAAAAGTTTTTGTCGAATAAAAAAGTTCAACAATGAGTGTCTTTGTATCGATATCTGGGAATGAAGCTGTAAATTTGTATGATTAAACAAATTGCAATATTAGTGTATGTTTTTTTAAACAATTATCTCTAATTTTTCAACGACTGAGATCGATGCCACATTACATCATCTCCATATGCATACGTATAAACAAATTAAACCATATTTATTATATCAATTAAAAAAAGTCAGTTAATTTAAAAAACCAATTAAATATATGTCATCTACATGATTTAGGTTAAGCGGATGATGGAACGTTTCATATAAACTCGAGATTTTGTCTCTTGAAAACAGGCTTCTTGGAATTATAAAATATAGAGTTGATATATTTTGATCTTAAATGACAACTTTGAAAGTAAAAGCCTTTCATGTTTGTTTTCATTTAAGCAATTCATTTTTCTAAAGAGAGATAATACTTGATGGTCATCGAAAATTTTATATTTTGACATTTAAATAAACATTCAAGTCCTTTCGTATTGGAGAGTAGCTGGTCTTGGTCTTCTAATTAAATTGTGACAGATTTCAAAATATATAGTGAGGAAACAGTTAAAATTTTGTATTTAAAAAAAATTAATTCGTAAATACGTAGCAACTTTTTTCTGTAATTTAAAAATAGAATGGAAGAGGAACAAACTACAAGAGCTCAGAAAATACAGAGAAGTGAGATTCGAACAGAGAGGATTATGTTGTTTAGGCAAATATAATTTTTTTGCCAGACCTTAAAGGAGTCCGAATTTGTAAATTTTATCAAGTTACTGTCATCATCATCCTATACAATAACACATCTTTAAATTCGAAGAAATGTTATGGTTTTTAATGATTTAGATAGGTTGTACG
This sequence comes from Lochmaea capreae, assembly GCA_949126875.1. NCBI lineage: Eukaryota > Metazoa > Arthropoda > Insecta > Coleoptera > Chrysomelidae > Lochmaea > Lochmaea capreae. The sequence continues at coordinate 308,069 of OX421395.1, read as the reverse complement.
GATATATTATACATCCAGCGAAACCACAAAATTTTTCAGTGATTTTAGCAGGGAGAGCGGTACGATCTATGAGTCGAGGCGATCAGCTGTGTCGTCTCGTCTGAAGGCTAAATACCTTTGGTACCAATATACGAAGAACGAAGAAGAGAGACGAAAAAGTTCACGTAACAACGCTCACACTCAGAGAGCCAGACCAGTCGGCTACATAAATCAACGAACTGCGTTGTCTTTACTCGCCTGCATCTCGGTCTCATAATAATTCTGTAACTGTATGGTTTTTTCTTTTTTTTTTCTTAAATTCACCGGTGTGCATTGTACACTTCATTAAACTTCGTCTGTTTTTGAAGGGTAATTTATTTAAGATAAAAATATCAACGTGATTCTTGTTGGTTTACAAAATGAAGTCGTACCTACTTTAAAATTAAGCAAAGAGGTACTGATTTTAATTGGGAAATTAATTTGGAATGGGTAAAAGTCGAATAAAATGCATAAAAATAGTGGAAATTGTTAATAAATAACCAAGACTTCACCAAATATTTATTTTTGTCAAGTTCTGAGCGCCAAAAATAAATAAAGTAATATTTACAAAAATATTCTACTAAATCGAGTGAAATTATCGAAAAACAATTAAAATGGAAAATGGAAATCAGTAAAAATGACAGAAAAACTCAAGAGCAATAGTTATAGATGAATTTAAATGGAACAGAAGAATTAAAGGAATAGAATAGAAAGAATAGCTGGAAAGAAAAACAATGAATATGAAACTTTGGACAAAAAGTTGGTTAGAAAACCGGAATATTGGAAGCACTGGGAATTGTTAGTTTATAGATTAAGAGGCTACTGGGAAAGATGCTTGAAAATAGCGCAAAGGGAAAAATAAAAGTAGAAACAGAATAACTAAGAAATAATCTTCACAAGGGACGGGATATGGGACAATTAATGGAAGTAGTTAATGAACAGTGGGAAGAAAAAGTTTTACAACAAGCTAGTACGAAAAATATTATAAAGGAAGATGATTATGAGTAGAGTGGAATGGCAAGAAGAGAAGAAGGCACAAAGGATTCTATCAAGAAAGTTAGAAAGGAGGATTTTGTTGGAAGGATGCGACTAGGTAGAAACTGACCAGTTGGAAAACAGAATGGGAAGTATTTGGTAAAAATAAGCAGGCAGAATTGAAGAAAATGGGAATATGTAGTCGTATACAAAAACCATTAAAAAAAAAACATATTATTAAAAAAGGAACAGAAAGTTAGACAAGATACAATAATAAATTTAGTTCAATAAGGCGGTAAACTTTTAATTTTTTCAAATATCTATGATTTCTTTTTTATGTTCAAACTTTACGATTTCTGTAATAAAAAGTTTAATACGAAATTTACCGTTATTTCTAGCAATGACTGGTTGTTGGCGATTTGATCAACTATATGGAAATATAAATGTCTCGGAAATCGTAATGCGATAGTATTAACAAGTCTAATCGCTATTTTTAAACATAACTAGAGCATATTGTTAACTATGAGTAATATTTTGCTGTGTTGTGGTTACATTACAATGTTAATTTTCGTATGTTCCGAAAATATTTCATGTATAAAAAAATATAAGAGAAAGAAATATTTTTGAAAAATTGTTTAATTAGTTGTAGAATAGTATATTTCATTACCAGTACAGAAATGAGGATTTTTCCGTGCGCGCGTGACAAATTCTCGTGTGAGGCGCAGCCGAACACGGGAAGTCATGCAAGAACGGAAAATCCATTTCTGGACGAGTAATGAACGATATTTTTTATTATACTTAGGTACCTGAAATCAACATAAACAAAAAATATCGCAAAAAATTATTAAGAAAATCGGGAATATTTATTTTTATTTTTAAAACAGTAAAAATGTAAGTACATACAACTCAAATTAACAAAAAAAATACAAGTAGGTAATTCTAAGAAAATTAATTTTGGACAGAACCGTTATTATTAATAGTAATATTTATTGTACAATTCGTATTATTGTTGAAGCTCAATCCCTTTTGCATTTCTTTTTGTTGAACTAAAGACTCTGCTAAAGATGTTGAAGCGGAGTGTTGGTGTGTGCTTTGGTTCTCTTGATTGACTGTTACAGATGTTGTAGTTTCCAAGTTACAAGGGCTAAACAACTTCCGTGATACTTCAATTTTTCTTTGTATGGACTTCTCTATATATCCTTCTGCTACATTGGAAGAAAGCCATCCTCCGTGTCTTTTCAAAGTGAGCAAATCACCGCCGCTTTCCACCAACGTGGTTGCCGAAGAGCACCTTAGCCCATGTCCGGTACATTCTTCGGGATTTTTTAGTTTTAGGTATTTTGCAACAAGTTTTGGAATACCACTGATAGTATGGCACCCAACATGTTGAGCGTAACATCTTTGGTTTCGGTATGCAACAAATAATCTTCTACTCTCCATATGTTTAGGGCGGAGATCTGCGTATTTACGGTAAATTGTACAGTGATAGAATTTGCAATTTTCATTGGTAATGGTAAAACTTCTTGACCTGTGAGTGTTTCCATCTCGTAAGAACACGAAAAGGAAACGCCCATTATCTTCCACATCATCTAAACTCAAACGTATTAAATCATCTCTGCGGCATGCACCGAAGATGCCAAACACTAAAATTACTTTTGCTAGTAGATATTCTCCATCTGAAGCTTCACATAAAAATTTGGTTACTTGTTCTGCTGTAAGAATCTTGGATTTCTTTGGTATATATCCTACAGCTTGTCGTTTCAAAAAAGCAATCGTTTTTGGATATTGATGGTGAGTATTTTCTTTTATTGCCAAACAACTCTTTAACATAGAGAATCGACTCCATAAAGTGGAGGATTTCATAGTGTTGGCTTTTTCAGAAAAATATACTAAAAGAATATCGTCACTCACAATTTTGATTCGTTTCTGAGTCCGCCATTCGGTAAAACTGTTATATTCTTGTTCATATATCAACCTGGATTTCACTGGTAATAAATCTGCACTCACTTCTGCCGCTCGTTGTAAGATATTTTCGGGAATATCCCGATTTTCTTCACAATCTGAATTCATTTTTGCAAAATGTATTAAATACATAAATACTTAATTTTCACTGACAGAAAATAAAATTTGTCATTAATAAATAAATCGTTGCTATAGACACATTACTCGTTTCTTTTTTTTCTTCGGGTTGCCATAGGAAATCTAGTATTATGGATATCTATGTTTATTATTAAGCGCACGGAAATAGGGATCGGGAAAAAATTTCCGTGCGCTGTTCCGAAAATGTCATATTTACTGTATTTTATAAACAGTTGAAAATGTAGTATTTTCTGTTAAGTATAATAAAAAAAATATTTCGTGCATCGCCGTCTTATTATATGGACACGATCTACTCAATCTTCACTCTCGGCTAGTATTAGACCCGAATTTTTTATCTCTATTTAATTTTGGTCACATAATTTTCAAAAAAATATTAATTGCGGTTATATAAAGTATTTTATTTAGATATAATTTGTTGTAATAATTACGTGTTATCGTTTGCTCCTTAAAATTAACTAACCCAAAACATAATTAATTGCCATATTTTATCTTTTTGTTATTTTGTATATTTAACCCCTATTTAAAATATTACATTATATTATATTTAAATTTCGTTGGATATTATCGCAAAATATGTTTCTGCTATTCGTGATTGTCGTTATCTAACGAGTTTTCGAAGAAATGGACCGTTAATGTTATGTTTTCTTAGAAAAAAAATAAGGAGATGTCACGTTAACCTTTGACATTTAATTATATTTGGTAATAGTGGCCTACATTAGAAAACTAGACCAGATAATAATTTATTTATATCTTCAATAAATCAACAAGAATTTTATCAAGACATCGTTTCTAGAACAAAAATTTTCTATGCAAAATTCCATATATTTTTGTTTCTACTTGAGCTCAAAATCTATCATCGAAAAATCTTTTTTTTAAGATTCTTTGGTCAAATTACATTTTTCATTTGCCTTTCTTTTTCACACTAACTCAAACTAACTCAAAACAATACGTTGAGATCTATACTAACAAAAACGGAGCCAAAAAATGAAGAACAATCTTCAAAAAACTGCATATACCAGATATCTTGTGAATGCGACAAATTCTATTTAGGTGAAACATCTAGACCAATGAAAGTCCGAATAAATGAACATAAAAAGTAAATCAAAGATAGGGAGTTCTTTAAGTCAGGTATTTGCAAACGTGCTTGGGAAGAGGGGCATAAAATTCAATGGGATTCGACAAAAATAATATTGAAAGAGCCCATCAATAATGAAAGACGAAAAATCAAAGAAAGTGCTTTAATACAACTAAATTCAGATAAATGTATAGCTGGTATTTCAGCCGAATGTAGTCAAATTTGGTTACCAATGTTAGAAAGAGAAATTTCCAATAATCAATTACCTGCGTTATCAGGATAGAATCATAAGTTTTTATCCAGGTTTTCTTATGGTTTATCTTTGGAATGGTTGTTAATCGATACACACTTCAATACACAAAATCACCAAACTGAGTTATACATATTTTAAAAAGTAAAATAATCATACACAAAAAAGTAACAACAAACGCGTTTTTATTAACAACATTTCCAAAATAAGCGAGAAAAAAAGTACTATCCTAATAAAAACCGTTCCTGGAACGTGCACTTCAATGGATTCCATTTCTAGTGGACTACATATCGTTAGAATGTCATAAAATAAAATATTTTATTTCACATTTTACCAGAGGTGTGATCTACTATGAATGGACCTTAATAAAATTTGACAACAAAGTTTTGTAGTCTTAATCTTCAAAATATTATTGATTGTCTAGTAGTCAAATTTTTTCGTTGTGTCAGATAGGGACCAAAAAATTATTTCTATACTAGTTAATCTTGACAACGGTAGGTGGTACGCCACCGAAACGTCGAAATAAAAAATAAAAAACATTATAGTGGTTTGATTACCAAAAAAATAAGAAAAAAGAGTAAGTAATGCCACAAGGAACTTATAGAAGATAACTCAATATATTTACATGTTTTTGGTTAAATCTTCAAATAATAAAAATGTATACACGATACTATTGGAAAATTTAGGGTTGGAGTTGTTCTAAGTCATCAGATTGAGTAGATTTCGTCTTATTTAAGTATCTTATCCAGATAAAACCAGGCTCGAATTTCAGTAAGGTTTTAATTTTTTCTGGCTTTAAAGGCTGAACACTACCTCTGTTGAAAATTTGAAACTTGTATGTCTGCTAGCAGTATACTACAAATTAAAATTCAATGTAAATTTGGAATATACTACATACAGGGTGCGGCATTAGTGCGAGGTAGTCCAATTAGAGTAGAGATACGAAAAAAGTTTATTCAGTAGAAAGTTAAGCCATATATGGATCAGACCTGATCACTTTGTTATTTTTTTTTAAATTATTTTTAATTGAATATTTCCACCGTGAAACTAATAAAATTTTACCTAATATTTGTTTCAAATAATGTTTGACTGAAAGTATCAACAATAACTCACAAATTAAGGCAATTAGGTATAGAGAATGCTTAAGAAATAATAAAAGTGCCATACAATACCATTTCATTACGATACTAAATTACAGGGTGTTCCATTTGAGAAAACCCAGTAAATGATCATTCCGATTTATGACCAATCCTGTATATAAAAAACGAATATAGCGCTATGTTAATAATTTTGGACAATAGTAAACAAATATCGTTTGAACGTAAACAGATTTCTTGATATCAAATCTATACAACGATACAGGGTGTTGATGTTACTAGGAAATTAATAAAAATGTGCTTATATCTTTTAAATTACCTCGTATAACATTGCAATACGTCATATCACAGAAACGAGAAAATCGAGGAGAATATAAAAATGTGGAAATTATTTAAAAAAAAAAGTTAAGTTAATCCTGCCAATATGGGTGGCACTGTATTTTTGAAAATATTTTCAAAATATGGTCCTATATATGGCTTAACTTTTATCTAAATAAAGTTTTTTCATATCTCTCACAAGTGAGTAATTGGACTTCCTTTTTGGTCACTGAAAATTCATGCTTCTAGCTTCACCCACAATTAGGTTTCAAAGGATCGAAAATGTATTGAATGGCTTCGAGAAAAAAAATAGTATGGGCACTAGATTTTTGTTAAGGCGTCTCTTTAGTGAGAAAAAGATAAAAAATATCTTGTATTTATCACATTAAACACATGAAATTGTTCGTCCTTCAATCGGTCATTTGAAACAATTGAGTAAGAGAAATGTTTGATAATATGTTTATGAAATCATTCTATCATTAAAAAAAAAACATTTAAAATTTGTAAAATTATTAGCGGATAATTGAATGTTGATATTTCAGAAAATGTACCATATACACCTACGTCTACATTATTTTTGATAATTTTCTTTAATTAAAAGAAGTATAATATATTTTTTTGTTTCTAATACGTTGATCCGCCACTGGTGGTCACTTTATTCTGTATTCATTCAATTTTTTTTTTAAAGCGATGCCACTTCATTATTATCACACTTTGCAAACAAATGATAATCATTTGTAGGTGCTCCCATGTAAGATAAACACTGGAGGATTTCCTTTCCATTCTGATATACATATATTCAAAAAAAAATGGGTCGGCTGGTGATGCTGAAGGTTATATACAGTGTGTCTATCTAAGTTCGCATCATATGGGAAACTTTTTGTATTATAAATTTTACGAAAAAAAGATATTCTTCATAAAACACTCTTCGTGATCTATAAAACCTCACATACAGCCAACAGAAATGAAGATCTCCAAGTAAAGGAATTGTATTTAGATGTTAACTAATTCACTTACTCACCTTCTCCTTTCCATCATGTTGGGAGTTTCATATTATATTCTCTATGAAGTTAAGTGGTCACTGTATAATAATAGCATATTTTTAACTAAATAATTTCTTTGTGTACAAATATCATAATGAATCGACTTTTATTAATACAAACAATGTACTGTGGAAGAAACCGGTTGTTTTTCATGAAGAAGCATCTTTTTATTTATTTTGGACACGAGTTGATCTCTATCTACATTATACGTAGGTACCAAATTAATTTCCGGGCCTTCGGTATGCATCAAAAATCACATCGGAATTGTTTTGTTGGAACATTATTTATGTAGAATGAAAAATTAATTGGTTACAAAAGTGATCCGTGTAGAATACCTAACCAATTCCAAAAGAGTTTGGCGCAAAAAAATTCATTTATAGATAAGTAAATGGTTCATTTAATTAGATAGGAAGCTTTGAAGATAAAACTTTTTGATTTGAGATGCATTCGATTTAAGCAAAATAGTTATTGAAAGAAAAATAGGTATTATTGTTTTTCGTCATCTTTTATAAACAATTTCATTACGTAGGTACTAAATTCCCGATTGACAAATCGACTATTTTTGAAGACAAGTATTTTTCGTCCGCAGACACTTTTTTGGGTACAAAGCGAAAAAAATATTTTGTCGAGATAAAATAAAAGTACTTGTTTTCAAAAATAGTCGATTTTTCATGCGGAAATTAGTAATTTTTTGTAAAGGTCGACGAAACAATTTAATGTGCACCTCGGCGAATAATTAACTGTCTATTGTCTCGCTTGCAATTTGCCGGATCGACTTTAATAGTTTTTCAAAAGGTATTAAGATTTGAATTCAATTAAAATGACAATTTAATTCATGTATAAAAAATCGCATATGCCACAGTGCAATTGTCACTTTGACAGCGGCAAATACACTAGTGGTTTTTTCACTTATTCATTTGTTCATCACTTATCGCGGTGTTGGTTACCAGAATAAATAGTTTGGCATGTTTGTCAACAATTTATTGAATTTTCAAGAACTAACAATGAGTCGATTCGGTGTGTCTACGAACGCCGAAATTAGTCAAATTGTTAATACCTGTGTGTCTACTAATACAGTTGCGACGCAATCATCAATCTGGCGACAATTTTCTACGTTTTGCGATGCAAAAAGATACACATTTGAGCCAGATACTTACATCGAGAAATTGAATGTAATATTGCAAGATTGGGCATTTACTATGCGAAAAAGTAACGGAGAAGACTACAAAGAAGCGGTAGTTAAAACAAGTTGGAACACCACCGCTAAAATGCTACAAAGTAGATATTATAACGAATTTAATATTGTATTCAACCCTTTCACCGATGTTCAGTTTAATTCATCACGAGCTGCACGTAATGCTAAACGTAAAATCCTACAAGCACAACCCGAAAAGAGAAATTGTAGTGCATCAGCTCTTAATAAATCTCAAGTATTTGTAATGGCCAGATTATATAACGAAAATGAACCGGAAGGACTTCAAAAGAAATTATATCACATTTTGGCGTTTGAGCTAGCTTGGCGCGGAGGAGAAGCAGCTTACTGCAAATCCACTTATCTCGTATCTGAAATTGAAAATTATGGAAAAGAAACTGGACGTATCGAGTATAATCCTGTATTTTCGAAAACGAGACAAGGCGGCAACAATAAATTATGTGACAGCAAATGGATCACGCCTAATATTTTCGACGAAGATATTATTTGCCCAATACGTTTATTCAAAAAGTTAATGGAAAAACAAAACACTTTTATAACTTCGGACAGAGTATTTCTTACACCAAATCCCTTTTGGAAAAAGAAAAATTCTAAAGGTTGGTACAAGAATTTGTCGATTGGAATTAATGAAATTTCCAAATGGACTAAACGCTCAGCACAACGCATTGGTTTAGATGTCAAACGTATCTAAATGACAAATCACTCAAATCGAGCGGCAGCAGTTAGCGAATTAAGTAAAAGCGGAATTGAAGACCAAGCTCTAATAAAAATAACAGGACACAGCAATTCATCATCAATAAAACCATACTTTCAAGTTGATAAAGAGTATAATTCAAGCATTATTCAATCAATTCGTTTGGAAAATGAAAAAACTTCAACATCTACTACAGAAACGATTAGCTGTGGCACCCGCAGCGATATCACTGTTCCTAGTATGAATTTCAATAACTGCGTTTTTAATAATTGTACATTAAAATAAAAATGTGTTTATTTTTAATGTTTCATAAATAAAGTTTGCATTGATATGTTTCCAAATTTCTCATTCATTAAATTGTCCTGCCGAATTACACTCGAGGTTTGCATTGATATTGGGTAAATTTGTGTTGTTCAAATTTTCTAAACTGTTTCCTTTAGCAATTTGACTGGAATAACTGTCAACCTAAAAACACTCCACCTTCGGTGTCGTATTTTTAATAGTTGACAGTTATTCTCGTCAAATTGCTAAAGGAAACAGTTTCTCATTAAACAACCCAAATTTACCCGATAAAATACAAACCACTTGTGCAATTATAAGTGAGAATAACAAGTTTCATAACAGAAATGTAATTCGACAGATTTCAGATAACATTTTTTGCATCGTCAGGAGTGAATTATAGACATAAAAAGCTCATAAAAAATGTATTCGTAAATATACTGGTAAAATCTTTGATAAAAATAAATCCTAAATTTTTTAAATTAATTTCACTGCTGTTTCAAAACTTCCATTTTCCTTACAAAAAGCATCATATTCAACTACATTTTTTAAATGATAAAATTGAAAAAGTTTTAGCAAATAATTAGATTAAATCAAAACTGCCATTTTAACACTAAAAATGACAAATATACAAACAATAATTTACCACAAATTAAAGGTAAAAAAAAATTAAAAATTTACCTTGCCATCCCTTGCGTGCACTATCGTAAAAACAAGCAAAATTACTAGGGCTGTCGCCCGGCACATGCCATGCCGCAGCGTCATCGCAACTGGCACCATGTTTCTTAACCGGCTAAGCGAGTCGCATCCGCCCCACTATATCAGCCTTAAGAGCTATACGAAGCGCTCCGCAAGAAGGAATTCATTTACCCTAATTACACCCTTCAGGTAATTCCTATTAACCCCATCTTTTAACCAGATAATCAAGGGCTATCAAGTTGGAATCGTGTTAATTTTGAAAATTATCCATCGAGCGGTTCGGACGCAAAAGGGACTTAAGTCATTTTGGACGGGTCACGCGCATAACGCTGAAATTGTAGAAGTGGGCTTTGAAAGATTCACTGCTAGTAAGTTCTTGTGCGGTTGTCAGTAACGCGCGAGTTCGCGTTTGTTCAATACACAAAGGTAGTGTTAGTGCGAATCCCCTTTCTGGGGGAAAAGAGGACGATATGAAAGACCATGGACTGGGGCAAGTTAAAAAAATTTTTTCTTTCGATTTTTGGAATTTTTTTTTAAATTTTATATTTGTAATTTTCGATAAATTAAACAAAAGTATTATTAATTATTTTTGTGAATACATTTTTAAAAATAAAGTAGGTAATTCTAAGGAATCAGTTAGTTTAAAATGGATAACAAGATGAGAGATATATTCGCTGGTATGTTAGAAAATTGTGATAATAAGAAGAGTTACAGAAATTTTTAAATACAAAGTGCAAAAGCTTTCACTATCTACATTTTCAAAAAATATTGTAATCAGCTTCCTCCCAACTTTAATAATTTGTAATAATTCTTACCGAATATAGTAAAAATTTAGTTAAACTATATAAAAGACAAATCTACAAAGTTTTATGTTGCACTTTAAACTTTCATTATTACATTCCTTCCAGATTACTTCCAGATTTATGTCTTCTGTTTCTCCCACAACGACAAATATACTTAACCTTCTCTTTTTTCACCTAACCAAATTTTTACTTAATAGTAAAAAAGTCACTTGTCCTTTTTATAAGAACACTTGCTCTCCATTTTTGCCAATTATCTTCATTTCCTTCATTCGCAAACAATTATCTATTTTAAATTTGCTGATATCTTCTTTCCCAAAAGAGTTTTCACTTATTTATAACCTCGCTACCTAATTTTCTCCACTTCCTCCTGCTTCCACTTTTCACCGTTTACTTCCCACTTTTACTATCCCTAAACCTTCGTGTTAATCTTCTCCTCTTTAGCTTTCTTTGTATGTTTCGTAATCATCTGTTTTATTCTGTTTCTGTGGTATTTATTTAAAATTTTTGTCAATGTTCGTATTCTGTGTAAATATTCAACAACTCGCACTAAAATACTAAAATGATGTTAAAAAAAAGGTGAATGCTTCGCCATTTTCCCGTTATAATGACTATGGCGACTCCGCCATATTTTCAACTGCTCAAAAATTTTTAGGAATTGAAATCATTTAAAAAATTGTATCGAATATGCTAATTAGGGAATGAGATATCTACCGACGGGTGATTATAGATTAATCTTGTGCGAGACAGCATAAAGAGATTCTCAAAATAAATCCGTCGTGGAGAATCAAACAAAACGATCTGATTTAAATAAGACAGTTGAAGATACTCAATAAAATGAAAATATAAGTAGGTAGTACACTCACAGACAAAATAGTCGATTTACGCAAATTTTCGATAAATTTCCTTCACACATAAATTTGTATTCGATGTTGGAATTAAAAGCAATTTATTGCTATTTTTTTAGCGATCCTTCATTCTCAAAGTTATTTGTGATTGAAACTCATCTGTTTTGTCGAAGGAGACAATTTTTATTTGTGTATTGGGTATTGAGAAACGTCATTACGTGCTGGAAACACTTTTTCCTTTTTTCCTAGGTTGTATATCTTTTGTAATGTATTTTATGGTCATTTCTACTTAGATTTACAACGTGAATTTATGTAGAATTATATTAGAAGTGACATTTTATGAGTTGTAAGCGCGTTGTTACTAGCTACATTAACTACATCGTTTTTGGTGATTGTGTTAAACATTAATTGAAAAACGCCTATACATTTTTGGTGTTTGAGTTACTCAAGGGTGAAATGTTTGTCTTTTCATCCATTTTTCTCGGGATCAAGATACTTTTTCATGGGCTCTTATAAAATAAACATTTGATTTACTCCTAATTAAACAAATTTAGTAATTCTACTACTTAATATGACCCCTAAATTGAAACCACGCCAAATGCTTAAAAGTTCACTATTTATATTTACAATACCCTTTTTGTATTTCAGGTTCTTGGTCATAGCAATAGTAGTTTTGAGTAGTGTTAGTGCGGTGAGTATTTTATTTTTATTTTTACAATGAAAAGTATCGAAAGACTCGGGATACGAGCGAAATTTTTACATTCATCTCAAGTTTCATATATGAATGATGCGCGTTAAATTTTTTTTCGTCCTTCCTCACCGGAAAACCAATTATATGAACACCAAAAATAGGACGAAAAGTATTGTGTAGCAGCCCAAGGGCTGATAATTCATAACGCCACGATTTTTGAAGTTTTTCACCATCTGTCACTTGATTAATTTGACGTTTCACGTCAGTGTATGTCAAAGTATTCTGTTATATTTTCCGATTTTTTGGTTTATTCGGTAGGCGAAATACAGTTGTGTGTTACACATGTAGGAAACGCTTTAGCAGCCCAGAACTGCCTAATAGTCACGGGATGCTAAAGATCATTTTCTGCCCTGGTGACACAATATAGGTATTCTCTTCTCTTCTCTCCTTGAATTTGGATCCTTAATTATTCTATATAAATAAGTACCTAACTACAATTGAAATTGGAAAAATCAAATAATATATATATTTGTTAATTTTTCAGCCATTAAAAATTACTTGTAGATGTCACCACTTACTTAAATATGCAATTTAGAAAGCCCTAAACCTTCTTCTAAAAAAATGTACTCTTTTGAACCCTTTTCGAGAAATTTAAGAAGTTCTAATTTATCACAATTTCGCCGCGCCATCTCGGTTTTTAAGCAAAACATCACCACCTGTTGTATATTATAAAATCAGTTGGTTTCTGACCTGTCAACAGGGCGCAGTCAAGGATGCATCCATTCATTAGCCTTTTTGAAACTTTTTTTCCGACAAATAAATCATTCATTTTAGACGGAAATGAAAATAATGTTACAAAATTAACTTCATTTTTATTTAATATTGAAAAAAAAATCGAGAATCTTTTATTGTCTATGGTTTTTCTGTCTTTTTAGTGAAGCATTAGGGGTAAAAATGTGGTGGATTTCGTGTATGGGAAAATACTTCAGCTCGAACATATTTTTGCATTATGTAATCTATACCATAAAAGTACGACACAACCTTGACAAAAAATAGTAGAATTAAGAACTAGTTTTGATTAATACTCTTCCTACACAATATAACATGTACCAGGAGTACGATTAAAAAAGGCGAAACATTTTTTTCGAAATAAAACTTAACGTCTGTGAAAGCATTTTCAAGTTCGCGACAGTTATATTTTTCAGATCAAGACAGTAATAAAGTTTGCATTATTTTTTTTTTCTTCAACAAAATGTAATTACGTTTATGAAGGTACCGCCTCGGTGCGGTCGTATATTTAAAGTGACACGATTTTTCAAAACCCGTAAAGCCATTAATGGCAGATAATTGAGTGGACAGTTAAGCTCATATAATGGTGAGTTGCAAATTTTTTACGGGTGGTCCTCGAACGTCCAAAATATGTTGCTTATTCTATATTATACAGGGTGTAACAAAAAGGTAGATCATAAATTAAACCACATATTGAACCTTTGTACAAATAATCATACAAAGAAGTTACCAAATGCACAGATGTTTTCAAATATTTCGAGAGATGTTTGACATAATATTATAATGGAAATTGACAAGTGACAAGTTCTTATGATTAGAGCATCTTTCGAATAAAAAACATCAATTTGCATCTGGTAGCTTCAAAGGGCTCACTCACTTTTTTGTACGAAGGCAAATTAGGTTTGATCGAGTTATTTTTGTGGATTAATTTATGACCTACCTTTTTGTTACACCCTGTTGATAAATTTTTGTTATAACCAGTATTTATTTTTATTCACAGCAATTTTTAAGTAGCTACCCCGCAAAAAATAGAACTGGTCTCTACGGAAGGCAAACAAATTCAAGAACTAGATTCGGAAGAGGGGACGAAACTGACGAATCAAAAGTTGAAAACCTTTACGAGTGAGCAGAAGAAAAAATATTGAAAATCATAAAGATGTTTATTTTTTATTTTATTTACAGTGATGGTGATGGTGATGTAAACGACGATTATGATGACTATGACCCATCTCGAGGGGACATCCCAGAGTTGACACGACAAAATGGACGTAGTCAATATGATAGATCTGGTGGAGCCGTAACTGACTATACCACCACCGGAGCTTCCGAATTATTAAGTGAAACAACCGAGTCGTACGAAGCACGCTCTGATCCTCGATTAAATCCACAAGATCCAAGATATGACGCGAGATTTGATACTAGAAATCCACGATATGACCCGAGACTAGACCCTAGAGATCCCAGGTACGATCCACGTCTTGATTACCGTGATCCTAGATTTGACCGACAATACAGTATCCAATACAGATCCGGATCCCAATCAGGACCGGGATATAGTAACTCGATTCAAGGATCTATTTCTTCATCCGGTAATACATTCCAAACAGGTTCCCAGTCTGGAAATTCGCAATCGTCGGGATTGGATCAGGGATCTGGAGGATCTCAATCTGGAACTTTACAGTCTGAAAATCCGTATGGATCAAGAACGCAGACAGGAGGTGCCTATGACGCACGTTCACAATCTGTATATCCATATGGATCCGCTCCAGGATCAGTATCGGGTTCAACGGGACAAACAGGAAATACATACGAATATTCACAATCTGGAAGTTCTCAATCCGGAAGTGGTTATAGAGGAAGACCACAAGTTCCACAAACTGGATCATCTTACGAAGAAAATTCACAATCAGGTACTTCTTACAGAGAAGGTTCACAAACTGGATCATCTTACGGAGAAAATTCACAATCAGGTACTTCTTACGGAGGAGGTTCCCAATCTGGAGGAAGTTACGGAGAAGGATCTCAATCAGGTAGTTCGTCTGGATTAGATACGCAAGGTAATATTTGAATATAAAACTGTTTTTAAATAACTGGAAATATACTAATGAGAATTTGTGTAAATAGGAGTTTCTGGATCCAACGCATACAATCAATCAAGAACATGGACATCGACTTATAATTCCAGAACATCAGGAAGTAGACGACCCTATTCAAGTAGCTATGATGTGTTTGATTCACCGGCTGCGAAGACAGGAAATAATTATTTGCCAAAGTGTTTCGCTGAAAAAGGTAACAGGGTAAGTACCAACGTCTATACTCAAATATAGGTATAATAAATAGATTTATTCAAATAAATAAATTTTTGTAGGGATTTCCCGGTGTTCCCGGATTATCTGGTGAAAAAGGACAACGCGGTTTCCCTGGTGGCGAAGGAATTGCTGGAGATAAAGGAGATAAGGGAGAAGCTGGTCCGTATGGTCCAAGAGGTCCGAAAGGAGAGCGTGGTAAAAGCGGTGTTCCCGGTTTCCCTGGATTAAACGGTGTTTCTGGAGTTATGGGACCTCCTGGATCTCCTGGAGTTCCTGGCACAGACGGTTGCAATGGTACTGATGTAGGTATTTTTTTTTTTTCGATGAAATAATATATTTAATTGTTTTTTATTTTGTAGGGTCTCCCTGGAGTGGATGGTTATCCCGGAGAACAAGGTCCACGAGGTTTGCCGGGTCCCCTTGGTATTAAAGGAGAGAAAGGAGAATCGGCCCACTGTGAAATTACTTTGAAGGGGCAAAAAGGAGAACCAGGACGAAATGGAGTTACTGGACCCGCAGGTAATCCTGGACCAGCTGGTCCAACTGGCTTTCCCGGATCTCAAGGAGAATCTGGTTTAACTGTAAGTAATATATCAGATTCATTGATTAGACATAATAGGTATAGTATTTATTTATATATTTATAAAGCGTGTTTTAAATTTAAAAGTAAGAAATAATAATTTTGCTTGAATATTTTTAGGGTCCACGTGGTTCACCTGGTGCAAAAGGTCAGAAAGGTACACCAGGTCTTGGCTTTTATGGACCAAGAGGTGAAAAGGGTGACACTGGCCCACGGGGTCAAAAAGGAGATCCAGCAGACGGACACCATGAACTAAACCAAACTGCATTAATAGGACCTAGAGGCGAAAAAGGATTTAAAGGTGATCACGGTGATATCGGATTCCCCGGACAAAAGGGAGAGCCAGGCACTGAAGGAGATTATGGTTTACCTGGAGCTGGTGGTATGAAAGGAGAAAAGGGTTTACCTGGTGTACCAGGTCCACGAGTAAGTTGAGATTATTAAATATTAACAGATAAACTTAATAATATCTACATTTCGTTTGCAGGGAAGAGCTGGTTTCGCGGGTCCTCCAGGTCCACCTGGTCAAAAAGGTGATAGAGGTCTAACTGGTCTTTCGGGACTGTCAGGAAAACCAGGATTGAAAGGAGAACCAGGAAGAGATGGAGAAAGCGGTCGTATCGGATTAACAGGACCTCCAGGACCACCTGGAGGTGGTAAAGGAGTTCCGGGTCCACCGGGTCCGGTAGGTCCGAGAGGTTATACAGGCCCAATGGGTCCGAAAGGATTGGATGGTTTCCCTGGTGAACCAGGTCCTCGAGGTCCTGTCGGACCGGTCGGTGGACCAGGCTTACCTGGAGTTCCAGGTGCAGAAGGGGCTGCAGGTGAAAAGGGAGAACAAGGTGAAACGGGTGCAATTGGTTATCCTGGAAATGATGGATCAAGAGGTTTTCCTGGGCCACCAGGGCCACAAGGACCACGAGGATTAACTGGCGAAAAAGGGGCAACAATAGTTGTAAGTATTCCCACTAAATATGTAATATTTGTTAACAATTTTCATGCTATATGTAATCATTACTAGGGACCAAAAGGAGAAGATGGAGAGCCAGGTCGAGATGGGCAGAAGGGACTTAAGGGAGAAAAAGGTTTCAGTGGACCAAGAGGAACTCCCGGAGATGCGCTTTATGGTACACCCGGATTAACTGGACCAACAGGTCCTCAAGGAGAAAAAGGTAACGCAGGACGTCCTGGTATACCTGGCAGTTCCGGTATTCCTGGAGATAAGGGTGACAGAGGTGGTCAATGTATCGACTGTCTGCCTGGTGCTAGAGGAGAGAAAGGAGACCGTGGATTTGATGGTAGAGATGGGCAAGAAGGACCAAGAGGTCCACCAGGACCAACTGGATTTGTTGGATTACCAGGACACGATGGACTACCTGGAAGAGACGGACCACCTGGGAAACCAGTAAGTACTTGAAAAAAATCTTCAATACATATTAAATAGAAGATAATCACTACTAAAGTACAGCCGTTCTTAGTTTTCATATATCAAATGAAATATCTAATAGAACTGGCTGACCCAGCAATATCTGGCAATACGCTCATAAAAAACTCTCAATTTTTTAATTGGGAAGTATAGGCTTCTGATGTATCGTTTGAAAGATCTTATATTCTCCATTCAAAAATGTAATCGTTTTCAAGTTTATTGCAACAATTAAAATAAAATAAAGAGAAGAACACACGCAACACCCTCAAAAGGTTAATGTTTGGGCAGGAATTGTTGGACACCATATAATTGGTCACTTTTTCGTTGAAGGCAATTTGAATGGCGATCATTATTTGGCAATAGTTCAAAATAATGTCAATCCAAGTTTGGCAAATTTATATCCTGATCCAGGAAACCCTCAAGTTCCAGTGAATACGGATATGGTTTCAGCAGGATTAAAAACGCAATGTCCGGCAGTACCTCGATGTAATATTTCCCAATCGGTGGATAGGGAGACGAGGATCGACAGAATGACCAGCGCGATCACCTTATCTTACACCATTAGATTTCTTTTTATGGGGATATGTGAAGAGCATTCCGTACAAAACTAAACTTTTAGATTTAAATGACTTGAAAGAACGAATAACGCTAATGTTAGAAGACAGTTTTAATTAAGATTAGGATGTTGCCAAGACGTTCGCGATGAACATTTTGAATTCATTGACATTCATAGTTTTTTTTAGTGTTTTACATTTTATTCCGTTTTGCATTACATTTTAGTTTTTGATTATATTCTAGCGAATTTCGGTAACCACATGATTTTATTTTATTGAAGAATGTCAATTTATAGTTTAAATTTGATGTATTTCGGGATTTCTTTTAAATATGTACAGTAACCGAAATAATTAATTTATTCCTTTTGGATTCTGCACACTGTATAATATGATTAAAATTTGATATTTTCAGGGTGTTCCTGGAAAAGATGGTGTTCCCGGATTACAAGGAGAGGCCGGTATGCCTGCTCAGGTCCCACTCAATTTGGTGAAAGCAGAAAAGGGATCTAAAGGAAATAGAGGAAGAGATGGTGCTCCTGGACCACCGGGTCCTATTGGTAGACCAGGACCCAAAGGAGATATAGGTTTGACAGGACGAGTGGGTGAAAAGGGAGACAGAGGTTTCCAAGGCTTCCCTGGTACTGATGGTAGAAATGGTGAACCCGGAATAAATGGAGTTAAAGGACAAAAGGGTGATAGCATTATAGGAGAACCAGGTACCCCAGGATATCAAGGAGATAAAGGAGAGGTGGGAAGACCTGGAGTATCAGGACCAAAAGGAGTACCAGGTAGATGCAGACCAGCACCTGAAACCTTAATTAAAGGAAGTACCGGAGTCAAGGGTTCTAAAGGTGAACAAGGTTTTCCTGGAAGAGATGGACCAATGGGAGAGAAAGGAGATCAGGGAAATCCAGGTCCTTTAGGACCTAAGGGTAATACCGGTACACCAGGACCAGTTGGAAGAAGGGGCTTACCAGGACCTCGAGGTGACAAAGGAGAACAGGGACCGTTAGGTTTCCCCGGTGAGGCTGGTCGAGATGGTAGCTCAGGATTACCTGGTTTGACCGGACCAAAAGGAAGTAAGGGAGAGGCTGGAATTCCAGCAATAGGACCACCAGGACCACCGGGTCCTTTAGGAGAACCAGGAGAAAAGGGTTTACCTGGATTCCCAGGAAAACCTGGACCTCCCGGAAATGACGGATTCCGTGGACTTATAGGAGAAAAGGGAGACATTGGTGAGCCAGGATTGAATGGATTGACAGGACCACCGGGACAAAAAGGAGAACAAGGACCACTTGGTCCTGCTGGATTAGATGGACAGCCAGGAAGACCTGGACCAATGGGTCCCAAAGGAGAAACTGGTTTAAGGGGAGAAGTGGGACGACCTGGATTAGCTGGTTTCCCAGGATTGAAGGGCGAACCAGGTATTCTAGGAGAACCTGGTCCTAAAGGATTCAAAGGAGGAGTAGGAAGACCGGGTACACCCGGAGAACCAGGTAAGTTTAGCGAAGTATGATGCTGAAAATGTATATAATTTATTCAAAAATATTTTCAAGGTATGGACGGGTTACCAGGTAGAATTGGTGAAAAGGGAGATCGTGGATTCCCAGGTGTACAAGGTCCGCCGGGTCTGATTGGAATGCCTGGAGAGATGGGTTTATCCGGTGAGAAGGGAGACATCGGTCCATTTGGTCCACCAGGTCTACCAGGTCCTCAAGGTGCTGAAGGATTGAAGGGAGATATTGGTTTTGCTGGTACACCAGGTCGAAAAGGAGAACCAGGAACAGCTGCCGAAAAAGGTCAAAAGGGAGAACACGGTATACCAGGTTTACGAGGACCAGAAGGTTTGAACGGTGCACAAGGATTTTCTGGTGCAAAAGGTGATGCGGGAGTACCAGGAAGAAGTATAGCTGGAGCACCTGGAGAAAAGGGAGATATTGGTCCACCTGGAATAGATGGTTTACCAGGAGTTACCGGTATGAGAGGAGAAAAAGGACAGCCTGGCTTCCCTGGCGTTAAAGGAGACAGAGGATTTCCGGGAGAAAGAGGAGCTCCAGGAATGGATGGAGTTCCAGGCCAGGAAGGGGAGAAAGGTGACCGAGGATTCACAGGAGCAGCAGGATTCCCTGGAGAAAAAGGAGACCAGGGATTCTCAGGTATTAATGGATATGAAGGACAGAAAGGCGAGAGGGGTCGTGAAGGTCCACCCGGAATAATTGGAGCTCCTGGAGAAAAAGGAGATTTGGGTGAAAGAGGTTTACCAGGTCCATTGGTCCAAATTAAAGGAGACAAAGGAGAGCCAGGACCATTTGGTCTCGAAGGTAGGCAAGGAGAAAAAGGTGACCGAGGTGAAAGAGGAGCATTTGGTTTACAAGGCGAAAAGGGAGACACTGGATTCCCAGGACCTAAGGGAGATATTGGACAACCAGGTTTACCAGGAGTCAAAGGTTCGTAATTACCATATATTAAAAATTTTGACGTTTAAATTCGAAATATTATTTATATATAGGTGAACGAGGATTCACTGGAGTACCTGGTATAGAAGGTCTAACAATCAAAGGTGAAAAGGGTCTTCCCGGAATTCCAGGAAAAAGTGGTAGAGATGGCTTACAAGGATCAGTAGGTGAGAAAGGTGAAATGGGCTTGCAAGGATTACCGGGACGAACGGGACCACCTGGACCACCAGGTCCATTAGGTCCTCAAGGCCAGAAAGGAGATAGGGGTTTCAATGGAGCTCCAGGTCCAGTGGGACCAATTGGACCAGCCGGTCCAATTGGTCTAGACGGTTTCCGAGGTGAAAAAGGAGATCGTGGAGAGCCTGGTTTTGTTGGAGCACCAGGACAGAAGGGAGATCGTGGTCTAACTGGATTGCAAGGATTAGCAGGTTACCCTGGAGAAAAGGGAGATAGAGGATATGATGGATTGCCTGGTAGAGAGGGGCCGGTCGGATTAACTGGACCCAAAGGAGATGCTGGAATACCAGGACAGCCTGGAAGATCAGGTGTAAATGGAGAAAAGGGAGACAAAGGAGACGCTGCTCCACGTGGATTCCCTGGACCGAAAGGAGAAAGGGGACCAGCAGGTACAGCTGGCTACCCAGGAGAAAGAGGTCCAGCTGGTCTTAATGGTATACCGGGAGCACCAGGTGAAAAGGGTGATAAAGGAGATAGAGGTTTTAGTGGTATTGCAGGAACTCCAGGTTTGGCAGGCGAAAAGGGTGACCAAGGTATCGAAGGAGCAATCGGGCTTCAAGGAGCTATAGGCGACTATGGACCGAAAGGAGAACCAGGAGCTTCATGCGTTGATATTCCAGATTATCTAACTGGCTCGCTACTAGTCAGGCACAGTCAAAGTAAAGAAATACCACGCTGTGAAAGTGGACACATAAAATTATGGGAAGGCTACTCACTACTTTACGTCGAAGGTAACGAAAAAGCGCATACACAAGATTTGGGTTACGCCGGTTCTTGTATTAGAAAATTCTCTACAATGCCGTTTGTGTTCTGTGACGTTAATAACGTATGCAATTACGCAAGCAGAAATGATAAATCCTATTGGTTGTCTACTAGCGCAGCTATTCCCATGATGCCCGTCGAAGAATCGGCAATAGAGGAATACATATCAAGATGCGTTGTTTGCGAAGCTCCAGCTAATGTAATCGCTGTTCACAGTCAATCGCTAGCACTACCGGATTGTCCATATGGTTGGAGTTCACTTTGGATCGGTTACAGTTTTGTAATGGTAAGTTTAGAAATATTAATTGTCAATAATTATTATTGTTAATTATTTTGTCGTGTATTACAGCATACCGCCGCTGGAGCCGAAGGTGGTGGACAATCTCTATCAAGTCCTGGATCTTGTTTAGAAGACTTCCGAGCAACACCGTTTATAGAATGTAACGGCGCTCAAGGTTCCTGCCACTATTTCGCTAACACTTTCAGTTTCTGGTTAGCGACAATCGATACGAATCAACAATTCCAAAAACCCCAAAAGCAAACGTTGAAAGCAGGAAACGTAAGAGACAGAATCGGTAGATGTCAAGTCTGCATTAGAAATACGTAAAAAATTTTCAAAAATCGGATTAGGAAAAAAATTATTTCAACCGGTGACTTTGTTATAAGGATTTTTTTCTATTTCAAAATCCTGTAAAGGAGACACCTAATTTGTGTTCCTGTCAGCTGGGTACTTGATTCTATAGAATTTGGTTGTGTTTCAGTGTTCAGTCGATTAAACTGAAACTAAATTTTCACTAATTCCGTTGGAGAATATTTTATATAATTTAAATCTTTTCATAACTTGTATTCTTGTATTTTTCCAAGTTCGATAGTCAAGTACCAAACTGCCATATTTTGTATAGTAAGCTTTATAACTTTCCTTAATACTGCCCGTGCCATGTTTTGTGTAACAAGATAGCATGTAAAAATTTTTTGTATAGAATATAGATTTTAAGTTGTACGTATATATATATAAATATAAATCTACAGTAATACACGATTATAATTTGAAAAAAATAATTATACCAAAACAAAATCATTCATGTAAATCAATCAATTATCTTTAAAAGATACTATAATTTATATTCTTTGTGCTTTTGAGAATGCAAATTTTTTTTTCACTGACTAAATTTTTTGGAATCAAAATATATGCTCTAGTCAGAAATGATTTGTTGTTCGATATATATTTTTAATACATACACTGCCATTTGTAAAATATGTTATGCAGGTACTGTCTGAAACAATGTTTACGCCATTGTAATTTACCAAAATAATGTAAATAAATTTATATGAATAAAGTTTATTTTCAAATTAATTCCGTATTTTATTTAAGTCCCCCTCTACTACCATCTAAACAGGAAACTTTCTAAGCATCTACCTACCGTGTTGGTTAAGGTTTCTTCCTTTCGAAAATAAAAAGTTGAACTATGCTTTGGTAGATGTCACTAGTAGTTAAAAAAATACCATACGAGTTGGATAAAGTGTATAAATATGAATAAAAAATTGAGACGTCTTTTTATATAACGTAATTTTAAAGAATAAAGTTTATTTTCAAATTCCTTCGGCATTTAATTCAAACTATTTAAAAATAAATACCTCGATTGCCATCTAATCACGAATGTTCAAGCAGATTTCTCTCTTTCGATCATAGGGAGTTGAAATACGCTGAAGTAGATGCCACTAGCAGTTTAAAAGTGCAATACGAGTTGGATAAGAGAGTGTAAAGACGTTTGAATAAAAAATTGGATAAACACTGCGACAAATTTTAATGAATGAAATTTATTTTCAAATTAATTCGTCATTTTATTTAAACTATTAAAAAATAAATACCTCGATTGCCATCTAAGCATGCATGTTCAAGCAAATTTCTTTCTTTCGAACATAGAGAGATGAAATACGCTGTAGTAGATGTCAGTAGCAGTGCAGTACGAGGTGGATGAGAAAGTGTATAAAAATTGTGACGACCTTTTGTAGCAGTAGTAACAATAAAATTTATTGTTTAATTTCTTTTATTTGAATTGACATAATCAATTAATAACAACTGATGATTTATGAAACACGAATCCGCGAATCATTCTCAATAACTAGAAGTAAAATCTTCATTCAAAATTATATTTATATTCACCAGTTACTAAGTTTGAATCGTTTTAATGAAAGTAGAGATATATTCAAATTTGAACTTTTGTGAAATGTAATTTATTGTTTATTGATTGATATTATGATTTTATAAATATTGTACCTACTACTTAGAGGAAACTAAATTTTTTATATTTACTTATACAAAATGTAATATTGTTGCAGAATATTACCATTATATATATATACGTTCAAATACACTTTTCTTGGAACTGCAAATAACACAGTTTGGGTCATCGTGAGAAATTGAAACTCTAAAATTTTTGGGAGAAAAAAAAGTGGTTCAGTCACACACAATATTTTTTTTTAAATAGCTCTCACTTTAACCACTATAATTTTATATTGCCCCAGTTTTTCGAAGATTGTACAGCTAGTATTTAAGTGAAAGCGTATCTAAAAAATAAAACCCCCAAATTATTGCCACCAGATAAAAGAAATAGTTTGCGGTTATGTCTATTATATTTTTAATATTTGGGTTCTCTTTACGGATTTTTGATACACTGCCTACCTGTTATATAGTACATTTCTTTTGAAATTGTGACAATATTTAACGACCTATATTTAATACTGTTAAACTTCGCCCAAGGGAAACTGAAAATATAACAAAAGTTGACGTCAAGATACCTACTATCTTGACGTCTATATTGATAACACGCTTTACTTAAATATGACAATTGTTAGAGGAAACTGTAATTAAGTAAATAACAAAAGTTGATGTTTTTAAGTGTATAGTTGTCTCTCTGTAAACAACAAACTTTACAAAATGAGCTTCACACATTTTCTCAAAAAAAGCAAAACGGAAAAATCGATTTTTTGCTTTTCTTGCAAAAGTAGAAAATGTTATGATGATCCGCAGCTTTTACCTTCAACTTTTTCCACAAAAAAAACATTCGAAAGTAAATTTCTTAAAATAAACGAAATCTGACACGTTTATGGATCATGTTAAAAAAAACATAAATTTTGCCTTGAATAGGGGAGAAATCCGTTATAGATTCTGTACATTATTTACAAATCCAGGAAGTTATTTGAAATTTAAAAAAAATCTTAACGAACTTTTGCAATTTTAATCTACACCTGCTAAAGTTAATATACATTTTTCATTAAAGTAGATACATACTATAAGATGGTGATTCATTCTCAACTACTTTTAATTAATTTCATAACAAGTGTTAGTGTCATTATACAGGAAGTCGGGTAATAATAATGAAGGATCTTTATTAGGAGTTTACTATTTTCATAATGAATTGAAGTTAAAATTTTTTTTTTAAATAGTTCCTTTGAATAATAGTGATTTATGTACCAAGGACGAAAAACTGTCTATTACATATAGTCGACTCTGCAAATTGATAGTCGAGGCGTAGCCTAATATTCACACGTAAAATCTAGCGGATTTCGTAAATAATGAATTTAACAACAGCAAGTGACAGTTATTGTCTGCCATTTTCGCATCGTGCTGTGTCATAGCGATCGCAGTGGACGAAAACTGTTTGCAGTTAAAAATACACGATTTTTCATCCGCAAGCCGAGACAGTAACACAGAGTCCACGAAAGTGGCTTTTCCTACGAGGTAAACCATACTATTTTTCCGCAAATCGTTTAAAATTCGACAGATATTAATTAATTTTGAAAAAAATCGCTTATACAAATATATGGTGCTTTGAAATTCGTAATAAAACTACTTGGGTTACTATGGAAACGTATTAATGTTGAATTGTCAAACTTGACGCATATACATTTAATTGCTGGTGTTCTCGAAAGTGAAGATGAATTTTCCATTTCTGGGACTCCTCCAGATCTGGTTGAGGCAGTTTATGGACTATCGCAAGAGTAAAAACACGAGTTCTTTCTCAGGAAATATTGTAATGGCATATTTCCTAGACCTTTGTTCGTTCTTTATTGAAACGGCAAGCTCAAGGTTATAGAGCAAAGAAATCTAAGATTTTAACGAAGGAACAAATTGAAAAATTTATCCAGAAAGCACCAGATAATAAGAATTTATTGATCAAGATAATTTACAAGGTTTTAATTTCTATTTAGATTACACAATTATTTATTTATTAGATGTGTACTTGAATGTTTATCGAAAGTATGTTTCGTTAAGACCAGAAAATATGAACAATGACCGATTTTTCTTCAAATATCAAAGCGGAAAGGGTTGTAAACAAACAATTTAGAAAAATGCCTAAAATAGTTAAAAGAGGCATGGCGGATGGAAGTCATCAAACGTTGCTGAAGGATATATCGAAGAATCTCTTAATAATAAGGTTGCGGTGGCAAATAAAATTTTCAAGGTACAAAATATTCATCAAAATAACCCTTCCACCCCGCATGTTGTTCAATATATTTCTGATAGTTCTAATAATGTTCCACCAATGGTCGATAATTGTGCGATGTATTGATGTTCAAAATATAAATTAATTCCTTATAAACCATGTGTTTCCAATCATTTTTGTAGAACAGTAAGTATAAGGAAGTGCATAGGAACTTTTTCTTTAAGAAATTTTGTCAGAAATGTCAAAATTTCCCAACGATTTACGGAAAAAAGATTATTTTAGAGAATTTTTATAGAAAATAGTTAATTTCACAAAAATGGAAAAATAAAAACTAAAAATATTATTTTTGTGGTGATTTTTATGCTGAAAAATTTGGAAAAATGGAACCGAGAATTCCATGTGAATCTAAACACATTCTCTTAACACGTTTGTGCAAGCAGATTCGTGTTTTATGGGGTCAATTTAGGCATAAAAGCATAAGTTGACCAATACAATTTTTTTTTCAGTAGGTACCAAAAGGAGCTCACAGATCTAAGTTACAAAAAAGCTTAACTATATGAGTGATTTTCTGCCGAACATTTTCAAGCATTAGAAAAAGTCAAAAATCTAGAGTTTTAAAAAAATTGATATTTCAAAAGACTGATTTAAGGACGAAAAATCGAGTGATTGTATATAAGTTTTTTTGTAAATTTAAAATTTCATACAAGCCAAAATAATAAGTATAATACTCTTAAAATTCCCGAAACAAAAAGAATACCCTAACCAAGGAATTTTCTACACTACAAACCGTCAAATTTTAGAGTACCTACCTAGCAAAGAATTGAAAAAAAAAATTAACACATTACATTTCAAGAAAAAACATAAATATTTAAACAAAAAGAAGAGATTGTTATTTAATAACCCCCAATTTGTGTTTATCTCACAATAAGAATACAAAAATACATTTGGGTTTAAAGTGTTCTATTATATTATTACACTGCAAACACAAAAGACTGAACGACAGGTATAAAATATACCTGGAAAGTATTCAAAACTCCCCAAATCAAAACAACCGAAGATAATATTACACTTCATCCGATTGTAGGTGTAAATGGACTAAAACCATTCACAAATTTTCACAATTTCATTCATGAGCACGTAATACCAATAAACATTGTAAACAAAAACACTTTCAAAGGCAAATCCCTGTCGGTATTTTTTTTTAAAGCAAACAGCCATTCATAAAAATAATCGAATTAATATTGCCGGCGCCAGAAGTGGTTAGTTATAGAAATAAATATAATATTTATTATCTTAGGGTTGATTTGTAAGTAAAAAAATTCAAATTTCAAAATATTAACGTTCATATCTCTGGGGCGCAATTATTCCGTATCAGATGTCACGCGCAAAAATAAGAAATAAAAAATCGCCAACTGGTATCACTGCACGTGACAAATTGAGACGTCCACGCGAAAAAATACCGACAAACTTTTTTAAAAACTTAATTCAGTAGATTGGACGTGTTTGCGCTAGCCTTCTGTTTCTGTTTGAACAAAAAACGAATCTGCGGTAAAAATGAATTCATTATTGGTTGTATTAGTATGTACAGTGTACTTATTTAGTTAAAAATGCTGAAAAAGAATTTGACGAAAGATAAATGCAAAAAGGATTCGCACAAAAGGTGGAAACTAAGTATGTGACCAGTAGAAATATAGAGAAAAAGCAAAATATTATTTTATAAGACAGGAGAGGCAAGAAAAATCTAAAGGTGGATTTTCACAGATCCGTCATCCGAAAGTTTTGTGATTGGTGGAAAAATTCAAAATTGACAAGCCGCCTAATATTTGTCCGAAAGTTTCAACTTTTTTTTTGGGGGGGGGGATATTATTTCAGAATGAATAATGGCTATTATAATGAAAGACGATTAAAAACAACGAACAGTTTGAAAAAAAGTCCACCATGATTTTCGATATGTATGTATGTATGTATGTATTTTGGGGTAACATTCACTGAGACCTAAAAGATCTATTGTGCCCCCTTACTTCTACTTAGTTTCTGAGGAGAGTCTCAGATACTAGTAGCTCCTTTAGGCCTATTTCCCGGAGGAATTTTAGGATATCTGCAGGCCTCAACTTAGGTAACTGTCCCTCTTCTATCCAGTAGTCTCCCAGGTACTGTGCCCTAGGATTCTGAAATACTGTGCAGTTCGCAAGTATGTGGATGGAGGTTTCTTCTTCCATTCCACAAAATCTACAATCTTCTTCCTCCACTATTTTGAGCTTTTTAAGGTGTCCATTCAGGCGACAATGTCCCGTTAGGATTCCTGTTAAAACTCTTAGTGCAGTTTTGCTTTGACTTATGCATTCATTTGATCTCAACAGGTTGTAGTCACCCAGAAGAATCTTTGATTGCCTAAGCCCTACTAGATCTTTCCAATTGTCAGATCTTCTCTTTTCTTCGGCTCTACCTATTTCTTCCAATATTACATTGGAGCTGATTCCGCAAAAAGGTTCCGGCCCCCAAAAGGGTATTTCACTCCCCCTCTTTGCTAGTTCATCTGCTATTTCGTTTCCTTCTATTCCAGTGTGTCCTGGAATCCACAGTAAGGTGACTATATTGTTCTCGCCTAGTTCATTAAGTTTGCCTAGGCATTCCCACACCATTTTGGAACTGATTACACAGGAACTCAGCGCTTTAATGGCTGCTTGACTATCAGACATTATGATAATCCTTTGCCTTCTATATCCTTTGTCAATATTGAACTGGGCACACTTTCTTATTGCGTGAATTTCCGCTTGAAAGATACTTGGGGTTTTTCCCAAGCTTTCAGAGTGTTTGGTTCCTGGCCCGTACACTCCTATCCCAGTTCCTTCTATTGCTTTTGAGCCGTCTGTGTACCATTGAATGGCATTCTTTCCAAGTCTGGTAATGGTATTTGGATCCCATTCCTTCTTGTTGCTTAATTCCGTAACGAATTTCTTTGAAAAGTTATACTTTTTCATCATGATTTTCGATAAGAGATATTTACAAAAAAAGAAAATCTCAAGAAGCATTTTATAATTTGGTTGTGATAATCAAAAATATGTTAATGAGCGCAATGTGTGGGGAAAGTACTTTTCTCACTTTTTGTACAACACTATAGGTAGATACTATTTTTAATTTTAGAATATGTGGATTGTTGTTTTTTTTAGGATTTCTGTAAATATTTCAACTAATTGTTAATTGTTTTAGTTTGACGTGGACTCGATGAATGTACCTATATAGAGTATGTTGCAGAAGATGAAAAAGACCGATTCAGAATGAGTGTGAAAGTGTAAGTATTGGAATTGACGACTCAAGGTGCAGGTGTGTGTATATGGAGCACCTGCTGATGGAGCTTTCCTCGCGCATATTGAAAAACAAAGGTGGGACGTTTTTAGTTATTTTTCTAAAAAAATTGTTTTCCACTGCTTGCTTAAAGAATGTAATGAACCAATCAATGAAGTAAAAATTTTCATGATATCGAAAAATAATTAGATAGACTTAAAACATTTTGCAAATTGTTAAGAAAGTTGTTGATTGATAGTTTATTTGTCCATAATTTTTTTGGCCATACGTTAAAAATTCTTATGGGTCTCAAATTGTTAGTAATTTGTGCAGCCTCGACGTTCCTCACTATTTTCCAGATATTTAAGATGCAATCGTTCACTTTTAAAATCTATTCAGTAAAATGCATATAAAAAAAAAAAACGCATTTGAATTGTCATGTCAACGGACTTCAATTAAGCCTATAAATATGCTTTTTCGTAAAATTTAAAAATGAGGAATTTTGGGTGAAAATCGAAATTTTCCATGCCCAATATCTCGGAAAGGGTGCATCTCATGAAATACTGAAAGGGAACTTTCCGTTTCAAAAACCGGCAATTTTCACCGCACTAGGGGGTGACCCCGCCATCCCCATCCCCTTCTAAGGTCCACACATCCAAAGTTGTATTGTCGGATATGACGCACTCTGCTTGACAAAATTCAATTTACTTCAAGTGGCTGTCATTATTTTCGAATTAATTAGCCCACAATTTACCTCCTTGACTGGATTATAAGTTTTTTTCTTAAAAAACATCACCCCTCTTCAGTTTTAGCCTTAAATTCTTTTTAGGTCCTGCCCAATCTTTGCATTTTCAAAGAAGCGCTTGTCGGTGCTTTTGACGGTTTTTTACAAACTATTATTTTACATTCTTATCTCTCGAATCAAAAAGAAAATAGTGGGACCCGGTGCAATAGTAGACCCAACCAAAATACAATAACATCAAAAAATGTAAATAAGGATTACGTACCAAAATGAATATTTTTCGGAAAATTTTTCACAGTTGGTAAAAGTAGTTAATGATATGTTTAAAATAACTACAGTTATTTTTTATAAGGAGTATGCCCAGCTCTTACCGTTTCACATATTAAAGACACTTATATACGTATGTCTGACGGTGCACAGGTGCCACCCCCATCATAGTAGCGCGCGCCAAACCATCGTTTCTTAACCGCCCTAACGGCCACTCAGGAGGAAAAACAATTCTTAGTCGTGGTGAAGAAGCTCTCTTGAGGTTGTTGCCGCCGTTAAAACAGAGTCGGATTCGAGATTTTTTAAATTTGTAGGAACATTTTCAAGATAAAGTTAGTTGAACATAAATTTTGATTGTATCGACAACTTTTTATATCGCCAGGATTTAAAAAAATGAAAATAAAATAAAACATTTTCTTTACAAAGAAAATTTAATTCATTTCAGATTTGTTTATTTGATTCTGACCGATATAAAAAGTTCCTAGGTATACGACAGATGTAGATAAAATTCTAAAACAATTTTTAAATAAATAATGTTTACAAACAATAAGTACTCATAAATGTATTAATCCTGTACAATAATCCGTGACAATGTTAACAACAGCTTGTACACTAGTTTTTGGTAAATAAAATCTTGAATACACCTCTGTACTTCAGAAGGACCTGAAGGATACAGTTAACGTTCTTTTTTAGTAGTTATTGTTAAAATGGTAATAGAGCACATACCTTTAATGATGCTTTTTAAATAAAATTCTTCTACTTATATAAAACAATTTCGGGTTTTTAGTATACAGGTGTTAGAGGTAAATAATTTACAATAGCCATTAGGACCGGAAATTTAAAATTTTCCCATGCCTTTTCTTCTTTTTTAATATGTCTTAAAGCGAATTTCATTAAAAAAAAGAAGTGATATAAATTTAATTTCGGTACATTGTTTAATAAATAGTAGGTACTCTAGATACCAGTGATACTGGCACTATCTATTCTGCATTTGGTATAGTGCCTTATTTTGTCCATGGGGACGTAAAACTGTCAAAATTTTGAATAGGATCAGTGGGGTTCGATGGAATGCGAAATATTAAATATAGGTAAGGAATTTATATCATTCATTGTCATAAATTTAAAAACATTATGCACTATTTCACGACTTTATGCACACAAAATTTTGTGTTTTACAAGCGACTTATAAATTCTATGAGTTCAAATGGATCTTTACATTGCAACGTTCTGCCTAGGACTGGTAGCTGCCGACAGTATCGTACGCGTGATCAACGCGCATCCGAATCTCACAGTAGAAATGAATTTGGTCGAGTGGTAGGCATTTAAATTTAATTTTATATCAAAATATAATTTCCATTCTCATCGAATAATTTAACATATTTTATTATTTCCGTCTTCCGACGTTGTACCTAATATATTTTTATACCTAATTGCCGGATGATTGGTTGTTGTTGGATGATTCTCACGATAAAAAAAATAATCAACGAATTGTTTAAACGTAGATGGTGGCTATACCCTTATGTTTACTTAGTTGCAATTCTCGATCGTTAAAATTAATGGTGACACCTTGCAGGAGGGTGAATCGGTTTTATTAGATTCTCATGAGAATTTTTTTTTGTCGCGCTGATTACCATCTTGATTAATTTTTCGAACCTAAGTAATTTGTGGAATACAGGATATTAAGAAGAGAGCTTGGAAAGAAATAAATAACATTCAAAATTTAAAAATCGACTCCCTTCATTAAATAAGGCACAATTTATTAATAATACACAAATCCACTGAAACAGACCAGAAAACAAGGGTTATCGTGCTATTGGAACAAATTCCATTCTCTATCACTCAAGTTCAGATAAAAATACTTAAGAACGCGGACAAAAAACACACAAAAAGGAATAAAGTTTGTCTTTAGGCTCCAGTGGACCGTTATCGCGAGCTAGTTATACAATGTTTATGAAGTTTTTGAAACGTGAAATAAGACTTGAGCTTTATTGTTTTAAATAACTGTCATTTATTTTACTATTTGAAAGAAGTAGCTTTGGGCAATTTCATCGGAGAAACTCATTTTCTGTACACTTTTACTGATGGTTACTGTCCTCATCGCCTACTGAGGTCTTTTTCGGAAAAAATCAAACAATAAATCTGGTGAGTTTGTATTGATTTTAATAGGTTAAATTTGTGAGAAGTTATACCGTTAAACAACAACAGTAAGAGATTATGTTCTTTATTTAAGAAAGAAACTTTCTACGTCCTTGCCATATCGAAATTTCATCCCTATACTTTCTCCTCATTGATTATTTTAATAATGAAAAAATCAGAAAATTAATAGACATGGGGTAAGTGGGGGTTGATTCGGGATGATACACGATGCGTAACACCCTATTAAGCAGAATCGACAGACGTACCAACAAAAATAGACAGACAGCCACGAACGCTGACCAGATGGCATTGAGCTGGCTCTGGCTTGGCATAAACACACTCGCAATTTTACGCGTCGAAGATTCTCCACTTCAAGCAGCCTTTTGTGGGTCCTCTTGTACTCGTTTTAATGACGATCTTATTCATGGTTTATAAGTTATAGCATAACTATTAATACAAATTTTGGTGGCTTTTTGACAAAACTGAATTTTCTCGAGCAATTAATTTACCAATTTCTTGAACGAAATGCAATACAAATACAGATCAAATTGATGCACCTTAGCGTAGAACAATGTGCAACTTTTACAGCTAAAATAATGTTTGTCCTTTTCCCGGATTTTCAATCCTTCACATTTTTCTTTGATCGGATAAATAGGCGATTGTTTTGTATACCTAAAATGTATTTACTAATTTTTGCAATAAGAATTAAAATATAACAACTGTAGGTATAGTATGGGTTATTTAGGGTGTAGAAGTGAAATAAGGTTCCATACTAAACCTATTCTTTGTTTAATTTGTTATGATATTGTGAAGTTAACGGATTGCGAAATTGGTAGACCTTTTCTAAAATTGGGTTAGGGAGATGAATGGATGATTCGTCTAGCATATGTTACTATTATTCTAACAGTGAAATTCTGTCTAGGAATGACATGTCAAGGACCCTCATTTGAAAAGAAAAGGGAATTTGATGGTCAAATACACAAGGTTGTTTCATATGGTCGAATTATTTTTATACTTAAAATAGTATTATTTTTATATTTTATACATATAAAAATTAGGTATATTAATTACTCTTTTAATATGTATATTCAGAACTTGGAAAAAATTCTTTATAGAAATTTCCAACTTTTTAATGGGCATTTTCGTAAAATCTACGGGGTCGAATTAGGAAGTTCTGATATTTTAAAATCATCGGAATGAAATTTTGTATTTTGAAAATATACGGCAACAGCGCAATTAGCTCAAAGGCGAAAAACTCTAGTATAAATGGAATTTTTATTGATATCAATCGATTTAGATTACAAGTTTATTTTTAAGTGATATTTCTGAGTAAAACGATTTTCAATAAAAAGCGAGATAGCGTTAACGATACAAAAGTCAAGTGGCGCCCTCTAGAGAATACATCCAAACGGATATAATTTTATGATTTCTCATGCCCTAAACCCCCTATCTTCAAATTTTTACGTTTGTATATCCAAAATCTTTCAATTTACCGAGAAAAAACATTTTTGACATTTCAACTTTGCCACCCTGTATCTTTTTTATTATCAATATTTTATTATAACAAATTGCGTCAGATTGTAATATCTTCCATTCCACTTTGGACCATTACTTACGGACCACCTTGTATATGCCAAAACAGATGGGTAATAAAAACAGAGCTACCATAAATATTGTCAAGGACAAAATTTCTAATATCTAATGAAAAAATATGTTAATTTAATATCCAAAGTCAAATTTTTTCTTTTTGAATCCTTTATCGATACTGATTGTAAACAACGCATCGTACCGTAGCTAAGTTCCAGAAGAATCAAAAAGAGGGTAATATTCTCTCTAGTTACACTCGTAGCATCATTGTCGTCATCGTCATATGGCAAACGGGCAAATGGGCAACGAAGCAAGTTGACAGGGGCGCGAGCCAAACACGTGCTGCGCTGGTTTGGTTAGGGTTGCGTGTGCATTTTAACCGACAAATAGTTTTCTCATCCGTGTCCGGGGAATCTTTTAATTGTTTCATAATAAACTGATGACATTTTTTCAAGTTTTTGAACCATGAAAAAATTCTTTTGCGAGAATATTGAAGGGAAATTGTCAAAAATTTAACACCTTTTTGGTTAAAATCATTTAAAACAGTTTATACAACTGACTTACTCAGTTAAGACTATAATTGAAGCTTTATAAGAGTATATAAATTAATATAGATATATTAATTTATTAAAATAAGTTCAAAATTGCTAAATTTTTCCCATTTTTGCTCTAAAAACCTAAAAAATTTTTATTCTCTACTAAACTTATAAATTTAATAGTTTATTTATCAAGAATTGCTTTAGAGCCCCAATTTTTGTCAACTGCTTTAAATGAAACTAACCCCCTCGACTATAAATTCCACAAAAACATAATATAATAACGCTAATTTTTTTATCTACATCTAAACAAACAGCTGAATGAAACTATAAAGCCGTTAAAAATGTATTCTTAAGGCTGTAAAAGATATCATCAGTATTAATTGTTATTGTCAGAAACAATATCTTCATTTCTGACTATAAAAAAGTACTTCTGAATCTTCTTTTTTGTATACAGTATCATCCATAAAGTGGGCACCATAGAAATTTATTTATTGGTGGTTTTTGGACAAAAAGTTATTTTTGCCAAAAGTTTGTACATCACCTAAAACTGAACACGTACCAACAAAATATAGTAGAAAACACGTAATATACAAGCCTGGGAAATGGATAGAGGTAATTTTTAATGCCGAGCAACTTTTTTAAATATTATTTATCAAAATTTTGAAAAATTAGAGTATTCTTGTCTCAAAATCAAATTTTTGAAGGCTCCTTTCAGGTGATGTACAAACTTTTGCCAGCAATAACCTTTTATCGAAACTAATGAATACATGGGAATTGACAACAAATTTTTTGCAGTCTTATACTTCAAAATCTTATTGATTGTATAATTATCGAATTTTTTCGTTGGGTCAGATAAGGGACCAAAATTTTATAATAACTTAATTATTATTCTTGAAAGGTTGAATTAAAAATTATTGTGGTTTGATTTCCCAAAATCTTAACAAAAAAAGTATAATGAATACGCCACAAGAAACATACAGAAGATATGTTGTAAAAGATATCATCATTTCTTCATTTACTCGGAAGACGATTCTGAATTTTTTTTTTTGTATGGAAACAAACCATACGTGCTTAAACTATTTTAGAGCTATCATTATCTAAAGTCAATGAACTACAAAAAAGCCGCCTTCTGGCTAGCGATTTTCGCACAGGCTCTATAAAAGTTTAGTGAACTTTTTTAAATAAAAAAAATTCCAAAACGTTCCCTAATTTCTTTATCCTTCTGAAACTAATTATAATTCATGGAACAATAGATCAAATACTTGATAAAATTTCATGTCTTAATATTTTGGATTCATCGGCTGGTTAGGAGCAATTATGAGAAGACCCTGACATAATGCGAATGGTGATGATAATAAATAACATCGGTGGTAAAAGATAGCCAGATAAGTTATCGCCAAAAACGACAGGTCAGGGCTTTGATTTTTATTTTGGAAAAGAAACCACTGCAACAAGTAGTAAATGATAATGATAATGAAAAAGATACTAAATATTCATTTTTCAGAAAATTCTACTTCTTGCTGTAGGATCTTTTTCTATTTTGATTAGTCTTTGGGATTCTTATATCAATAAAATATTTAAAAAGCAAAAGTATGTGAATTTATCAAGTGCCTCTCTGTAAATAAAGTCCGGATATAAATGCAGCATTCTTAAATTTTAATTTCCTGCTGATGGTGGTTTTTTTTTCTCTCCTTGGTGGTATGGCGGCGTAGGCATGTGAAATCGGTTATCTAGACGTATCTTGGGCAGTTTTATTTTTTTATCGAGGAGACAGCAGTCTAACGGAAAAGTTAATTCACTATCTATCGAAACATTCTTTTGTTTTTTAAGGAAATCGCGAACTTCGCAGCAGACATAATATACTTGATTGGCTTTTTTTTATTGGGGTTTAATTATTGAGCTGAGATTTTTAGAGTAAACTGTTTTTTTTTTGGGAGAAGCATATTCGGTTCGGGAATGAAGGAAGGTATATGAGAAAAAGATAGATTTGGAATAATGAGGAAGTTGATTTTCCGTATGAATTTTAAGAAAACGGACTACTTACACCTATATAATATTTCAGAAGTATAGGTACGCTAATATTTGATGTTCTAATTGAATAATTCGATACCATTATATTCATATTGATAATAAATCGTTTCATCACAATTGAATATTATGCGGGTGGGCAATTATACAAAAAAAAAACATTCAAATGTGTTCGTTTTACACCTGCATCATTCTAAATGTTTTAACAGGTCGTTGGAATTTTTACAAAAGATATCTTCTGTAAGTTCCTTGTGGCATTATTTATTCAAAAAACTGCATATATCAGATATCTTGTAAATGCGACAAATTCTATTTAGGTGAAACATCTAGACCATTGAAAGTCCGAATAAATGAACATAAAAAGTATATCAAAGATAGGGAGTTCTTTAAGTCAGGTATTTGCAAACATGCTTGGGAAGGGGTGCATAAAATTCAATGGGATTCGACAAAAATAATATTGAAAGAGCCCAATAATAAAAGACAAAAAATCAAAGAAAGTGCTTTAATACAACTAAATTCAGATAAATGTGTAGCTAGTATTTCAGCCGAATGTAGTCAAATTTGGTTACCAATGTTAGAAAGAGAAATTTCCAATAATCAATTACCTGCGTTATCAGGATAGCATCATAAGTTTTTATCCTGGTTTTCTTAAGATTTATCCTTGGAATGGTTGTTAATCGATACACACTTCAATAAACAAAATCACCAAACTGAGTTATACATATTTTGAAAACAAAATAATCATACACAAAAAAGTAACAACAAACGCGTTTATATTAACAAAATTTCCAAAATAAGCAAGAAAAAAGCGCTATCCCAATAAAAACCGTTCCTGGAACGTGCACTTCACTGGATTCCATTTCTAGTGGACTACATATCGTTAGAATGTCATAAAATGAAATATTTTATTTCACATTTTACCAGAGGTGTGATCTACTATGAATGGACCTTAATAAAATTTGACAACAAAGTTTTGTAGTCTTAAACTTCAAAATATTATTGATTGTCTAGTTGTCAAATTTATTCGTTGTGTCAGATAGGGACCAAAAAATTATTTCTATACTATAAATAGTTAATCTTGACAACGGTAGCTGGAACGCTACCGAAACGTTGAAATAAAAAATAAAAAACATTATTGTGGTTTGATTCCCAAAAAAATAAGACAAAAGCATATTAAAATAATTGTGTAACTGTGTAATTTTTTTATTTATTTTTTTCTGAGAAAAAAATATTTCTATAGTCATTTTTTATAACCAACAAAAAGCTGGGTTTGCCTGATACGTAAATTGATTGTTAAAAAGACGACTAAATGTTATTATTTAACGACCTCAATAAAAAAACTATTTCTCTCCATTTAAAAAGTAAAATCGAAAATGATGATCACAAATGATAGCAAGACACATGTATCCCTTTCGTCTACTTTCCCCTATATTTATTATTTTTTCTACCTGAGATCAAATAAGAATGAATCAGTTCCCGTGTTTTAGTGAGAGTTTATTCAAAAGTGAATATAGGTATCCTAGACGGGCACGGCAGATGTGAGCACGTGGATTTGAAATATTTTATCACATTTTTTTATTTCATTTTTTTCTCTAATAGAGTTTTTTTTATTTATTAGATATTCAATATAACTGTTGTGTGTGTGGGCCTTTGTATAAGAGAGCTAGATATTATAACGGAGTTTTGTTTCGTTTTTTAAATTTTATTTTATTATACAGTTTCAATATTTAAATGTCAAAAGTAGGCTATGATTTAAAATACCAAAAAAAATTCAAAAAGGTACAAACCTATCTATAATATTGACAAAGGATATAGAAGGCAAAGGATTATCATAATGTCTGATAGTCAAGCAGCCATTAAAGCGCCGAGTTCCTGTGTAATCAGTTCCAAATTGGTGTGGGAATGCCTAGGCAAACTTAATGAACTAGGCGAGAACAATATAGTCACCTTACTGTGGATTCCAGGACACACTGGAATAGAAGGAAACGAAATAGCAGATGAACTAGCAAAGAGGGGGAGTGAAATACCCTTTTGGGGGCCGGAACCTTTTTGCGGAATCAGCTCCAATGTAATATTGGAAGAAATAGGTAAAGCCGAAGAAAAGAGAAGATCTGACAATTGGAAAGATCTAGTAGGGCTTAGGCAATCAAAGATTCTTCTGGGTGACTACAACCTGTTAAGATCAAATGAATGCATAAGTCAAAGCAAAACTGCACTAAGAGTTTTAACAGGAATCCTAACGGGACATTGTCGCCTGAATGGACACCTTAAAAAGCTCAAAATAGTGGAGGAAGAAGATTGTAGATTTTGTGGAATGGAAGAAGAAACCTCCATCCACATACTTGCGAACTGCACAGTATTTCAGAATCCTAGGGCACAGTACCTGGGAGACTACTGGATAGAAGAGGGACAGTTACCTAAGTTGAGGCCTGCGGATATCCTAAAATTCCTCCGGGAAATAGGACTAAAGGAGCTACTAGTATCTGAGACTCTCTTCAGAAACTAAGTAGAAGTAAGGGGGCACAATAGATCTTTTAGGTCTCAGTGAATGTTATCCCAAAATACATACATACATACATACATATCTATAATAATAAACCTTATTTATAATTTGGGAATGTGTTCAACGGTCCAAGCACTCGAACATCTAATAAAAACTACACATTTGTAAATAAATAAGATTCAATCAAAAATTTGGGACCCTCGAAAAACTTAAAAAATTTTTGACTTTAATTTTTGTTACTCGAAATTTTTGAAGCAAAATGAAAAATAGGCCGTATCTCGATAAAAACTAATTGTAAAAAGTACTAGGGGGCAAAAAAGTTTCATAAATAATGTGTTTGAATAATGGTGCCACAATAAGCATTAAATTGTAACGAACACAAACATTTTGGGAGGGGTTTAGGGGATCTGAACTCCCATAAATTTTCAACGGGGTGCAATAATTCCTTAATTTTTTTTAAGATACTCTGATCATAAGAAAGCCACTTGTCAACTTTCATCATAATATGTCGAACAGCTGTCGAAATATTTGAAAAAATCAATTTTCATTTGGTAACTTCGAAGGGTTGTAACTTTTTTCGCATGCACATTTGTACTAGGGTAACTTGGGTTGGATCGAGTTATTTTTAGCCCCAGAATATGTGGTATGATTTATGACCTGCCTTTTTGTTACACCCTGTATATAGGTAAGTTTAGTCCATTCTATACAAAAATTTTACACAGATTTTTCTATCTAGTGGATGAGTTCTTTCTCTTACTTCCAATTATTTTTCTTTTTTTCCAGGATATGTAATCCCATTTCCTTCTAGGCCTATCTATAGATCTTGTCTGCATTGATTAGGATTGCCATATCGACTTGACTTTAATTATTGTTCTATTCTGTCTATGATCCTCTCAACCTCTAATTCCGATATCATTTCCCAATATCCTTTTTTGCTTTTAAGTTCCCTAGCCACTAGACCAGGATGGACAGAAAAGCTAACAAGGCACCCGTTTTGCTTCATTTTTCTCTTTCCACTTTGTACAACAACCAAGAAGATCACTTAGAAAAAAAATCTATAGATATTTTTTTATAAAGAACCATAAAAAATTCACCAACAATCCTAAATTAAACCAAACGAATATTTAGTAGTATGCAAACATGTTTTCTAGATACACATACCCAGCAATCCCAACTTGTTCAACAAATCGTTATTATACTCGTGTGGGTATACGGCCCCTATATCAATATAATTAATAGTGCCATGTGCATCAATCTATAGCTTCACCGGCGCTCACCTGGCCTTCCAACGTGAACTCTCCCCCGCTTGACTCGCTGGAGCTCGTGCCACAACGCAAGTGAGGCGGTGGTGGTGACTTAACTGCACCAGATTAGTTAACAATTTAACAAAATACAAATATTAACGAAGAGAAAGAAAAATGGGTAGAGAAACGAGAAAGACGGGCAAGACAGGAGAAAATATTCCATAATCTTTCAGTATTTTTTCTAAATCTTATTAAACATCGATGAAAACGCTTTTAAAGGTATTTTACAAGACCAACCGCTGTTAAATAAACCTGGTAGGTATATCATAACGTGTCCTCGAATAAATCCAAGAAATATTAGCAGAAGCGTAATGAGCTCGGTAATTCGTCTTTACTATTTGGATCGCTGGATAAAATCGACATTTTGTCTGGAAATAGAAGTATAACATATTGTCACTTCATTATAAAGTTTGTTTTTTATTTGGTAGTTCAGTGCAATTGGTCGAATTGTAATATTTATGTGAGTATGCGTATGCACAGACTGCACAACGAAACCATCAGACAGACGATCAAATACAATGTTAAACCGAATGAGAGGGTCATTGCATCACCTTGCATAACATGCCTGGATACTAGGCGCTGGACTAGCTGATTTTTCTTTCATTTTCAGGGTTGATGACTGATAAAGGAATTGAAGAAAAAGTCTATACAACTAAACTATTTTGTACGTTTTTTGTGATGTTTATTATTTTGGTTTGTTTTTAAAAGGGATTGAACCATAACCTTTTTTAAATTCTGGTGGAGATATATTTTGATTATATTCCCTATTGTAGTATGCTAGTATTCTAGCATTGGCAACCCTGCTAAAGTATTTGTCATCCATAACGTATTGCCATTCGAAAAATACAGTTATAGAGTTCTTATTAAATTGAAAAATGAATAAAAAGGGAATTTTTGGTCAAATTGATTGATTGTTTTTTGGTAGCAGACCAGCCGCACGTACCGTTAAGACTGGGTCAATTATATAGGGCAGGTAAAAATGGATGGTAGAGGATGCAAGTTTAGGCACACTTTCTATTGTTTAATGAAAAAATAATTTAATAGCATCAGAGTGTTTTCTTTGAAGGAAAATAAGTTCAAAAAAAACGACGTGATATTTTTCGATGTACGAAGAAACAATTTATGAATTTTTTGTGGAAAGTGTAGTTGAAGCTCAAAAACATGAAATTTTTTGTTGTATTTCAGTGAGTACTTTTTAAATAATGTACTTAATATAAACAGCTAGCGTTAATTTGAGTCTTGTAAGTTGAAAATAAATTCAAGAAATCTAGCACACATGCTGAATCGCCGAAAAAGTCGAAACTCAAACATCAAATAATAAGTTCCGCTCGAACAAAGCATTAAGTGCAATAATAAACCAGGGAATTTTTTTTAAAGTTAATAAGTTGAAGTATTCCGTGACCATCTGCCTCTGTTGAGTCTCGCGGACACTCTCGTAAGATACGAAAAGAAACCGGAATGACTAAGTGTGTAGCAAGGACGTATCATGAGCAAAAGTTACAAATAAAAATATATTTATTATTTTATACATAAAAATAATGTCCCAACTAAAAACGTAAAGAAAAAAAAAGAAAATTTTGAACGAAAAACTTTACTTTTCCTATCCCGATTCTTTTAATGACGTCCACTAGCTTTGCTTTTCTTTCTCTAAATGACAGAAGCTGCCTCTGTCAATCCCATCAGCTGCAAGTGCCTATTGAGCTTGCAGTCCCCAGTTACCAGACTCGCCACAGATTTGACAGTATTCCTCTTATCGAGTTGGTTTTATTGTCGTTTCTGCAACGCCACATAACTTTTTTTTGAGCCACTCATATACCAGGTTATTTCCATTTGTATGGGTACACCTTTCTTCCATTCTTCTCTTCCTCATAACTGTATCCGTTCTCTGGAAGCTCTATTTCCTCATGTCAATAATACGATCGCCTTCTTATACCAGTTCCAGTCCAGTCCTTTGCAATTCGATTTCACCAGAATTCTCTCTTCGATATAATGACCTGTTAATGGACGGCCAGTGTATTTGCTATCTCCGATTTTTCCATCTTTCATAAACTGTCAGCTGTCAAACTGGGCGCGAATGTGAGCAAATTCAAATTTTGCATGTACCTCCAAATAAATTTTTTTTCTGCGCCTTTGGTTAGAGAAAAATCTGTCCATGCAATTTTAAACTCATTAATAAAATTGAATTGGGTAACTGCGACAATTTGTCTGTGTATGTTTTATCACCAATTAACTGAAATATAAATAACTTTCGGTATAGAACAAGTTGTTCAGTGTGATTGACGTTGACGATATAATTTTATTAAAATTATACCGAAAAGGAAATAACGAGTAAAATTGTTTGTATTGAATTTTTTTTTCTTCTCAGTTTTGTAATGCTGAAATTTTTGCTACAAAAAATCAATCACATGTCTTAATTTCATGGTAAATTATCGCGGACCAAAAACAAATAAACGTACAGGTGCAAGTAACTTAGATTAGACACCTTACTAGCAATTTTTTAAGGCACTCAAGTTCGTTGATATTACGGTTATTGGTAGTTTTCACTACAATTTTTATTCGAGAAAGCTTTGTTCAAATTTAATCATTGTTTCTATAAAGAAAAATAAAGGATAAAAATATAAAAATGTCGTCATGTTTTCAACGCCAATTTTTTTTCCGTTATAAAAACATAGGCTAAAAATTGCAGGATCATAACGATTTTCCATTATACTATAGTCGGTTTCAAGGTATTTGTCATTCCTAGACCACTACAATGAATAGTCGAGTGGGCGAGTTTGTACTTGACATTTTTAATTTTGGTACGTACTCAAGCCGACAAAGTAGCAGCTTCACACATCATCTTCGAATATGAAGCACTTTCTTATTGGATATATAGATTCCCAGAACTAGAGTACCTAATGGAGCATTTCTCCAAGAAGGATATAGTGTTGGTACGTACTCAAG
This sequence comes from Lochmaea capreae, assembly GCA_949126875.1. Lineage (NCBI taxonomy): Eukaryota > Metazoa > Arthropoda > Insecta > Coleoptera > Chrysomelidae > Lochmaea > Lochmaea capreae. The sequence continues at coordinate 265,074 of OX421395.1, read as the reverse complement.
CCGACAAAGTAGCAGCTATCTAGCTATCTTAATAATTGGTGAATCTGGAAAGAATCTCCATGAAGCGGAACGTTTATTTAATGAGAGATACCCAGATCGCCCTATCTCGAGAACTTATTTGAGGGAGCTTCTTCACAAGTTTGAAGCAACAAATTTTATTAATGTAAGTGTAGCCATTCAAAAGATACGAAGGGGGGAAGGGACTTTTGAATAGCACTGTATAAAATCAAGTTCGTTCCGTTCTTTCTTTGTTTAAGAAGCGGCATACCTACCAACAAATTGCAGTCGAAGTCGGTCAGCCAGCCGTCAGTAAATAGTACGAAATGGTTAGGTTTCATTTATCGGCGGCAAATACCCACAAAGGAAATAAAATAATCTAAAAAAAAGTTTACTACGACTCTCACCTTGCAAATAATCTCTCAGTTTGATTAACTTTAAATTTTACTTAAATTTATTTTAAATGAAGGTATTTATCGAACTAGATTTGTTCATGCAATTCGAAAGATCCTAGAAAGATTGGAATGTCATATGGAAAATCCAATTCTAATTTAAATTCCAAATACCCCAATCTAGTGTAATTGATTAATTAAATGATGAATCATCGACGAAAATGACGTTTTTGTAGTGTGTGTATGTAAAGTAAACGAAGCAGAATGAAGACCGTTGAAGACGTGCAACAAACTAACACATGGCACGTGTATGTGCTCACCTACTGTGACAATTTTTGTTACCCCTCGATAACGTCTTCGTAAACCAGGCAGCTTTTAGACAAATTGATAATTGTTAACCCTCTGATATTAGGGAGGGGGGTAGCAATCAGGAGTGGATTCTCTATTTATATTTCAGTTTAAGTACTTCAAAATACGTTTAACAAATATTATGTTATTGAGTGCTGCACCAAAGAAAAAGTCCACTGAAGTTAGTGGAAATTGTTCTATACGAATTATAATATTTGGGATTCATATATTTATTGTTAGGTAATGGAAACAGATTTCCAAATGATATCACGACAAAGTGGTACCTACATTAAAAATTCAAAACAAAATTAAAAAAAAGTATTTACCATGAGGTAGACTCCATACGTTGGTTAGCTCCACCAGTCTTCTCACTATATCCTTCTTGGAGAAATGCTCCATTAGGTACTCTAGTTCTAGGAATCTATATATCCAATAAGAAAGTGCTTCATATTCGAAGATGATGTGTGAAGCTGTTTCCTTCTCTTCCATGCACAACCGTCGACATACAGACAGTTCCTCCCTATATATGCCAATTGTGTACTTCCTTAGGGTACAGTGACCGGTGACTACTACCGCCACCTTCCTTATCTGGCAACTGCTGAGGTTTAATATTTCGTAAATCAGCGACTACGAATACTAGTTCAGTTCAGAACCAGTGAATTAAGTTTTAGACCCCAGCTTTGCTAGGGTGTCTGCCGTTTCATTGCCTACAACACTCCTGTGTCAAGGATTCACCCACCCTATTGTAGTTTTCCAGAGTAAAGAGTTTTTTAGGCAGTCCCAGTACTGATCTGGGTACAACAAGCTAAAGATTTCAGTACTGCCTGATTATCTGAAAGTATTAGGATCTTTTGGCACCTATACCCCCTTTCGATTAGTGATGAGCAAAATTGGTCTGGGTCTTGCGAAAAATTAAGTCAGTTTTAGATCCGTCTGTGACTTCCTGACTGCATGCTTCCAACCCATCCCAGCTTAGCTACTGTTTAATATAGAAATTGTCTTGAATTCGTCCCTGTGCAGCGTTTGAAACCAGTGGGTTAACCCCGTTTACGAAATTTTATGAAAGTCTAATCAGCATCTGTTAATCAGTACAAAAACTGAATAAATTGTATAATAGGATGAATTCGAAATTAAACACCATTAGTTTTATTGGATTTTTAGTCATAGATTATATTAAAAATGTAATATTTCGATTCAATTCTAATATTTGGGTAATATATAATATATAGAGTAGGTTTATTACGTTTTCACCGAGACAGGACACATTGCGTCATATATTTAAATAAATAAGTCTCATTTTTTTTAAATTTACAGACTGCTGCCACAATTTTTGTCAAATTTGCATGCGTTCTTGTCGAATGCGACTCACATTTGAGGAATTTGCAGGTGCTCCTAGCGAATGCAACACTTTTCTGGCAAATTTGCATGTAGCGTTGCTGAATTTAAGTAATTTTTGACAAATTTGCAGAGGTTGCAGTCCATTGCTACAATTTTTGTCAAATTTGTATGTGTTTCTGAGGAATGCAACACTTTTTTATCGAAATTGCATGTGGTGTTGCTGAATTAAAGTATTTTTTGACAAATTTTCATAAGTTACAGTCCAATTCGTGAATATTTGTCCAATTTGCATGTGCTCCTGACGAATCCCACTCATATTTGACGAATTTCTATGAATTCCTGCCGAGTAGAACACGTTTTTGACGAAATTGCATGTGGCGTTTCTAACTTTAAATCTTTTTTGACAAATTTACATATACTACAGTCCAAGGCGTCAATTTATGTGAAATTTACATGTGCTTCTATAGAATGCGACTCACATTTGACGAATTTGCATGTGGCGTTGCTGAATTTAAGTCATTTTTGACAAATTTGCAGAGGTTGCAGTCTATTGCTACGATTTTTGTCAAATTTGTATATGTTTCTGACGAATGCAACACTTTTTTATCGAAATTGCATGTGGTGTTGCTGAATTAAAGTATTTTTTGACAAATTTGCATAAGTTACAGTCCAACTCGTGAATTTTTGTCAAATTTGCATGTTCTCCTGACGAATCCCACTCATATTTGACGAATTTCTATGAATTCCTGCCGAGTAGAACACGTTTTTGACGAAATTGCATGTGGCGTTTCTAACTTTAAATCTTTTTTGACAAATTTACATATACTACAGTCCAAGGCGTCCATTTTTGTGAAATTTACATGTGCTTCTGTAGAATGCGACTCACATTTGACGAATTTGCATGTGGCGTTGCTGAATTTAAGTCATTTTTGACAAATTTGCAGAGGTTGCAGTCTATTGCTACGATTTTTGTCAAATTTGTATATGTTTCTGACGAATGCAACACTTTTTTATCGAAATTGCATGTGGTGTTGCTGAATTAAAGTATTTTTTGACAAATTTGCATAAGTTACAGTCCAACTCGTGAATTTTTGTCAAATTTGCATGTTCTCCTGACGAATCCCACTCATATTTGACGAATTTCTATGAATTCCTGCCGAGTAGAACACGTTTTTGACGAAATTGCATGTGGCGTTTCTAACTTTAAATCTTTTTTGACAAATTTACATATACTACAGTCCAAGGCGTCCATTTTTGTGAAATTTACATGTGCTTCTGTAGAATGCGACTCACATTTGACGAATTTGCATGTGGCGTTGCTGAATTTAAGTCATTTTTGACAAATTTGCAGAGGTTGCAGTCTATTGCTACGATTTTTGTCAAATTTGTATATGTTTCTGACGAATGCAACACTTTTTTATCGAAATTGCATGTGGTGTTGCTGAATTAAAGTATTTTTTGACAAATTTGCATAAGTTACAGTCCAACTCGTGAATTTTTGTCAAATTTGCATGTTCTCCTGACGAATCCCACTCATATTTGACGAATTTCTATGAATTCCTGCCGAGTAGAACACGTTTTTGACGAAATTGCATGTGGCGTTTCTAACTTTAAATCTTTTTTGACAAATTTACATATACTACAGTCCAAGGCGTCCATTTTTGTGAAATTTACATGTGCTTCTGTAGAATGCGACTCACATTTGACGAATTTGCATGTGGCGTTGCTGAATTTTAGTCATTTTCGACAAATTTGCAGAGGTTGCAGTCCATTGCTACAATTTTTGTCAAATTTGTATGTGTTTCTGACGAATGCGGTACTTTTTTATCGAAATTGCATGTGGTGTTGCTGAATTAAAGTATTTTTTGACAAATTTGCATAAGTTACAGCCCAACTCGTGAATTTTTGTCAAATTTGCATGTGCTCCTGACGAATGCCATTCATATTTGACGAATTTCTATGAATTCCTGCCGAGTAGAACACGTTTTTGACGAAATTGCATGTGGCGTTTCTAACTTTAAATCTTTTTTGACAAATTTACATATACTACAGTCCAAGGCGTCAATTTATGTGAAATTTACATGTGCTTCTATAGAATGCGACTCACATTTGACGAATTTGCATGTGGCGTTGCTGAATTTAAGTCATTTTTGACAAATTTGCAGAGGTTGCAGTCTATTGCTACGATTTTTGTCAAATTTGTATATGTTTCTGACGAATGCAACACTTTTTTATCGAAATTGCATGTGGTGTTGCTGAATTAAAGTATTTTTTGACAAATTTGCATAAGTTACAGTCCAACTCGTGAATTTTTGTCAAATTTGCATGTTCTCCTGACGAATCCCACTCATATTTGACGAATTTCTATGAATTCCTGCCGAGTAGAACACGTTTTTGACGAAATTGCATGTGGCGTTTCTAACTTTAAATCTTTTTTGACAAATTTACATATACTACAGTCCAAGGCGTCCATTTTTGTGAAATTTACATGTGCTTCTGTAGAATGCGACTCACATTTGACGAATTTGCATGTGGCGTTGCTGAATTTAAGTCATTTTTGACAAATTTGCAGAGGTTGCAGTCTATTGCTACGATTTTTGTCAAATTTGTATATGTTTCTGACGAATGCAACACTTTTTTATCGAAATTGCATGTGGTGTTGCTGAATTAAAGTATTTTTTGACAAATTTGCATAAGTTACAGTCCAACTCGTGAATTTTTGTCAAATTTGCATGTTCTCCTGACGAATCCCACTCATATTTGACGAATTTCTATGAATTCCTGCCGAGTAGAACACGTTTTTGACGAAATTGCATGTGGCGTTTCTAACTTTAAATCTTTTTTGACAAATTTACATATACTACAGTCCAAGGCGTCCATTTTTGTGAAATTTACATGTGCTTCTGTAGAATGCGACTCACATTTGACGAATTTGCATGTGGCGTTGCTGAATTTTAGTCATTTTCGACAAATTTGCAGAGGTTGCAGTCCATTGCTACAATTTTTGTCAAATTTGTATGTGTTTCTGACGAATGCGGTACTTTTTTATCGAAATTGCATGTGGTGTTGCTGAATTAAAGTATTTTTTGACAAATTTGCATAAGTTACAGCCCAACTCGTGAATTTTTGTCAAATTTGCATGTGCTCCTGACGAATGCCATTCATATTTGACGAATTTCTATGAATTCCTGCCGAGTAGAACACGTTTTTGACGAAATTGCATGTGGCGTTTCTAACTTTAAATCTTTTTTGACAAATTTACATATACTACAGTCCAAGGCGTCCATTTTTGTGAAATTTACATGTGCTTCTGTAGAATGCGACTCACATTTGACGAATTTGCATGTGGCGTTGCTGAATTTAAGTCATTTTTGACAAATTTGCAGAGGTTGCAGTCTATTGCTACGATTTTTGTCAAATTTGTATATGTTTCTGACGAATGCAACACTTTTTTATCGAAATTGCATGTGGTGTTGCTGAATTAAAGTATTTTTTGACAAATTTGCATAAGTTACAGTCCAACTCGTGAATTTTTGTCAAATTTGCATGTTCTCCTGACGAATCCCACTCATATTTGACGAATTTCTATGAATTCCTGCCGAGTAGAACACGTTTTTGACGAAATTGCATGTGGCGTTTCTAACTTTAAATCTTTTTTGACAAATTTACATATACTACAGTCCAAGGCGTCCATTTTTGTGAAATTTACATGTGCTTCTGTAGAATGCGACTCACATTTGACGAATTTGCATGTGGCGTTGCTGAATTTTAGTCATTTTCGACAAATTTGCAGAGGTTGCAGTCCATTGCTACAATTTTTGTCAAATTTGTATGTGTTTCTGACGAATGCGGTACTTTTTTATCGAAATTGCATGTGGTGTTGCTGAATTAAAGTATTTTTTGACAAATTTGCATAAGTTACAGCCCAACTCGTGAATTTTTGTCAAATTTGCATGTGCTCCTGACGAATGCCATTCATATTTGACGAATTTCTATGAATTCCTGCCGAGTAGAACACGTTTTTGACGAAATTGCATGTGGCGTTTCTAACTTTAAATCTTTTTTGACAAATTTACATATACTACAGTCCAAGGCGTCAATTTATGTGAAATTTACATGTGCTTCTGTAGAATGCGACTCACATTTGACGAATTTGCATGTGGCGTTGCTGAATTTAAGTCATTTTTGACAAAGTTATGTATGTTACAGACCAATGTAACAATTTTTGTGCCGTTGAACAATGCGATACTTTGTGACTTATATACTTGCGCCACAAGTGAATAAGCCACATAAGCCATAACATGCTTCACAGGAAGTCTCGATGAATTTTTTTAATAATATAAAATTATTTTTGTGATATAGTCACCGAAAATAATTGTATCTATTTATCTAATAACGACCTACGATTTTAAAAACAAAAACAATTATATAAATCAATAATATGTTCTAACACTAATATAAAAATCCAGTTAAAAATCAATTTCCAATTAAGTAACTCATCAAGATACCTGCAAATTAAGACGCAAGCTGTCCCCCAATCACGATCTGTAGTTCCTCCTTCGAAGCAAGCACCACCAATAGCGGGGAAATATCGATAAAAAGGCGGGAGTTAAACCTTGCACGTGGCCGGTATAATTTTACCAGTTTTTTTTTTTACCTGGTGGGGCATTGGTATGAAAGTTATACCTGGAATACAGTCGATTTTAGAATCCAGTCAGGTGCTAAATGTTACACGTGAAGTGTTGCCTCAGAAATCTGAGAACTTTACGAAAAAAAATCTTTGATATAACCAGTGCGTTTGACGTGGTTGACTATTTGTGAATGTAGATTTTTGTGAACTGATTTTTTATCAATATGAAGTGAGAAGAACTTTTGTTGTGCGTTTGATGATAGCTAAGAATTTCTCCGATTTTGGTCCAAACTACAATCCAGAAAAAGGTTTTTTTATATATTTTTTTCATACTAATAATAATTTATCACACATATATTGTGTGACATTCTGTATAGTTAAATGAATACATGGTGGACATCCCGATTGAATATTTTTGAAAAGTGTGGTGTATTCTATTTTCGAATAAAGATTTACTTTTTTTAAAAAAATTAAATAGGTACTTATTTGAGTTTAAAAGAAACTAATTTCTTAAATTACTTACATTTGTATGATAAATAAATTTAATTAATTTCTTATCGATGGTTTGTTCAATTTATCTCTAAATTTTTTTGACTTTTGTACAAACTTTAAAGGTTTTCTCTCCAGCTTTTTAATATTAATTCACTTCGTACTTATTTTGCTACATTTTCTAGGGTCATAAACCTAACATTAACTCATCAAAAATTAATTTTAAAAATCTTCCGAATAATTAAATCAATCATTTTTTTTGGAATATATCCAAAATCCATTATTTTTAAAAAATTCCACTATAAATAGCCAAAATCAATGTTTAATAAAATTTGTGAAATGTTAAAATACCTACTAATTTGTTTAACAATTTAAAAGCTATTTTCAATGATACGTACTCTTTAGTAGAAACGAGTTCTTTAATTTGAAAAAAACCTAAGACGTCAAAGTTTATTCAAAATCTTTAAATTCATCAAGTTAAATCGAAGCGACGTTCAATAAAATTTCACTGAAAAACACACATCAAGAACCACTCAAAAATTAAATAAAAACATCCAAAATCCTGCAATTCGACATAGAAAAATCATACAACACATAAACTATACAGGAAAGCAACTGAAATCATGCAATTTGAGAATATATTTTGTTCAGTAGGTACCACTCGAACACTTTGAATAAATACAAAATCTTTTACACGGAAAAACATAGTCATACACATAAAAATGCATTTCTCCCTGTCAATTATATAAATTTTATGTTGGCTTGAAACATTTTGTTTATTTTCTTCAATTTTCTTGTTTATATCTTTTTTATAATTTCACCTTCGAATTAAACGAATTAAAAATATATGTATCTACATCATTAGACATTCCAAAAAATTTTTCTTTTCGGGCATGTGTATTAAGTTCCTGGCCCTGTACTAGATTCCAAACAATGTTTATATTGATGTAAATTGTATATATGTCGGGTTTGAAATAGTTGACATTTTTTTAAATATAATACATTTTATTTATGCAACGGTAATTTACATAAGAATGTAGGAAATCTTTACTAGCTTTGAAAGAATATAACAACAAATATTTATTAATTATATGAAAATATTAGTTTGTTTTGTTTGTGGAAAATAAAAAAAAAATTTCCTTTGTTTGAAACAATCAATATTTTAATTTTTTAATTACATAATAATTTATGCTTCGAAAAGTTGTTTCTATACAAATTCGCATAACTAGGGTTTGGTACCATATTTTACAAAGACTAGTGATTTTTGATATATTTCCTTATAATCTATAAAGAAAGAATAATTTTCCGTATTTTTTCAGAATATTAGGTATACATTTTTATTTATTTTCTTGGGTATCGTTGAAAGTATTTATTTTAAAATTATTTAAAAATATATATTTGAGACGCTCCTAACAAACTAAACTTTTCTATTGTGCCCTCCAGTTGAGACCCCCATTTCTAAAATTTATTTATTCACATACTTCGCTTCCCACGGAAGCGAAGCATAGCAGAAATTAAAAAAAAAGAAAATTGGAAAGGAATTAGTATAGAAAATACGTTTCTGTCCATTGAGAAATAATATTTTATAAAAATAATATTAAAACACACACAATAATCACTCCACTAAATATGTTTGAATCAATTACTTATTTTAAGCCATTATTTATGTTTTTATAAAACTAAATACAAAACTGAGAAGTTTGCAAATGAAGTCGACTGTAAAAATATTATAAACAGCTCATTCCAAAATAATAGAATGGTTGTTTTGGCACAGAGAGAGGCCAAAAAGTACCTCTCGTAGTCGTAATGGAAAAATGTGCAAATAATTGTAATAAAAAAATTCCCCCGGATCTGCAATAACATTTTTAGAACTATATTATTAAAAGCAGAGATGTATTATTTTAAAGATATTGTACGATATCTTTTTCCTATTTCGAGATATTTTAAGAAACGTATACTTGGTGGGAACAAACAAAAATTTGGACTATCTGTAGTAAGGATTAATTTTTGGATACCTATAGTTGAGACTGCCAGGCTGCCATAGGAGCCATTAAGACAGCCACAACAGCTGCACTTGCTGAACCAACGGCCAGTTCATGTCTATATATATACAAGGCGAAGCCAGGTCAATCACAAGAGGACAAGCGCCCATTAGTATACTACACGGTTAAGTGTATAACGAGTTATATAAAGAGCTGGAAATCGACCCCAAAATGGGAATGCTATCGGATGAAATGATTCGGGAAAAAAATCGTAACAGGCAGAGGCATGGGAGGAATTAATGCAGAAATTGGCTGCTACACTGATGGAAGCCAAGCGACTATAAAAGCAATCAGTGTCATACAGATGAATTTCAAACTAGTTTGAAAATGCTTGGAGACTCTATAGGGTTGTCATTAGCCTGGGTAACACGCTACTTGGATCACAAGATCAATGAAGTGGCACAAGGGACATGGTGTGCTCTGTTTGTCCAAGAACCTTTGGCAGACACAACCGTATGAGGAAACTGCGAAAGCCTGATAAGGCTGTTTCCGACAATAGGGGTGGAACCCTCCCAATATATGGAATACCTAGTAATAAGGACGGGTCTAGATAAGGAACTTTAGAATAACAGGGTCTTAGAAGCGCATAAGCTCCATATTTATCTTATCTTATCTTACCCAGTTGTGTCCCGCAGATTTGTAAGTTGAGGCTACCCGAAGGTCTGGATAGGAATAATATCATTATCGATCAAATAGTCAGAAAATGGCACCATTGAATAATCCTGTGATTGAATTGAACATAAATCTTCAACAAAACACTCTTTTACATCTAAGAAATTCGTCGATCTAAGCTCAATCTAGGTTTAGAGACTTCATTTATGTCTGTTCAATTGAATTTAGCTTTTCCCAAACAAATCACGCTTCTTTAAAACCAATTAAAAAACAACAAATTCACTTCCAATCGACATTAAACACGAACTTAGTTTACCAAAGCAAAGTTTACGGAATAAAAATAAATTCCGTAAACTTTGGCCAAAGTATAGGTAAGCAAAAAATCAAAAGATTTATACTGAGTACATCTCGAGATGTCGTGCGAGAACTTATTGAAAATGAGATCCATAGCTCTTAGATTAGTCCTTATTTTAATGTTTAGGTACCACGTACTAGTAATATAATTACTTCGTGGTTTGTTCAGGTGTTTATTTTATTTGTTTGTTAAACATGTTTTAAATTGATATATTAAAAAAAAAAAGTGTGGAGAATAAACGCATCTGCATTAATATCATTGCTTAATCAGAAATTACAACATTCTTCACTAATGGGTGGTCATTATTATAATACCGCTACCTAAAATTCCATTAAATATTTCAGTTGTTATGTTATAACTAGATTTATATTCTTCTGCAAATTCATCGGTTCAACCTGGTGAATGTTGTAAGCTGATTTAATGTGGAAAATATGCAAAAATTCTGTCGAATTTCGGTGTGAGTGTGTGTATGTAGAGGCGAACCCATTTTTCACAACAGGACATTAATTAATACAAAAATCATTGCTCTAAAACACGAACTGTAAATTTTTTCTTATTTTGTTCAATCGCAACTCACTTTGGAACTAACTTTCTCACATACGAATAATCAGGCTGAAAATTATTATAGTTTGTTTCAAAAAGTACACAGAGTATTGGAAGTATCCGATAAACAACTGGCTGTTAAAGGATTATTGCATACCAGTCGCATTTTTTTAAAATTAATGAAACCCATTTCCCATTTTCTAACATATTTTTTAAAATTTCCTCTTCTATTTAGAGATATGAGTTATTGCACGCACTTTTTCGAGATCGAGAAATCACTAAAAAAATTCTCAAAGTCCACGATCTCGTCTCGTCTCGAAAATAGAGACTAGACGACAAATCCCGAATTTCGAGAGTATCTAATCATCTCTTATATATTAATATTCCTCAATATTTCTTTCTTAGCACTTTCAACTCTTATCACATACTTTATTTCTCTCGCTTGTATATTACTTTTACTGTTGTTTTGTCAAGAACAAACAGCAAAATGTTGGATTGGACAAAACTTTATTTTTGTCGTAATTTCAACTTCTTATTATTATAAAATAGCCAGCAAGCTAAATATGTTCGTTCTTTAATACATTTCCAGGTATAAAATGGCATTAAAACACCATAAAATTCAGATTAGTAGGTATCTAATGAAAGCACCACGAAAATAAGTGAACCAGTACGTTCCATTAAGGAAGAATAATAACTTGTTGCTACTTAATAAAAAAATATATAGAGATGTATTTGCAAAGATATTGTGTCTAAAAATTTCAAAATTTCGACTATTTTGAGGCATTCTGGACATTTCAGTGTTTAATGGGGATATTTTTGTTTCCACATTTAATAATTTTTTACTTACATTGCTTTCTGTGTTGAGAGACATTATTTTATTTGTTGCGGAAGATATTATATTTGAAATATTATTAGAAATATTACTAGCATATGTGATGGTTTTCTAGTTTTGTATTTCTTTAGTTTTTTCAGGAAAAATTAATTTTTTTTAATGTTAATTTTTGTAATCAATCTGAAAACACTTAATATTTCCGAAAAAATTGAAGATAGGTAAAGTTCTTCCAAAGTTAATGTGATGACCCATATTTTTAATCCCTTTGAAGGAAAAAGCCACCCAATGGCTTGCATATAATTTTTTTATAAATTGGAATATTGTGAAATAATGTTAATCTACTATATCAATTTGAATGAAAAAAATTAACCTGCATACAAAATTCATAAAATTTGTAATACAATAATAAAGCGCTTTCCTCTAGAACACGGAGTATCTAGAGAACAGTTTTTTGTATCGTTAACCCAACCATATTTTAAAGGTGGGTGTATATCCTCATACAGTTTTAATTATAATATAATTACCATTACTACTATTTTCTTACATATTAAGTTAAAATGTTTTTTATTTTATATATTTATTCATGTAATAAAACCGTAAGGATTGTTTGAATAACGAATAAATGAATAAACACTTGACAACATCATGTGTATCAAACCAAGTTTCGTCTAAATAAATTATAGTTCTATTTGAATCACGGTACCCTTTTATTTTGCGCAAATACTCCTGTCTAAGTTCAGCGATACGCCGAGATTCCATTATTACCATACGATTATCTAACTTCTTATATTTAAATCCACAATTCAATAATCCCGCGCATCATCTTGGACTGTTGTTTCAAATGGTCTCCAAAATGTCATTCTAATTAATTATATTATAAAACTTACCCTAACGTCGACGAACAAATGAATATTATATTAATATCAATTCACTGACGCGACCTAACCACTACACCATCAAAAAGGTATTATATTAATGATACCTTTCTACACCAGATCACCTACACTTTCCTATAAATACCTATAACAATTCACTAAACTCACTCAACCAGTAAATAGATATTATATTAAATATTTCTTTAAAACAAAATTCACACCCGACACTGAATAATACTAATGGATTATAAGCCGAACCACAACACAACCCCCCCGAACAACATCAAGACCGTAGAATTTTTTCTGCCAAAAACATCAAACGGAGTATACTTCGGTTATTTCGTTATATTACGATGAATACTGCAGTTGATGATTGGTTGTTTCGAAGTCTTCACTGCACGTGCAGCTACGTTGCCAACTCTTCAAAATTTTCTTAAATATAGTAACATATATAAAGTGGTTTTAATTAATTTTTCTTTTTTCAGTAATTTATTTTAATGTTTACTAATAAATTTACATTATGTATTTTTTTAAAAATATTTCCAAACTAGCTTTCTTATAACATCACGAACTAACAGTTTACTGAAGTAAGAGGAACATTTATGTAGCGAGCCTAACAATTTTAGAAAATATACCTGACAACATTGCTTTATTTTATGGTCATCACACTGACTTTAGTTAGAGTATATAGGACATTGTACATGAATTATGTCTGAAGAATTCAAAAAATAAATAATATACAGGGGATTGCATTTAAAATAAGAAAGTGGGTATCGGTCACTGTCACATGACACATCGTATATATTTTTTTTTGTAAAAAAGCGCATTTAAAAATACAAATCGACGTGTCCAAGCGTTTTTTCCAACACGCTCTTATATATTCGTTATCGAATTTATTCCATTTGGCTGTTCCACACTGTATAAAAGCAATTAGGGTGACAATCTCGGTGATCAATAGACAAAATTATCGCCCATCGCGTGATCACTACGACACAAACTGCTTTTTAGCCCTTCTGGCTAACCCCTGGACATCAATTTATTCATTTGGACATTAAGTTTATTCATTTAAATGATTCACATTTTGATTTTTTTTTTTTTAAGAATGCCTCGCTGTGCTTCACTTTCGCATTACAATATTCACGGCGAAACTCCACCTCAGTCACCTTCTAGTCCGGCGAGTAGTCCAAACGCAGGAGTTTCTTCGAGAAGCGTAAGTCCATCATCGCCTAAATCACCGATAACAAATTCCAGACATAGCGCATTTTCACTAGTTCATCCCAAAGAAACACAAATTACAGAAAACCATTTAAAATTGTACGGTAAGTAATCCAAGAAAAAAACTACTTGACATTTTTACTGAATTTAGGTTATTTATTTCAGAAATGAGGGCTTTGATGTATGCTAATACTATCAATCAATTCGTCAATACTCCTTTTCCTGGTTATATGTGGCATCCGACGGTGATTCTTCCTTATCCACCACCAGAAGCTTTAAGTCCGAAGAATACGTCGCTAGATCCGCGATTTGCTGAGAAAATCAAACAAGCTATTTTACCTTTAGACTCGCAAAGTCCTGATAAAACCGTGTTGGATTCTAGAATGACTGATGTTATCAAAAGAGGTGAGTTTCAAGTAAAAGTGACAATAATAATGTAATTGAGCCACAATTTCTTTTTTTCTACTATCACTATCGAAAGTCGTCTTTTGTGCCTTGAAAAGCAACTGCGAAGTTCCGCGAGCTGTCATAATTTGATATTATTGGCGATCTTAAGCAGAAAGTAACTTTGAAGCACGCCTAATTTTCCGCGAGCTGTCATAATTTGACATTATTGGCGCTCTTAAGCAGAAAGTAACTTTGAAGCACGCCTAATTTTATTTATAGATAAAACAGAGCTAGTAGTTAATTTTGGTGTGATAGTAGAAAAGATTTTGTGAGTATTTAGAGGAAAGTCTTTTGGTAGTTTCGACAAATTGCCGCGCTTCGCTAACGCCTTGCGCGGCATCTTTCTGTCTCGACTACCAAAGTACTACTTTCTGCTCTTGATACACAAATAGCTATTTTATTATTTTGACAATTCATCTCGTCGTGATAATGTCCAGACTTGCTTCTTGGTTTGAAATAATAATAGGCCCCCATTTCACCTGAACTACTGGGTATTATATTTTTTTGAAAAAAATAACTTCACTACAATCATTACATTGTTATTGTTGGTAAATTATACGAAGCTTTTTACTTTTATCTACCCAATTAGTGCCCTTTTCCGATTAGAAATATTTATGGACAGACTGCACTTATTAATCACTGAAGCTCAAGGAAAAGGTTTACTTATTTTTTTTTTTAAATGAATGTTTTCGTCCTGATAAGGAATATCAAATATTTGCGTCAACTAATGACGGTATTTTTTTAACCGAAAGTGATTACAAAAGGTTAATAGGAATTTTTTTTCTGTTCGAAACTATACTGCGGAAAAATTGCAACTGAAAGTTATTAAGATAAGGGAAATTGTGTGTGGCTGATTTATTAGTCTAATTATAGTGATAAAAATGATATTTAAATAGTTAGTTCTAGAATATTAAATGAAACATTTTTACGGAAAAAAGTGAGAATTGAACTCGCGTGGATTGAGTTCCAGCGATGTTTTTTGAAATTTTACAGTTTACGAACTTCTTTATGTATAGGCAAGGTTCCCAAGGGCATTTTGCATTTAAGATCCTAACAGACTGAATTTTTGCAAAAGGCTTCCTTATGACTAGACTTCTATTCACGAGCATTTTCAATTTCAGTCGGCGAGGCAGTCCTGGATTTATAAATAGGCCGTATAGGCCGCGGCCTAGGGGCGGTAGATTTCAGAAAAGGGTCACTTGAATTCAGAGGATAAAAGTCAAATAGGTTTTTAACCGGGCCTAGGGCGGCAGGAAGCCTAACTCCGCCACTGCGCCGAGGTAGAGCAGGTGCGAAACATGTCGATCCTGTGATTGCAAAATATTTTACATTATCGTAATTATTTTCATCGGCTAGTTTTTTTTTCTTTTCGTTACTTACCGTTTGAAAAACGTTTTTTTTTCAGTGCTACTATGCAAAATAACTGATTATCAATGATAGAACATATTCGAGACCGGATTCGGAATTGTCATACCAAAATACACAAAAAACATTGTTTAGAAAAAAATTTGATATGCTAAAACACGAAAGTTTATAAAAATTGTAAGTTTGGCCAACTTTGCAAGGTCTTCTGAGCCGAGATATTTGATTTCCGCACACTTTTTTTGTAAAAATCGTACACTGGGCGCCTTTGGAAACCTTGCCTAGTAACATTTAATACAAACTATCTGGCTATACAACAAAATTTTTTTGTTACAGATCAAGAAGTTCCTCTAAATCTATCTCTAAAAGGTCGTATTTGGTCTCCTGGAAGCTTATGCGAGCAAGAAATGAAAGCCACCGAATTACGACCAGATTCCAGCGTTACAACAACAGTCATTAGTCCTGTAAAAATGGAAAATAGATGGAAATGGGACAACGAAAGGGATATTCATAACAATCGTGTACCGACGATAGGACCTTCTGGTGAAAAACAATTCACGGTGAGTAAATATCGATAATACTAATACAACCATCCTGATAAATTAAGGATGTCGTGACGCGGGGGTGGAATTAAAAAGTTGGCGTTTGTATAACAAAGTATTCGATAATTACGAAACAATTAAATCGACGATAGAAATCCCAAAGAATCGCATCGTTTTCTTTTGAATAATTTCTAAAGATGTAATTAAAAACAACCTATAATATTTCCATTTACTCACGAAATTTATATTTAATTCACTATTTTACCTCCTTTGAAGCCGTAATTATCCAAAAAAAAAAAAAAGAAATAAAAAAAAACATTCATATTTTAGACTTTACAGGTACAAGAATTAAATTATACATTCGACATAATTACTTTCATTTAGATTTTATTTTACCATTGGAAATTGTAGAAATATGTAAGCATGGAAATAAATCGATGGTGGTCACTGGCGTGGAAACTGAGGGGTGTTTGAAAGTAAATTTAAAAAAAAAAGTAGACGTAATTCACGTACGAACATGTACCAACAGGCAATACAGATAGAGGTGACGTGGCTCCCACCACCACCGACATGACATCAGATGCCTACACGAATGACACACGTCTTGGTGCTGGAACTGTCCACACGAGCCACTTTTGCCGACCATTTCTAAAAACATTGGCAAATATTTTATTTCCATTGTCAGGGTCTAGTATTGGGAAATACGGCATTTGATGAATCCAAAATCTTCTTTGTTTCCTACCAAAACGTCGTCTTACGAAAAGCGTCAGAAGGGGTACTTAATCCAAGTACCTTCATAATGACGCTAACGAATTTTAAACCTTCCAACATGACCCTACCATGGAACTACCATGCTCGATTAAGTGACTTCGTAGTGTCACCAAGTGGTGCTACTGAATCATTCGTCTGGACAGATTCCTTCATTTAGTGTTTGATCTTTCGTCAGTACCACGGAATGTATTACAACTTTCAATTTAATATAGAGTTTTGCACAGGCCATATCTCAGAAATTCAGTGCATAATGTTTATTAACTACTCATACAAGGGCGGGTACTTCGTACTGAGAAATGTTCCTTCTCTGTGTATATAGCGAGCCACTTCTGTTCCATGGCTACACCATGCCAGCAACCAGGACTTAAATGTTGGTCACTGAAACTTTTCAAAAATAAACACCTTTTTTGTTTTTGTAAATCAATAAAACAAATAAAAATTGAGTTCGTTGTTAGATCCCACTAAAAAAATTTTAACCGTTCTATCAATGACTGATAATATCTTTAGCAGTAATATAAATAGTCCTTTGACGTAATGTCCCAGTATACAATTAATGTCCTTTTTTTATTTACTGTTTCTATTATCTTTATTCGACTACTAAGTAATTATTATAATTTAACCGAAAGCTCGACAATTTATTTGTCGATATATAAAAAAAAACAAACCGAAACAAAAATCACATGTAATAACTTCGTGTATTTAATGATGAATTTATAGTTGTATTTATTTGGAAAGTAGAATAATAAACATTCCTTCCAAATATTAAGAAAATCAAACTGGTCACGTTTGATTTTTTTCCTATACCTACAGCTAATAAGTTTGATTTTACCACTGGTTTGGTGCTTGATTTTTCTGAGTTGCCTGGTAGAGTAAACTTTATTCAGTATAAATTGCCCTCAGCAGAGACGTTCGCTTGTATTATGTCATGCGTTATTTGCTGCTGCCAATCAGTATGTTTTGCCACTTTAAACCTAATAAATATTGGAATTTATAGGTCACATGTTATCACAAAATTAAAATATATATTCAAAGTAAAGTTTCATAATTAATTTTGTACCAAATACAATTCGTTGGTGGAAAAAATATCAAATTCAAACTAACGTTTGAAGGTCCTTTGATAAATTATTGGCTTTCCTGATTCCTGGCTTTGTACTGATCTGAGATAGTTAAATAATTCCCATTCCTGGCTCCAGGTCTTGGTATTCGTAGTGTATACAGTGAACAAGCTTCAAGCTGAAACGTAGAAAACTTCTAGACGCAAAAATCAACCAACGCAATCTGAAATATTCCATGAATTTCTTTCGGAACTGCGTTACGTTAATAGTAAAAAAAATCTACTATTCTTGCGTTTGAATGTTTCACTTAATTAGTTTTCTGCAATTCTCGTTTGAATCGTATTTGTTGAAGCCAAAATAGGACAAAATTATATTTCACTTAACCATAAGATTTGCATTTATTTTACATTGAATAAAATGAAAGCTTTTAGTTCTACCGTTTTCTTTATTTAACCAAGGTAATTGTTTGATAGTTTGTTAGTACCACCGGCGTACACATAGAAATATAAACAATTTGTTTTAAAAAAATTGTTAACCCTATAAAGTAACATGTCCTAAAAGTATTTCAATTTTATAACATGAAAATCAATTGCTAGTGTCGAACTGTAAAAGATATTTCAACTTCCTTTTTTATTTTACAAAAAATCTATTTCTAACGATACAACAGAAGCATTTTTCTTTGTGTAGCAGTAATTGTCAACAAATGTCGTGATTTTCCGAAACAATTATTTACCTTTTTTGGTTGGTCAATATCATTCGCCATAAAAACCAACTGTAAGTTCCATTTGAAGAAATCATCTGTACGTTCACACCGAGTACATCAATGTATAATTATTTAAATAACATTTTAGAAAAACGTATTGTATACAGAGCATTTGAATGGAAACTATCCATCCCTCATAATTCTGAAGACCCCCTTTGGTCCCCCTCCCAATTTCTGAAATGGAACACCCTATAAATTATTGCATTGTTGGATTCTTCTCTTAAAGAGGATTACAAAAATGTATAATACATAAGTGAAAAGTTAATTAGTTGGGAGACGCCCCCCTTTATATGATTTTTAATTTTTAACGTGTTGTCTCATTTTTTAAGAATCATGTGTGGTGAATAGTTTTCATTGGAATACTCTGTATAAAAAGAGATAAGCTATTTGTTAAAAAAAATATATAAATCGGGTTTAAGGTTAAGAATTGAAACCTTACAACCTACAATACGTTTATTTTGATCTAGATTGTTAGTTAACAGATAAATTAGATTACTTTTAAAGGGATTTTCCGAGCCTGATCCCATTAAAAAATCTGTAAACATAGCCAAATCAAATCATACTGAATCCTTTTATTAAATAACTCCATTATTTTGAAAATATAGAAAATTTCTAATTATTGAAAAACTACAAATGAGAATAAGAATTGGGGAAGAAAAAAAATGTTGATGCATGCGTGATTTTAAGGAGCCACAAGACGACTTTTTTTTGAACACATCATGAGTTAGAATGATTCGATGTAAAATGGTTTTATTTGAAATTGCATTATTTAGATGAGCAACTCTCCTTTGGTATCAAATTTCATCATATTATATATTATTATAAAATAGATCCTTAGTAAATCAAAAATATACAAATAAAAAGTAATGGGATAAAAATGATTTGTTAATGTTTCAATAAATAATACAAAGCTCAACATTCATTAAATCTAAGCATATATTTCTTCTCATTTATCATGTTTCAATATTTCATAAAGTTTCATGACTTGAAGTACTTTTATATTGATTACGATTGTCTTTGACAAAGCCAGAATCAATTATTTCCACTATAATTATTGCAGGACATCATACATAAATAAAGAAAAAATAATGTCCTGTTTGTGGTTTATATAGAGTTACTGGTTCGGATTTTAAGTTGCTCGATTCGTATTTTGTATTCTTCTAAAGCTAATTGTCTTCGATTCGGTTCGTGGATATATTCTTCTTACCCATACAGAGGTGGATTTAGTAATTTTTTTTTTGTATTTTGTACAAGAAACTTCTTGAGAAAACAAGATTGATTATTATAGTTCTAACCTAACCAATAAAATTTTGTGTCATGAAACAATTCGACCCAAACATGTTAACATTACAATGATAATTGCTTTCAGTGTCCTAGGGATATTACTACTGAAAATAAATAACAAATTTCATGCAGAAGTCAGTCTAATTTACTATCGTCTTTACATCACTGACCGATCTTCCAGCAAAAGTGTCGACCACAGGAGTAGACATTTATCTTCGAATTTTTGAACTTCTGTAGAGCAGTTTATTTCGAGATATCATACAAAAGAAGGTGAGAGACATGGAGAGAGTTTCAAAGGAACAATTAAAATGGAGAATAAATAACTATCGAGGTATAGAAGACACAAAATTAGGGTAATAAAATAGTGGAAAGTACGATATACAACCTAGAAGAAGTAGGAAAACAATCGCGTGTACATTACACATTCAAATAATAAAGTTATACCTTGGTCGAAGCCACTACTGCAAATATCTTTGATTGAACGCTATCACATGCTAATTGAATGATTACTTTATAAGGCTTTATCATCATATTAACGTAAAACAGACGTATAATTTGTATATATGTACAGCACTGCAATTTACCTTAAGGAAATTACTTCTTACGACGAATAAGACGTAGCCTGTGATTTGGGTAAATGCCGTATTAAAAAAAAAACACATTAATGATTAATATTTGGATTGCTGAAATGATATGTGTACAATAAATCGATTAAATTTTATATTATTAGTTTTGTTTTGTTTCAGTGTCAACAATGTGGAAAGTCATTCAAACGTTCCTCGACCCTCTCCACACACCTTCTCATCCATTCAGACACCAGGCCCTATCCGTGTCAATATTGCGGAAAGAGGTTTCATCAGAAATCTGACATGAAAAAACATACCTACATACATACCGGTGAGTATAAAATGAATATAAGAGTAGTAACCCTACAGCTGGTACAAAATAAATCCCAATATACGTCATTCAAAACTCACCAATATAGTAAATACTGATTTATAACGTTTTGTAGAAGTGTTAAATACAGCTATGTATTCCAAGATTTTATTGGTTAAAGCATGCTCCGTATGGTTGGTAGGATTGAAAAATTCATGTGGTATAACAATTATTTGATTTTTTTTCGAGAAGGTAAAGGGAATACCCAACGATTCTTGAGATATTCACATTTTTCCTTCCCCTTCTCGAAAAAAATCAAATAAATGTTATTACACATGAAGTTTATAGCCCTACCAAACATACGGCGTATGCTTCAACCATTTTCGGGTTTGTAGAACGCATGTGGTTAAACAATATAAATACACATTTAAAGGTGCGTTTTTTATTTAATTTCATACCAAATACAACTCAAACTAACGGCGGTCTGACTTGACATTGCACATTTTATGTTGTCAATAATGTGTCGCGTTTAAAAATGTTCGAAGAAAAATATCGGTCGCATGAAAGTAGCATAGCAAATATTAAGATATAGTAAAGTCTAACTAAAGTCAGTGTGATGACCATAAAATAAAGCAATGTTGTCAGATATATTTTCTAAAATTGTTGGGCTCACTATACAAATGTTTCCCATTACTTCAGTAAACTGTTAGCTCGTGATGTTCTCAGAAAGCTAGTTTGGAAATATTTAAAAAAAAATAATAATATAAATTTATTAGTAAGCATTAAAAAAAGTCGCTCGAAATTGCTGTAAAAAGAGAAATTAATTAAAACAACTTTATGTATGCCTATTATATTTAAGAAAATTTTGTATATCTGGCAACGCATTGCAGGTGTTCAGCGTTATACAATCATCCAGTACATTATTGTTTATATTATAATGGAGTAACGGGTCAGTTACTAAGGTGGACTAACTGTAACTAAAAAAAATTAAACTCCGAGGGTGGCCTGTGATATTAGAGAGATATTAGTATTGTGTGTCGATTCAGGGGCGTGTGTGAATTTTGTTTTAAAGAAATATTTAAAATAATAGTAATATGACGTACTTTGAGATTTATGTTGTATCAGTTATATCTAATTTCGTTCGACTTTTCCGATAAATAATCTGTTTCCTGGAAAATCAATGGAAATTGGAAATCTAAAGACTAAATATGTCTTTGTTAACCTTTTGGTTGCATGAATTCACCTTTAACCCGCTATTCAGATAACGACCGGTTTCAAATAAATTACTAACTACTCCAACAAAGTTTAAATTCTATAAAATATTTATACTCGAGGGAGTTATTTTAACATGGATTATTTACAGTGCAAATGCTGAGGACTGGAAATGTCTTAACTATATATATATCTCACTGATAGGATTGTCTTTAAAATAAATTTAATATAGATCACTTATCGGTGATATGATGATAGGAAATAAAATTTTAACGTTTCGGAAAGCGTAACAGCATCGTCTGGATTACTTATATATCAAATATATATACTTTTAAATTGTTTTTGCTAAATTTACAGTGTCTAATCATTCTTAAAATACAATAGGATATTTCCCGACGTAAATGTCAAAGTTTGATCGACAGCCGCTCTTCTAGTAGCATCATAGATTGTTTTCTTAAAAAATATCTCAATAAAATTGAAATACATGTACCAACATTTTTAATAGTTCATATATAGACCTATATATTTAACAAACAAAATAACAATTTTTGAATGTGAAACGTTGAGGAACTGGCCTATACCATGTTAGATTACGTACTTCTATTACAAAGTTTGGGGTATATATATATATATATATATATATATATATATATATATATGTACCTTGTGATATAATAATATATCATTTTACCCCTCGTTCAAAAAGGGTTATTTTCCAAGTTAGTTATTCCATACAATAAAGTTTTATAAACATTGATTTTTTAATAGTGATAATGGTCTTTGGTTTTCTTTTTTTTACAAACGTAAATGTGACTTTTATTTTGCGCGATAGAAAGAAAGATTAATAGAATTTACGGCTTTTCAACAAGAAATATATTATTTACCTACATAAATGTAGGTGTTCAAGACACAAACGAAGGCTTCGTTCAGAAATATATTTTTTATCGCCAGATTACCGGCGTTTTTATTTATTGATAGTGTTTAGTGACATAAATTTACAATTGATGATGTTTTTATAACAAATCGTACAGCTATGAATTAATGTTTCAATAATAGTTATTTATATACCAAGGACGAAAGCCTGTAAATTGATTGCCGAGGCGCAGGCGACACATTAGACAGTTATTCGCAAAAAATTAATAATTCCCGAATGAAATATCCACTATTTTTGAAGGCAAGTATTTTTCGCCAGAAAACACTTTCTTCCGAAAAATCTTTTCGTCCTCTATGCAAAAGATAAGTTTCATCTGGGGCATCACGAGGAAATCTGTTTGTTTTATCTCGACCAAATACTCTAGACTTTTTCGCTTTGTACTTTCTGTTTTTACAAAAATGCAATATTTTTCGAAAATTTGGGTACGTTAACATTTTAACGGACGAAAGGAAATACTTGCCTTCAAAAAAAGTAGATTTTCTATTCGTAAATTAGTATAATTTGGCAATATCAGTCAATAGTCTAAGTGAGAAGGAAGAATAAACGCACGCGCTTGCCAATAGCAAATCAGGTGGTTGCATAGCAACGAGCTTCAGATATGTTTGCCAAACTATAGGTAATATGTAATTTTTTGTAAAGATCGACGCAAAAATTCATTTGATTATAAAAATTTTGTAGCAAAAATAAATCTCTCTTTAATCACCCGATTTCTTTCCCTTAGACTTCTTATAAAAAAAATTTTTTTAAAGTTAAATAAATATAGGAGGAAGATATGAATCAAAACCTTTTTCCATCTAGACTATTATTAAGTACTTCCTGATTGCCCATTTATATTTCGAACGTAGGCGTAGGTACAAGAGGAAACTATAAAACAGTACACATATACAATTATAAATTAAATCTAACAAGTTATAAATTTGTAGTTTAAAAGGTGTGAGATATGATCGCTAACTAGTTTTATTTTCTGCTATAAAAAAAAATGCTTGGTTCATATTTTGATATAATTTGCACTTATAATTGTAAATTTTTTTGAAAGGCACAATATAGACAATTCTAAAAAGACCACTCCAGATAATAACAAACAAAATTATGAACATACAAAAGGTTTCGATCAAATTTGATTTCAGTTCTTCAACTGAAGAACCTTTAATAACATTCCAAGTAAAGAATTAAATTAACAAAGACACAGTGTATCCGGTGAATTTTCTAATATACGAGGTCGCTCTATTTAAAAAACTTTCAACTGAAAAAAACTGTAAATTTTCAATAATTTTACAAATACAAAATCATTTGTGCAGTGACCATCAGGTGTTAAAATTTAATTAAGTAAAGTTCCAGTTACCATGGTGAAACAATGTCACCAATATATAGTATAGTGCTTCAGTAATCAAATGATAATAATATCATCGTCGTATGTATTTATATATAATGAAGAAAGACACGATACGCGAAAACGGAAGTCCACTAAGCGGCTGACGTGAGGGTGTAACTCTGATTCTCTACCAGTTTCCGGTACAACACGTGTCCATCACACGTTTCTAACTCACACGATCTTATCGTTATTATATTGTGATTAACGAGACTACGTTTTGTTTATCTGACCGTTTTTTATTATTAATAAATTTCAATATAAATTAAAAAGTTTGTATCAATAAAAAAAAGTTATGTCCACAATATTCTATTGTCTGAATATTTTTGAGCTGAGTAATAATTCTGTCAAAACCTTCTACAAACGATCGATTTCTCTGACGTGTGTTATTTTTTAAATAAGGCTACAACATAGGACTGTATAAGAAGATTGTATAACAGGGCACACAGTGTTAAGATCCTGTGGTTGTCATTATCCGATTTTCACGAAATGGCTCAAGATCAATTCATTCCTTAGGACATTTTGCGCAAATCTCATGAAGCCACGAGACTGTAGTCTTCTGTATTGTTGTCCATTACTATTCAAATACAGGTAAACAAAAAAAAAGAAGTAATATTACGGAATAAATTATACAGAGTGAAAGAACCGCTTATTTGACCGACCTACTGCCCTGATTTGGTCCCAGGCTAATGCATATCAAGAAAAAAACAATTTACAAAACATTTATTTTCATTTTTTTAATCTAAAAATATATGGAAATCAACTTTACTACTTAATCCAATTTCAATTTATCGTTCACCTAATGTTTATTATTTTGAAATTACATGTTTTTCTATGACCCATATTCGAAAAACGTTCATATCAATTTATTTGTGCTTTTTCATAATTTCCTCGATCATTCGAACGCAATCTATGGTCTAGGCGACGTAATTGTTCGATTTCTTTTAATATCCGAAGTGGTTACCTGCGTTCAATTGACATGTTACACGAACAAATCAATCATATTAGTCAATAAATTAAATTGAAAAAACATACTCGAGTAAATCGTGTTTGTTTGTTTATACGTATGTGTTGAAACCAATTGTCCGTTTAGGTTTAGGTATTAAACGGAATTTAATGGAATTATGTTTTTCTAAACATTGTTGATACTAAGGTGTTTTTCAATTTGGTAATCGAGCACATTCGAATTCTGCAGATAAAAGACCACCAAAAGGCACTCAGTCATAAAACATGGTTTAAAGATATTGTTAAAACTAACTTTTAATTATAAACAATAATATTTCGAAAAAAAATGACTGCCTATTGAAATCATATATCTGGACAAAATTAACCACCATTTGTAGGTATTTAATTCCAAAAAAAAAACAAGTGGTTTTATTTGAAAAATATTTTAAAAAAGCATTTTATTTGTAGGGATGTAGGGTAATTTCAAATAAACTTATCCTTCCTTTGATTTTTATTTCGGAAATTAACAAAAACTACGTACATTCTATTAAATGTATTCTTCTTCTGATTCTTGTTGAAGGTCTATACCTGGCAAAATATCTATGAGATTTGTATCAGATTGGATACCTTCGAAAAAGTCATGAAAAATTTCAGGAATTACTCCCTTATTACACGTCGTAAGCAAGTCTTTTTTTTTCGCAGAACTAATTTTTAGCTTTTCGCCATTCTCAAAAGGTCTTCCACGTCGAGTAATTGTGGATTTGGATACCGACATAGCTATTCATAACCATATTCGTATGTAATACCGGTACTGAATATAATTTGGCTTAGCTTTCATAATATTTGAAATTTTTGACCATAAGCCAGTTCACTTTCTGCCCATTTTCATCAATTGTTTTATACATGGAGTCGACTTCCATGAATGAGTGGCAGCTCTATAAAAACTAGTAGCAAACCAGCAATTTTTACACAAAATATCACTAAAACATATGTGAATTGAATCTAACACAATTTAAAAAAAAAGCGGCTAATACATATTTAGCGAACAATACTGTTTTTCAATTATGTTCAAAAACAAGATTATTGAAATTTAGTTCGAGTTTAGTTAAACATATTAGTATTACTTATGTAACTGCAGTTTAACACGCAATATGCACTTTACGTTTGCACGCACATTGTACAAATTTCCCGTTAGAATCGGCTGCGCCCCATTCTAATAAATTTTTAATCGTCATTACCGAATACAGGGTGATTTGCAGAGATTTTATCACTACTCATTTGATCTAAATGAAATTGTTTCGTTTTTACCAAAAATTCTACTATATTTAGGTATAAGCAATATCGATCTATTGTTTTGTTCCATTAAACAAATCTGCGTCGTTGGGATTCAGTAAAAATTACAAAAATTTGAAAAACAAAATTATTATTTTACAAAGAAAAAATCATCTAGTTCAAGGATTTAAGTCCTCATCCTTTTATCAGTAACTAGTAACGTAACCACCATGAAAAGTTGAACAATATTTAATATTTAAACTTTGTTCAATAAAAAATTATTGAGGGACCGATTTGACTCTTTAGGTCGACATATTTTTTTGTATCTCCCTGTTGAAGTGTTTGTCCAACGGTGGTCGACAACGATACTTATTGCCAGATTTATGATTCGTTTTACGACCAACGATCAATCAACTGATCCTGGTTCTCTTCGTTTGCAACCTCTTGTGCCCTTTTATTTATACAAAGAATGTGTCTGTAATGATCCTATCGGTATCGTTTGGATGTTTCAAAATATACGTAGCCTGCATATAAATATGTCCGTATTAAAATTCTCCGCGACGTTATTTATTCAAATCACTCAATTTCGGTCGTGGATTTTGAGAGGAAAAAAAAGTGTTCGAATTGTTTTCACATGAAAAAAAATGTCAACTCGTTTTTGTATATTCTTGTAAACGTAGCCACGGACATGCCACAAGATGGTATGATGAAAAAGTATAATTTTTCAAAGAAATTCGTTACGGAATTAAGCAACAAGAAGGAATGGGATCCAAATACCATTACCAGACTTGGAAAGAATGCCATTCAATGGTACACAGACGGCTCAAAAGCAATAGAAGGAACTGGGATAGGAGTGTACGGGCCAGGAACCAAACACTCTGAAAGCTTGGGAAAAACCTCAAGTATCTTTCAACCCGAAATTCACGCAATAAGAAAGTGTGCCCAGTTCAATATTGACAAAGGATATAGAAGGCAAAGGATTATAATAATGTCTGATAGTCAAGTAGCCATTAAAGCGCTGAGTTCTTGTGTAATCAGTTCCAAAATGGTGTGGGAATGCCTAGGCAAACTTAATGAACTAGGCGAGAACAATATAGTCACCTTACTGTGGATTCCAGGACACACTGGAATAGAAGGAAACGAAATAGCAGATGAACTAGCGAAGAGGGGGACTGAAATACCCTTTTGGGGGCCGGAACCCTTTTGCGGAATCAGCTCCAATATAATATTGGAAGAAATAGGTAAAGCCGAAGAAAAGAGAAGATCTGACAATTGGAAAGATCTAGTAGGGCTTAGGCAATCAAAGATTCTTCTGGGTGACTACAACCTGTTGAGATCAAATGAATGCATAAGTCAAAGCAAAACTGCACTAAGAGTTTTAACAGAAATCCTAACGGGACAATTTCGCCTGAATGGGCACGTTAAAAAGCTCAAAATAGTGGAGGAAGAAGATTGTAGATTTTGTGGAATGGAAGAAGAAACCTCCATCCACATACTTGCGAACTGCACAGTATTTCAGAATCCTAGGGCACAGTACCTGGGAGACTACTGGATAGAAGAGGGACAGTTACCTAAGTTGAGGCCTGCAGATATCCTAAAATTCCTCCGGGAAATAGGACTAAAGGAGCTACTAGTATCTGAGACTCTCCTCAGAAACTAAGTAGAAGTAAGGGGGCACAATAGATCTTTTAGGTCTCAGTGAATGTTACCCCAAAATACATACATACATACATACAAACGTAGCCACGGTGTAGTTTGGGAAATCTGTAGTACTATCATTTTGAAACAGAATTTTAAAAAAAATTTCCAACCAAAATTTCAAGGATGTAGACTTATTTTGTGAAACTGCTAGATATATCCCATCTTTCTATTATATCTTTAAATTTTTTACACATTGTTTTTCGCTCAAATTTAATTTCCAAAATTCCGATTTCAAAACATTTCTTTCAAAGATTGCATTCGAAATCTGACAACGCTGAAAAAACATTTGACGTCTCATCTCTCATTGTATTGTCACTTGTCAAACTGCTGTGACATGCATGAATTTTGGAAGATTTTTTTTTTAAATATTAACAGTAAAATTTTAAGTTTAATTATGTACTGTAAAAGAAATATTTCTATATGTTATAACATACAATATTATTGTCATTAAATTATGCATGCAAAGAAGACAATCACTGTACGAATCTTACTATTACTACTATTAATAAAAGAAAGAAATATATATGTTCACGTACAGTAATTTTTAACGAAGAATTTGAGTCATACCATTGTCTCTCAGTCACATACACGTACCGTACATACTATTCATAATCACTTGTACTTCTGCGAATTTTCTTTGCTTTGATAGACTCAGTGGCGGATTATATCGTCATATTTTTAATATTTCGCAATCCTTTTTCCATATCAATAAGTCTGATTTACTTAAGGCATTAATAAATATCATTAAAAATGTTCCCCATTGCCTCGTATTATTTTTAGATTAGCAACAAAGACTACGAACTTTTTTTTAAATCTCACCGTACGTCACTGTGTCTCTCGGTGAATTTCTCCTTACATTGTCAATCACGGAAACGATAGGTTATTGTATGTTTATTTATTATTTTTATTCTTCGATTTTTCTGGAATACGTTATGAGTTTCTTTTACATTCAACTACCAACATATTAATCAAAAAAACTTTTTTTTAACAAGGAAAAATGCGTCTATAATCAAAGTAATAATAATACTAGGTATATACCAAATAATGGAGGGTCAATTATGTACCATTTTGTGGACTATTATTTTAGTCAATTTTTACAAATAGTATAGTTGTGAGTAAAATTAATTTGCATCGTTTCACAATTTGTCGGTGAGATAAAGAAATCTGTAAGGAGCAGCAGAACCGGTGTCGAACAAATTTGTCATTATTGCAGAATTCCGACGCACTAGCGATATCTGTGCTCTCTTTTTCTGATGAATAGCAGTTTTACCGATAACTGTAATAATGGATTTTTTTTAAACTTTTGTCAATTATGCATAACATGTATTCTAGCAGCTCCATGCTTTGACCCATTCTATTCTTGTTTCAGTTGCCTGTACATATTTTGTATAATTTTTTCATAGAGCAAAGTTATTTTTGTCTATTGTCTCAAATCCCTACTCTCCACTTTCAGAAATTTTAAAACCTTTGGTAAAAAATTTTAACAATAAAATATTCATGTTTTATACAAACAACTTATGACATTCACTGCGACATGCAATCGAGCAGAATAAATAAATAAACTTTGACATTGTTTATGTTGGTATACTCTTTTATAGTCCAGTAAATAAAGACCGAGAAACCAACTTGTTCATCTCATTATTGTCGAACTTTTTTTTTGCATCTTGTAGGTATTCACAGGTAGATTACTCTCTGCGAAATTTGCGGAAGGGGCTGAAAAATGGCCAATAATCCCAAAAATTGAGTTTTCCGCCGATATCTCCGGAAATATGACACTTAAAGAAGTGGGGTTTTGCTAGAAATGGAGAGCGGTTTATTATCTACAAAAATGATCCTTATCATTTTTGTCATAAGTTCAACCGTTTTCGAGATAAACGGGCCCAAACGTACCTTGGATTTCGAGCTGCTGCGCGGCGTCTCCGGGACCACGCTCCGTGAATGTAGACATGGGAGGGCGGGCAAATTGGCCCATAACTTGAGTAAAAATGAATCTTTTTTCATGATTCAAAGTGCATATGAAAGGAGGGACCTGTACCTATAACATCGTGTAACTTTTTTGCTTTTTTTATTTTCCAGGAATATTGAAAAAACTGGCCAAACTTTATTTTTCCTGAATATTTGACCGCCCTTATCAATCCGTTCATATTTTTTAAATTAAGCGTAGTTTTACCGAAACCTTTTAGATAATGGGACTTTGATAGGTGGTGAATGTATTCCGAAAGAATGAATAAATCATTTTTGTGTATTTTTATAAACAACCTGTTTTTTTTTTATTTCCGGAATTTTCTGAAAATTCTCGGGTCTACCACAAATTGATAAACAATGATTGGCAATATCGGTTAATGCACACTATTGGAAAGCTGAAAATGTCCTCTTTTCGATGGTTTTTAAAATTTTTGGCTAAGTTTTTTAGTTTTCCGGAAAATTTTTGCAAGAAATATTGATCCAGGGACAAAAATGATGGTGACCATTTTTGTAGGTAATGAACTGTACTTCATTTCTAGCAAAACCCCACTTCTCTAAGTAACATATTTTGGAAGATATCGGCCAAAAACTGAATTTTCGGGATCATGGGCCATTTTCCAGCCCATTCCGCAAATCCCGCGGAGGACATATTTTCAGAGAGTAATCTACACATGAATACCTACAAGTTGCAAAAAAAAATTCCGACAATAATGAGAAGAACAGGTTGGTGCCTTTATTTACTGGACTATTAGTATATTCATTGTTCGGAGCTATAAACAATATTTTCCTCTTCGAGTGGTGGCCAAAAAGCAATAATTATAATTATTACCAACAAAATAGTTTTAGTCAATAAAACAAAATCTCAATCACATCAGCAATATCTAAGAACACAATGTCTCGTAAATAACAGAAATGAACTAAACCCACCCTGGGACGTTAACACTCCATGTGGACTAACATTTAAAGTAAATTTTGCATAGGCTAATTGCACTAATAAGAATCAATGGTTCGCTTGTGGGTATAACAAGTTTCGAAATGATGTTTTTATCTTTTCGGCTTTTTGATCCTCAAAGAGACCTTGTCGCATACTGTTATTTTATTGTGAAACAATGCAAACAAACAACTATACAATTTGTTGATAAAATTTCCAATTGGTTTTACTGGTACCCAATGAATTCTTTCTTTCAACAGTTTCTATTAGCCTCTCTATATAGTACGGTAGGAAGAAATTGGAATAAGTTAATTTTGTAGAAAAGTTACACTGTGATAATAAAAATTATTATCGCTATAACTTTTTAAAATAGAACAAATTAGGTACTAATTCAACGAATGTTAGAAGCAGCAGAAGTTGTTAATGATAACATTATAATAGTCACGATTTTACGCAGCATATATTTCAAAACTAGAAATATTCTGAAAAACATTTTCTCTTGAAGGTTGTGAACCTTCTTTCTGATTGGCGTACAAATAA
Source organism: Lochmaea capreae (assembly GCA_949126875.1). NCBI lineage: Eukaryota > Metazoa > Arthropoda > Insecta > Coleoptera > Chrysomelidae > Lochmaea > Lochmaea capreae. Next base: position 233,437 of record OX421395.1, on the reverse strand, counting down.
TGGCAAGGCCAAAACTTTATCTTCCTTTATAACTAAAAAATATGCGGGTTTTACCTTCGACGTATATAATGTGACTTTGATTGCTAGTTACGGTGGTGGTATTATCATTGATTTATTTGTAATAAACAAACTATTTATTAAGCGATTGAACGAGAATTATTTTGAAATCGCTATTTATAATTATATTAAATTAATTAAATATTGCTGTGGAAAAAGATAAAGGGCGCTAAAGTTGATTTTTTTTGTCGTTTTTTGCTAATAACTTCACGGTATTTCTGATGATGAAATTTTAGCTGTTTTCAAAGAATTCAATATCCAGAGGCATGATGAAACAAAACACAAAACAAAGTATGATAATTTTATAGATAAAGCTCGCGAATCTCGGTTTGAGGACAAGGGGAATGCTGTGAAAAGTATGTTTTCGCGACAGGTAAAAGGAAAGAGTGATATCGTTACAGCAACATCACTAGTCTTCAGTTCGGGACAATTTTCAAACGGAAATTATGGAATTAAAAATGATTACTAATCTTATACGATTACTTATCTTGTACGAAGAAAACCTAAGAAACCTGCCCAACTTTTATAAAAATCTTGCTGAGGAGAGTTTTCCCGAAATAAAAAAACGAGTGTTTTCAACGTTTGGGTCAACATATTTGTGCGAGCAAATATGTTCAAGAATGAAGTCCATCAAGAGCAAAGAAATGTCTCGTCATTTAGACGATAGCTTACTTCGTTTTTGAGTGCAAGTATTTTAAAAAATTTGAAATTTCTCTTTTTTTTAATAACCACTAAAAAAGGACGTATAATTTTTGTTTTCATATGTAGAAATGAAGTATCAATTCTGGTTGGGTCTCATCTGGCTATACGCTCTTAAAAAAACGACACAATATCAAGTGTTTTCTTCCAGATAAAAATAACGTTTGAGTACTGTTGAAATTCCCGACGAACAGAACACCTTATCGCTATAACTTTCTAATCCGAAAGTGGTAAACTAACAGCGGCCCGACATAGTATATAATATATTTTCCTACCTAGAGACAACAAAGCAATGTCTAATAGATGTTACACTCAATCAATTTTCCAAGAATCGGTAATTCAATAATGAGTTATTGATGGTATGTTTAATTATTGTTATTAATGACTTTCTTAACTGACATTACCCAAATTACCAGTAAAAATAAAAAGAGTGCAGACCTCTGAAATGGTTATTACTTAAAGTGTATGACACAAACTTATTCAATTTAATAGTAGTTGTAGCAGTTAATACAAATTTTTTAAACAGCTTTGCATGACATAAAAGTGTGATAATAAAATTAAAATGATCACTGCCGATTTTAGGCCAGGATGGGTTTCCTTTTTGCATTCAAACAAATTTAAAACTGGATTGGAATATTCATAACCTTTTCAGTATATTTTTAGATAAAAAATGTATATAGGGCTCAATCTGTTTTTCGAAAACTTGTGCCACTGGTTTGTGGTAAAATTTTAATTCTACCAAAAAAAAACGGTGAAAATTTAGGCCCGATACCTATATTTTTAGTCGAAAAACCTAGATTTATTTGGGGGAAACCTAGAAGTTAAAAAAACAGCCCAAAAAACGGTTAAACCCCCCAAAAAAAGGTTTAAACCTCTTCAAAAAGACTTCTTAACCTCCCCAAAAGGATTTTTCAAAATGTTTTCATTGACTTCACACCAAAAAGTCCCATTTTACAAAACCCTCGCAGTTACAGAATTGTTGCATGATTTCCCAATAGCTTATTCTATTGAGTGCACTCTGCTGAAATTTCTGCTCGATATACATATATTTATGGTTTTTTACACGACTTTAAGTATAGATAGCATATTTTTTCGAAAATTGTATCTATGGAGTTTTCAAATAGTGTGTACTTTAGCATGAAAAATGCCAAATTTTGTGAATATTCAACATCGAAATGTACCATTTGAAAATATTTTACACATCATAATAATATGTTCACACCTAGCTGCACGGCCTAAAACTCCCGCAGAGTACATTTAATCCTTGGGGGACTGGTTAATACAGTATAGTAGAAAACAGTGTAATTTGATTGTATCTACCTTATATCAAAAGGAAGGTATATCATTTTTAATCAAACATATAATTGAATAATAGTTTTGTAATTTTCTTTTATTTAAATTATTTAACAGTTACTGTTTGAACCCTCACTTTGTGGAATCAAAGTTATCACCGTTGTTTTTTTTTTAATAATGACAGACATTTTGTTACATTTATTACTTAAATTGTGTGAATCTGGAATAGTCGTTTTAAACCAAATACATTTATGCGATGAATAGATTATTTCAAATTTCATGTTGTATCACCCTCTACATAAATACCTTCACATATAGGTACTTAAAACGTAAGATGATATCTGGCGTCTTCTCCCTTAAGAAACCCTTAACAACCCTATAAAGTAGACGAGAAACCACATAACAGCAATGTTTGTCTCCAAAATCAGCCAACCAATCAATTATTTTATATAGATAGATAGGTACTGCGCAGAAGCTACTATAGAATTACCTAGACGTAAATGTATATCAGAAAAATCCTAATTTATTAAATCCTTTTTGTTGCAGGCGAGAAACCACATAAATGCGTCGTATGTAAGAAAGCCTTCAGCCAATCGTCTAATTTGATAACGCACATGCGCAAACATTCCGGTTACAAACCATTTTCGTGTGGTTTGTGTATAAAAGCGTTTCAGAGGAAGGTGGATTTGAGAAGACACAGAGAAACGACACATCCCGATGTACCCGAAGCTATTCTAGCGATGTACAACAATAGAACAAACGATGTTTCTATGGATAATAGTAAAGGTGAAGTTAGCAGTAGTAGTTAAGTAAATTGAATTATCTATATACGTGGTGTACGAGAATACTTGGGACAACCCTTATATCGTTTTTGTTATTGCTACATTTAGCAAGAAAAAAATAATCAAAAGGCCATATTTGACAATTTAAATTGAAAGATATAAAATTATAATTGTTGATTTTTGTTATAAATTAATAATTTTAATAGGAAAATTCTATAGTCTGTATACTAATGTTCTGTGGTGATAATATTTGACTTGTACCTATTGTAAATAATAGTTTTTAAAAATTTTGTATTCCACAGTTCGTTGAAATTTCTGACAAGATTATTACCCAGCACAAAAGTCCGCAGGCTACCAAAAAAATATGGAAATGAATGTCAACGAATTAAATTTTTTCATTTCTACATTAATAAATTTTTCCGTGAGCTACAGTTGCCATTAAAAATATCTACTGGCCATGTCAATGCCATATTTTAAATGTAAGCCGTCCAAAAATGACCAAAGCAAAAAATATACGCTTAGAGTTATTGTGTCGTTCTAGTGAAAATTTTCTTTTTTTTATGTAAATATTTGTACTGTAATTTTTTTTCTATCCATTATTTGTTTTGTCCGTAAAAGTATGTTGTAAATATAGCTAAATAATAAGGGACATTGACCAGTCTAGTCTAAGGTAGAAGTAGTTGTTACCATATCGATCGAGTGCTGGACAAAATCGATTAAATGAATTTAATTCAGAATTTTAAAAAAATTCATCAATCCTTCAATTCCATTTATAAGTATTTTTTAAAGGTGGAAAATGAAAAATTTTAAGTCTAACACTTTTTTAAAAACTCGGTGCTACGCCTATGAGAAATTTTGAATATTAAAAATTGTTTTTTTATAACTTATTAATCTGGTTTAATCGATTTTTGTCGCAGCGTGTATTTACTGCAAAAAGTGCAGATACTTACTATATTGAAATTTTGAATACCTCACAACAAAAAATGTTTGTAGGATCTTGAACTAGTACATTTTTTCGAGAAACTTCTGGAAACTTCATGACTTGTAAAGTGGTAAAATTTATTTATTTAAAAAAAATTCAAAAGTTGTTGCTGTAAGGTGTTAAATTTTCGGATTTTTAAAAATAAACTATTAGTTACTTCTCTTTTTTCCTCTTAAACAAGGGAAACATTTTAAAAATGGGGAAAACTTTGTCTGATCCTTCGAACCCCCTTCAAGTTTACATTTAGACTAATAGGTCGATTCTGTGTTTTTCGTAATAGCTTACGAATCTGTAGCTAACGAAAGTTCTGTAAATGGGATTTTACAGAATCTGTAACTTTGCGATTCTGTGATGTTGTCTGTAACTTACTGAATTACAAATAGACATTTGAACTTCTGTACGTCAAATTTCGATACTTCTAACCTATAACTTTAACCAAATAACCAGAGACAACCTCAAACTGTACAAAAATATTCCATTTCCAACGACAGCAGTCAATAGGGCATGTCCATCAACTGACAGTTGACAATACCCCTGAGGAAAAACAATTATTAGGTTAGATTTCAGATTTGTAATTTGATTGTTTTGTATTGATTTAATGATCCTTTTTATTATAAACAGTCATATATATAACTTTTAAAATACCTAAAGCAACTAAAACAACGTCGAAAAAAGCACTAAATCAAAATCAAATAACTATTAAGAACCACGTGTTGAGCAAAGAACGCTTGTTTATATCAGATGTTGTATGTTCCATGTCAGATTCCTCAGGGCATGACGTCACGTGGACATGCCCTATACACACGTAAATATTTACCAAATCTGTAACTATTTTAAAGATTCCTGTAAGATACAGTTGTACGCAGAATAGCAATTCCCCTGTAAAGTTACAGATTATCTTACAGACGTGCACAGAATAGACCCATAAATGTTGTTTTCGTACCGAGAAAATCGTACTGGCATAAAATTGTGTTCGAAGTCTTATTTTTTTTGTTTTAAGATTGAACTTGTAAAATTTATTTGTAAAAATCGCACTCTTGTTCAGTATTGCACTTTTTTTAGTTTTACTAATAAATTTTCAATGCTTAGAACATTGAAAGCTTTTAGTAAAACGCCATGCAGCTTGTGAGACCAAAGAATTAATTGTGTATACTATTTTTGTACATAATATTATGATTTTAGTACGTAAGGATTTGGTGCCTTTGATGGTTATGTATAATTTAAGAAAACATTTTTTATTGAATTTAGATAAAGTTAGATTTATGATAATGTATTTTTCGAATTGTGTATGTAAAATTTTGAAAATATATGTTGATTTCAATAAAAATAGTCTTGTTTTATTTCCTTGTTATCAATCAGTGTTAAAATCATTCCGTTTTTCTCGTATATTTGACTCCACTGAGAAACAAAGAATTTTCAATACATAAAATCGGAGCAGTATAAAATTAAAACTATGGAATTATATCCACAAGGACATGCATAGTTCAAAGACAACTATATTGCTTTACTTGTAACTTGGACGGCCAGAGTGTCCACCACTTAATCATTTTCAGCCTATCTACAGCAAAAAAGTGCATGGAGACGATATTTGTCGCGCTACTGCTATGGCACGGAATGAAAAGAGACTAGGTATAATAAAGATAAATTCTATAATTAAATCATAATACCCTAAATCATAAAGCATTCACACTACTTGAGCGATGTCTACTAGATTTACAATACTCCCATAAAAATAAATTCAAAGGATACAAATCTGGTGATAAGATTACTCATCTATCAGTTATAAACGTTGTCAAATACTGCACAAAACGCTATTTAAAGTGAAATGAAATGAGAGTATCCCTTCTTGCTTGCTTATACATTGATTTAGTGGTAGAGAGTAACGGGAGCATAATATCGATTGTCCTTGTTTTAAAGTTTGGTGGGGATAATGTAGTATAGATTTGGTTGTTAGATGATCTAGATATATTTATTCAATCCTTTTTCCATTCATAACTGTTTGGTAAGTTATTTTGGTATGGCACTTATCCCTAAGAATCGTAACACAGCTCAAAGAGGACAGTTTTGATGCTACGTAGTTTAAGACATCCAATACCTTTGATAGAAGTAGATATTCTTGAAGTTGGACGGAGAGTTGATAGGTTTACGTTTGCATTTTTAAGAAATTTAAACTTGGTCAGATTTAATTGATAAAAACTGGTATAAATTTCTTCTCAAAACAGTTGTAAGTATCTACAGTACCAATTTAAAATGGAACGTTTACAATATTAAATCATTATCGAATAAAATTAACAAGAAAAATTTATTACTTTCGAATACGAAATGCTTAACACTTCTTGTTTTAAATTAAAAAACCTCCAAGCCGTACAAACCGTTTTAGTACTAATTAATTATATTTTGAACAACCAAAGCAGCTTAAATTTCGACTCGTTTTGTATAAAATATGAAAATTTATTAAAAAAAATTGTGCAATGATGGGATTAATTTGACGTTTTGTGGTTAAGCACCATCAAAATTTTTTTTTTTATTTAAAGAAATTAAAAAAAACATAGTATAGTATAATACGAGGTGATTAAATTTTTGGAAAAACTAACGATAAATCCTGAAAATTTTGTAATAGCAGTCTCGTATCCATATTAGTGAGATATCTGACAAAGGAACTTTTTAAAGACAAACAATTAACATGGTTCAGCAAGCACCAAATGTCGCGAGGCACGCTACGCAATAAAATGTCAAATATCCTTAATACATTTTAGTTTTAAGCGGAACCAAGACTTTTTAATGGACATGCTTCGAATTTTGCAGGACTCTGAATATTTGCGCGGACCTTCGCCCATTGATTTTTGTTCTATAAAATTACGTTTAAGCATTTCGTACAATCGCTTTTACTGGAAGTACTTTACAAACAAGGCATCATTTTGTCTTTTTTTTTTTTCTTCGGCTCTCCGAAGGATAATACAGGACCGTCGACAATGATTCGTTCGAAAAGAAATTTTGTACAGAAAAATATTCAAAATTTTACTTACTAGCTTTATTTATATCCGTTTGGTTTTTAGTAGATTCTACTTCAAATGAAGTACAAGCCTTGTTTTTTTTTTAATTGGTTGGGTTATTTGATAAAATACTATCGACTGGGTAAAAAAGAATAAGAATTTTCAAATCGTATTGAAATGTTCCCTGAAAACGGACCTGGTTAATGAACATCACCAGTCATTTGTTCAATAGCTGACACTAATAAAAATGCATTACAGACAAAGATGGTTACTTTTATAGATCACAGATTGTCGAGTGTTATTATTCGCAGTTGATCAACTGCCAATCCAATAACCTAACACGTCTTCGATGCTGAGTAAAAACCAAATTATTTACATAACTAACCACATTTCTTGTTAACGACGTTATTTGTCCATTCAGGACGAAAATTTGTCATATTTATAAACAAATTTAGATAGGAACAGTTATTTTATAAACTATACATATTCCTATTTCATTAGATTCCAATTGTCCTGTCATTTTCTATTGTTGAAATATCATTTATCACGTGCATTGCTAATGGTGCTTATATTTTCAGGAAAATATGTAGGGAAAGTATTTTTAATGATTTTGTTACAGTGGTATTTAATTTGAAAAGGTGTTTTTTTTTTGGAAATTTCATGAATATTTACATGGAACATTTTGAAGCCAAAATAGTAAATAATCAAAAATTAAAACCAATTGTCTGGTGGAGATATGTAGACGACATTTTTGCAATATGGCCTTATGACTTAGTATCTCTGAATGATTTTTTAACAAATATAAATGAAGGAGAAAAATCTATAAAATTTGAAATTGAAAATAGCAATTTTTTGCCATTTTTAGATGTTCTTATCAATAAAACACCTACAGGGTATGAAACAAGTGTTTACCGTAAGCCAACACACACTAATAGGTATTTGAATTTTGAATCAAATCATTCTATAAGCGTTAAAAAAGGAATAGTAAAATCTTTATACGATAAGGCCAGAATTATTTGTTCTAATGATAATCAATTCACAGAAGGAGAAAACTTTGCTGAAAAATGTTTTAAATGCCAATAATTACCCGGCAGAATTTGTAAATAAAGAAATTAAGAATATAGAGAAGGGCTCATTGTTAATACCCCCATAACAATAACAATAATATTAATAATTCACCTAACATAATTTTTAAAAACTTGACAATACCGTATGTTGAGGGTTTATCAGAAAGAATTAAGAAAATTGGTAATCAATTCAATATTCGAACTAGCTTCAAATCTAACAATACGTTGAGATCTATACTAACAAAAACGAAACCAAAAAATGAAGAACAATCTTCAAAAAACTGCATATATCAGATATCTTGTGAATGCGACAAATTCTATTTAGGTGAAACATCTAGACCATTGAAAGTCCGAATAAATGAACATAAAAAGTATATCAAAGATAGGCAGTTCTTTAAGTCAGGTATTTGCAAACATGCTTGGGAAGAGGGGCATAAAATTCAATGGGATTCGACAAAAATAATATTGAAAGAGCCCAATAATAAAAGACGAAAAATCAAAGAAAGTGCTTTAATACAACTAAATTCAGATAAATGTCTAGCTAGTATTTCAGCCGAATGTAGTCAAATTTGGTTACCAATGTTAGAAAGAGAAATTTCCAATAATCAATTACCTGCGTTATCAGGATAGCAGCAAAAGTTTTTATCCAGCTTTTCTTATGATTTATCTTTGTAATGGTTGTTAATCGATACACACTTCAATACACAAAATCACCAAACTGAGTTATACATATTTTGATAACAAAAATAATCATACACAAAAAAGTAACAACAAACGCGTTTTTATTAACAAAATTTCCAATATAAGCGAGAAAAAAAGCGCTATCCCAATAAACACCGTTCCTGGAACGTGCACTTCACTGGATTCCATTTCTAGTGGACTACATATCGTTAGAATGTCATAAAATAAAATAGTGGTGATCTACTATGAATGGACCTTAATAAAATTTGACAACAAAGTTTTGTAGTCTTAAACTTCAAAATATTATTGATTGTCTAGTTGTCAAATTTTTTCGTTGTGTCAGATAGGGACCAAAAAATTATTTCTATACTATAAATAGTTAATCTTGACAACGGTAGCTGGAACGCTACCGAAACGTCGAAATAAAAAATAAAAAACATTATTGTGGTTTGATTCCCAAAAAAAATAAGAAAAAAGAATAAGTAATGCCACAAGGAACTTATGGAAGATATTCATGACACTATTTCGAGGTGAAAAATTATTTTATCAAAAAACTAAGTCGACTAGTCGATTTCTCCTATACCAAAATACAAATTTTCAGTATTTTTCATGTCCCAAATTTGCAAATTTTGAACAAAGGGTTTGGAAATATTTCGTGATTGAACATTTTCACCATAAAATATTTTAATAATTGAAAATATCATTAAAAATTCACTTATATATGTAAAAGTTTTCTCTGAATCGATTGGTTGTCATTACAACGTTCTAACTGTTGAATTGTAGAAGTTACGCGTAGTGTTTTGTTTCAAAAATTGTTTTTTTTTTTTGGTTTTCAATAATTTTTAAGAAATTTTTTCCCAGTAGTTCAAATATAGTGAAGTTTCAAACAAACTAAATTGTTTTATTTCATCTTTCAACACTTTTCAAGTCGAAAGAATTCGCGTACGAAATTAATTGAACAAACCTCATATTATATCTTTTTAATAACAAATAAATTCGAATTTTCAACATAAGTCAACAAAATATTTATAACAGCTTATTAAAAACAGCATTCTCGATTAGCGATAATTATAAAAGATCGAAATCGGATATTTAAAAATTTTTTGATCCGTCGCACACACATACGACTTATAACCGATAAACATCTGATAGTTGTTATATGCAGTTTAATTGTCGGCTTGCTTGCCTCCGCTGCGTGTACAAGACATTTATATACAGGTGAGACCAGCCAGAGCTTGACCTACATCACCAAAGCACGCGCTTAGCGTGGTGCTCTCTTCAAACATGTGCTCTCCTGCCCCAGGTGAATGTTCAACAAGTATGCATAATTTTTTTTTAAATATATCTACACGGATTGTCGCATCGGGGATTTCATTTCGCTTAAACTATGTGAATTGTTTCGTGAATATCTTTACATCGTCAGGATTTACAAGAAAATAATGTACCATTTCAAGGCGGTTGTTTGATTTTGGTATTAAATAATATGATCTAGGAAGGTAAATTCTGATCACATCCACGAGGCAGTAGGAGTTGTCTTACCTAACCACATGTTGGCCACAATATCACCCAGGTTAGGATGATACTCGTGGTATTGAACATCGCTGTTTTGCTTTTGAAAATCACTGTGGATTCAGTGAACTCCAAATGAAACCAATAATTTGCGGGCCGAAATTAGACTCAATTTAGTCAATACAGCATCCGGTTGCCACTCTATTGAACTAAACTGTCCATTCTGGTTGCAGATTTTCTGAATCTGTGAACGTATCATTACGTTGTAGAGAATTTGATAGTTGGTGTCATCAGAAAAAAAATATTTAAGGTATGAGAAACATTCATGCAGAAATGGCCTGCTACACAGACGGCTCTAAAACCAAGGAACGTGTAAGAGCAGAAATATATATAGCCAAGCCAAAGACAAGAATTCACTGTGTTTAGGCAAACATGTGACGATATTCCAGGAAGAAGTTGCAGCAATTCAACAGTATACAAGAGAACTATTAAGGCAAGAGTTTGAAGAAGAGACCATTGCCATATACTCTGACAGTTCCAAACCAGTTTGGGACTGCTTGGAGACGCTACAAGAGTTGGGCAGTCATAATCGATTGTCCTTAGCCTATGTACCAGGCCACTCAGATAACAAAGGTAATGGAGAGGCAGACCCACTAGGCTGAGAAAGTGTTACTTTTTGTGGCTAACCAAAAAACAAATAACAGTAGGTACTTGAATAAAAAATCAGTCTCGAGAATGGTGGAACTGGGCGCCAAGAACGAGACAGGCCAAAGAGATCATCAAAGATCCCTCGCCAAACTGAGACAAAATAGAAGAACAATCAGGATCCTGGTTGGGCTCCTGACAGGGCATTGTAGACTTAACAAACACATGAATAACATCGGATTTGCCAAGAAGATGAGGAAACCTCAGTACACATACTTTGCTACAGCGAGGCCTGACTTCCAATATATGGAGCATTCGAAGTTAGTAATAAGGACAGAGTCGTCAAGGAACTCTAGAATAACAACAGGAGAGCACACGCAACAGATCTGCAAAGATCGTAGTGGACAAAAGGTTTTAGAAGCACAAAAACTCCATATTTATCTCATATTATCTTAACGTTCTTGCGAATTTGAGAGAAAAATCTAAAACTGTAGTCGAAGTTTTCTATGTTAAAGTAAAATTTAGCTCATTTAGTTGATTATTTCAAAGTGAAGACAGTTCTTCAAAGAAATGAGTGCCTACTTTTTATCTTTGAAAGTCATCAAGGTCAACGCATTTGGTTCAGATATTTTAGTCCTTTCTACAAATGAAGTTACACCCTTTTCCAATGAAATACTTCAATCTTGGTAAGATACTTGTGGTTACGTACAGTAGATGGAGCAATTCTTTTGTCACAAACAATATTGAAATATTCAAAATTCTAATTATTTCTTGCATAAACAAATCATTAACAGCCGTCCGGTTTTTGTACATCATTATTATCCTATCGGCTACCATTACTAATGGAATATGGTTATAAAATATATTCGAAAAAAAAAAAAAAAATTCTCGATGACAAATGGTTTTCTCATGACTGCTATTTCGATTGTGTATCGCTACTTTTAATGCCGTTCATTAACATAAACTTATGTAATAACAATAGAGCATTTACATGTCATATTATTAACCGAGATATGATTTATGTTCCTTTGGAAGATTCTACGATATTATAAATAATATATCCTCTCTCTGTGCGTATTATATACAGTATTTGTAATTCAATTCGAATTTAGTCATTTGCTTTCTATCGAAACTAATAATTAGAGAGGAATAACGGATGTGAAAAATATTAATACAAGTGTCACCATCAATGGAAATTGTTAATTTTTTACTGTCCATTACTGAAATGGATTTATTATTTATATAAGCTTTATTACATATAGTTTCTTTCAACATAGAGTATTGGAATGCAATAATCCCATAACTAACAGGTGTTTATCGGATATTACACAGTTGTAATTGTAATTGACGAAATATATTACAATGATTAGTAACTTTAGGTAGGTATTTTTGGAAAAAAAAATATGAACACCAAAAATAGGGCGGAAAGTATTTTTTAGCAGCCCAAGGGTGGAAAATTAATAACGCCACGATTAGATACGGGGCCACTAAAGCGTTTCCTGCAAGTGTGACACACAACTGTTTTCCGCCTACCGCAAAATAGAAAAATATAACAAAAAACTTTGACATACACTGTCTTCCAGTGTTTACTGTTTGCAGAACAGTGTTGACAGCAAAATAGAAAAATGTGCACAGATTACTGTAGTGGGAAAATCGACTATGTACAAAGTAATATACGTGAACAAAAATCAAATCAAGTCGAAAAGCCAGTCGAAAAACCAGGTCGAAAAGTGAAGAAAACTAATGAATTTATGAACAACGCAATTATAAGAAGATACATCCATTCATTTTATAAAAAATAAAGTAAAGTTCTTCCAAAGTTAATGTGATGACCCATATTTTTAATCCCTTTGAAGGAAAAAGCCGCCCAATGGCGTGTATATATATTTTTTATAAATTGGAATATTGTGAAATAATATTAATCTACTTTATCAATTTGAATGAAAAAAATTTACCTGCATGGAGAATTCATAAAATTTGTAATAAAATAATAAAGCGCTTTCCTCTAGAACACGGAGTATCTAAAGAACAGTTTTTTGTATCGTCAACCCAACCATATTTTAAAGGTGGATGTGTATCCTCATACACAGGGCCTATTTTACCATAAGGCCCATAAGGCCCGGGCCTTGGGCCCGGTGGTCTGGGGGGCCCGTTAAAGGTTGTAAAATATTCATAATTTCAAATGTAAATTTACATAGCAGAGAAAAAAAACAGTTACCTCTGATAAGGAATAAGGAAAATAGAATTAAATAAAATAAGCTTTAGATTGATATAGTTAATGCATTTTTTAAAATTATTTATAAATTTATATCAAAGATACCGGCCTCGGCGATTCCCCAATCTAAAAATGACTAAATAAGTATTGCGGCACATACATCAAATGGCGGCGGCGGCGGTGTTTTCTTTTACGCGGCGTTTTTGTATGTGAGAACAAGACAATTTTTGAATTTTATTGGAAAAGAGGGCCCGAATTTTTTCTTGGGCCTTAGGGCCCGACCAGATGAAAAATAGGCCCTGCTCATACAGTTTTAATTATAATATAATTACCATTACTACTATTTTCTTACATATTAAATTAAAATGCATTTTATTTTATATATTTATTCATGTAATAAAACCGTTAGGATTGTTTGAATAACAAATAAATGAATAAACACTTGACAACATCATGTGTATCAAACCAAGTTTCGTCTAAATAAATTATAGTTCTATTTGAATCACGGTACCCTTTTATTTTGCGCAAATACTCCTGTCTAAGTTCAGCGATAAGCCGAGATTCCATTATTACCATTCGATTATCCAACTTCTTATATTTAAATCCACAATTCAATAATCCCGCGCATCATCTTGGACTGTTGTTTCAAATGGTCTCCAAAATGTCATTCTAATTAATTATATTATAAAACTTACCCTAAGGTCTACGAACAAATGAATATTATATTAATATCAATTCACTGACGCGACCTAACCACTACACCATCAAAAAGGTATTATATTAATGATACCTTTCTACACCAGATCACCTACACTTTCCTATAAATATCTATAACAATTCACTAAACTCACTCAACCAAGAAATAGATATTATATTAAATATTTCTTTAAAACAAAATTCACACCCGACACTGAATGATACTAATGGATTATAAGCCGAACCGCAACACAACCCCCCCGAACACCCTCAAGACCGTAGAATTTTTTCTGCCAAAAACGTCAAACGGAGTATACTTCGGTTATTTCGTTATATTGCGATGAATACTGCAGTTGATGATTGGTTGTTTCGAAGTCTTGTCTGCACGTGCAACACGTTGCCAACTCTTCAAAATTTTCTTAAATATAGTAACATATAAAAAGTGGTTTTAATTCATTTTTCTTTTTTCAGTAATTTCAAGCGACTTATTTTAATGTTTACTAATACAATTACATTATGTATTTTTTTAAAAATATTTCCAAACTAGCTTTCTTATAACATCACGAACTAACAGTTTACTGAAGTAAGAGGAACATTTGTGTAGCGAGTTTAACAATTTTAGAAAATATATCTGACAACATTGCTTTATTTTATGGTCATCACACTGACTTTAGTTAGAGTATACCTACATTAATTACAATGTTTTATCTACGGCTCCCCATTTACCGCTGCGAGTTGAAACCAAATGAGTTGGTTTGGGCAGAAATTAAACAGTTCGTTACGAGAAACAAACATAAAAATTAGAAGATTTGAATACCAACATTACCGAAGAAACGTGGCAAAATTGCATTAGTCACGTTATTGAAAACATTGAAAAGGACATGTAGAATATGAATATTAACCTTGAAAGTGTGAAAGTAAAGTTAATTAAATTATCAATGTAGATAGTCAAGTGATCAAGTCAATCAAGTACAAGTGACACCGATAACTTTTATCAAAGGAATTGTTCTTATATATAACACTTATGTCGTTTTATGTACATTTTTATACATGTATCACTCAATCATTTTGCAAAATAATATATTTTCAAACAGTTACTATTAAATTGTAAAATATTTTGTCAATTTTGAGTACAACTTTGTAGGTAATATCCGATAAACAATGTTAGTATGGGGATTATTGCATTCCAATTTTCTACGTACTTGAAATAAACTATAGTAAGGGTGGAGATTGAGTATCATTTTAGCAGTTTTATTTTTTTTTAATCAAAGAATGAAAAGTAATACCTGAGTGAATGAAGTTGAGTTTTTCGTCGTTTCCTGGTAGCATGTGACCACCAAAGGGACCCGACTCGTCCAAGGCATCACGTCTTTGGTTTTCTTCTTATTCTTGTTCTCCGTCTGTCACCGCGATCATGAAGAACGACAAAGATGCTTGGAAAAAAAATAACTCGGGTTGATTGTAGAGTTAAGTTTTAAGGTGAAGTAACTGTTATTTCACAAATATACCCTAATAGTTATCGATTTATTTTTGTTTTTTAATTGGATCTCAATTTAAATATTCATTTTTCAAGTATTTCAATAAAAAAAATACGTTAATTATTGGTGAATATCCAATAACACCAACGGCAGTCATCCTGGAAAACGCCAATAAGATCGATATGTCACATATCGTGAAATTTGAGCATCAATAGGCATTTCAAAGACCACAATTGAAAAAAATTTACATGAAGAATTACCTGTAATTTCTCGTTGGATACCGCATCTGATGACGGGAGAACAGAAAGAAATTAGAGTGAATTGGTGTCAAAAAATATAACGCAGGAAACTCAAAAAAAAATATACAGTGATGCAGTGATAATAAATCTTGGATTTACTCTTATGAACCCGAAAATAAATGACAGTAGGCTGTTTGGGTGTTCCAAGATGAGCCAAATGGTGGCGACATTTTGTCTAAAAGCGGTTCATGTAGCAACAATTCCTCTGCAAGATCAAAGAACTGTTACTGCTGATTGGTAGATACATCGGAAATAATTGCTGAGTTTCGTAAAACCAACTCCCAAGCTCGAAAATTCGTTTATTACCATCATTAGCCTCTTTTTTTTCAACTGATCGCATGTTTTATTTATAAAATTTTGAAAAAATGTTAGTTTTGGTTATTAGATAACCCACCTCTATTAGAAACAAATAAAATCTTGAACGATACCCAACGGATTCCATAATGCCCACGTATTTGACACGATCGATTCCATCTCTAACAAAGAAGCAGCGAAAAATGTAACCGCGTCGGCCTGTGGTGACGATATCAAAGTTCATTATCGGTACTGGGTAACGTACCTAATCAGGAATGATATCGTTTAATTTGATGCGTGAAGATACGCGGCCTCTTGTATATGGAAAATAGCGCCCATTGCGACAATCTCAGAGACCACTAATTAGCCTCATTATCAGCTAAGGACATGATTTCATGGAACCATCGCTAAGCGAGCACGTCCAATCACAGTCCGAGCTTTTGTGCTAACTATTCCTTCGCAATTACGCGCGGTTTTTCTTAAAATGTAGTTATTACATCTATGGTAACAACACTGCGTCGTCTCTGTGTGAATTTTTTCTTTTTTTTTTATTACACTTATCCCTATTCGTGTTATTTAATAACCAACTCTATGCTTTTTAACTTTTGTTCAGATACACACAGAGACGCGATTATTATAATTTTTTTCATTCACCGATTGAACCGTTTAAACTTCGCAGTAGAATGTTTCTTTTCAAAGCAACAGCAAGACCAATGCACTAAGAATTTAGTTAGTATATTGATCGCTATGATTTCTTTATCTCGCTATATATAAATACTTTAAGCAGTGTCAGAAATGAAAATGTGAGGATACCAAAGCTAACAGCAACAGATAAATGTCAAATTTCTTGTTCTTTTTTATTTTTATCCTGAAATAGTCAAATTTGCATAATGTTTTCTGAATTATTAGTAGATTATTCTCTATCCGATTGACTTTTTATATATTTGAAGTACGCCTTTGACCTACACCAACGATTATTTGCCTCCTTTTTTTTTGGAAAAGGCACTGCTTTGACGAATACTTATTTTCAAGATTTACAAAAAAATGCAAAAGTTTTATGAAGGTTGGAAATTAAGAAGTGTATTTGTAATGTTTAAAAAGAATAACTCGAGATTTTTAATTTAAATTTCTACTGCATAACGTAATAGGTAACTAAAGAATTATTGTTTGTTTTATGATAATGGAAAATCTTAATGAAACGGACCTCACAACAGGAAAATGAAGTTTCAATCATTTTTTTCAACCCTTAAATACCTACCTGGAATTCTACAGGTCCCGTATTTATCCTGTTGGAACTTAACCAACCTTTTTCCATAAATAATTTTGACTAAAATCAATTTTATACAATTCAATAACTCCATATTCAACATACTACTTTACAATTCAATTTTTCGAAATCGTAAACTACAATGTGTATTCATTATATTGCAAGTAAAAAAAAATTGTTGGTGTTAACATTTTTTTTTACACTTTACATTATAAATATTGTCCCGGAAGCGATTTTAGTTAACCCCGTACTTGCGTATGCGTACCTACCTGTAATATAACATGATTTTAAAATCTTCTCCGCGTGCACACGCGTATGTAGATGTAGGTTAAGCCGAACCATTACCAAATTGTGCACCTGCCCGAAAAGCCTTTTGATCGATACTTTCTATATTTTTATAAACACATGTTTTACTAAGCATTTAACAAAAGAAAATCATAAGTTTTAAGTGCGAATTACGAAAAAATGTTAACTGTATTTTAAAATAGGTATAGCTCGGTTACTTTCGATGAAGCTACATGAAAAAGTCTCCGTCGTTACCTTTTAATAAGGGAATAAGAACAATTATTTTACGCCAAAAAAATACGTATCATAAAAATTTGATAAAACTTTTTAATATTGGGTATAGATAGAATGTAAAACTACCTATGGAACCAGCTTAGAAAGTTGTTAACATAATTATCTTATCTTATACCTATGAAAGCAGTTACCTACTTGGAATATAAAATTTATATTTAATATTAATTTTACAAGTATATTGAATATTT
The DNA here is from genome assembly GCA_949126875.1 of Lochmaea capreae. Lineage (NCBI taxonomy): Eukaryota > Metazoa > Arthropoda > Insecta > Coleoptera > Chrysomelidae > Lochmaea > Lochmaea capreae. The sequence continues at coordinate 215,713 of OX421395.1, read as the reverse complement.
CAAACAAATTTTCTCACCTTAATGGCATTTCAAAATAAGAATTGGTGTGCGTATGGTTTATGCGTATAAACATTTAATTATTTGTGTTATGAATGCTAAACAGAATTTAAATAACGATTTTCATAATATGCGCTTTTTGAGGTAAATACGTCAAATTTTACATATTTCTAATAGCAAAAATCTAAATAAACATTTTTATTACGCGAAAATTCAAAATAATATCGAGTACCTCTTATTTTTATAATTTCTTTTTTTCTATTCCACGATAGGGTACCAATCGAATTTGTTATCTCACGTTCGAAATCTCATACAAGCCGCAGAAGTGAATAAAGGATTACATTTACCTGGGCGTGTGCCTCGGCTCCCACATGTTGCGTCTGTTATACGGTTCATTATAAGCACCCCATACACGTACACAGTGTCCCAAATTTACGTAACCGAATTCCGTAACTTTTTACAGTCAGACTGAAACTTATTCCCCCCAAAAAATGTGTAATTCAAAATGGTTTAATAACATTTGTTACTTAAAAAAAACACATGAGATTCCACAGTTTTCAATTTTACCCGAAACACTTCTTGACTCTCCTTTATATATTAAAAACTGAATATTATATCCTTTCAATTTTTCATACAAATTAATATTGTTCTATACCTAGACTAATTGTTTATCATCATTTTGAAAATATATCGATGTTTGTGCCACTGTGTAAATATTCATCTTAATAGGAATCGTTTATGTTTGGGGTTAGTGTACAGTTAGTAACAGGGTATAACCAGAATGACTTTACACAACAGGGTCAAGTCAAACGTTGATTTTTATACATTTTTTCATGATATCTGGTAATGAAATCAACTAGAAGGTTGAAAATTTCATTTCCATTTTTGGAAATAGCTTTCCACGACATCTACTGATACGACATACGACAAACTGACCTTCTAATTTTTTTCCCTGAAATTTATTTTATATATTTATATTATTTAAGAAAGGAAAATGTCTTTTTATATAAGAAAAATTATTGTGTATAATTAGAGTGTACATTGTTATACAAAATTGGTGGATGATAAAGAGAGAACACAGCACGTGCGATCGCTACCAACTGCTTTTGGAAAGAGAAAACATTATATAGGTGAGTTAATGGAAACACCTGCTCTATATCTATCATTACTTATTCTGCTTTGAAGATTTATTTCTGTGTTAACGTTGTAATGGTAAGATTGGATTGGCATCACAATGTTGCCAAGAGAATCTTAAAAATTATCGGTTTCTAATATATCAATGCCAAAAATATATAGATTGAAAAAAAACAGATTTTAAAGGTTGAACGTGGCTTCCTAGCGGACAAAAGTTTTTGATAATAATAAGTTTTCAACTTTCGTATTAAATTTTTTTTCACATACGATATTTTTTCCAAAAAAATTGCGTAAAACAAATTTTCGGTTTTAATTTTTTTCTATTAAAGGGAATACGATATACTTGAATTTTTGTAAAAGTAAACTTACTTTTTCTTTAAATTAACGTTATTTTTTGTAAATTCGTGGAACTCGAGTATTTTTAGATATATAGATATACATTTTTCGAAAATTTCCAAGAAAAAGTTTTTTCGTATCTATCAATATTTTATCTCCGCTGACATTTAACATCAAAATGTCTACTTTAACATTTAAGGCGACTCCTTTTGTCGTTAAGCTGAATAAATATCAAATACTAACCCTAAACAACATTTTATAAAAAAAATTTTCACAAATCCACTGAAATCAAATTCAGCACACCCGAATGGCAACACCGCTATCTTCGCTAATATTAATCTTCATTCTTTGTTGATTAGATGTCGTGTGTTTAATCCCGTTATATCTCCGCCACTAATAGGTTGAACAACCCTTTTGAAACACATAATTATAATTTTTTTGTTTGCTGTTTTTGGTAGACGATGTCTTCCGGGGTTATTATTTTTTTTGTTTCGAATGACTTGGGTCCTAATAGCTTACGGTAGTTTCAAGAGCGCAGACAAATTTTTTTTATTGAAGGAAAAAAATGTATATATGTATAACCATTCTATACAAATTGAATAAAAGTTTTTAATTTTGCTATATATAAGGGATATACCAAAATACAAACCTAAATCAATATTCAGCTCCCCAAAACAATAAAAAAAAAATGTGTAACCAAAAAACTACATTCTCAACTTCAACAATAGTGATAAAGGTCAGGAATATTTGTTGGGTTATCTATGAACAGAAAAGAAAAATGCCTCCAAATGAGCCAAAACTCAACTTAGAATCTGAGACGTGTAGGTAGACGTTTTTTTGCCATTATGGGAAAATCGTTAGCACTAGACTAGCAAAAAGGACATTCACTTGGAACTGGGGAAAGAGGGTTAGGTAAATATAGTGGTAGTATAAGCAAAAAGTAAATTGATCAGTGTAGGCAATCCACCAGACATCCCTGATTTGGAATAACAAGTTTTAAAAACTTTAGTCAGAAGCTCTTAATAAACTTTGAAATATACTTTTGAAATATAACATAATTAACAAAGTATATTAATTATAAGCGTTAATTTTATTTTTTGATAATTTTTTAAAATTGTTTTCAGGATACGCCAATGTATCTCGGCACACGACCGACATCCTTGGGCACGGGTTTGCAGATGTCTATAATTAATATTTCGACAGTCACATAAAAAATATAATTTGTATATAGCAAGAAAAAAGGGATAGTGAACGGAAAGGAAAAGGTTTCTATCAAAATATCTCGAGTTCGTATGGTTAGTTACCTCTACAGGTCCAGTTGAAAATGAAAGGGTTTCGATATTGATAAAATAAGTAAGCCAAAAGCCAAATTATATTCAACTATGGACTTTAGAAACTTTGTAAGGGCATTTTCGTAATCTAAGGAGTCGAATTAGTGGATTTTCATATGAAAAAACTTAGTTCCGATTTTGAAAATTTGAAAGAAGTTCAGTTATAGACGAAATTACAACATCAAGTCAAAAATTCATAAAGCCCATCATAATGAGAATTCAGGGCTAAAATTTTAGATGCACACTCTCAAATAATGGACGAATATGGAAAAAAATCAGCAACATCGTATTTTCGATATTTCGTATACGAGGATGTGCAATAATTAGTATTATAGTTAATGTCAGTCCTTACAAAATTTGGCCAATCCTCTACGAACACTCCGATCTACTCGCTTCCGAATTTTCTATGTAGGTACCTAGATATATATAGTGAAACAGGTTACCTTTGTAACGTGTTAAAACCTCTAATGTATAGGTAGTAAGTAAAAATGATTAAATGGATACAGTATTTCAAAGCTAATAGGTAAATCGGTAAATATGTCCGTATTATAGATTCAAGTGATTTTTAGTGTTTTCCTTGTGGCATCGAGAAAAATAAGAAGCAAGTGGTAACTTACACCTGCCCTCATACGTTCACATACGAGTAGTACAAACAGGTGGTGTGGATGCGGCAAGTCGCGCGGTTCAAGTTCCATTGTCCTGTAGTTGATAGACAGTGTTGTCAATGTGAGTTAAATAAAACCTATCTTTCTTAATTAAGAAAGAAACCGTAACTTATCGAAGGAAATTTACAAAAGTACCCATGTTTCTTTTAGGTAGTAAGTATTCATTATATTAAAAAAAATTCGAGGAAAATATTGCATTTCAGTTTACCAAAGCTGATTACAGTAATATAGTATATATTATATATACCTAATAGGTAAGTACTGTTCAAAATAACACCCACAGAGTAATGATTCTATAAAGACTCACCTTTTTCTAAGTAGGTAGGTAGGTATATCGCCATATACCTATAATAGTCCATTGCGTTCACCATACCCTTCAGTTCAGAAAATGTTCGAATTTCAATAATAGCTTGTACAAAACATATTTCAATTACAATAACTATGAGATATTTTAAATTTACCAAACAAACAAGTTTCACAAGACAAAATGGCCGTTTTTCATAACGTGAAAATGCAGCTTAGTTTCTTTTTGAAAACACTCCCTAATTTAAATAACGCGAACAGTATGTGCCACAAATTCACTTTACTCACTATGTTAATAATTTATACTCACGTAAGACATTTGGATTAATCATATTTTAATATTTATATCGGAAATTAAATCAAAGCATTTACAGATTTCAAATGTCACGTCTAACAACCAAACTATTGTAAATCGCGCGTGCGTAGTAGCATTGGACAATAGAGATGGATTCGTTGAGCGGCCTGCTAGATGTGTTGCATACAAGCCATTAATAAGTATTAAGTTATAAATACGAAATATGTCAGTTTTCTAGGACATATAATAATTAAAATAATCATACTACATTTTAATTTATTTTTCAAAATCAAATATCACAGATTGCTTGAACTATTTCAACTCAAACAACCTATACTGTGATTTAGTACCGTTTCTGAAATAACGACATATCTCTATATCTATAATGAAATACTTCCAAAGTTTTCGCAATGATTTCAGAGTAGGTAATTTTAGGCAATAGGCATAATTATTTTATGTGTATTATGGCTCTAGCATTATATTTTTCACGTCGATGTGGTAGATATCTTTGTTGAAGCCTCTGTATACGCTTTCTTTGGGGTCAAGTATTTTTCAATACAATTTTTGGCAACGTTCAATAATATCGATTTCGAACATTTGTCCCGAACTGACTGAATCCTAAAACTATGCGGCTCGTGCTTGGGCACGTATTCATAGAGACTAGAGAGAATCTCACAAAGAGATCGGTGTATTGCAGGCTGCCTAAAAAACGTGAGAGTTCCATGTTTATCGTATTTTTAAAGAGAAATAGTGAGATCTGCATTGTTGTTAGACTTCTGCGCACATTGAAAAAATTTAATTGTACTCAATTATTTTGTACCAGTTTTACCGTTAATAAAAAGAAAAATACAGCTGTCGAACTGACAACGTTGCTAACCATACTTTTCTTTACTATTAAAAATTTTCTGTTTCCACAAGATGAGAGGCTCAGCCACAAGTTTTTCTGGCCCGCTACCTAGAATAGGTACCTAGGTATATTAAAATATAACCGGCCGGTATCCAATACGCATACTTCTTAGCTTCTCACCGATTTAGGCGAGATTCTCTATCGGTGGTCCTTGGTCACCGAACAGTAACAATTTGCGGTGTCTTGGTCCTAACCATTAGAGATTGAATCTCCCTCTCTTCACGCAACCCGTAATACACCAATCTCATGGTGAGATTCTCCCTTAAGAATACGGGCCCTGAAGATTTGTTAGTACAGGTGGAAAATGAAATTTTTCTACGATTTAGGAATATGCAGATAACCGGTATAATATTGATTTAATTTTGTGGTCACTCACCCTTATAAATAGAGCAGCTGTAAACTAAAGAGAAACATAAGGAAAACTGTGAGGAAGAAATTTTTAAAACTGATTTTTTTATACTTTTAACTTCTTCATAATATAGGTATTTAGAAATTGTAAGAATATTAATTCATAGAAACTCGTTTACACTCCAAGCAATATTGAAAATCATAAATAACTGCAATAACTTGATTTTTTAAACTCATTCAGCCGATAGAGATACTTTTTATACTTGGATACATTATACAATTACAAAATGAAGTATAATTCACCGTAAGTAGACATAATTACCAATTAGCAATTGATATATTCCTTAAAAAAAAAGTACTTGCTCTTACATTAAACGTATATTTTATAACAGATTTTTCTCGATCCAGTATATGTTATCATGACAGACAATATAAATAATTTAGAAGGATAAAAATATACCTACCTACTTGCTGTTGAATATCAATAAATAAAATGCATCAACTGGTCTTGCTATAGACTGATGCAAAAGAAACAGTAACATCATATCATAATTTATCTTCAGTAAATCAGAAAATGGAAACCAAACGAACTTTATTTTCAGGGGCGTAACTTCAACACGAGAAGCTCCTCGATTCCTGTTTCAATTTTTAAAGATACAACAGCCACAGCTGACAGTAGCATTATCAACCTTAAATAATAACCATTATTGTAACATTTTATATAAAGGGGGCAATTGAAAGTTTTTCGTTTAATAACTTATTATAGTCTGCATATTTTCGATATTTTTATCTCAATTTGAGAATTCAACTGTGGTACGATATAAATTTAAACAGTCCACCATTTACGCACATTAGGTAAATTTGCGTTGACCAGATTTTTATGCGAGAATAAAAAGTAGCTTGAGACTAAATCGGAACTGTATAGTGGATGTTCTAACGGTATATACAACTATTGGTTTTTATTACAAGCAGATGGGAAAATATAGTATTAACATAGTTTTATTTTTTATTAATAAAAATATAGATTTGTTTAAAAAGAACACCAATGGTCGTACGAGATTCTCTTTTATTTAAAAGTTAAAAATTTACAAGTTCAATGCATTAAACTCCATATATATATTCAACGTTTGTATAAGCTTTACAAGCACACAGTTTCAGACAACTTTTTCTGTAATGCCTTATCACGGTGATCGGGACCATTTTATGGCTTATTATTTTATTTCACAACTGGTGGTCGCTTTTTTGAACAACATCTCTCAATATATTGATGTCATATCGACAACGAGTAAGTCATAAAATGACATTTAAAGAATTCTATCGTCGTTTTTTCTGTCGATCCTGAGGATAATCGTTACCACTTTTTATTTATTATTAGCAGTAATTTTCTGCGAATCCACGGTCTCTATGGTGTTACATACCATAGGAATTTTATGAGATTGCTTGAGAACTCGCACCGAAAAAAAAAAGTTGTTGAATAAATATTTATTTTACGGTAACTTCGCAAGTTTAGAAATACAAATCGTTGTACATTGTTTTTTTGTATTTGCAGAGCCTTCACTTTTTTTTAATTAAAAAGATTTAAAGCTTCAAAATTCGAAGAAAAACCGGAAAGGGATTGCAAAATAAACCACAAATTATTCTAGATAATATACAAAAGTATTTAAGATCAGAAACACAGCAAATTACTCGATGTATACTCCATTCCAAGATATTTTGTTTTAACTTTACACCAAGATGATTGATTCCAGAGAAAAATCCACAGCAGGTAGGTAGTCATCTGGAGGTCGCCAATGTTATTACTAAATAAATCCCAGTATATATTATGTCTAAAAGTAAGTGTCACCAATAGAGGGTCTTCTTCGTTTTTTCTTTATTACCGATCGCCTACGGCTCAGGACGCAAACGTCACCCTGTGTGAATAATGGCTGTCATGGATTGCTCGTTTAATAATATACTATTGTACTCTGCCTTATTTTAAAAAATTAAATTTTATTAATAAATATATCATCATTAATAATAATAATTCCCACGTAATTCCTCTACTACTTTATCGTTTAGCAAACCGTTAACAAAAAGATCATAGGAATTCGTTAGAAGTTAATCTAAGTATTTAACGGTTTATTAATAGTTAGAGATGCCTTGTGAATAACTTCAAAAACGATAAAAACAAACTTGTAAACACAAAACATATTATGGCTTGTAAACATGCACTATGCAACCACCATAGCAAATAAAGACAATCACTATTAATAGGTGGCGCATAAAGACGTTACAGTTTTATTTACGTTGTAAACATGCGCTATGCAACCACCATAGCAAATAAAGACAATCACCATTAATAGGTGTCGCATAAAGACGTTACAGTTTTATTTACGTTGTAAACATGCGCTATGCAACCACCATAGCAAATAAAGACAATCACCATTAATAGGTGTCGCATAAAGACGTTACAGTTTTATTTACTTTGTCTGCCACATATTCCTTGGGTATGTTCTGTGGGTAGTCGTTAATCCGTTAAAAAGAACTCACGTATCGTATTGTACTCGTTTCTTCGAAAAGATAATGCCTAATAGCGTTCACTCAACGCTAATAGTATGATTATTTTCCAACTGAATTATTTAGCTGGTAAAATAATATTTACTTTTAGTATCAATATTTTACTGTCTACTGTTTACTGTATAATGAAGGATTTATAAATTTTTACTATAACAGCAGATACCGAGTCACTGAAATATTGTGAAATATACTTTATAAAAAACAAAAATACTCATAGAAGAAGTAGAACTACCAACATCTAGTTAAGTATTGGGAGGCTGCCAGTGTCAGTATCATTAAAAAAACGTTATCTTTATTTTCCAGCATTTTTGTATACAGTGTGAGCATAAAGTCATGCACAAATTCGTTCCAATGAACTTTTTTGTAACGTCACACTTAGAAGGGAACTTGGAAAAAAAATTCTCGGTTTCTTTCTTAAATAAAACTACTATAAATCACTTAATAACCAATAAATCCACTAAGCAATTATGTAACTTTGAGTATTAAAATTCAATAAATAAGGAAAAGCAACATGAGACAACAATACCTGTCCGATTTAGGTTAATATTATGCGTTTCAAATATTCGTTTCACGTATTTTAGACCATCTGCAGGATTCACCGAGAAAATTTCTCGATATTATCGAGTAAAAGAATGATCGAAGGTACCCGTCGCGATAATTAAACGGAAATGAGTACCTGGGCGACTTCCTAAGCGATTAAGTATTACGCAATCTAGCAAGTGTTGAACACTAAGTAAGAAACGGCTGCAATGATTGCCTAAGGCTTCAGACTGATTACACATTATTTTTTTTATTTAATGAGGGAATATTTATTATTGTTGGTATTAGGTAAATGGGAATAATTGTGGATGTATAATACAGGGTGAGTTTTTTGTGTCTTTACTCGGTTATTATAAAAAAAAAGGTGTTTGAAAAAAGTTTATGATGCTTTTCAAATGTTTATGTTTTTCTCATAATACTCGTATTCAAAATATGGAATTGCACCGATTGATATTTAGTTTAGTTTCCAAAAAAAATTGTAACAATAATAACGGCAGAATATCTGTTTACGTATAAAAAAAATTGTTCTGTTTATTAAGTGTGACATCCTGTAATTCCACTCATGTTTATATTTGATTGGTGAATTTCCTTCTTACGTATAAAGTTGTACCGTTAAATATACAGGGTGTTTTCAAATGACACTTACAACGTTTGCATGTATATACCTCTCATAAAACTGAACAAAATGATATAAGGAATGAGGGGTCCAGCTCATTTACTTTTCGAGATACGGGGTGTTGAAGTTATGAAAAATTAAATGCTTTTATTTGATAACTTTAAAATTGATGGATAAATTGATTTGACATTTGGCAGGTTGTTTTAAAATGTAAAAGGGCATATTTTGATTGAAAAACAATTTTCAATTCTTGATCCAGTGGCGTACATTTAGAAAAATATGTCACCTTTCCCCTCCCATTTTTCACGCCACTGGCATTTGAAGCATTTTTATTCAAATTTGTATTCCTCAATGGTCTTCTCGTGAAAAACGCATAACCTTTACATATCAAAAGATGTATAGTTTTCAAGATATTTAATGTTTTCTTGAAGTCTGCAAGATCACTTTTTAATAATGAAATAAAAAAATATTTTTCTTGTATTTTTTTTAATGACTACCAAACTAGTTATGGTAAGAAACGGAGGAGGAACTGATAGCAAGAACCCATGCAGCTACAGAAATTATTTACGGTAATCACCCAGTCTTTCCAAAATATGCGATTTTCAATCAAAAAACGTTTTTATGTTTATGTTAAAATGTAAATGGACCAAATTTTGAACATCTCTTGTGATTTGTTGGCTGCTTAGTGAAAAATTATGTATATTGTTTAAATTTGTAACTACCTATCTAATTTTTTATTGTCATCAATTCTTATGTTAATAAAATCACAAGTTTGGAAAGGATTTTCAACAACATTTTCTCAATGTTTTAGATGCATTGCTGTTTCACAGAATAGTTTTTGTTACATATTCTAACCATAACTAGTTTGGTAGTCATTAAAAAAAATACAAGAAAAATATTTTTTTATTTCATTATTAAAAAGTGATCTTGCAGACTTCAAGAAAACATTAAATATCTTGAAAACTATACATCTTTTGATATGTAAAGGTTATGCGTTTTTCACGAGAAAACTATTAAGGAATACAAATTTGAACAAAAATTGCTTCAAATGCCAGTGGCGTAAAAAATGGGAGGGGAAAGGTGACATATTTTTCTAAATGTACACCACTGGATCAAGAATTGAAAATTGTTTTTCCATCAAAATATGCCCTTTTACATTTTGAAACAACCTGCCAAATGTCAAATCAATTTATCCATCAATTTAAAAGTTATCAAATAAAAACATTTAATTTTTCATAACTTCAACACCCCGTATCTCGAAAAGTAAATGAGCTGGACCCCTCATTCCATATATCATTTTGTTCAGTTTTATGAGAGGTATCTACATGCAAACGTTGTAAGTGTCATTTGAAAACACCCTGTATAATTATTTTTATATTAAAATCTGTTTGAAATAAAAACACTTTGAATATGAAGAATTAGAAAAAAAAATTGAACAAATATGCAAATGCAGATCAAAGAAAAAAGTCGGCAAGGGAGGGGAACACGTGGTTTAGCTTCTGTAATTGATTTTGGATGAACTACTGCAGAAAAATTCAGTGATATACACAAATTTTTTTCCATGGATAATATTTGAATATAATATTAAATAAAAAAATTGTTTTTAATGGGACATCCTGTATTTTTTCGATCTATTTTTCATTAGTTTTAGTCTAAGTTCTCCATGTACCCAAATATTTTCTATAAAACCTTTTATATTTCTGGGCACTTCTCGAATCGAGAATAATAAAACAAATTATATTAAACATGTGAAACCTGTCAACGTATGTAATTTGTGTATTTAAAAAAAGTGATTCGACAAATTTATTAATTATTTCCCAATACGATTATTACGCATTTTCGCCAACTTGCAATTAACATGATAATATTTTATTTTATAATTTATGTTGCACCTTCATTTTGCATAAGAAATTATTTAATTTAAATAATTAAAAAAGCTGAAGTAAATTCTTAACTTACTTTCTATCTTGTTGGCCGTAGGCAATTTATATTCGACACACATGCTATGCTAAGCTTACAAATTTCTTACATTGTTTTGAAAATTTTTATTGAACTTTTTTAAAATTTCCTAAATTTCTAATTAATAATAATTATAATAATAATGTTGATTCAGTTCACAAAACATAACTAGAAATTATTACACAAGCTGAATAAACAGTAGATTATTATTAATCATTCCAAATGCATAAAAATAACTTTAAAAAAATGGACTTCAACAAACATGGGAATAAATCAAAGAATATATTTTGTAAAATTAATTGTAGAAATAAAATTTGTGAAAATTATCTCGAAATATGGCATTATTAATTGATAAAAATAATTTTGGTTTGTTCTCTCGTAAATTTTTTCAATCTGAAATGCTTCATATAAAAAAATTATTTTAATTTCATCACGCACCGTATATACATCGAACGCGAAGAGGAAGTCATTAAAAATTCCATCTAGAGCGCGTATATTTACTAAAAATTGTTGAATATGTCGTCGACAAGAAAAGTATACCTATATCATACAGGACACACTTTCGTAATCGATTGCCTTATTTATAAGCAATCTGCAATATGTGCACCACCGTACATCTGCGAAAATTTCAACTGCTTTTACAGTGCCGGTATTCGGAGATTTCAAAACTATTTAAATAATCCAAAAATTCCCGATATAATTATAGATTTTTTCTCCCCCTTCCCAACTTACACTTTGTTTAAAAGCAACATCTAAATAGGTTATTTCAATACAATAGGCATGATGACAGTCACTAAGAATCACTAAAATATTGATTTGATATAATTATATATGATGCAGAGATTCTAAAAATATTACCTATTTTTATTTTACATGTGTGATGACCAATATTTTAGTAAAAATATAGGCACAAAATTTAACAATCCGCCATCTTAGCTCAAACGCTAATCAGAACAGAGTGACGTCGTACTTTCGCAAATTTGACCTTGATATTTTGTCTTTCGTCCGAACCATAGATAAGTACGAACTATCTATGGTCCGAGCATCTGTTCTGTGTTGAATTTCCTTTGTGTGATTCAAATTATGTATCAAAATAAACTTCTAACCTGCAAGCTGTCAAATGTTTGAAGTTTGATGATTTTACCAATGACATAAACCAGTCTGATTTATGTTCTAAGAATGACACAGATCACCCATAAATGGTATTTACGAATTGATGATGTCACAGACAGACGCCATTACCACTTTTGCGTTTTGGCGCAGAATTTAAAATGCATTTTTAAAAGGTAGATTACTCCTTTAAAAACTTTTTTTCTCAGAGAAATAACATTTATTGTAGATAAAGTATATATGTGAAAACATCGTGGAGCAGTTTTTCAAAATCAGTCATCATGCCTATTCAACTGATACTACCAACATCAGCGCCGTACTGTTGTTGTTTTTTTCATACATTTGGAAATAAACAAATTTATTTATCAACTTATACACTGGTAGCCTCCAAATTTTAAATAGGTACTAAAAGATTATGGGTATCGTAGAGAAATTTTTGGTGGTAAGAAGGTACAAGAGGGATGGGAGAGAAAACCGAATCTACAAAGTTAAGGCAACTATGGAATTCGTCAGAAATATTCTAGGGAATAATATTGCCACAATTGCAATCTCTCAGAATACCTAAAAATAAAGAAAGGGATAAGCTTTTTCGTCATGAAAAAATTTAAAACAATTTTATAGACAAAGCGACATAATTTAAAAATAGATAAAATAAAAAGATAAAAATTCACAACAAAATATAAAAAAAAATCAAAATGCTGACTAGACTAGAATGACTAGAAAGGCAAACCATAGCGAAGGTACGAATATTATGAAGAATACTGTAATAAGAGGAAGCCCAAAGGTCAGGTTGATAATGGATGTAGAATATTTTTTAAAGTAAAGGAGAATCGAAAATTGAGAAATGTTTTTTGTTGCCGATGTAATAACGTTTCCTGGAGACATTCTAGTAAAGTATTTTTTTTGTTCACAAGTAAGTACGCCACTGTCTTAATAAGTTTGTAATAATAAAATTCTATTATGAATATCACGGGTGTTATCCGAGCGACTGTAATTATGAAATTTATCATCTGATGGTAGAATAAATAATTAATCCAGTATATCAAAGATGATGGACAACATCCAATTTTATTTTTCGTATGTCTGATAACATATAAAAATATAATTGGGTGATTATTTACCAAATTGCATGATGATTACCCACTAAATATGAAATTATTTTCGTGAGTTTGTACTATCTTAATTAAATTATTCCCGGTAGACGTGCCGCAGAAAGGATAAAATAAAAAAAAAGAAAAAATAACATCAGATATTATAGTATAGGTACCAGAAATATAATCAGTTTAATTAGAGATGGTTATCTTTGTGTTTGTTCAAAGAATTACTTTATTTCTAGGGATCTTGATAGTGATAATGTAGATGACTAGAGCGTAAATAAATATCGATTATTAGATAATATGAAACATTATCGCGTTTCTATCAAATTTTTTATTATTTCTTCATAAATTTTCTCCCATCTAAGTTAGTGCTAACTACTTTCACAACTGCTTTTCAGTTATTTATTTTATTGTGAATAATAGGAATATATTATATTGATTTTATTATCTGATTATTTTATATTATATATTTTAAGTTTAATTATTTATTTGATTTAAGATTTAAGAAACTCTATCTTAGGGCTTTGGATTCAGTCCTAACTAATTCAAGATAAAATTCTGCTTTAACTATCCTTATTTATTTTACATTCCATTATACATTACAATTTTTAGATTTTTATATTAATACCAAATGTAATGATTTTAATTTTTAATATATCCTCAGAAAATTGTTTTTAAACGTCATAGACAATATTAAATTTCTATTTTCCAAATTTTATGATTTTTATTCATTTCGGTTCTCAAAAAATTATATATTTGAAATATTGCTTCCCTGTACGTGGTTTAATATAAATCAATCCTTCAAACTTGAATTTCTATTTTTTTATATTTTATACATTATTTGTAATTTTATATTCAATATTCTTCGCAACTAATTTTGAATGATTCCAATTATAATTTCTAGTCCAATCTATTCCAAAATTTTTACTATTTTTCTTCCTGTCAATTATCTCTCTAAAATCAATCTCCCTCCTAATAATCAGTACCATCACTACCCACATTCAATTTTTATCTTTCCCGTTGATAGCTATTTTTAAATTTATTTCAAATTGATTACTTTATATTTCAAACTGACATCACAATCACAAATGATCTATTTTTTTTTTTACAAATTATAATTCCTTATATCTATAACAATTTTTTTAATTTTCTTGTACATATACAATATCTACACAATATATACCAAGTTATTTTTGCTAATATAATTAAAAAAACAGTTGATAAAGATCAAAGACGATTAACTGTAGATATCAATTTGATTTGCAGAATGAGATAACTTGAAAAATTTGCCTGGTCAAAATTTGCGCATGGTTTTATGCCCACACTGTATACAAAATGTTCAAAAATAAAGAAAAACTTTACTCAAAATATATTTACGGGGATTTTAAGAAACCCTTTTTGAAACGTACGTACGTATGAAAAAACAGGATCAAGGACGATTTAAAAGAGATAAGTATCAGTTATATTTGCAAGAATAATTTCGTTTAAAAGTAGCAGAAAGCTTCAGGATATCCTCCTCAAAGGAGATGAGGTCAAAATATAATAAAAATACCTTCAAAGCTTTAAAAAATTATTTATTACGCTAAAAAGTGAATAAATGCAATAAAAATATATAAAAAAGTGTATTAGTTGTATTACAAATTATTCATAAAACTATCTTCAAGTGAATTATAGATTTCCAATGAAAGACCAAGTCTGTAAATAAAAAAAAATAGTAACTTATTAGAATCGCAGATACAAAGTTCTTACTGTTAAATCTAATTGAAATTATTATTTTTTTTTTTAATTAACCAACTTACTCTTTAAAACCGTCTGCAATTTCTTCTAATTTTGCTGGATCTGTTACTATGGCAGTTTTAACTTGTTTCGGATCGAATAGTGCAGCTAAATATCTTTTACCAACTCTATTTAAATCCTCAACCGTAACATCCTTAATTGCTTGTAAGAATTTCCTTAAATTTTAATTATTCTTGTTATCGGTATAATTAAGAGAAAATAAATTCTTACCTGTTATGTCCATATTCCACTTGATCGAAATTCGTCCTAAAAGACACATCAATAACGCCAGACAATGTCTTCTCGCATTCGATAGTTTCAAATATCAACGTACTTTTAGCGGATTCCAATAACGCTTGATTCCATTCTTCGCTTTCTATCTGTTTGTCGACAATTGCTTTGGTTTCTTTGTAAGCTCCCACTATATTAGTAGCTCTGTCGAAGGTCAGATACAGCAAACCTTCGCCTGGTACACAAACCATCGAATAACTGTAAGCTAAACCTTTTCCTCGGATCTGTTTCCATAAAGGTCCCTATAGAAGAATTTTTTGTAAATTTATAGATTCAACTACATCGAAAGATCTAATCGGGATTAACATAACAATAATAGACAAAACTTAAAATTTAATAAATAATGGTCTCGTTATATTTGATAAGATTATTTCCTGAATCATTTAATTATAATATAATAAATATTTTTGACTCATATATTTTCCATTATTAAAAACGCATTCTTCATATACAACATTTATACGTGTTTTTCCAACTTGATTTAATTCGCAGACTTTCAGTAAGCTATTCATATGTATAAAGTGTTGCCTATATTCAGACGATGTTATTTTAATTTAATTCGCAGACTGTCAGTAAGCTATTCATCATATGTATAAAGAGTTGCCTATATTTAGACGATGTTATTTTATTCGCAAAGGAAGGAGGCTAAATTAACAGGGAGTAAATTTTGACAGATTAGGGATATAATCGAAGTGAATTCACAATCGGTCAGTAATATAGACATTTCTTACCTTTAAATCGGTAGGGAAGTGACTCATTACTTACTTTCACTTCCAAGCATGTGTCACTTTTCTGAAGTATGACAATATTGTGTTAAACTGGTTTAAAAAAAAAAGTAATACCTTTCTATGTTTTTCTACGGAATATTTTATGACATAATTGTCAAAACCAATAAATTATTAATATTTCCTAGCGACAGATTCATGAAGTTCTTTGTCGAAATAAATATTAAATTGTGCTAAGAAATTTTCTTAAAAGTAATGTTTTTAAAAGCTTGTTACTAAGCGATTGTGAATAAAATAGTGTACATACCACGCTGGAAGGATCGTTCCATCCACGGCTTTTAGCGCTACGCGCCTCGGGTCTCTAACAAAGCCTGGGCTGTAATGATCTACTTCCCCGCTAGGTATGTAATATACTATTGACGTTTTTTTTTATCCACGGGTGTTGTTTTATAGGGCATGTCCACCAATTGACAAATTGGCACTAATGACAGTCACCCTTATTTTAAATTTGTAATTTGGTTGTATTGTATTGACTTAATGATCTTTTTTATTATAAACAGTCAGATGTAGCTTTTCAAATACCTAAGCAATTAAAACAATGTCGATGAACGCACTAAATCAAAATTTACTCGAACACAAATCAAGATAACGTTAAGAACCATGTGTTGTGTTCAATTTTCAAAAATCCAAAACATTGAATAACTGTAAGCTCAACATTTTCCTCGGAATTGTTTCACAAGATATCTCTAGAAGAATTGTAAATGTATAGTTTCAACTTCATCGAAGTTTTGAGGGGGATCTTTATCTACGAGTGTTGTTTCATAGGATTAAAATTTGACAATTTTGAACTTATCGGCGGGGGAAGTTGAAAAATAAGGATTCAAAAAAAATTCCTTACCTGCCAAATCGATTAATGATTACAAAGGTACATACAGGATGTCTAATATTTAATGAAATAAATGTGGTACTTGTTTTTTTTTATCATAAATTGTCCAAAAACGATGACGATTGATCAAATCTAACTTTAAATTACAAAAAATGTTTACCTCAAGTTGACACAAATAATTTAGGAACACATTCAGAGCAGCTAGATCCGGATCACTTTCAGAATGTATACTGGGAGTTGTTTGATACAAATTTGACGATTCCAACGATCCAATCCCAACGACACATCCACGATTGCAGTCATTCAACTCTCTTAACAGATTGTAATCTGGTGTAACATTTAATCTAAAATAAAAAAAACTTCAAAATTCCATCCTGCACTGGTAATCTCTAATTTTCTACTAACTTGCATTGTTTAATAACATCAGACACTCCCGGCGGTATCAATTCGTTAATAGCTTGCACTGGATTATTCAAAAGATTCAAATTTCCAGCTACGTACAAAACTACGTTTTCAGGATCCGTTATTATCCTTCGAACATTTTTTATACACTCAAATAGGTCATCGGTATTATTAGATTCTAGTTTGAATTGAACTTCTTCTAAAAATTTATGTTGCTGCAATACACCGGTCTGGATAATATTACTATCTGAAAACAAACAGATCCTTTATGCTCTCAATAAAAAAAAATTTCACACTCACCAGGAACGAATCGTAGCCCTCTCATAATATACGAAACGACGTTGCCGGCGTCTCGTTTAAACGTAGATACGGAGTTAATAATCTTGTTAACGATGATATTCAATCTTTCGGTGGTGAAGACGGTTTTATACAGTAATTCGCTCAACCATCTAAAAGCGGTTTCGTATTTTCCAGCTTCGACTTGTATAAAGATAGTAGCGGTGGAGGAAAAATATCTAACGCTAAAATTCCCACTGCCTTGGAGACCTAAGCTGGTAGAGACTCCAATCGTATCGTTACTCAACTGAGTTTCTACTTCTTCGTAGGGTATTAAGACTCCGTCGCGTTCTACTGGTAGTTCGGTTAAAGAGTTCAGAACGAGGCTTATGTATTTTTTCAATTCCGACGGCACGGAGGACGTATCCAAAGTTGCGATGAGCTGGAAATTATAAAATTAATTTTATTTAATTAACTTTTTGTATATTCAAAATTTACTTACAAAGACAAAGTTCGTTTCCAGATGATCGAAATAAGTAAAAACTGGAGTGTTGAACAAATCTATTTTATCCCTAGATTCGCTGTCGCTGTTAAATCTCTCGATATCGTGGAATTTGATCGACCCTAATCCAGGAATAGGTACCGAAGTGAGCATCTCTACCGGTGGTGGTCTTTCGTTGTGAGCGATGGATCTTTCCAAAAGTTCCTTTTTCTCCAGCAAACCTTGTGGTGTTAAGGTTTTAATTTGAAGTTCCACTCGTTCTTTTTCCTCTTTAGCCATTTTTTGTTGTTCTTCTATAGACGGCGTACATTGTACAAACACGGACTGCTCGTTATTAGCTAAATATTTATCGAAAATATCCAACCAGAAAGATTTCGGTTCGTCCAACAATTTCGTCATGGAATTTAACGGATTTATGCGTTGATCCAACTAAAAAGTGACAATAAGTACCGCATTGGAACGACTATGAGAATAATTACTTACGTCCTCCAGTGTGTTTCCGTACAACAGTTGCTGGATAATCATGTTCGAAATCGTTTTGTTCGGTGAACTTTCCAACTCGCTCTTACTCGATAGTATATTTTTTTTGAGAAGATCATGCAATTGTTCCAAATCCATATCTCTATTTTTAACGATATTTTTCAAAATTACTTTCAATTTTTGTCCCACTTCTGATAATTTCGAAACTGGGACATCCTCGAATACAATGTACAAGCACGTTTCGGAATATGCATTTACATCAATTGAAATCTAAAAATAAACAGACTCCACTCAAAAATATACTTACAGGGTCTACCAGAACTATTGTTAAAATTATTTTAAAACAATAAAGAACAATCTTTAAAGGGCTATTAACAATAATCGATATATATTTTAACGAGCGAGCAAAGCGAGCGCGTTAATGGTTGGTATTGTATGTTTGGTTGCCTATACCACGATCGGTTATTAATAGAAAATCGGTCTTTAATAACGCACGTTTGGCGGAAAATTTTTTGAATACAGGGACAACTATTGCTACGGAATACTCACCGAACTTGCGTAAGGTTCTTCGATCTCGACGAATTCTTTGTTTAACGGCGACGTGGCGAGGGTTGTCAAATATTCCAATAAAAATTTAACGACTTGCACTGTATAATAATCGTTGACCACCGAAGGACCTCTGAACGCAGCACAGAATATACCGTTTGTTTCTTCGTCGGAAGGATATTTTATTACGACATCCTTGGATTCGGGAACGGGAGGGATGGGTGATTGCCATGGGCGTTCCATTGGTTCACGTGGTCCCTAAAAAAATGTATTAGGAGTAAAGTGGAAATTTAAAATAATTTTTATTACCTTCGAAAGGATAAGCGCTTCAAAATCTTTCAAAGCTGCAAAAACCTCTTCCGGTTTAACAATTCCGGTTATGATAATTTTTAAATTTTCTGGTCGGTAAAATTTCTTGTGAAATGCCTTAACCTAAAAAATTAATAAATTTTTTTGAACACTACAACAATATCTGATAATAATAAAGTGTTACTTTTTCATTCGTAGTCGATTCTCTCAAATCTTTCAGTCTTCCGCCGACTTGTGAAGAATATCCACAACGTCCGGGGTAAATTGTTTTCAACACTTCCCATTGCAATCTGGATTCAGCAGCATTTTCTCTTCCTTGCATTTCAGAATATACAACACCTGCGTCGTTGCCATCTTCTGTAATGTGATGAACTTCGGTTACGTAAGCTTCATCCTAACACCAACAACAAATCTTATTAACTAGAAAACGAGGTAAATCGGGCAGAGACAGATGATGATGATGAACTGTAAAGTGAAACTAATAAGCTGGGTCCAAGGCTACAGTAATGTAGAGGGAAATGTCATTGAACAATTAGGAAGCGCCTAAATTACTACTGCATCTGTATCTGTAGAGTAGGGAGGGTGAGTGTAGGCTCACAGCACTTAGGCCACATGTGACCCATTGTACATCCTCCCGAGGAGTTGTCTTCCTAGGTCATTGTCCATCCTGTCCTTCTCAGGAAGGTGGACAGGTCACTAGGAGACATCTCCTTTATATCGGCAGGTGTAGGCCAAGACTCACCGAACACACACTCTCTTATTGACGATAACTCCGGACACTCGCATAAGACATGCCTGACAGTTTCATCTTCCTGTTCACACATCCTGCATAGAGGTGTGTCCACTAGCCCCATAGTATGGAGGTGTTTCCCTAGTTGACAGTGACCAGTCAGAAATCCTACTGTTAAACGTAGGTTTCTCCTGGTCATCGCCAAATATTTCTTCGGCTCCAGCTTCCCAGGGTCGCCCAGGGTGATCCTGGCAAGACTGCATCCTTTGATTCCATCCCATCTCTTAAGGGATTGAGTATGGGTGTAGCGTTTGGCTAGTTCCGCAATTGTCGAAGTCGTTAGGCCGTAGGTGTCACTGGGTCCTAGAATTTTTAGTCCAGCGGCTTCCCTGGCTAAAGAATCAGCAATGCGATTTCCTTTACTCCTGTCGTGCCCTTTAACCCACCTCAGGATAATATTGTTATCTGCCGAGGCGTCAGCTAAATCTTGGTGGCACTCTAGTACTAGCCTCAATATAACACGTTGTCTGTTTAAGGCTAATAGGGCTTGTCTACTATCAGTGCAGATTATTATGTTTTTGCCAGAAATTCCTCTTCTGGTTAGTTCTTTTGTGGCAATTGAGATACCAGCCAATTCTGTTTGAACTACGCTGGTATTGTTTCCCATTCCCCACTTCATCTTTAGGCTTAGTGCTCTTGAGTAAACTCCACATCCTGAGCCTTCTTTCATTTTTGAACCATCTGTATATATGCGTATTGCATTTGCAGCACCTGGCTCTGTGTTCTGTTTTATTTAAATTTTGTAGGGTTTGTTAAACAAAAACCTGGGTTCAATTGCATCATTGGTTGCCTGCAGCAGAGGTAGCGCAGTGAGCGCTTCCTGCCACAGGCTCAACCTCAATTGGCCCACTCCTACTTCGGGGTTTACACCAGCCGTGCGCAATCGTACCATGGCCATTAACGCAACCTCCTTGACGTACAGGTCCAGAGGGGTCAGACCAGTAATTAGTTCCATTGCTGCGGTTGGTGTTGTTCTCATGGCTCCTGTGATGTTTAAGCAAACCATTCGCTGTATTTGATATAATTTTTGGATGGCCGTTGCTTGTAGAACCTTCGGTCCCCATGCAATTGCTCCATACGTTAACATGGGTCTTATTATTGCAGTGTAGATCCAAGTAACCACACGGGGTGACAGACCCCATGTGCGTCCCACTGTCCTCCGACACTGCTCATAAGCCACATATGCTCTTTTTGCTCTGTTGTGTAGATGAGAGTTCCATGTTAGTTTCCTGTCGAGGGTAATACCAAGGTATTTCACCTCTTCCGAAAAGTTTAGTTTGCTTTTGAAGATTTCAGGAGGTTTCAAACCCGATAAACTTCTTTTCCTGGTGAAAAGGACCATCTCAGTCTTTCTGGGATTGATCGACAATGAGTGTTCCTTGCAATTACTACTGCATAGCCAGAGCTTTGTGGTCCAGGATAGACAAGGAAAAAATGATGACTGAAATAAGGAATGTGAAGAAGATGAAACTATTGAACATCTACTTTGTTACTGCCAGGTGCTGAAAGGAATCCGTTCTAAAATAAGATTTTTTAAAGGAACTTGTAGAAGAGACATACGTCCTTAGGGCGATGAAGAGAGGTGTGTAGGTTCAGGGTGTCACAATGGGATTAGACCCTCGACTAAATGTTTCCACGCAGAAAACTGTAGAGGAGAGCTTAAAGGATAACCAGATTCGTTTGAGAAAGGCTATACATAGGGGCCATAATATCGGAGAAGAAAAATTAAGCAACATCTATTGTTGCGTGAATAAAAACTCTTTACGTTTTTAATTTTCATTGAAGGTCATAAAATATTATAAACATCCGTAGAGTTGATAGCAAAAAATATAATCCGGATTTCGATAACCGGTTATCAATTTTAAACGTAAAATAATAGGTAGTTGAAAATTAAAAACTAATTAACTAATTTTATAGCAAATTAATATCATTAAATAGGTCAAGGCAAATAAATTCAGTGATACAGTTGTTAGAAAAGTGTATAGAAAGTCTGGATATTAATTAATATTAGCATTTTGACTTACTTTAAGAGTAGGATAAAGAATGTGCTCTAAATATATAGGTAAAAGAGCTAAGAACCCTTCCTTTCCAGCTGTTTCCATCGTATAACAAGTATGGTCCGTTTCAGTAAAAGCATTTGTACCAGATGCTAAACATCTATTAGCTAACAAATCCAATACACCTTTATAAGGATAGTTTTCACTTCCCAGAAAAATCAAATGTTCCAAAGTATGCGGCAATCCGTTATCATCATATGTTTCAGTTGCTGAAAAGAATATATCCATTTTTATAAACGCGAGACTCAAGAATTTACACAACTGACACTTTTTCCATGTAAATCGAGTCAAACACGAATGCTCAAGCTTCAAAAATCATGTCCTATATTTTTTATGATTGGTTTTTTCAGTAAGGTATTTAGATAACAAAAATATAAATTTGTGTTAGGTTAAAGAATAATTTGTGCGAAATGGCGAAAGAAAGAAAAAATAAAAATCCGGATAATAACAAAAATGCATAATTGTTGATTAAATTAAAATGTTTTGAAAGGTTTTAATCAAATTGACCTTTAAATGTAATTTTTTTCTAAAAATTAGTAACAGAGTCTTGGGATGCAAGGTCGTATTATTTAAAAATAGACAATTTTCAATTCGTTCGTTATTGTAGCGGTTGTCGGTTTACATTCAATTTATTGTTTCAGTATATAAATAAAAAGTTGTTTTTTTATGACTAATACATAATTATTATTTGTTCTAAAATGTTTCTATGTAAAAACTATCGCGTATCAATATATACGGGGCGTTGTATCTAAACAAAATCATTTTCCTTATAATTGTGCATATTGTATTTGTTGGTAAAAATAAACAAAATATTAATAGTTTACGCAACAAGTGCAAAAAGTAAGTGTTTATTGCACGCGACGTGAACACGTCGAGTTCAATAAACAATTTTGAACGAGTTGCATGCAATATTTTTTCTACGTTCGTGCAAAAACCAAACAATGTCTTATTTAGGTTGCTCTAAATGTACTAAAAATGGTGTCGATTTGAATGTATACGTTTGTCATGATGACAAAACGCTATAGTAAAATGGCATACGAGTGCAATAAAGGTTTTATTGCAGTAAAGCAAATGAAGAACTAGTTTTTCCACTAAATATAGAGTTAAATCAAGTTTTGTTTTTTTCATGAACGTAGAAAAAAATTATTTGTCCCTTCTTTTACATAGACAGTGGCAACGTTGCACGTTGTCGGATGCATAGAATTAACAATTTTCTGCTGTTTCTTGATGTACCTACTTGAACAATTTTGTACTTGATATAATCAGGTCAGATAGAAATATGCATTTAATTTTATTTTTTGTATTAAATTTCTTTATCAATAAATATTTAATTTAGTTTGTGTATGAATTCGGAAAAAAAATCCCCAAAATTCCTAGCCGTTATATATTCTTTGAAAAAATATTTTGAAAATAACTCGTCACAAAAGACTAAATTAGATTTTCTTTTATATGCGAAAAAATTGTCATTGCTCAAAATAATTTGCATTAAAAACAAAAAAAGCAACAATCACATATGTATATAAAGTAAAATTTAAATATTATTCTTTCAAGACAAAGGATTATTTGTATTTTTCATCCAGCAGTTCTAAACATGAATTATTCATTTAAAAACTTACCTAAACAAAAATATCCAAGGACAACGGGTCCTTCTACCTCCGCAATAACAATTGAAAGTCCGGTGGTCTTTGAAATATATTCGGAAACTGGAATTTTGTCAAAAACTTTCAGAGAATAAACTTGTTCGAAAGAACCCAGATTGTCTTTTTCAGTCGTCATGCTGTATTAATTTTCTGTAATACAATATCGATAATTAAAATCATTCAAAGCATACGAAAATTTTCAACTTACGGATATAAGAAATTTCGTTCAACTGTAATCTACTAGTTCACTCGCGATGCCAGTAGAACTGATCGGAACGGTACACTTTTTTAAAATGGAAATAATACTCTAGAACGGATTTGTAACTGTACGCAATAAAAGTTGATTGATTAGTCAATTATCAATTAACAAAGTTAGAAGATTAATTTGCTATGAAAAATAAAATTAAAAAAGTTTTACTATGCAGGATCGAAATAGAAAAAAATTTAACGATGAAATAAATCAATTTAATTTTTTTTATTTAAACTTGTGACGCGTTCCTCTAACACAAAGCCTAAAATTACTGGACGACTGTGTAGATTGCTAAGTCAAGGCGCAAGCCGAGACAGCAACACATAGTCCAGAAAAGTGGCTTTTCCTACTACTACTTCATACTATTTTTCCGCATATCGTTTAAAATTCGACAGATTTTGAAAAAATCGCGAATAATTTTATTCACAAATAAATGGTGCTTTGAAATCTGGATAGAAATTAAGGTTGAATTGTCAGACTTGATGCATATAAATTTAATTGCTGGTGTTTTCGAAAGTAAAATGATAAGTGATGATGAATTTTCCAATTTCTTGGACTCCTCCAGAGCTGGTTGAGGCAGTGAATGCTGCTGCATTAGAATTATTGCCAAAGAAATCAAGAGAAAAGTACGAATATGCATATAAACGTTTCATGGACTTTTGCATGAGTAAAAACACGAGTTCTCTCTCAGAAAATGTTGTAATGGCATCATTCCTAGACCTTTGTTAAAGACGAATATATATTACGTTATCCAGGGTTTTAAAATGAATTAATTGACGATGTTCGAGACTAATTTGAAATATCTCCAATTAATATGAAATTTTCTCGACTTCATTTTTGGTTTGAAAAACTTGTACGCAAAAAAATTGATTGTATCGAGCCAATAAAAATTTTATAACGCGTTGATATTATTATTAATATTGTGTAAACTTATCTAATCTGCAAAAATATCAACAATTTAGGGTCTGAAACTGAAAAATATCGTGGGCGTAAAGCGATAAATATTTTTACTTATCAAAAATGCCAAAGAAAAACCAAGGTTATCGAACAATATCAAATTTTTTTTATCCAAAAATAACAAGAAAGTTTTTGAAGCAACATTTTCTTTAGCGGTCTTGATGGATTTACGGTAACCATATTAACATCATCACTTGTCACCCATCATAATAATTAAACATAAAATAAAATTTTCCATGAGCCTAAAATGAAAATTTAATAATTTATTTGTAAAAAGTTCCATTTACCATGGGCGTGCAATGGAATTTTCAAAATTGTGTTTTACTTACTGTCGGCTTCATTAAAATTGACAATTTTTTATTCACATTTAAAAAAATTGTTTTACCTTTGGCACACTGATTTTGGCGTAGTAGATATGCAAAGTTGATTGAAAACAAAAAAAAATTAACTACCAGAAGGGGAACATTTTAATAATACGAGGGGTGATTAATAATAAGCAATACATTGTTTTTATTAAAAAAGTTCTTGGTGAAAAATATAAAGAAAAACGTAATGAGAGTTTGTAGGAACAAGCTAACGAATGCAAAACGACAAAAATTTTGCATAAAATCAAATAACGAAGAAGATGCAATATAGATACTAATATTGAAGAAACTGCATCAAATTAGATAAAAATAATAACAGTCCAACATAATCAAATAATCCAATATTTTTATTAAAACATTGTAACAAAGATATAATAAAGCCATTCGCGTAATTAAATACAATTTAATATCAAACAAGGTTAAGGAAATTTCTAAATTTTATTCAAAAAGCTCTCTTCCAACGATGCATAACTATTCAAATCCAAATCCAATCTAAAAAAAACAAGAAAATTAAAAAAAAAAAAATATATATTGTACAGTGTGACCCATTTTGTTTGGAAGCACCCCTATAAAATCCGCATTTTTCAACCGATTTTGATTTAGTCTTTTTTGTTAGATTCAGTATCAAAAACAGTATTTGAGCACAAATTTTCATATCATAATAGCTATTTTCAAGGCCGTTAATTTTTCTTTACCAAAAAAGACGAAAGTATATTAGGCATTTTTTTTCTCAAATATGACTACACCACTGGATTCAGAATCATCACAAATGTAAACTATCAAAATTTTATAAAAAAAGTTTTATTAACAACAAAGTTATCACTACATGAATTTGGAAAAAGTTGTTTTTTAATTAATTTTTTACTAAGAATGTAGACACATTTTAAAAATGGCAACATGGTAAACAAAAACTAAATAACTTCATGTAATTCTTGGAAGGTCAGTTATCCGCAGTTATTGACGGACTGCCACTAGCAGAAAGAAGAAATTTGATATTTCAGTTAGATTGTTGTTCTGTACACTATTCTAGGATTGTCAGGCAGTGGCTTAACGAAAAATTTCCAAATGGTTGGATAGGTCGCGGTAGCGAGTTAATCGAATGGCCTCCTAGATCGCCCGATTTAACTATATTGGATTTTTATCTTTGGGGGCTTTTGACACAAAAAGTGTATAAGACACGTCCAAACAATAGAGCAGAACTGTGTGACAGAATACGACAGGCGTGTGCAGGAATAACGCCACATGAAATAAAAAAAGCGCTAAGACATAGTCGCAAACGATACGAGAAATGTGTGGAAATTAACGGAGGTCTAGTCGAGGCTACAAAAATGTAGAATTCAATTATTATTAAGTAGTTTAATAATCAAAATGTATTATTTGGTGTTAATTTGTATTTTCGTCACATCAGCACAATTTTACATTACTCGCTCAGAAGCTATAACTCCAGAACGGGTTAAGGTATCGGTTTCCAATTTTTACAGTGCAATATGTTTGAGTCCTAGTTTTTGTTTACCATGTTGCCATTTTTAAAATGTGTCTACATTCTTAGTAAAAAATGTATTAAAAAACAACTTTTTCCAAATTCATCTAGTGATAACTTTGTTGTTAATAAAACTTTTTTTATAAAATTTTGATAGTTTACATTTGTGATGATTCTGAATCCAGTGGTGTAGTCATATTTGAGAAAAAAAAATGCCTAATATACTTTCGTCTTTTTTGGCAAAGAAAAATTAACGTAGAGTGCCTTGAAAATAGCTCTTATGGTATGAAAATTTGTGCCCAAATACTGTTTTGGATACTGAATCTAACAAAAAAGACTAAATCAAAATCGGTTGAAAAATGCGGATTTTATAGGGGTGCTTCCAAACAAAATGGGTCACACTGTATATATATATACAGAAAAACTTCTCAATACTTTAAAACTTACGTCTTGAAACCGTCGGTAATTTCATCGAGTTTAGCTGGATCCGTAACTACCGCAGTCTTAACTTGTTTCGGATCAAACAAAGGCGCGACGTACTTATCACCTACTCTATTCAAATCTTCCGGCGCTACTTTATTTATCGATTCCAAAAGCGTTCTAAAAATAACAAAAACTTCGCCATCATTTCACTTTTCTTCTAAATTCAAGCTTCCAACATCAAGCCCAATCTAAATCAACTCGACTTTTTAGCAAACAATCGCTAAGTACTAAGTTGCCGGCTCTATTGGACGGAGATCAAGGACGAAGTTAACAAGAAACTTTTTCTGATTAAATGAGAAAAATAAAAATTGAGGCGCCTCTGAGAATTCTCGTCCAAATATTACCACACCGTTTTTTTACATATTTTTATTCGTACAAATCTTTTTTTTTTATTAAAAATTTAGTTTATTTGCAGTCATGATTTTTTTAGTGTGACATAAAATTGAAAAAGTTGGAGAAAAATATTTTATAAAAAATATACCAAATTAAATATACAGGGCGAATTTTAAATGTAACGATGATCCTACATACCTGTTGAATTTATAATCGACTCCGTTAAAATAAGAAGTGAACGATAAATCCACCACGTCGCCGGTAGTTTTTTCCTCGTCGATAATCTCGAAAATCATCGAACTTTTAGCGGATTCCAATAACGATTGATCCCATTCTTTGTTAGATAATTGTTTCGAGACAATTTCTTTCGTTTCTTTATATGCTCCAACTACATTAGTTGCTCTGAAGAATACTAAATGCAATAGGCCTTCGTTCACTTTCACCATCATAGCGTAACCGTAAGCAAAACCTTTTCCGCGGATTTGTTTCCACAAAGGACCCTACAAATTAAAAGTCCTGTATGTTGTTTAAAAAATTAAAAGCACAATATTAATGGGAAAGAACAAGATACAGACTAAGTAGAGAGGGAATCATTAAAAAGAAAACCACCTCTTCACTTCTTAGAAATCAGACAACCTGGGACATGCCACAAGATGGTATGATGAAAAAGTATAACTTTTCAAAGAAGATCGTTACGGAATTAAGCAACAAGAAGGAATGGGATCCAAATACCATTACCAGACTTGGAAAGAATGCCATTCAATGGTACACAGACGGCTCAAAAGCAATAGAAGGAACTGGGATAGGAGTGTACGGGCCAGGAACCAAACACTCTGAAAGCTTGGGAAAAACCCCAAGTATCTTTCAAGCGGAAATTCACGCAATAAGAAAGTGTGCCCAGTTCAATATTGACAAAGGATATAGAAGGCAAAGGATTATCATAATTTTCGGATAGTCAAGCAGCCATTAAAGCGCTGAGTTCTTGTGTAATCAGTTCCAAAATGGTGTGGGAATGCCTAGGCAAACTTAATGAACTAGGCGAGAACAATATAGTCTCCTTACTGTGGATTCCAGGACACACTGGAATAGAAGGAAACGAAATAGCAGATGAACTAGCGAAGAGGGGGGCTGAAATACACTTTTGGGGGCCGGAACCTTTTTGCGGAATCAGCTCCAATGTAATATTGGAAGAAATAGGTAAAACCGAAGAAAAGAGAAGATCTGACAATTGGAAATATCTAGTAGGGCTTAGGCAATGAAAGATTCTTCTGGGTGACTACAACCTGTTGAGATCAAATGAATGCATAAGTCAAAGCAAAACTGCACTAAGAGTTTTAACAGGAATCCTAACGGGACATTGTCGCCTGAATGGACACCTTAAAAAGCTCAAAATAGTGGAGGAAGAAGATTGTAGATTTTGTGGAATGGAAGAAGAAACCTCCATCCACATACTTGCGAACTGCACAGTATTTCAGAATCCTAGGGCACAGTACCTGGGAGACTACTGGATAGAAGAGGGACAGTTACCTAAGTTGAGGCCTGCAGATATCCTAAAATTCCTCCGGGAAATAGGACTAAAGGAGCTACTAGTCTCTGAGGCTCTCCTCAGAAACTAAGTAGAAGTAAGGGGGCACAATAGATCTTTTAGGTCTCAGTGAATGTTACCCCAAAATACATACATACATACATACATACAGTGCTCGATTTCAGGCGGAACGCGGCGGAACGGCGTTCCGGAACCTCTCTCTGTAAAAAAACTAAATTATTTGAAAACAGTTAAAATTCTTTGTCAGTGAGTTAACTTACGAGCGTGATTAAGAACATCATGTATTTAACTGATTTATTAAACTTATGTTATTATCTATTATCTATTACGGTAAATTAACTCGCAATTTATTAATAAAGCATATAATTGTAGCTCGAAGCTAACAGATAAACAGATAGACTCATCCGCCGCCGCGCACGTGCAGTATAGCTTCCTCCCCTCCAGGTTAGAGATAGACTCGTCCGTCTGGCGTCTACTCCCCACTTCGTTCATCACTAGATGCTCATTTGACTTGTTGATTGACTGTGTTAAAGTGTTGATGTTGCTGACTGAAATTTCTTCTTACTTGATTAGTCAAAATATTTGTTTCAAGCCTTACTTTTTGAACACTAAACTATTGTTGATTGAGAAGTAAAAACAGCCTAAAAATGCGTAATTTTAAACTGAAATTTTGAAAATTTTCCGAAGGCTCCCGGACCCCCCTTTTGCTGGGGGGGTATGGAATACCCCCCAGACCCCCCGGTGTGTCCACCCTTAACAGAGTTCCGGTACCTCAATTTTTAGAAATCGAGCACTGCATACATATATTAATGGGACTTTTTTTGAGAAAAAAATATTGTAACCTATCTAGAAATTGTATAAAAAGAAAAGGAAACGTTGAAAGAGAATTGTTTTCATGAAGGACAGTAGTTTTTAGTAAAAAATGTTTTACTGCAAATGCAGACCAATAAAATGGTCACAAATCTCTAAAAATTCATTCAAGTGTTTGATTAAAGGACAAATTGGAAGATATCAAATCGAAAATATATTGTTAACTGTTGAAAATTGTAATCGAATAAAGTCATACATTTTTTGACAATTTCACATTATTTATCAATTTTTTTAAATTGTAAATTCCTACGAAATTCAATAATTAAAAACAGTTTTCTTACCTCGCACTGTGTTAAATATTGCAAGTACAACATCAAAGCAGGTAAATCTGGATTGTTATACGAAGATATACTTCGGGTTGATTGGATGAAAAACGATGATTCCAAACATCCCATTCCAATAACACAACCTTGTTTAGGATCAGCTATTTCCATCTGTAGTTCACTGTCTGACGTAACATTT
This sequence comes from Lochmaea capreae, assembly GCA_949126875.1. Lineage (NCBI taxonomy): Eukaryota > Metazoa > Arthropoda > Insecta > Coleoptera > Chrysomelidae > Lochmaea > Lochmaea capreae. Next base: position 185,093 of record OX421395.1, on the reverse strand, counting down.
AATCTACAATAAAAATTAGTTTTAAAAAAATCAAATTTATGTAGAAACACCCCTTGTATATAAATAAAAATTAATTATTTGAAAAAAAAACACACACTTTTGTTGCGTCTCGATAACGTTAAGATCTAACGGGATAAAACTGTTGATTGGTTGGGTAGGATTTTTTAAAAGTTCCAAATTTCCAGCCAAATACAACACCATATTCGAAGGATCGGTTAAAATATTCCTAACTTTCTCGAGATTTTGTAAAATTTCATTACTAGAATCCCCAGCGATGCCGTCTAATTTTACAAGAACCTCATTTAAAAATTTATTTTGCTGCAAAACTCCATTTTTCAAATAATTACTATCTACAACAAAAAAAAAATAGTTTACTAAAAACAAAAATTTCATGAATTCAGTACTTACCAGATGAAAATCTCAATCCTCTCATTATATAAGAAACAACACTTCTACCTCTACGTTTATACTGAGCCACCGAATTATTCATCTTATTCGTGATCACTTTCAATCTATCAACGGTAAATATGGTTTTGTATAAAATCTCCTTCAACCATCTCAAACCGATTTCATATTTAGCTGCTTCGACTTGCAGGACAATAGTTGCTGTGGTGGAATAATTCCCACACGTAAACAATCCGCTTTTATGAAGACCTAAAGAAGTGGATGCGTTAACAATTTCGTCGTTCAACTGAGCGACCACCTGTTCATATGGAATTATTTGTCCATCACGTTCTAGAGGCAGTTCTAGGATAGATTCTAGAAGAAGTGGTAGGTAGATTTTCAGATCGGAAGGTACTTTGGATGTATCGAGAGCAGCAAAAATCTAATAAATAAACAACACTAAGTAAACCAGCAAATCCAGGTTTTCCAAAGAAAAGGTACTTTTTCACTGCCACAATAATTATTCCAACTACTTACATAAACAAAATTCGTCTTGAGATGATCAAAATAAGTAAAAATTGGAGTGCCACTAAGATCAATCTTTTGATTCGACTTCGAATCGCTGCTAAATCTCTCAATATTGTGAAATTTAATGGAACTCAAACTAGGAATCGGCACAGAAGTAAGCATATCTTGCGGAGGCTCTCTTTCATTATGTTCGATTGCTTTAGCTAAGATTTCTTCTTTTTCTTTCAAACCGACTTCAGTTAGTGTTTGAATCTGTTGTTCGATTCTATCTTTCTCTTCTTTAGCCATGATTTGTTGCTCTTCTATGCTAGGATGGCACTGAAGTGATATGTATTGCTCGTTACTAATGAGATATTTATCCAATATATCTACCCAGAAGGATTGGGGCTCTTCTAATAGTTTCGTTATGTCAGTAAGTGGGTTTATACGTTGTTCTAGCTAAGATTTAATAAAAAAAATTAGAAAAAATAAACTATCTTGGTATGTATTAACATACATCATTTTTTGTGTGTCCATACAACATGTGTCCAAGAATCATAAAGGCAATTGTAGAATGTGGGGAATTTTCTAAACTGCTCAAACTTTCCAATTTATATTTATTAATAATACTATGCAGTTGAACCATGTCTATATTTTTATCTTCTACAATCTTTTTCAAAGTTTCTTTCAATTTTGGTCCTACTTGAGACAACTTTTCGACTGGAACATCTTCGAGGATAATTGATAAACAAATTTCTGAGTTTTCAGTAACACTATATGATACCTAAAAATATTTAAGGACTTTTGTTCTGTGTGCAATTCAGATTTTTAAAACGACTCAACTTACTTTACTAGCATATGGATCTTCAATCTCAACAAACTGTTTTGGTAAAGGTGATACTGAATATTCAGTTAAGTATTTCAATAACAGTTGCGTAGCTTGGACTGTATATAGAGATGAAACACAAGAAGCGCCTCTCCAGGCAATACAGAATAAACCGTTTTTCTCTTCATCTGTTGGATATTTTATTACCATATCTTTTGGTTCAGTTACAGGAGACACGGGACTTTGCCAAGGTCGTTGGAAAGGCCCTCGGGGTCCCTAGAAAATACCTTAATTAGAATAATATATAAACTTTCCCAAAAATACAAACACTCATCTAAAATTTATAACTAAAGTTTTTTAGAACAGCAATAATTTTACCTTCGACACAATTTTTGTTTCCAATTTTTCCAAAGCCCTAAATACTTCATTGTGCTTGACTTGTCCTGTAATAACTATTTTCAAATTTTCTGGACGATAAAATTCTTTGTGGAAATTTCTAACCTATAACATAAAGTTATTACACAATTTATTGCATTTTGTTTGAATTTAATATATATATTACTTTAATATTATTTGTGGATTCCCGCAAATTTTTCATAATTCCTCCAGTTTCAGATGAATATCCACATTTTCCAGGATAAATATTTCTAGCAACTGTCACATACATTCGACTTTCAGCAGAATTTTCTCTACCTTGCATTTCACAATACACTACCCCTGCATCAGTACCTTCAGGAGTGATATGGTGGACTTCCGTAACAAATGCTTCATCCTTAAAACAGAATATTAGAAACAGATGTAGGATCTGAAGAAGTAAAAACATACTCTTAAAGTGGGATACAGGATATGTTCCAAGTAAATAGGCATCAGTGATAAAAAGCCTTCACTTCCAGCAGTTTCCATAGTGTAGCAGGTATGGTCTGTATTAGTCCAAGCATTTGTACCTGAAGCTAAACACCTGTTAGCTAACAAATCTAATACTCCTTTGAATGGGTAATCTTCACTTCCCAAAAATATAAGATGCTCCAAAGTATGAGGTAAGCCATCATCATCATAAGCTTCAGTTGCTGTAATTTTATTTCAAACGGTATCAAATGAGAAGTTACGCCAAATATTATATATTTAGTTTTGCCCATTTCAAATTTAAAAACTAAATAAATGTAGATTTACAAACCTAAACAAAAGTAGCCGTTTACAATTGGTCCTTCCACTTCGGCTATAACCACAGTAATCCCCGTTTCTTTTGAAACATACTCCGAAACTGGAATCCTATTGTAAGCTTGTAGAGAATATAAAAGTTCAAAACTTCTCATGTTTATACTTGGAGTACTATCAACCGGTGGCATTTTTATGATCGACCTAATACCTAATTTGATATTATCGTGATTAATATGGTCCAAACAAGCAAACTATTGTTTAAGAATATACATCAATACAAGTTTATTTGTATATTATCTTTCAACATGAACAGGAAAATACAAAACTTTCATTTAGTACAACAAACGAGAATGGCAGGTGGCAGGTAACAAAATCATAAAATCACCAAAACCAGCTGATGAACAACAGTGCTGCCAATGACTTGTAGAAAATTCCCTGGTGGTCTATTTTCAAACGGCGACTTTTCTTGTCGCGAATTAGGTATACAATCTCGAATACTACAAAAAATGTCACTGTTTGAGAATAGACCGCCTGCTGGTTGTAAATTTATTTCAGCTGACAAAAAAGTAGATGTAGTTTTCGTTATCTATATTTCAGTAAGTAATCACAAAATTCAGATCCCAATAAAACTATTTTTCAAATTATATAATGGTTACAGCTGTCGCCATCTATTGTAGAGTGGCTGAGCTGATTAATATCGTACTAAAAACAGAAAACTATATTTCTGAAGTCATACTTGTTGCCATCTATGATTGAATAGCTAGACTGTATAGATATAACTTCTCTACTAGCCCTTATTGGGAAATTAATAAATAAAACTACATTAATATGATTCATTTTTATTGAAATGGTTAATAGATAGATAATTTACAGTAAATTACAATGTTTGTTTATACTTTCAGCCCTTACTTTAGTGGAATTTGTTCTTTGTAAAGTACACAGACAACAGGATATTTACAAGAACTGAAAAATTATAATCTCAAGTGTTTTTATAGGTACAACGAAAACTGTAAAAACAAAAAAGCAGAAGTTCCAATGAACAAAATTTTTACCATTTTTATAGAGAGAAAAATTACATTACCGGAAAGATAGCCAGAACAAGTATTTCAACAAAAATAGAATTTTTACTAAACAAACAATCAAACTTGTGTTTACCTTTGATCATTAAATTTTGTCCAAATTTCAATTAATCACAGTGTTGCTTATTTTTTTACTGACATACATGAGACTTTTTTGAATAACTTTTTATGTATCTTGACTAGTTCAAATAAAATAAAAAATCGCAGTCGTTGATGATATTTAATGATAAATTAATTTTCGCTTTTAATAAAGCATTCATCCAAAAAGTTTTCCAGCGAATGGTACAAATGCGGTCTTACAGAACCCAAACTGTGATCTTCATCCGGATAACTCTGAAAATAGATAATAAATTTATTGAAAACAAAAATTTTTTTTATGTTAACCTGTTGTCGGAACAAAACATCGTTCAATTCCAGCACTTTCGACCATAACATAGATTGTTGATAGTGAACGTTGTCATCGTGAGTGCCATGGATCAAGAAATATTCTTTGTTCCTTATACCTTCGAAATTCTTTAATAATTGAGCCTTAACGTATCCCTCTAAATTGTCCGATGCTATAGGTAGACCCATGAATCTTTCCGTGTATATGGAATCTGTAAAAATGTTTGTTATTAAAAATAAAATAATTAATCTAGTACAAATAAATTGTTTACCGTATAAAGCCCAATCCGTAACCGGTGCTACTGATATGCCGCATTTAAAAACTCCCTCTGTATCTTCAGCCAAAGCCTTACCGGACGCATAACCACCGTAACTCCAACCCCAAATGGCCGTTCTGGAAGCGTCAACGTATGGTAGTGCTTTTTGAATTAATCTAAAAGATATCAAAATTTAAATAAAATATTACTAGTACCTTATATGCAATTTTGAAATTACTTACTTGGTAACATTTATTTGATCAACAACTTCAACAGTTCCTAAATTTCTATATCCGGAAAACATAATCTTATCACCTCTCAAACCCGAACCTCGGCCATCGATAGCTGCATAAATTATACTTTTATTTGAGGCCAAATAACTTCCCCAATCTAATAAAAATTTATCGACCACTTGGTAAGTATCAGGTCCGCCATAACTAAAAATTGTTTATATGTCTGGGCCCGTATTCTTAAGGATAGTGAGAATCTCACCATGAGATTGGTATATTTCAGGTGCAGGGTTGGCTAGAGCATGAGAGATCCATATCGTATTTTTAAAGAGAAACAGTGAGATCTGCGTTATTGTCAGACTTCTAAGCAAATTGAAAAAAAAAATAATTGTGCTCAATTATTTATCGGTGTGTAAACCTTCCGCCATTTTAACCAGTCTTTTTTAGACTCTCCAAATCACACTTCACATACCCGCTAATTAATTTAGGATGTTCATAGTCATAAATTCAACAAAAATGTGTTTTAGCTCATCCGTTGGTTACTCGCATTGTCAACTGAATGAATATAAAAATGTTTCTTAAAAAAAAATTAAAATGAAAACGAAAATATCATCACACAGACTCCGAATTAAAATTTGAAACAATATACCTAACTCAGTGAAAAAAAAAACTAATAAATATAATGGAAACAGACTAGAACTAGAAAATGAAGTAATAAAAATTCAAAAACTGCTAATTACGCTAGCTGATATCCAATACGCATGCTTCTTAGCTTCTCACAGGTTTTGACGAGCGATCCTCTATAAAACGATGAGAAATTGAATCTCGCTTGTCTCACGCAACCCGTAATACACCAATCTCATGGTGAATTTAAATTCTGACTAGTCCCTTAAGAATATGGACCCTGATGTTATGATATGTCACTTATGTAGCATTGACAAGTGACTATGAAACGTAATAGTATGTTACGTAACAAGAGTTGTAAGTAATGTGATTATAACTCGTGTAACGTACTATACTTTTTCTACGCCCATATATTTTCTTCTGAGTGCTCATAATTTCATCTTTTTCACTACTAACAGACATATTCGTAGGTAAAGTTAAGAAAATGTTCGGATACTATAATTTGTAACAAGAATTGAGAGCATAAATGAGAATACGTTTATTTCTATATCAAGAAAAAGTGAATTATTTTTTAAAAATTGTATAATGTGTTGCCGACATTTAGGGGCATCACTCTTTTAATCTAAAATGTATTTCACTAATGCTAAGAGCTTTTATGGTTTTCAATTGATTAAAAGTATGTAAATAAATCAAATAAAGTAGTACGTAAATGAAAATTTCATTCAACAAAGAAATTTCAGTTTTCTCATCTAAAGCATGTTATTGTTAAATGTCACTTACAAGGAATATGACGTTGTCAGTGCGATTTTTGACGTTTACAGACATGGGCGTAGAAAAAAAATTTTATTAGGAATTTTTTCACTTACACATTCACTAACATAGGATATTTCACTTGTCCACTAGTATCCAAATTTGGTGGAAGTCGTAGTAAAACTTTAGCCGTGAAACCACCAGCAACATCAAATGACATTTTCTTCAATACGGGTCGTTGTTTTTGTTTTAAATACGTAGCCAGTTCATTATTTTCCGTCCATAATGCTATTATATTTCCTACAGGAAAAATACAACAAACAAATTTACGTAAAAATTATGTTTTTTACAATATTCACCATTTTTGTCAAATATTGAAGATTGTGGTACGTCCGGTCCGGCGCAAGTAAACGTGTAATAAGAACCGTTTTTACTAAATTCTGCTACATTGTAAGCACACGGTATCGATGAATTGTGACCCGACTTAAAATCGCAAGATATACAATTCACATTTTTCGTATCTGGTGATACCGTGTAAAGATGCTGCACCGAAGAATCCGATTCCGTATTTGCTAGATAATAACTGAAAAAAAAATTATAATTCCACCACAAAGCATTTTCCAATTGAAAGAAAAATTTATATCACAAAATACTTACATCAAATTATTTTCTTGATTCCACCCAATTATGGATGTAACAACAAATTTTCCATGTGTAAGAGGTTGTCCCTCGGCATTTTCATTTCTATTAAACAAAACAATATGTCTATATCCTCCGGCACTTCCACCTTGATCCTGGGAAAGTATTAATATAAGTTTAGATCCATCCTTAGAGAACAACGGCGGAGTGAATAATTCTAGCCAACCCTTATCGGATTCCAAGTTTTTAATCTGCAAATAAGGAAAACGTTGAAATAGTGCTAGTGAAAAAAAGTTAGAGAGTCACCGTTGTTGGTGTTGCAGGTGTAGTACTGGTGTCATAAGCAGTAAGCGCAGCTTTATTTTGTACTCTATTCAACCAAATAGCTGTGACAACATCATTTGTAGCCCATTCTACCGTCGATAAAATTTCTTGGCTGAAACAAAAATAATATTTATGTGACAATTAATTGTTTTATTGTTGGAAGTTGATCAATAATCTTTTCACGTACCCGTTATAATCGGCAGAAACTTTAAGTTGGTTTTCAATATTAGGATTTTCCAAATCGACATAATGGAGAGTTACCACTGGATTACTGGCACCACTCTAAAATAATAAGCCACTGTTCATAAAACGTTTAAAATACTATTATATTTGTAGAATGTGAAGAATTTCCTTAAAACACTATCATTTTGTCAAAATCGGCCTTACTTTAGGATATTTGATGACATTTGCTCTGGGATATTGAAAAGTAAGTTTCCCTGGTTCTCCGTATACTGGTATTACCATATGTGGCACTTCCGTGTCATTGTACCTGGCATAAGCCAATTTTTTACCGTCTGGAGAAAACCATAAGGCTTTGTTTGAACTTAAAACTTCCTCTGAAACAAAAATATTATTAAGAAAACAAAATATTCAAGTAATTATTTAGATTTTGACTAACCTTCGTTTACCCAGTCTGGAACACCATTAGAAACATACCCTACGGTTTTTGTTATCGTTATCGCCGTGTCTTTTACTGTCTTCTTATAAAAAATATTGTTTTCAGTTACGTAAACTAACGAATTTCCAACTGGTGACCAAACAACGAGTTGTGCGGGTTTCCCATCTGGTATGAGTTCGTTTTTTATACCCGTATTTAATTCCACGATAATGTAACTTGCAATATAGCTGTGTCGAAATAACTAGAACAAATAAAAAAGTAAGAGATCATTTTTATAACCTACATTAACATTTTAGACAAATCAATATATGCTCTATTTGAGAACTATAAAGATCTTACTAATGATTAATCTCACCTTTTGGTAATTCAATGCTACTAATAAATATAATCCATCTGCAGACAACTGAAAATCAAATGCTGACAACAGTATCTGCAAAATAAAAAAAAACACCAATAATTTTTGTGATGAAAATATAATATAGTGCATTTCCTTTTCCTGCATCGATTACTCCATCTAGAAGTCAGTAGTTCAAGTAGGTGCGCTCTAATGATCTTAGCAGAGGGCAAGACAGGGAACGTTTTAGAGATTTACCAAGTTCCGTTAAAAGACACTAGAGGCCGGTAGTCGAAGTAATTCTAATATTTTTAAATAAATTAGATAAGTGATTGTATTAGATAAATTGTTGAAAATAATTGACCGTTTTAAATGAATTAAAGTAGTGTTAATAAAATAATGGAAATAAACGTTACATTATGTAGAATTTTTAAGAAAATATTGGACTTACATTATCATTGGCTGGAAGGAGTACTTTGGACGAATTTTCTCGGAGATTAAAAAGTACAACGTCGCCTCTTCTACTATAAATAAGTTCGTCATCTGGAAAACAGAAAATTCGTTAGATACCTATCATGACATATCATTATTGGCCGTATGATCAAATTATTAATCAAGAGATTTAGGTACCTAAGCACTATAATTTAATTATGAACGTATATTTCGTGCAATGTATATTAATTATGTCGTCATTTATCGGGATTGAGGGATCGCCGAAATTAATTTGTCAATTGATATGAATATCAAATAATATGCTACTATTTAATATGATTCATTTATTTAGTCGATATGAATATATAAATCAACTTCCTACCGTCGCAACACCGTATCTAATTCGGTTATTATAGTTGACAACTGAAAATACTTAAAACAGCAGCAAATTAAAACAATTTCCGACAACACATACTGATTCATATCGAGTGATCTTTTCGGTCAGTCATTTATCATTTTGACATGTAAACTAAAAACCTATACATATTATTAATTTCAAAAAGAATATCACATTTTTGATATTTATACAGCGATAAATTAAAGCACATGAAATATTCATTTACTTTTTTATATACGAAAAGTCACGGTTCCATATTTTAATATGCAATTGCACGACACTTGCTGCCCCTCCAATAAATTATGCAAAACGGGCGCAATATATCATTTTCAATCGCCCACTTATCCGGAAATTAGCGATGGAACTATTAGCATTGCGTTATATACGGGGTGTGTTCATAGGCGTAGCTAGGGGGGGGGGGCAGGGTTTTAATTTTACATTTTTTGTGTGCCATTTTGAAGCTAGTTAACTGAAACACAGAGACTATATAATTATCTTAGATCTCTTTTAAATGCAGTGTAACACTCATACCCACGTATTTTTGATAAAGTCTACTCACTCGTTATGTAAAATTTTCACCACTACAGAAATATTCCTTTATTTGCATTTCAAAATTTAAGATGAATTGCGGTCAAACTAGTCGTTACAGTTAACAGAAGCAAACATGAGCCCCGGAAAATATGCGAACTAAAATAAGGTCATCGCAACGAGCCAATCAGGAGCTAATGTTAACGAACGTACATTAGTAATTTGTTAACATAATCGAAATAATCTGACCGAGTGATTTCATCAACAAACATAATTTTATTCATTTTTAGTGTCTGTATCAGTGTTGTCAATGCGAGGAGGTAGTTTTATTTTTGGTCCAATATAAATGTTTTTATTAATATTTAGAGTTACATTTTTAGCAAGTTTGACTTTGTTTACATATCTCTTAACAGTTGACACTTATGGTATCGATGTTTGGTTATCGATTCAAAATATCGATTGTTACTACAAAAATACAACTACAGCGACATGAACAGCGACATGAACACGCCCACCAGGGCTCATGTTTGCTTCTGCGGACTGTACTATAGGTGACAGTTGGACCAACTGAACGAAAAAATGAATATTTACCATTATCTTTACAAGCAGGCTTTTTATACAATTCATTTCCGGTATTTTTTAACAGAAATTATACATATTTTTGCTTTGTGGATAACAAAAACCCTTTTTTTTTATACACTCGATTTTATCAGCCAACCCCTTTTTTTCATCTAGCTAACTAAAATTCCATTAACTTACAGATAACCAAATTGCACCTGATCATAAATCACGAGTTAATGGTTTGGAAAGAATCCAAATATAAATAATTGCACATATACTTACTAAATTTGTACTATCAAGGTCTATTGTAAAACACTTGGGCGTAGTCGTGGGGAGAGAGACTTTTATTATTATTGGTATTGTGTCTCGTTTTAAAATAGGTAACACTAGTAATTCCTTGTTCTAACAGTACAATCAATGAAGATGTACTTTCAAGGTTTTGTTTTGCATTTATCCTTTTTTGATTAACAACATTCGATTTGGTTGGAATATTACGGGATCTGTTCGTTTCATTTTTATTGTCAACCTATTTATTAGAACTAATGTTCGTGAAACCGGTAAATATAATATAATATTGTGGAATTTTTAGTTATTATTATTGGTTTTATACTCACCTACTCAATATTGTAATTTTTTAATAAACGTACGCTAATGTAAACAAATATTTTTTATTTAACAACTGCGATTTGATCAACAAGTAAAAATAAAAATAAACAACAAAACCTCTATGCTAATAATTTTTAAAAATAAGTCAATGCCTTTATCAGTGAAATTGGTTTTCTACATTGACAAAAAAAATTATCTTGGATTTGTGGTTATTTACTTAATTACAGATTCCTGTAACAACTGTCTATTGATAACACGCTTTACTTAAATATGACTATTGTTACAGGAAACTGTAATTAATATAGTATATGTACATTTTTAAACTTATCCAATGTAAGAATATTATCTACAAATCAAAAGTTAGCAAGTAAAGATATAAAAACCGAAGTATTTTTATAAAAAAATAACCATCTGTCACGAAGCACATTTTATGACAAATAAATAAAATTATGTAAATATTTTTAATGGTGCTGTAGCACTTTGTTTAATACACAAATTTGAATGTTCAAACAAAAGCGCAATTTAGACATTTATTAGGTACTTAAAAACGTAGTGGTTATTTTAATTCATAGCATGCCAGAGGTCTTTATTTTTAATTGATGGGCTAAAAATACGAATGAATAAAAAAATCATAATTCGAAATCGAGTCTTTGTTCACGGAATTATACAGTACAAATTATTATCTATCGGTATATTTCGGCCCAAAAAACACTTCAGTAGCGTTCCCAAAGAATTCAAAATAAAATCTAATAGGATATTAGATATAGGTATTATAATTTTCTTTATTTTCGAATTAAGATACGATCTATATTTTTAAGCGTATAAAACAACTTCACTTCATAAATTAACATATATCGTGTATCTAAAGTATATTTATATTATAATGTATGCAAATGTAATACGGAAAATAAAAATTTTGTTACGCCAAAATTCAACTGAGATCCAAATTGTAAACCTACGGCGATTTATATTTTTCAAGCACGCTTTATTTTCTCACAACTTTGATGAACTAATCCTTACAGGCGAAAGATAGTAATTCATTAAATGTAGTCGGAAACCCAATGGGCTGATAGCTTTGATTTAAGCTAGCTGTAATGATTAACGGTTTTCTAATATACAAAGTGATCGTAAAAAGTTTTCTACGTACCTATGGGTAACATTTAATTCATGATAAAATGTGGTACTATGAATTCATTCAAATTATTATAGGAGAAAAAAGATCTAATTTTAATATAAAACGATTCATTTAAAATTTAAATTTATATTATTCCAACGACGACCAGTTTCAAACCTCCTTTCAGAGTTAGTTTACCTCAATACATATTTTATGATCAGCTTTGTAAATATAAAATTCTGAAAAAAAACTCGCTAATCGTGTATCAAATTTATATTAGGTAAGCACTACGTAGAATACATTTGAGTCAATTTGTTTAATTTATCAATTAAGTTAATAAACATGTTATAATAGCTACCTTGGAGAATTTTTAGAAACTTCTACTTTTAATTCCATAATTCAAAAGAAAAGAGTAGGTAATGCGTAGCTATAATCCAAAAATGTATATTTACACAGCTAAGAATTAGTTATGCCGAAAATTACTTTTAAATTATTCGTCATATATATATATATATATGTCATACGATCACATGTGGACCTCTTTCTTATGATCTTTACAACCTCAAATTAGGTTAAAGACTGCTTTGTTGGTTGAAATAATTTTTTTAAGTGATCTATTTCACGCTCGTGTATATTGTCAACGAAAAGTACAGAAGTAGCTACTGATGGAAAAATATCTATATACAGTGTGACCCATTTTGTTTGGAAGCACCCCTATAAAATCCGCATTTTTCAACCGATTTTGATTTAGTCTTTTTTGTTAGATTCAGTATCAAAAACAGTATTTGAGCACACATTTTCATACCATATAGCTATTTTCAAGGCCCTCTATGTTAATTTTTCTTTGCCAAAAAAGACGAAAGTATATTAGGCATTTTTTTTTCTCAAATATGACTACCCCACTGGATTCAGAATCATCACAAATGTAAACTATCAAAATTTTATAAAAAAAGTTCTATTAACAACAAAGTTATCACTACATGAATTTGGAAAAAGTTGTTTTTTAATAAATTTTTTACTAAGAATGTAGACACATTTTAAAAATGGCAACATGGTAAACAAAAACTAGGACTCAAACATATTGCACTGTAAAAATTCGAAGCCGATACCTTAACCCGTTCTGGAGTTATAGCTTCTGAGAGTAATGTAAAATTGTGCTGATGTGACGAAAATACAAATTAACACCTAATAATACATTTTAATTATTAAACTACTTAATAATAATTTAATTCTACATTTTTGTAGCCTCGACTAGACCTCCGTTAATTTCCACACATTTCTCGTATCGTTTGCGACTATGTCTTAGCGCTTTTTTATTTCATGTGGCGTTATTCCAGCACACGCCTGTCGTATTCTGTCACACAGTTCTGCTCTATTCCTTGGACGTCTCTTATACACTTTTTGTGTCAAAACACCCCACAGATAAAAATCCAATATAGTTAAATCGGGCGATCTAGGCGAGGCCATTCGATTAACTCGCTACCGCGACTCATCCAACCATTTGGAAATTTTTCGTTAAGCCACTGCCTGACAATCCTAGAATAGTGTACAGAACAACCATCTAACTGAAATATCAAATTTCTTCTTTCTGCTAGTGGCATTTCGTCAATCACTGCGGATAACTCACCTTCCAAGAATTCCATTAAGTTATTGGCATTCATGTTACCCTCAAAAAAGAATGGACCTATTATCCTGTCTTTTAAAATTTCGGCTTCGAATTTTTACAGTGCAATATGTCTGAGTCCTAGTTTTAGTTTACCATGTTGCCATTTTTAAAATGTGCCTACATTCTTAGTAAAAAATTAATTTAAAAATTAACTTTTCCCAAATTCATGTAGTGATAACTTTGTTGTTAATAAAACTTTTTTTATAAAATTTTGATAGTTCACATTTGTGATGATTCTGAATCCAGTGGTGTAGTAATATTTGAGAAAAAAAAATGCCTAATATACTTTCGTCTTTTTTGGCAAAGAAAAATTAACATAGAGTGCCTTGAAAATAGCTATTATGGTATGAAAATTTGTGCCCAAATACTGTTTTTGATACTGAATCTAACAGAAAAGACTAAATCAAAATCGGTTGAAAAACGCGGATTTTATAGGGGTGCTTCCAAACAAAATGGGTCACACTGTATATAATACCGTAGAGTGAAAAATACATTTTTCACTCAACGATAATACATTTGATAAAACACAACTTTTTCTTAGTGTGATTCGAGTAAAGAGTAAAGCTGTACGCATTTATTATGAATCTAAGTATATGCCATATGTCTGCACCTTCGAGGTTATTTATTTTTGACCCTTCAACATCAAAGGATTTTCGCCAGGTTTCATTTCTTGCTGTTGTGTGTAGGTATTCCTTGGTCTCGAGAATATAGAACATGTTTAATATTTTTACTCCGATAGTTTTCGTGAGAATTTTTGGTCGAGTATCATACAGTAAATTTTATTAGGTAGGTAACGAAAATTTTCGTGGTAAATTTGAGAGTATAATTCTTTGCCATGTACAACGGCTCTTATAATTATTTAAGAAGCAGTGAAAGAAACTAAAATTAAAATGGAAAGTAAGATATACTCACTCGACGTCCATGTAGCATTAAACGACCTAGCTTGGAATTTTCCATTAAGATAATCTTCTAAAGTGAGTGCCGCCAACACTGGTCCCTTGTGAGGAACCTCATCTCCTTTTGATAACATGATAATCGCTGCTATTATCAAACCCACCGCTACTACTACTATAACGCCAGTTATTAACCATTTTCTCTTCTTGGTCCTTCCTTTTGAAATAATTAAATCCTGCAGGAAAAGAAAACAAACAATTAAACGTTCAGGGATAATAAAGTCAACGATAATTTTAAATTAACAACCTTTCGTCACTGGGGAAGGCAGACAAGAGGGCAGTAAAAAGTACCTACAAGCGGACCATTGAATTTTTTGGTTTTTCACTGAAGTTATACCTATAGTTACCTACATCGCTATTTAACTAAAGCACAAAATATGAAAAGCTACTCACATTCTTTGTTAAAATATTTCCGCAACATATTTTTCTACATAACCGAGTGAAATTCATTAAAAATACCTAGTTATTAGTTTATTGTAAACAAATTTCGTGGAGCATTTTAAACAAAACTGATAATATTTTTTGGTACGTAAACACTAAATAATATATATCACAAACATTTTAAATATATATTTCGTTAGGAAATGTTTATCTTGAGTTATTGGTAATTAGCTCGTTTTTAATTTTTCTTATCACTCCAACTATTTTCGAGCAGTTAGTAGTAATATACGTGGAGATAAATGGATTTTTAGAATATACCTACAGAATGCTGATCGCCTTAAAGGTTAAGGGATAAATTCCCACCCACGGTCGCGTTAATACGATGGTATATCATTGGCACATTTTTTTGCCTCCCTCTTCACACTATATTATTACTCAAAACTTTTCAACACAAAGAGGTAAACCAAACAGTTATATTAATATAGGTATAGGTGAAAAAGGTAAGTAAAAGTATAATTACTCAATTGGACTGGATTGAACTAACTGAGTAAGGTATTCACGATTGCTTTGTATTTCATTTCTACAATCATTGAAATACTACTAATTAAGTGTTATCACGATACCAACAGAAACAATTTATATTCTTATACAGTCGGCGAAAAATCAGTTTCGTTTGACCTGCTTTCGTTTTTCTGTGTATTGTACGTAAATACATGCATACAACGTTTAGTTTCTTGAACATAAATATTGAAGTAAGATAAATGAATTTTCGGGTCTAAAATGTTAAAATAACCAATTGGCAATATCATAAGGGATCTAAAACATTCCAACAGCTAATTGGAATTTTTCCTACGTTCTCAGGATAATTCCAAATGTTGCGTAAAGCGTTAACTATTTGTTATGAATATTTTGCTTAAGCAGTACGTGAAGAAAATAGCTTATTTCCTCACGTCTTAAATAATTATATAACATTTTTTCAATTAGTTCATGGGAGAAAACTTTTGCTTTCATAATTAACGCATGATAAAAATAAGTTAGAACTAGTGCAAACACGAAATCTATAACGATTAGATAAATATTATTATATCTTCGTATTAGAACATAGCGAGACATAGAGACACGCTGTACATTCTGCTTTTTTGCATAATACTTCAAAAATCTTAGATTTCTTCATTGTTTTTCAAAAAATTAAAATATTTAGTTTCTTTTACACTTATATAGGTACCTGTTGAAAGCTTTGAAAAAGAGTGAAACTATATTGTTTGAAATAGCATTTATAATTATGTGACATTCAAAGATCAGTATTTTTTATACTTTAAATTTCAAAATCAATTCCATATGTTGTCAAACGTTTACGTGTTAAATGAACGGTCAAGGTGGTTATGTAAAGTTACTTTCACTCCACTATCTACTATTGAAAACAATATTTAATGATCCACACTTGTGAATTGGGTGACAAGTAACAGGTTTGAAAGACAAATCTTAACTGTATCCAAAATAATATATGTATAACTCTAAAAATTGTAGATGCAATTAAAATTCAACCGAGGATGTTTTTTATATGTGTAATCAATTATTTCTCCTATTTAGTATCCTGAAGAAAATACAAAAAAGTTAAATACTTAGTGATTTATCTAAATATCTTAAATCCAAAATCATACACTTCTCATTACATATTGCCGACTGCTAGAATTTTATTAACAATAATACATTAGTTTACGTTTATAAAATCATCTAAATTATTTTTAGTATCTAACATGCTGTGAGACCTACATTCATCATTTTTAAACTGAACAAAGAGAAATTTTATTGTCATAGTAGACTTATGAATAACAAAAGTGTTTGTAAAAGACTCTACTAACATATATATGATCAGTATAAATATCTCTTTTGAAGATAAAAATAGAGATAAATTGTTTCTGATGCTAATTCGTTATTCTAGAGTTTGGTCTGGTATATAGGGTGATTAATTAATAAGTATACCTATTTTCCACAGAAAATTCTGACCTGGGCCTAAAATATGAAGATTAAAACCAAAACATTGGGTTTTGACCATGTCGCATTCCTTTAGAAGAGGGCAGATACTTACATCTTTGCTTAAACCCATTATAAAGTATTATAAATAAATTAATAAAATATCCAAGAGTCTTGAATAAAGACAATTTTCACATGTTATAATAAAACACAACACAATACAATTTTTTCTCGATAATAAATTACAGAGTAAACTCGTAAAGGTCAAAGGTGTATAATTGTGAAAGTGAATAAGTTTGTTGCCGTTTTATTTACGTTCAATGATAAACTACATAATACCAGTATGATATGTTATGTATATAAGAAATAAATTCGTAGTAAATAAAATGAAAAACCCGCATTTAAGCTTGTGAATCCATAGTCCACAAAATCTGTGCAATTTACCGTTACTGTCCAGTTTTTTCTGTTCCTTTAAGACATGAAAAGTGTACATGCTTTCACAAAATTTTAATTCTGCAATTAAAATTTTCCCTTGAAAAATACGTAAAATATACTGTAGCAAATATATAGAAGCAAATTTCCAAATCCATCATAAAATCCTAAAACTGGCTTATTTATTATACACGTGGCCACATTTGTTTAATATTATGATATTCTTCAATTCTGTCCATATACCTACATTAAATATTTTTCTGATTATAATATTTTTTGGTTGCTCCGCCACTGATGATAGACGAATCTTGTGGAAAAAGATCTGCATTTGACGAGAAACTTTGTCTTTACCTTCTCTATTTGGCCTTAATTATTGTCTGGTCAGTGAAAAAGAGAAAATATTAATAAAAGTAAAATTGAAACTTTCCATTTTGTGTTTTATCGAAAAGATATAGGCACCTGTTTTAAAAATAATTTTTTAAATTTATTTAATAACTACTATATATGGATGTAACAACAAAATACATTGATGACTGTTACGTGGGGATTTCGTTATTCATGCAATTTTCTATCATTTGAATACATTATACAATGTACTTTTATGTAATGACATATTATATGTGTAGGATAATATATTTATAATTTAATAGAATTGTGTTAATGTACAAAATTTCATCTATTAAAATAATTTTGATAAAATATTTTTGATATAAAAATACTTAATTGATTCAACACATTTTTTAATAGGTCTATTAATTTTAATTAAAAGAATCTCGACAAAGCGATATTATATAGTAGTCCTTCGGAGTCAGGTGCGCCACTGTTACTTTTTTTATTTATTTATCTTGCACTACACAACTGTATATTTATGCCGGTATTTGTAGAGATAATAAGAGAATAGATGCTCTTTTTAGGCCAACTGCTTTTGTGATTATATTCAACGAATTACCACAGCATCCGTCAAAACTAGGGGCGATCGGTGAAAAATGTGAAAAACATTATAAAAAGTGTATCTTTAATGAAATGAAGTTTGAATTCGATTTTAACCAAAATTTAGCGTCCAAAGAGACTTGAAAATGAGGACATTTGGAAATGTTGCAAAATCCGATACACACACGTTACAATTCCTGGAATGTATGAACCTGATCAGAAGACTCAAAAGGAGTAAACCCTTTGAACTGGTTGAACGTTTGTCTAAACGCAAAGTTATAGGGTTTCACAAAAGTAATTTTAGTTTAGATAACATTCATTAACCAACCATAAAATTTTAAAATACCTATGAAGATATTTCCTAGATAGAAAAATTACTATCGTTTTATTGCTTTAAAAACATTAGAGAGGTAACAAGATGGTTTCTTAATATTCAGATTGCGTAAACAGTGAACAGTAGAAAACGGGAGAAATTGAAAAATACGACGCTAACCGAGGCATGAGCTTGTGAATTAAATTTTATTGGAAATTTACTGAGTAAACGAATCCTCTATAGCTTTTCAAATATTTTCTCTAGACGGATTTAAAAAAGGTTTTGCAGGAAATTACACCCATTTCAGATTGAAATAAAGTACTCTGAATATTTAATGAAGGTCAACTATTAAAATTATTATATTTTCTAGTCATTTATAAATAATTATTAATAATACATTAAATTACTTTAATGAATAGTTATTTTCTTGCTTTAAAATAATACAATACTTATATCAAATATTTGAATGATTATTCAAGGATAGTCGTAAACAAACAATTAAATATTTATTCAGTCGTAGGTAATTGTTGAAAATATGGAAAAATATTTTAATAAACACTAACCTGATTACTTTGTGCAATTTCCAAATTAGAACTTCCATTAACAATAGGATTACTATTTGTATTAGTGTTCGCTTGTGCCATTTTAACTGTCAATAGTTTTTTTTTTTAAATAAACAACAATTTAAGACCACATTTTCACAAAAAAACACACACACACTAAATCAATTAAAAATAAAAGTTTTACTAGTTCATACCTAAAATATGCCTATATTTTTTTTTATATTTCATTAGTTTATGAACTTTATGCGCGAAATTGATAGACTTTGCGATCGTCACGGATGAAGAATATCTGGGCCTTCAACCGACGCGAGAGTGAGAATGAAAATACCGAAGCTTGACTCCAAGCCTTGGAAGGTTTAGTAAAAGCTGAATTGCTGCCAACAGAAGTAATTAAAACTCAGGTGGGATTTTATCAACACGTTTGGTGTGTGATAGAGGGTTAGTTGAATGGTAATAATCTATCTCAATTTAAATAGTTATAATTTACGTTTAATTTTATTATCACTGAATTATTCTTAAAAAATAAAGATTTCTTGAATGTGTTGTAAATTAATAAGTAATAATATATTTTGTTAAGTTACCTGTACGAAATTTGGTTCTTGATTCTCTTTTTCTATTCTTTGAAATTCCATATTAGTCACAATCACATTTTTTTTACTTTTCTTTAACACAATTACAAAAAGTTATCTCTGATACATTTTTATCTACCAACATTAACGTCTATCCACAAACTCGGAAATAATATATTACACAGAGGCGGTGACAATCGGAGAATTAGGTATTAAAATGAGAATGTGAACTTTGCAAATTTTTAAGGATATTAAAATGGGGAAAAACGAACTTCAATAAAACTGTAATCAACTAATACCTATACCAATTAAAATCATACCTTTACACAATCACTTTCTCGAGTCCAATTTGCGTTATTGTCTGATTCCACCCTTATTCGTGAATATTTATAATTTCTTTCACCTATTTTTTTATGCATTGTACTTTTTCTTCACAAAAGAATATCCACTCAAACTTCCCGTTACTTTTAATAACAAAATACAAACAATCTACTGTATGAAACAATCGTGAATAATGGTGGTACTGAGAAATGTACTAAATCGAAACTTTCTCTGCGGTTTTTAAAAATCACATGGATTATTATTAATAGCGATATGAAATTTGTAGATTACATTTTAATTATTGTTACTAAGTAGTTTTATAATTAGTTATCTTAGTAAATACATATATATTACGTACCTAATATATATATATATATAAAACCGTATGACGCACTAACCAAAGTAAAATAGATGAAAAATTATGAGTATGGGATGACCTATGAACAACAAAATTGGGTATGGTTAATATATCTAAAATGAAAAATAATTCATTGAAAAAATTTTTTTTTTAGTACTTACCTACCCAAATTATTAACGGTGCGTACTGTCAGTTCTAGACCCAGCTCTGTCGTAATTATGTAGAACCAGGTCCCTCGGCATTATTATCTGAATGTGCTGCATAGAATAACGTATAAGTACGGATGTACTGTGGTCTGAATTTAACGTGATTGTCATAACCTCTGCTTCTTTTGCCATTAAATCTGTGTCTAAACAGCTTGTTTCTTCTACTGCTTTAACAACTTATTACTCTTTGTTCAAATCGCACCTACACTATGGTTTGCCTTTCTGGAGGTCTTGTAGTTTGTACCTCTTCAAATTACAAAAAAAGAGCGATTCGTTACATTTATAAGGTCTGTTGTGCTTCTTTGAAAAACATTCAGTATATATATTTATTTTTCAAACGTAGGTTTCAGTTAGCAGGCAAAGTTTGTAATTATTTTTCATTTAAACATATCTGTCAAACATAATTATCTAATGAACAATCATCATTAAAAACCAAATAACTTACTCATTTTTCATCTAAACTTCAACAAATATTATAGATTTTCGGAACGGGTAATAGTTCAGCTTTCAGATAGAATAAAAATATATATAGGGTGTTGCGTTAAAGAAATATACGATATTTAATTTAAAAAATACCAAAAACCACACCTCCCTATCGTTTCGGAGTTCTGAGATTTTTGCAGTTAAAATGGGACAGAAATGTCTGGGACACATTCTCAATTTTTTCAGCTGCCGATATATAGCAATACGCATTTTAACAATCTAATTATCTTCAGGATATCTCTGATCAGTCAGAATGCTCAGTCTTTGCGGTAACAAAAATTCCCAGAACAGATGGTTAGAATTATTCAGGACTAGTTCAGAATATAACTTGTTTATCATAATCTCTAAGAGTAGGTTGTTTAAATTGGAAAAAAACATTTACTTAAAAAAATTTGTAGTTATATCAACATATTACAAAAACAAATTTTCATTTTATGATAAAAAAAAATATCAACGTAATTAAGTCAATACCAATAAAACTAGGTATTTCAAAGCAGTTCATTTAAAAAACAAATATTTTTTTAATCTACTTTTCTGGATTTTGAGTCCCTGTTGTGACCACCAAAATTGCCCTTACGTTTTCTATTATTTCTTGCACCCATTTTCTGTTTTTTCCTGAACTCAAGGATGGCATCTGAACTCTTTTTAAGGTATTCCTCTTCCTCGTCCCCTTCCAGGACTTTTAATTTTAGTTTACATTTACTTATTTCTAAAGTTGCATCAGTCATCTTATTGAAAAATTCAACTGCATTATTTTCTTCGGGAAAACGCAGATAACCTTGTAGATCTCCTTTACTAAAATCTACAAACTGCACTTCAGTATCACCCACTTCTTTGACCTTATCTTTCAACTCTTCTCTTGTCAAAGTTTGGCCTTCTTCAATACCTGAGAAATGTAAAACAGCTCCTTTAGGAAATTCTAATTTTTTTTCTGGTTTATCATCCACTTTTGATTTTCTATCTTTCTTATTTTTCTTCCGTTCTTCTGCTTCTTTCTTTTTACCCTCGAAATAATCTTTTTGGAATTTTTTTATCAATTCAATTTCACCATACTTAGTGTCTTCCTGTTCAATAAATTTTTTACAAGTTTCGACATCTTTAAAAATGACAAAACAGGAGCCTTTGAATTGGTGTTCCTTGGTACAACGTCTATTACAAGAGGCAATGGGACCATATGGCTCAAAAAAACTGACAATTTTATTAAAATCTTCATCCAATGGAAATCCTTTAACATAAGCTGGAAAATAAATTATAAATTAAGAGTAAATATTACTAATACTAATTTTAGTTAATACAATTAAAAGCATGTACAGACTTTCAGTATTTTCATAGAAAATAATCGATTTTAATAACAATGTACAATAAATTATTCAATATAATACCTGTCATATTCATCAGTTCTTGGCGGCGTTCATCATTTAATTCTGGTACAGGATTCTCTGGATTGCGTCTAACTTTTTTACGATCTTCACTTACTATAACCATATTATTTTCTGATTTTTCAATAGCTTTTGCAATAACTTCTTCATCAGTAGATAAAGCAGCAAGTCGTTTAAATGTTAACAAAACTTCCAAAGGCACCCATCCTTCATCTTGCTTTATTTTTTCTTGTAAAAACTTATCACGAGGCAAATTTATATCACCAAAATAGTATTCGATTTGTTTAATAATTTGCTTTTCTAAATCATTTGCCATGTTAAAGTTTCAGGTTCTTCAGACAGTAACAAAAAAAATTGTGTAATCTATAATATATCATACACGTGTGGTAAACGAAATCAATTTTATGTTGTTGGGTTAAGTTTCAAGTTTGACATATGACATGAGAGATCACGTGATGATGATGAACATTGCATTAAGGCCGTGTTCACAAGTGCAAATGTGGCTTTCGATTTGAGCAAATCGGAATTCGTTTGATGTCTTAAAAAACATTACGATACAGCCAGAAAAGGCATATCATTGTAATAGTAGGCCTAAACAATAGCCATAGTAAAATGGTGCAAATCGCTCATCACTAAATTATACCGATTATAACATAAGGAACCAATCATATAGCATTTCCAGTAGGGAGCGTCCTGCCTTATGGCATATATTTTTATTCCATCGAACTGGGGTTAAGCTAATCTATTGTTGGCGTCACTGATTTTTTGACAACCAACTTTCTTTTAGGAGGTTCTCTTTTTGGAAGGAGGTACCATCTGTGATATTAGGAAGCAAAATCTGAATAATCCATCAAAATGAGGATCTATAAAGACATTTTTACCGGTAAATATTATTTACAATACACCATAAAATTACATTATCTAAATATTTTTGTTACTTTGTGAGTTGTTGTTACATTGAAAAGAAATATACCCCATCTGTCATCTTGACGTTAATAACAATTATGTTTTAGGAGACGAAATGTTCTCAGATACCTACAAAATGAAATTAGTTGACGAAGTTGTTTACGAGGTATATGGAAGGTTGATTCAACGAAAACACGGAGATGTTCAAATCGAAGGATCCAACCCTTCTGCAGAAGAAGCCGATGAGGGTACAGACGTAGCTGTAGAATCAGGAGTAGATATTGTACTCAATCATAGGTTGTGCGAAACGTTTGCTTTCGGTGACAAGAAATCTTACACCGCTTACCTTAAAGACTACATGAAAAAGTAAGTACCAATTTCATTTTAATCTCTGATAGATAATTGGTGTTATCACAATTTTATTTGTTTATATTAGTGAACTTGAAATAATTAACAGTTGCATGGACTAATACTGGATAATATTAAATTGAATGTTATTCAGAGCATATCATGCAAAATAAATAGAATCTGGTCTTTTTTGTGCATCTGATACTTGGATGTACCAGAACAGATTTTAACAGGATACTACAAAGATCGTTTGATACTTCATTTACTTTATAGTTGGTCTTGTTTGATTGACTTTTGTGACAATCAAAAACAAATTTGTTCACCTTTTGTTACAAAGTTATTCAAAACATGATTTTGTGGTGAACATTCACTGATACCTACAATATATCTAGTGCCCTTTTTTTCTACTAACTGTTGGAGACCAGCAGGATTCAGTTTAGAAAAGTCTGAATCTTATATAAGTACAGGTGTTGTGCCCTTGGAAGATTGTTGTTCATGTTTCTTATTTTCAGATTGGTTTCCAAGTTGGAAGAAAAAGCTCCTGATCAAGTAGATATTTTCAAAACAAATATGAACAAAGTAATGAAAGATATCTTAGGCAGGTTTAAAGAACTTCAATTTTTCACTGGAGAATCCATGGAAATTGATGGTATGGTAGGTTTAATGGAATATAGAGAAATCGATGGAAATTCTGTGCCTGTAATGATGTTTTTCAAACATGGCTTGGATGAAGAGAAATTTTAGATTCTTTTAATTTATTGCTATATTTGTTATTTAATTTATACCCGACTTTTTAAAACTAAAACTTTAATTTGATTGTAACAATACCAGCATTTTTTAGTTGTTTTTTTCAATTCCAACAAAATTGAGTAATTTGTCTATTGCAAGAATGTTTATACCTCTGTCAAATACATTGATTTTGCTATATCATTTGCTATTACAATTTATACTCCCGCCTAAATTTCCTGGATTAATGCAAAAATTGAAATCTATATTCATAAAGTGGTTTAACAATTACTATGTTGAATAATATCTTCTGTATATTCCTAGTGATGTACTCATTATCCTTTTTGTTAATTTTCTGGGAAATCAAAATCTGACACTAGGTCCATTCCCTGTAGATCATATCGTTGGTAAAAAGCGAAATAAAATATTTTATTCTAGGACATTCTAACAATATAATAGTCTACTAGGAATGGGATCCAGTGAAGTGCACGCTCCAGGAATGGTTTTATTGGGATAGTGATTTTTTGCTTATTTTGGAAATGTTAATAAAACGCGTTTGGTGTTACTTTTTTGTGATATTATTTTGGTTTTAAAATATGCCTAAATCAGTTTTGTGTATTGAAGTGTGTATAGATTAACAATTCCAATGATAAATCATTGAAAACCCGAATAAATGAATACATCACAAAAAAATTAACATTTCCAAAATTTTCAGAAAGGTGCTATAAATAACAAAACCATTCCAGGAGCGCTCACTTCACTGAATCCCATTCTTACTAGAGTATAATATTGTAAGAATGTCGTACAATAAAATGTTTTATTTAACATTTTACCAAGGATTTGATCTACTGTGAATAGACCTAAAAAAATTTGACAACCAATTTTTTACAGTCTTTAGCTTCTTAATAGTATTAAAATATTTCGTAGTGTCAGATACCAGAATTTAATAAAAATTTGAATTAAGAATATAAAAAAATTTGGGGTTTGATTTCCCAAAAAGTATGAACAATATGTATTAAAATGAACAGTAACATTTAATCAAAATAATTTTCCACCGAAAACTAGACTACTAAAACACTTAATTCAACTGATCTCTTGCTTCTGTTTGTGCATTTAAGGACACTGATAAGGACGTATACATTTTTGACTAATTTCATCTCTAACAAATCCTTTTATACATAGAAATTCTTCTTTGCACAATGCAATACACACATTACCACAAGGTTTAGGATTTTTATTTTGACAGTTGGCAGCGGGACAACAAGGTGCGCATCCTAGATATTCATTCGGAGATGCATCTGAAAATAAATATAATGAAACCCTTTGCTTTGTGGAATTTATCATTAGAAAAGTTGAAGTGTGGCTGAATATTGAGAAAAAATAATCACCAAAATATATCTTGGGTCATGATAGAACTTGTCTTTCCATAATGGGTAAATGCTAGGGAAATATGATACTATAGTGCCAAGAATCCAAAATATATAATTTTTATACTTTTCTTGGTTGGTAAATTTAATTTAATATGTAAGTTAATAGATCTATTTATAATTTTTAGTAATTGCAAAACAATACTTACCTGGCATTTGTCCATATCCAACTGTAAAGTAGAGAATTACAACAATAGCCAGACTGCATTTGATCATATTTAACAATATTACTGAATTTAGTGTTTAAATAGAAACATTGTAATGGTATAAACAATACATAACAAGTATTGCCAATTAATTCAGTTAAAAAGGGGAAACACACATTTACTCATATACCTATGCACATTTATATAATGCCAATAAACAGTCACAGAGATACATATTTACTGTGATTCCTTTGTGAAACAATTCAATTTTAAATATGTACATTTAACAATATACACACAAATTTCTAAAAGAATAGTTCATCCTGTTTTGTCTCTTTAAAGAACAGTTTTGCTACATTCAAGTCTTGCAGTATTTACCAACGTTAACGATTGTATGTTTTAGAAAAAAATGTATTTTATTTAAATGTTACAGAATCTAAATTTAAAGACATACTACTACTTTTGTATCTGGTGGGTATGCGTTTATGGACATTCTGATGGTAAAATACATTTTTTACTAATTTCATCTTTTAAAAATCCCGATCACTTTTCTACATGGTGGTGAATATCTACTTTGACATGTTGCAACTGGACAACAAGGAGCACATTCTTCGTGTCCATTAGGAGGAGGACTACCTGAGAATGAAAATCGAATTTTGTTATTAAATTGCGATAAAAATAAAAAATTCTTACCTAACGATTGCCCACCCACTATATAAATAATAGCAA
This sequence comes from Lochmaea capreae, assembly GCA_949126875.1. NCBI lineage: Eukaryota > Metazoa > Arthropoda > Insecta > Coleoptera > Chrysomelidae > Lochmaea > Lochmaea capreae. The sequence goes on along the minus strand of OX421395.1, from coordinate 158,530 downwards.
TTATGAGAAAACATAAAGTTGTAATTTTTTTCATGGTAAACAAAAAGATACTGAATTATTTTTTTAAATTACTGTAATCAACCACAATCACAAAGTGATAAAATCTGTAAATTTCGTTTTATTATATAATGATTACCGGTTTCTCAGGATTCTGTTTATTAAAAACAGTACACTTTGTAAATTTTATGGATTGGGCTGTGGGGATATACGTATATATACCAGAATAAATGTGTCATAGTAGATTTAAGTAGAAAAATGGTCAATTTGAGCGTGGATGATTAATATTACATTAAAAAATATCGGCAAATGTAATACACTTATCTGAGGTATTTCAAGGGTACATATTTTTATTAACATTATAGTTTTATCATGTGCACATACTAGTTGAGGAACGTCATAGAGCAGCATACTTTTGCGAATAGGAATTACTGACAGACTATGTTAAAAATTGTCGGCCATCGATTATTGTTCTAGTTTATCAACTCTTATTGATTACAGTAAAAATTTACTACAAACTAATTTTTAAGAAAAGATGAATCGATTGATATTATTTTTATTTGTTTGTAAAGTTATTGGGCAATTTGGTGAGTATATTAGGTTTTTGGACATTTTTCATTCTATTAAGCAAATAAAACTTGCTTGTTTCCAGAAAATGTTCCACTTAATGAACACGAAGGATGTACTCCGTGCTGTCCAGATCCTACATGTCAAAACAGACATCCTGAAGAATGCGACAATGAGAATTGTCTTTCGGAATGTATTCCAGAGTTCAGATGCGATGAAGGATTTTTGAGAGATGAGACAAGCAAAATATGTGTACTTCCTAGAGACTGTCCAAACATTGAAGTTGATGAAAAAATGAAAACTATCATGTTTGGAGTTGGAGATAATTTTTGAGTTTTTGATTGTTATAAATAAAACAAAAAATAAACGATCCATATAGCTTTTATTTTCCGATATATTTTATAAGGAAGAATTTACACAAACTTACAATTACCAAAATAAAATAAATTTTCCTCTCAATTCTTCTATATTATTTCGCTTGGTATTTAGAAATCCATAGAATTTATTAATAAAAGCGCGATTATAAAATTAAAATAGAATTTTTATGTTTGTCAATATTTTTTTATCATATCACTACTAATTTGTTTTAGGAATATATATATTCTATAATTATCACTATTAACCTTTTTTTTTAAATATACAGAAGTTAAAGATGAAGTAGAAACAATAATAAAAGTAAATGCTAAAAAAATAGGATTTTCATAGATTTATACTAATTACAAAAATGAATTCCCCCTTTAAATGAAATTTAATATAGTACTTGTTACTGGCTCATCAAATTACATCTACTAATATCTAAGGGGAAACAGTTTAAATTCAGAAAATCTACTGCTATTCATATAAATTATTCTACCAAGTATACTTTATGCAAATAGCCACAAGTTGGTCGATTTTTGTGTTCTTCAACTTTTAGCCATTTTATAATGAAAACAAACTGATTAAAAAGAGCTTATTTTTTAAGAGATTTGCCGCCTTTCGTGATGAAATTGTAACAAATTCTATCTGTGAACTGAAAGACGAAAACTTTTTAAAAAATAATAAACTCTACATAATATCTATCACAATAAATACAAATGAATATGAGCTGAAATTATTTCTTTGGTTGATTGATACACGTTTCACCTATCACAAGCTTTAGGGATTTATTATTATTTCTTTGGAATGTACATTTTATTAATCGGATTTTGCGTCGGTGAGTGTCACATACCTAATTCCATTTTTTGGCAAAATTAATTTGTAGAAGATTGAACACGAAACCACTGCAAGGATTAGCAGACAACGTGAATTATAATTATCTAAATAAACAAAATAAATTATAAAAAGTTTAAAAAGCGAATGCAGAATATATTGCGAACAAATTCGGGATTAATAATTCTAGAACGGTTCCTAGCTAGTTTGGGATTAATTCCTTTCGTACTAGTTCGGAACCGTTTTAGAATTAATCCGCAACTAGTTCAGAACCCTCTTGGCATAATTTCTAGATTTCTATTTAAAATTCGATTAAGAATATTCATTTATTATATTAATTTATCATTCACTAATCGTTTAATTTCGATATTATCAACAGATTTTAATATTTCAACAATACATATTATTTTTTAACAAAAAAAATATTTTTATCTTGTCTAATGATTGTTACAGATTGAGACCTACATCATGTAGAGGAGAGGGAAACTTTATTTAGCAGGTCAATTTTCCAACAAATTAATTGTTTCAACCTTTATTTACTTGGTGGAATATTTCCATAATTATCAAATAAAAAACTCCTCAACAGACTATAATATAGACATTGCGAAAAATCTTAGCTCGACATACGATTTACACAAGTACGACAAGGATAATATATGAACAACAGTATTTGAAAGAGAGAGAAGAATTGTTCATCGCTCAATCCTCTCTACCAAAACAGGTGAGCGTGTTCTCACTGCTCTCCTTACTTAAATTTCACAAATAGAATAATTCTTGTCTCTCTCTTTCTAGTAGTGTTGTTCATATTACCCTTGTCGTACTTGTATAAATCGTATGATCTATTCAAGTTTTTCGCAATCTGTATATATTATTTGACCACTTTTACGAATTATATTTGCATCGTCAAATTACAATATTATTTACTCCTGACGATGTAATTGTAATTTATGAAACCAGCCGAGGAGTGCTGTGGAGTTTGTTATATTGATTGAATCTACTTGATGATTAAGATCAATTTTCTTTGGTTTCAAAGCAAATTTAGTAAAATATTTCTAAAAACTATATATTTACATAGATAAACATGCAGCCATTTACATAACATTTAATCCCACTCAATATAGTTTGTTCTGAGAAGGGTTTTTATAATCTTGCACACTTAATATTTATCATTTAAATCATTGAAAAAGAAGAGCACACTTGAAACAAAATAAATGTCATCATAGAAAGATTGCTTTCAGCATAGACTACACTGTAGTATGAACGCGAACGCTTTTTCAAGCCGCTCAGTAGATATGGCGCTTTTTTTAAAACAGTTCCGATAACTAGGAACCATCCATAGCTACATGCGCGCCACCTACCCGCACCTTGCAACAAAATATTGCATGCACTTGGGCGTCTCTGGGTTGTCTGCTTTCAGTAAACTGAGTTTGAATATTCTTTTTGTCTAATTAAACTGATACACCGGGGTTATTATTTTAGAATATTAGACAAAGTAAAAACTGCCTTAACATCGGTATTGAATTTCTTTCCATCTTCAAGAACAGAAAGAACGTTTTAAAAAAGATACAAGAATAAGAGAAATAAATTGATATTACGAAACTACACAAACCATTACGAAGATGTAGGTAGGGCAATATCTAGTAGTATATGAGGAATACATTTATAGCCAGAGGAATTTCAACAAGTCACAAAAAACATTTCTACCAAAACCGACCACCGAAAATAAGATGAATAGGGATGCAAATTTACTCTCGACAAATATCATATAAAAAGCAAAAATATGAATTCCATTAGAATTTAGGGACTAATAAATAAAATCAATATTATAAAAGAAATGATTAGCTTTAGTGTGCGAAAGTCTTCTATCTAATCTTTGGTGTGAATATTATTTATTCAGACTATCAATAAAACTAAAATATCACGATTATGAGGTTGTAGGCTCAGCCATTTGTCCCCATATTTCAAAATTGGTAAAAATTTGTTTTATCGTATTATTGCAGTAACTGCTTTTGTTCAATAGGTAATATTTTATAAAAGATTTAAAAAATTACACTTGATAATAAACATGCGGAATATCTTCAAAATTCAGTGTATTACACTGACCAAATTAAAAACTTGTAAATTACCTGAACTGCTTCTTAGCGAATTTCTTTTTATTTTTACCATTTTTACAGATGTACAATGGCCGATAACCTTGAAAATTACTAAAATACGGGTGATAGGTTAAGTGTTAAACTCTGAATGGTTTTATTTCTTATTGCCGATCTATTCGCTCTGGCCGATTTTATTATTTGAAGAACCATCGTTTTGCAATCTTGGCACACCATCATCTGAGAATGTTTGTACCTAAAAAATACAATAAAATATTCACTTTATTTATCTATAACATGCAAAAAAGCACACTCAAATAATGAAGTACCTGAAGGACTAACTATTTGTTAATGTATACTTTATCCGTTTGTTCTGTTATGAATCTGTTATAAAAATTCTTAATTTATTAAAAATTTCACCTACCTTTCTGCTACTCGGCTAGCTCTTCCGACAACTACAGCCCTCGTCCGAAATTTACCAAGAGCTCCCGAATCTGTCGTTTCCATACTAGATCCAGGTCTACTTCCAGCAGGACTAGAATCTTTCGAACTTGGACTAGCGTCTGATATTTTACTCACAAGAGATTTTGCAATCGACTGGTTATCCTCTTCTGGCGAGCACATTATACTTGGACTTAATAATACTACAGGAACGCTGGAGAAATGTTCCATGGGAATGTTCATTTTAGAGCTACATTTGGAGCAAACTGTGCGTTTGCAGAGTGTGCATCTTTGACCCCACGGTCCGAATATACCGAAACGAGTTTTTAAGCATAAGAAACATACCTTCCGTGCTTCGACGTCGTGCCTTACCTAAAATAGAATGGGATCAGCAAGATTGGGAATTAGTACATTATTAGTGAAATTATATTGAAACATACCTTGCCTTCAACTGGCAGAGCATCTAATTCAGCCTTAGTAAGTACGGTTCGAATATGAACAATTTCAGCTAAAGTTAAAGAGAGTCTATCATCTAAAGATATGGTATCATGCCAAGTCTGAGAACAAGTCAGTTCATCTTGAATTTGTCTAGCAACCTAAAAAAATTAATTACCTATAAATAATAAGAAATCATATATGACAATAAAATACCAATAATAATAACAGTATTTTACCTCAGGCTCTAGTTGAACTGATTCAGTTTCAGAGCTATTGCAGGATTGTCTTGAGCATGGCCGTGATTGTGGTACAGAGTAACATCCATTATTAGTATCTACAACTTCCAGAGTGTTTCGTCGAGCTGAATTCCTTCCATATGCTTGAGTAGCCAAATCATAAACATCTACCAGGGTGGTGTCAGCTATTTCTGGATATTCGCTTGACCACAAACCAGGTTCTGTTGCAGAATCTGGTGTTTCTGCAATGTCATCATCATCTTCATCTTCAAATTGAGAAAAATCAACTTTGATCAGTTTCCTGACTGCTGGTTTAGGAGGTGTTGTTACATCCGTGGAAGTAGAAGCTTTTGATGCATCAAGCTTAAACTTGGAAGTACTGAAAAAAAATTATTTAAGAGTATCAATTATATTTCTCTATTACTTGATGATGGACAAAATTATATTGTTAAGATAAATTTTAACTACCCATATGAAAAAACTATCTTGTATGGCAAAAATCACTTTTTTTCTTCTTAATGGCAATCAATTCAACATAATGAATTTACATTCTTACCGTGGAGTTGGCACAGGCCTCAACTTTCTCCCCTTCCTGATTGAATTCAAAAGTTGTTCACGAGGTGTTAATGATCTTGGTTGAGGTACAATTTTTCTATCCGATACTTTTTTCAGTGGTGGTCTAGACCTAATAAACTCCAATATAATAGCATGAGCATCTTTGGTGATTCTAGAAGGTACACTGCCATTAACCATTATTTTTCTTAAATTATATTTACAATTTCGTATATCCTTCATTAAAACTTCATATGGGGTTAATTCATACTCTATAGGAGCTTTAGTAAAATTTACTTTTTTAAGTTTAACTCCTGTTCTCAATTCATTCATAACTTGTACCCAAAACTTTGCCCAATCCGAAAATTCTAGTTGATCACTGTTACTATTAGAAGGTAAACTTATACTGCCTTGTGCAACTTTCTCTAAAAATGTTGATAGTTCAATAGCTTCGGCAACAAGAGCCCTAACAACAGCTTTATAATGTGCTTCAGCTTGAGCTTTACTTAAATACCCTAAATGACTTTCACACCTTTTAATAACCTCTTTTAATGTTATATGACCAACAAGCTTTGATGTACTAGGATCCTCGTCTGAATCTCTTTCTATACCTTCATCATCTGTTTCATGATGGTTGTGGTCAGTGTTACTCAAGTCATCTGCGATTAAATCACTAATAAGCTGCTCCAAATCATAACTTATAACCTTCTCTTCACCATTTTGAATTTCAGAATCTAAAGCTGCATAAATAACTACCCCTATTCCCTTAATAATGTCTATTTCATTTTGTGGTAATCTCCTAGAAGTTTCACTAACTATTCCTGTATTTTCATGTATTGTTCCATCTGTTTTTAAGTAAATGTGTTGTACCTCAGTAATGATATATGAATTTTGTTTATGTGTCTGAAGACATTCTTCAAAGTATTTGGCAATTTGGTAACACAGGGCCCAGGCATGTTCCTCTTTGATAGATGAGTTAAATGAGTTCAAAATAGCTGATAAGCAAACACTACCATCTGAGTTGATTTTACATTTTGTTCTAGAATTCATCGTTTGTTTAAAATTAATATCAATGAAAACACTATTTTATTTTGACATTTCTTCAAGTGCTTAACCTATAATTGATCCAGTGCTGTAACTATATATCTGACAGTTTCGCCCACAAATTTTTATCGATCCAAACCCAAGTTTTTCTATGCACGTAACTAATCAAATACCTGCAAATCTATCACGTGACACAAACATCTTTCGCTTATGATAGGATATCTCTATGATATTTTATGAGTTGATTGAAAGAAACCTTTGATTTTGTTTGGTTAAGTTTTCTGTATTTTTACTCCACTTCATCTGGAGCGTTTTTTTTAAATCTATGCAGTACATTTTTAATTTGTAAGATGTCGCTAGTTTCTTACTTCCGTACAAACATGTATTGAGTGTTACACTATTCTTCAACCAATTTCCCTTTTAATATGCAACCACCATATCTCTTATATACATTAAAAGATGGTAAAAAATAAGGAGATTTTCAGTCCTCACTAACTTGTGGTTCAGCATAGAGTAGATTTAACACTGAAAACTCAATACAAAATAAGTTTTAATAATTACTCCCAAAAATGTAAACAATTCCCCAATTATCGAGAGAATAGTTGTGATTTTCGCCGATCTTAACCTCAGTCGCGTATATACTGCTCGCAAAAAGTATCCTGAAAAATGAATTTACAATAAACATTTTCTTGTAAATTCTTCGAACACCTTTAAAATAGGAATACATTTATATTTATAACCTTTTGTACCTTTTTTACTTATTCTTTTTCATTAAAATACTCAAAAAGATTAAAAAATAATGTTTTCAAAATAATATATATTTCCATGTATTCACTTCTAGGACGGCCGGTATACTATATATATTAATTGTAGGTATGATAAGTAATTTTACTTATTTAACAAAGTGACTAACGAATACGTTTTGTCGATTTTTATTCAGTGTGGAGTTAACTTTCGAATAAGAAAGATGCATGTTTTCAAAATTTAATTTTAATTCCTTTGATTACAATCTGATACATTTACAGTAAGTTTTCATTTTATTTACTGGTAGTTAGGTTAATGTTTTTTTAAATATTTTGAATCACATGAACAATTTTATTACAATAAACAATTGATTTTTAATATATATAAACGGAGAATTTTGCAATTGTATATTAGATTTTAAATTTGCTTTAACCTTTTTTTGATAAATACTTTTTGGTCGTTCCATAGACGATATTTTCTTATAAATGTTTTCGTAGGTTTTTTATTTGCTTAATCTTGAAAAATTAATTTGGTAATCAGAATTAGTACATACAGGTATATTGTTTAGTTATAACCCATTTTTGATTCCTTCAATGTCTTTTTATACCAAAATACTCAAAAATTTAAAAAGCCGACCGGTAAATATTCCTAGCGCTATGACAAATTGTTCTTATATAATAGGTTAGTCATGTAGAGATACTTCTACCTCGAATATATCAATTCCGTATAATATTTAGAAACAATGAATGCATATAGGTACTGATTTAAATTTAATATTTCCTATAGGAGAATCAATACAAGGAAGTAGTACTCCTCATGACGTACCAGAAGTTTTTATTATATTTTATACTACATACAGGATGTTTCTAAATTTATGTGAAAAAAATCGGAAAGTTTTTGCCCGCATAAAATTATAATGGGACTTTCCTATGAAAACATTTCTTCAGCTCATCAATTGAGTTTTTATTTTTCTCCAATTTAAGTAAATCTTGATATTTTGTCATAGGAAAGACTCATTGCCATCAATTCCTGAATTTTTTCAAGCTGATTTTAAACATACGAATTTATAATAATGTTACAAAATATGTATTTTAATTTAAGGCCCAAGAATCTTTCAGCTGAAATCACTAACAAAAAAAATTATTATACAGGATGATTCTATAAAATATCCGTTGTTCTGTTACTCGAAAAAGTTTTGTTTATTTTGTTTGGGAACTGATTTCAGCTATTTAAAAAATTGTTTAGCAGCCTCAACGGTTTTTGCATATTATTACTTCAATATCATTTTTCAATAACTATTTTATTCTTTGTTTTAGGTTTCGTAAAGTATTGGTCTACTCCAAAGGAGTGTGAGTATACAGTAATTCTCAATTTCTATCAAACGACATCAATCCTCAGTATCATCCTATGATTTCTTTTACATATAGGAACTTTCTTCGAAAGACATAAGTTAAGCTATGTCGTTCCTCATACTTTCTAAATACTATCTAGTTCTTTTTTCTCAAGTGGTACTTTTTTCAAAAGACAAGCTATGTCGTTCCTCATTTTTCTAAATTCTATCCAGCCCTTTTTCACAAGTGGTACCTACTTTTTTCAAAAGACATAGTAAGCTATGTCGCTCCTCTTATTTTCATTCGGTTTGGAAATCTGAATATTTTTTTTATTTCAATTGTTAAGTACGAAACATATATACCGACTTGTTTTGTTTACGATTGACTTTTTCCCGAAGGGAAGCACGTAGTACCACACTGTGGGCAAGTGCTCGTTCCTAGGTTGTCGGTTAGACTCGCCTAAAAAACCGAGCAGTCATCCCGTGATGGGACGAGTGCGAGTGTTTCCCGTTTGTTGAATGGATATGGGTTGATAAGAAGGGGATATAGTTCAAATATCGTAGACTTCTCAGTTGGAATATGCAAAATGGTTACTTGGCAATTTATTACCCTATCAATGTTCTTTGAGCGCTTCTTTTTCGTAACCCTATAATACCTACTCTCTTACAGGCTTCATGGATTCCATCGAATTTTCAATGAATTTTTTAATTTTGTTTGATTTTCTGTTTTAGGAATATGTTTGGAGATGGATTTTTTTGGAATATATCGATATATTTAAAATGCAGATAGGCCTATCTAATAAATTTACTTATTTTATGTCCTAGGAGTTACATTAAAATTTTTTCATATCACCTAATATTATTTTTTGTTGTAGAATTCTTATCTGGAAAGAACATTTTAGGTTATTTGCAGTTTGGAGCTACAGAATTTTTATTAATATTTGGTAAAGTTTTCTTTGAATATTTTTTTTCTTAGATGCATGGCTTTAAAATGTGCATGCCCAAGCTTGGGTGTTGTAGAGGGTAGTAAAGTAGAGGCTATTTAAGGGTATTAGTATTTAGTATCTATGTAAATATCATTATGTTGTAATTTCAATGTTTTAGCTCTTATAAAAAAATGTAAATGTTTAGATTTTATTGATATATTGAACATATCTTTTTTATAATTGCCAAGTTTGTATTTATTATATATTTTTTGTTAATGTATGTATATCTGCATTTTGTTAGAGTAAAGATAAACTCTGGCTTAGTGCAGCCGGTAGAAGACATCCAGATTTCAGGGGGGGCGCATTTTTCAGTTTTGTCTGTGATTTCCTCCGCCGGCGGGGAATATTTTCCATCGGTTGTGCATATTTTAGCCGGTTGATTATATTTTCTACCGATAAAGGGAACAACTACCAGTTGTGAGGGACAACTTCCAGCGTCCAGTGGAATTGCATACTTGTATGAAGCATCCCCAACGCCATTTTACAAGATGTACCTACTCTTTGTTGAAGAGTTATAGCATTGTTAAAAAATAATAATGCTAGTTATAGTTTTTCCTCATATTAATACCTAATCATATTGAGACTAATTATTGCCATCGACCTTTATGAAGCATTCAATTCTCTATGTGAACATTAATGCGCAAGCGTTTTGTTGGTTGCCCAGATACCGGCTCCATTTTTATCTTGTTCTTTATGTTTGTATTCGTTATTCGTTTTATTATTATTTTTATAACGTTATTGTCTTTATTAGTGGTAGTTTTCCGAAGATTATTAACCCGTGGCAAGATTTTTTATGTAGTGTAACGTATTGACGAAATTCTGATTTATAATAAGGAATTGGTGAGTAGATATTATATAGGTTAGATTTTATGTCTGGTTTTTCATTAACAAAGAATGCGAAAGGGTTCACTTGCACTACGAGATTTCTTAAATTGGTGTTTCCTTCTTATTTTAGGTTCAAACTGTTGTGAATTAGGTACCTATAGTTAATTTGTAGTAAAAATATGTAGGTATATGTCTCCATAGTCTCCAATATCCCATTTATAAAGATTACAATTACCTATAACTTGGTTTATAATTTTGTTTCGAATACAGGTAGGTATTTTCGCAAATTTTTATGTATGAAGCAAAGGGACGATGTGTCTTTATGTTATAAGTCCTTTGATCCTGCCATAAAATTACAATTCATCTTCACTATGCTTTAATAAAACATAAAAACTTACTTTCAATTTCTCGATATCATGGAAAATATTATGTATATTTATTTCTTGACACGGACAATAACATGAATCATTACTCTTTAAAACACTTTAAGGGGTTGGAATCGAGGGTTGCAAATGAAATATGTATTGTGTAAACGGGTCGAGTAATGATCAATAAACTGATGTTTGTAGGTTTCTAATTCCTGTAGCTGGTAGAGATGAAATTGTGGAGATAAAGTGTAGGGCATAGAATTTTTTAATGGTGTAGGTTATATTTGGGCAAATAAACCCTTGAGAAAATTTAGACATTATAGTTAGGTAGGATCGATCGATCCAGAATATTATGTTCTAATAGAGGTAAAGATTGAAGACATTATAGTTCAACCCTTAAAATATTTACTCGATCTATCGAAGATCTTTCAGCAGATTTATGTTAATTTTATGGTAAATATTATTACTTACTTTTAGTTTCATACGACGGACATACTCTACAAACTCTTTTCTGATAAAGAGCTTTGCATTTTGAATTAGAAGTTTAAAATTTAAGCGGCATTGATCGATTTTGAGAAAGAAAACCTCATCCAAATTTAAAAAAGTTATCAGGATTCGAAATACATCAAGTATAAGCGTTTTTCTAATAACGAGCCAAAGGAGGGTCGCAAAGGTAAAGAACAAAGGATCTTTTATCTTGCATTGTTTGTTTAACTAACAAGTTTTGAGAGAAGGCCCGGTTTATTATGTAAATTCTGCTGACCGCTATGATGGTGCTGTGATAAAAGTCTAGAATATTCGAACGGGAATTACCTACTTCCGCAACTTGAAAGGATCCACAAAAAAGGGTGAAATGGGTCAAATTTACAACATACCTATATCTTTTCAGGGTAGGACTTAAAATTACTTGTTAAAAAACGTGGCAACAACGGCAAATTAGTAGTAGAGGTAATTTAAATCAGAATGGCGCCAAACGCACACCATGTATATCAGAGTTATCGTCGACCACCAGACGACGTGTCGGGTTGTCCTATTAAGTTTATCGATACCAGTTACCTACGTCACGATTTTCTACCCTCACAATAAAACCTACGCACAAAACATAAACAGTGTGCTACTGATGATATTATTTATTAAGAAATGAGATTGAACGTGAAAATTGTTAATAGGTACATTGAAAACCTTTTGGATATTTATTTAAATTTTTCAAAATAATTTCTTCTCATAACTCATAATAAATAAACTTTTCAAATTAATTCATTTTTCCGTCGACCGTGCATTTTTGAGTTACGCTTGAAGTACCTACCTATATTCATTAAAAAAGTTGGTAGATTCATGTCAAAACGAAAACTCTTCATTGGAAAGAATTGATAAGTTTTTTCCCAACCCTTACCTACACCATCAACTCTACTTATGTCCTACCCCACGCGAAACAATATAATTAATATTCAATGTAAGTGCATTGGCAACATCGCTACTGCTATTCCTGCAATTCCTATTCGCGTTTCGCGTGAATCACTGAAAACTGAAGCCGAATTAGTTATTTCTTGCTTGTGTATATTATCTCTGATTTCTTGTTCGTTGTGTCGGTAGGTCGGTGTGAAGTTCGTCCGATATCACAACACAATATTTCGTTAAAAACGTTTATATTTTTTCATCAAAATGTAATCATCTTTAATATTCATTATAAATTATTTAAATTATCCGATTATTATTATAGTGAAATTAGAAATATACTTTTGAATAGAGTTAGGTATTAATCGTTCGAAAATATGAGTGAGAGAGTGGAATCCCGAATCATGTTACCTCACGTGGATATCAACAAATATCAAGGTAAGCAATAATTGAATGTTACGTACAGTGGTGGGTCGGTTTCTTACAATGTAAATACCTACAACAAAATATTAAATTACTACTGGGTACTGGTAGACTTCGTGACCTTCAGAATTTCATTTTAATTTTAAATTTGTTTAATAGTTTACCTTAAAGCAGATTAGAACAAAAATTTCGATGGATCATTCAGGGAAATCACTTTAAAAGTCACGAATTTAGTTAAAAAAATTATACTTTTTCAACACTAATTAATGCTAGGTAGGTATTTTACGATTAATATTTTCACTGTAAAAACTGTAAAGGTTATTATCTTAAACTAAAAATCTAAGTCTGTTTTACAGAAATACTTAAACTTTGCCAATTTTTAGAAATACTTTCAAGCATAATTATTTTCACTTGACACTTGTAGGTTATAAAATTACACACTAAAATCTTAATAACCTCTACCTACTTATTCCTCTTCTCGAATAAATTCATGTCGAAAATAAACTTTTTAATTGTTTTTTAAATAAAATATATTTGTCCAAATATTGGTCGTGGCGAAAAAATATTGTTTTTGATATTTCTAAAAAGTCTGAATGTACCACAAATTTTTTTAGTAAAAAGATCTAAAACCGAGTCTAAAACCTTGTGTAAAGTATTTCCAAGTTGTCGTTACAGAAATGAGAGCTGGCAACATTGTTCATCCACCGATCTTTCTAAAATGTGTGACCATCTGATATCTAGACATAATTATTGTCAAAAATCTTTAAAAATGTCGGATTTTTAGTACCTTCAATTGCGATTTTCTCTTTCAAAAGTGCATGATCCAAGAATTTTGTTGTATGTATGTATACTGGGGTCAGGCCCGGTCTGGCTCCATTGGAGGCCCTCGGCTAGATGGTGATTTGAGGCCCCTCCCCCCCCCCCTCGGAAATAGAACGAGGACCATGGGGTCCTCTCACGGCAACAATAGTTAGCCTATGTTTGCTGCATGCGGCTAACGTGGTTTTAAATGCTTTTAAATTTTTAATAATTTGGTTGAAATTGAATAATTGCTAAATATTTTACAATGCAATTTGAAGATCTTAGCGATTCTATTTGGTTACTTTTTTATTATACCTAGGTAACCTAGGGGTTACCCTTAGCTGTAATTTAATAAAAAGTAGGTTATTGTTTATTTAAAATTGTTTTTGCTGTATTACGTCGCTGTGAAACAGTAAAACAAAATAATTTTTTATAATAAAAAAACGTTTGTTTACTTGAATTTTTTGGCTTTTGGAGGCCCCCTTGAGCCGGAGGCCCTCGGCGATCGCCGACCAGCCGCCCTGGCCAGACCGGGCCTGACTGGGGTCACATATTATTTACCAAGATCTATATAAATTTACCTATAGGTACTTAGTTCTTGAGGAAATTCTCGGAGACTAATAGTTTCTTAGAAATACCCATTTCTTGGGGGAATTTTAGGTTATCCGCATATTTCAGTTTACTTAAGTGCCCCTCATCTATCCAGTATCCACTATAATAGTCTCCTCTTGGTGTGCCTTATGATTCTGTATTAGCTAGTTTATGTTATTTTCAAATTGTGACTGTTAAGATGACCAGTATTTATTCTAAATGTAGGTATTTGGGTATAGTGTATCGAGTTTTAATTAAATTTTTGTTTGGAAAAATTAATTATCATCATTTTTATTAGGGCGTTCCAACTTGATATATATGATATAGGTACCTAGAAGAAAGGTTTGAACATCTTTATTCGAAAATTACTTTTTTTTGCTCCCAAAAAATGTCATTTTTAATCATTTTTGTAACGATGTGCTAATGGTAGGTATTTCTACTGCGGCTTATACCACAAATTGTTTAGCCTATAATGAGCAACTAAATATATCATTTAGATGTAGATGTTTGTTGACAGTTTCGTTATAAACCAAAACACAGGTAGACAAAAAACCATAAAATGATAAGCATAATGTGGGACAGCTATTTGTGAAATATTAATTACATAAAGTAGGTTACACCTATACGTACCATCCATTTCATTTTGGAATGGAAGAGAAATATTATTGCCCTGGAGTATTTCCACAGATATGCATATTTATCCTATCAATAAGACAATCCAATATGGTGACTTACGAATTCCCAATCCAACAAAACAAAATAAAAAACCCATAGGTGGCTCGGTATGTGACTGTATAATATGAGTCGCTTATTCATTGCCCAATAGACATTTTTGGATGGATGTATTTTAAGAGTTGCTTGAAATAATTAAAAATAGTGTAACATTATAAAGTCGAGTTCCATTTCGAAATTTTATTTTTCTAAACTCTTCATGGATAATTGCAAGAATTTCCAACTAAGTACCTATTAACTATTATCATCAATTAATATTTTTTATGACGACTAGACATCGTTTATTTTACGTAGGTAGGTAATATATAAATCATATATTTCATTTATATCTAGATAAATACTTAGCAATAGAGAAAATGTAATTCATTTTTTATTCATAATATCGTTACCCTTCGCGCTCACTCCAATATGATGTTACTTTCGTTCTCTTGGTTTCTATTTTTCAACTAAGTACTCATACATTTATTATTTTCTCGCACCCTCGGGGGACTATTTTAAGAACGTAAATTTATGTGTCTGTGTTGTACTGAATCCCTATTACCTTTTTCACTTTTAAAAGGTTATTTCACATTACCTATATTCACTGATGGTAAAGCCAACGGGAAATTTTAATTGCGAAAGACTATTTTTAATCTAAAACTGTTTCTAAAAATAATGTTTTCTTCGTCGCTAACATAATTCACATAATTGGCTTTTACCTAATCAGTACCTATATCTAGGAAATGAAATCTTTAGCATTTAAGTGAAAACTTGAACTTTTTTTGTATTACGTCGATAAATAAATGTACCTAATTTGCAATGGAATTGAATGTGATAAAATATACATAATTTCGTGCCATGTTCTCTGAAACAACGTAAAATTATATTTGGCGAGCTACCAACTGGATATTTTTATCCTAAAAATGTATATTATCCAGACTTTCTTCTGGTTTATGCAATTTTCTATTGTATATAATATGACTACCTGTATATTTACTAAAAGAAACACTATGCTTATCAGTTTTCCAACGAAGAAGCTTAATTATTTTACTTAGATGAAATTGCTAAAAGTTTTTCGTTCTTTTTTCTCTGAAAGTGTTGTCATCTATTTCCTTTTACAATATTTTATAAAATATTTAAGTAGAACGAAAGAGATGCTGTAGATGTCAATAGGCCAACATTAATCAGTTTAAATATTAATAGTATTTAAGAACACAATCGCAAAGTTTTAGTTGATTTTCTGTCGTTTCCGAACGGTTAGTTCATTGTGCCTCCATTGTATTGAATGTTGAAACAGATTCGTCGTCAGTGCTTGAATTAGTTTTGAACTTTCAAATGTGATGAAATGTAAACGAGAAACTTTGTAATAGATAAGTTTGTTGTAAATAATAGACCCAACGTACTACCGGGAATTCTCCATGTCATTGAATTAATAGGGTCAGTAGAGCTGATACGAAATTTTGATTTCAATTGAAACAAAAGTATGTTATTCAAATACTTTTTACGTAGGTATACGCCTGCTCCTCTTACCAGAGTATCCAGTACTATTATAACATTATCTACCTCCTTTGCTCCTTTACATTGGATACAACTTCTATTGCCAATTATTAAAATAAATCGACGTGCGTAAATTAATAAATAGTTTAGTACAAATTTAATATTGTTGAAAATAACATGCATCTATGTTTATGTTATCAACTCGATGTAAATTTTGAGGTCACATGCAAAATATGAATTTTGTTATTTAAAAATATTTTAAAACCACAGTACCTATTGCGGTTAGGATCCTATTTTATTGCTATTCATTTACTTAATGTTTAAAAATAATATGTTTACATTAATAAATAATGTTTGTCAAGGATTATCTCTTTTTCTCTTGTTATTTATATTTCGGAAATGGACTGAGCTGTGTTACACAGCTAAGAATTATGCCGAAATTAACCCTGAAATTTCAGATTTTATAACATTTTCTTGAAATTTGTATTAGGTAAGTATATGGATAATAAATCTTCCAAAAATTTTCACTTATAATATCATAAAAGCGGAAATTTTCTTTCGGGCACGAATATTTTAAGAAATAATATAAGCTTTCGTCGAACGCAACTGTCTTTCATATGGATCATTTTCTCAGTTCATCCGATGTAGAAACTATTGTAGTTGACTAAAAAATATCTTTTTGATACTGCCCAAATCGTTACTATAAGTCAATAAAATATTAACCCACAACGGCGTAGGTACCTAACTTCCAAGTTCTCTTACTCTCTATAACATCCGTTAATTATTGCTTGAAGAGATTCATTGCTAATTAGTGTTGAGAAAATTTACGTTTTACGACATCGTTCCAATTACTGTAGAATTAGGTTAATGTGTCCAGACACTAAAGCAAGTTACATAATATTAGAGTTAGATTACGAGAATTAATTTGGTGTTTTTTATTTCAGGAGATGAGGGACAAATCTATGAAGTCGACCACAAAGGCGGATTGGTGCTGCAACAGCAGTGGGTGACGTTGACAGCAAGTATGTGGCCGGAGCCTACAACCGCCTCAACGAGAGGCTGGAAGATTTCTTCCGAGCGTTTGCCTTTGTTGGCTGCTGTATTCTGTGGTGCTGCACTGGTAGTTTGTTTGCTGTGCGCTTTCTTTCTTTATCGTTGTTGCGTCATGCCACGCAGGGACAAGCATTATTGTAAGTAAATTTAGTAAATGACTTTTGGAAAGCCAGTACAGAGGGTTGTCACTGGCCAGTATAACGTTCTATTATACGGTTTTCTAAGTGTGCCGCACTCATTATTTTATATTTCTTGTTTATTTTTTTATTTGTATAAAACTATATATAAAAATCACTTGCTCCAAATACAAAATTTTAATTGATTTTTATATCAATATTCATAATTTTCGACGGCAAGTATTAGGTAATCGGTAAATATCTGCAAATAACAGAAGCTCTTGAGATAAATAAAAACAAATATTCAGATAATCTTCTTAACGACCAAATTATTAAAACGTTTTACCTAGAAACTTCCAGTAAGATTGTTGTGAATGAATTTCCAGGTAAACTTGTTCATTTTTGCATTTTATTTCCATGTAAATTCTAATATATAAAATTCTTATGTCACAGTGTTTGTTGCCATATAACTCCGAAACGGCTAAAGCGATTCTTATGAAAATTTGTATGCGTATTTGGTAGGTCTGGGAATCTATTTTTCATCCCCCTAAATGTTAAGGGTCGTCTATCTCTAAATTTTTTTTTATTTTTTAGACAAAATTTTTATTTTTTTTATGATACAGCATTCAAAAATACATACAACCCTAAATTTTCACCCTTCTACCATGAACCCCTATTTTTAAATTTCGATTTTAATAGGTTTTCTTTTCATCCACACATGAGCAGTAGGGTTGCAACATGGCAATCGAATATAATACATTTTTATTTTAACTTTCAGTTTAGATTCATAATTAGTCCCGGTAGGTGGCACTGCAATCGGATTCATACTGAACAACTCCCAAAAGGATGGGCCGATTTTAATGGCATTTAGTATAGGAGTTTTTTTTATAAGGTCTTTTAAATAAAATTGGTTTGTCTTAAAAATTGTAATGAAAAAGTCGTCGAATTTTCAAGAAATATTTTTCATTTAAAATAAAAATAGTCAAAATTTGTATAATATGATAAGACGACAGGACAACGTCTGTCGAGTCTGCTAGTAGATTATAGTACTTTCGTCAATACCCGTAAAATTCGTTTGAGAAAGCTACTGTGTTAGCGAAACGCGTCACCAATACCTAACCAATACATAAATTTGGCACTGTCGCAGATATGGAAAACGGATACTTGTTCGAAATATATATCCCATAATTTGTGTATTTGTGTATCGATAATATTCTAAAACAAGTTAAATTAATATTATTACCCTAAACGAATTTAAGGTAATAATTTTAATCAACAACAAAACAAAAATTATATCTACGAGGTATTCCATAAATGAAGGATTTTGTTTAGAAAACAAACATTTGGTCAACGTGCTCATTCACTCAATGTTTACTCCGGAATATTTTGCTAAATTCATCGGTTAAAGGTTAAATGTATAACCAATAACCAAATTTTAGTAAGTTGTTGCATCACATCAAAGTTTGCAGAAACGTTTATCATCACTAGATTCATTTCCGTCCAAAGCGTAGTCAATCTTCTCAGGAAATTGAACCAATAAAAACCTTTAAATATGTGTATGAAATGTTGCTTACGGAAATGACAGTTTTCTCCTTCACTAATTAGAAATTCAAACTTTAATTTGGTAGATATGCTACTACCAATTTTTATACTTACAAGGTATCTCGAAATAGTAAGTTTATGTTGATGGAAAGAAACAACAAACTGGAAACTGATTTTCATACTTATCTTTCTTTAAATTTTTCAATATATTTTATTATGAAATAAGTGGTCGATTTATATATTCCCTTAAAAATAAAACATTAAAGTAAATAAACGTTACAGGTATTCGAAAAGCAGATGGTACTTCAACGGGAACCCAAGTACCTTCAGTAGTTTCCCCGGCCTACCCAAACCAATCTGCTGTTTTTGCTGAACAAAAAGGATGCTCTTGGGGTTATAGCAATCGACTCGTAGCTCCTGCACAACCCAGTCCTTGGTACATTCCGAGAGTAATAGGAGGACCACAATGCACTCAATGTCCTGGTGTTTGTCCTGTTCCCAGAAGTTCTAGTAATCCCGGTAACTCCACGAATGTAAGTAGGAATTTTTTTGAGCGTACAAGACCTTTTTTCATTGAATCTGTTTGAAGGAAATCAATTTTTCCATATCCGTGAATTTTCACAATAAAACTGTGTTATTTGTTATATTTTTAGGTCGCTTCAACGAGTTCTGCCAGTAGAAAACAAAGACCACTTAGTCAGCCAATACCTTCAAATGCAAATGGAGAAATCGTACCGAAAACTCCATTACCCGAAATATCAGAATTTTCTCCAAGTAGTCCTCAATATGCTTCTAGTAGCAGTAAGTAATATTGTATGTACAGTAAAAATCACGAAAGTTTCTCGTTACGTCATACTTCTCTGAATGTATCAAAGACTGCTTTCCCCTTGTTTTTCGGATGTAGAAATATTTCTAACCCATTTTGTGTTATATTGAAAGACCGTAACCAAATTTATAGGTTAGGTATTTCTTTCACTTATTTAGAATTCTGACATGATCTTTCTTGCAGTTTTAGATGAAGTTGGTACCAAAGATGATAGAGTCTCCGGAGAACCTACTCTAAAAACTAGAAGTTTACCTGCTTGGGTAAGGTCGAAACCTCGACCTCTATCAACAGAGGACGACATCAATGATTTATATGCCAAGGTAAGATGCACACATTGATTAAATCATTAACCTTTGTAAAGAATTGAAATAATTTGGCAATTAGCTTTATTAGGGTGAACAGAAAAAATTTACTATGTAATTTTTTAGGTTAACTTCAGCAAAAAACGAAAAAACCGCATGCGCAACGACGAAGCTGCCATAATAGCTCTAAGCAAGTCTAGGAGTCAATTTTTACACAGGGACACAGATTCTTTAGTCGACAACGAAGCTGTTATAGTATATGATGAACGCACAGCTTTGTAGAAAGTTTCATAAAATTATATCCATAAGACTGTACCCGACCCATTTTTTTTATATTTGAAAGTTATGATCTCACAAAAACCGCATATTGAAGGAATAACTGAATTTTTGCGTTTAGCTCTCTTGATTTGGCAATAAATAAATTAATCAGTGAGTCTTAACTGCAGAGCATGTTTTTTTTCTTTTGTTCGTTTTAAAAGCTTAAGGGTAGGTATGGTCATTACACTTGAAATTTACGATATCACAAAAAACTGACATATCGTAAATAATGTAAGACTTGTGATTGACAAATAAATTTGTTAGTTTTAAAAGCTTAAGGGTAGGTATGGTCATTACACTTGAAATTTACGATATCACAAAAAACTGACATATCGTAAATAATGTAAGACTTGTGATTGACAAATAAATTTGTTAGTTTTATAGGTTAAAACGTACCAAAAAGAATATTGTAGGAGTTCAAAATCATATTTACTTGGTGGTTCTTGTAAAGTGCTCTCGTAATTTACAATGTACAAAAATACAGAGTGGACCTCTGAAAACACACTATTTTGATACTTAATCCTACCACCAAAAATTACAATAAATTTTCACGTCTATCAAAATTACCAAATTCCTACAGTACTAAACGATGAAATACAACAATTTAATTTGTTCAAATATTCATTATATTAGAACTAAGTTCAATATATAATCATAACACAGTAGCTTTCATCGTTTAGTATCTTCATCAAGTAAAAGCCTCATCTATTTAATTCCTACAGTATTCATTATTAAACAAGTTGATAATTAATTTTTAAAACTTTCGAGTATATTTTTCTGTGATATAAAACATATTTTGGCTTTGAGATTAGTTCAAGAGAAAAATTATATATTAAATCCTCAACTTATCAAGACTGGTCATATTTGATATAAATAATTAGGTAGTGACATATAAATTTTTAGTAATTAAAAATGTTTTCATGTCTCGCTAATTACCTAAAATGGACATTGATTATAAAATACATAGTTATCATACTACTTTACCAAATGTAATATTAAAAGCATCTATCATAATGGAAACCTAACCTATAGATTCTGCACCTAGATTTCTTATTTGTGCTCAGATACTGTATCTCTACAAAATATGTAACCAAATAAATACTATTACATAAAATCAATCGTTTTATTTGGTTCTTTCCTAAATAGTATAAAAAGATAGAGAAAAGTATATGGAAATGTATATTATTTAATAAATAATTGTATAAAACAACTACTGAATTTCACCACAAGTAGATATAGTCACAGTCTCTGTTGGTTTACCACTTTTTGTACCGCACTTCTCCATACGTTTAACCACATCCATACCACTTAAAACATGTCCAAATACCACATGTTTATTATCTAACCATTCTGTTTTTGATGTACAAATAAAAAATTGGGATCCATTACTGTTGGATCCGGAATTAGCCATGGATAGAGTACCGGGACCAACATGTTTCAGCTCAAAGTTTTCATCAGCAAATTTTCTTCCATAAATTGATTTTCCACCTGTAATGAATTATTAAATGCCTCGACTATAGATATTTTAAGTATCGAAATAATTAGCGTTTTGGCTCCTGTTTTGGTATATTTTTTATGAAAGTGGAATTAATTAGAAGCAGTTAGTATATATCAGATTCCTTATCTCCCTTAGCACATTTTTATACATCTTAAAATAGTTTTTATGCTCACTAACCTGTTCCATTATGATTTGTGAAGTCTCCTCCTTGACACATAAAATCTGGAATAATTCTATGAAAACTACTGCCTTGGAATCCATATCCCTTTTCATGTGTACAGAGACATCTGAAATTTTCTGCAGTTCTAGGAACTACATCAGCTCTTAACATCATAGTAATTCTTCCAATTTCAGTTTTCCCTATTTTAATATCAAAGTATACTTGCGGATTTTTTACTTTTTTAGTTTCAACAGTATTAGATTCTTCTTTCTCATTATCTGACTCTACATTTTCATCATTTCCTACTTTCTTTCCTATAGTTTCACCTATAATTTGTAAATAGTATTAATCAATAACAATGCAAATGATTATATATAATTATTGTGGTTAGTAGGTATACCTGCAAAGAGAAGATCTGACCAGTGAAAAGATCTAGTAGGTTAGGTTAGGGTTTAGACAATCAAAGATTCTGCTGGGTGATTACAACCTGTTGAGATCAAATGAATGCCTAAGTCAAAGTAAAACTGCAATAAGAGTTTCAACAGAGATCCTAATGGGACATTATTGCCTGAATGGGCACCTAAAAAAGCTCAAGTAGTGGAGGAAGAAGAATATAGATTCTGTGGTGTGAAAGAAGAAACCTCCATCCACATACTTGCAAATTGCACAGCAATTCAGAATCCTAGGGCACAATACCTAGGAGTTAAACCCTGCAGATATCCTAAAATTCCTCCAGGAAATAGGACTAAAGGAGCTACTAGTCTCTGAGACTTTCCTCAGGAACTAAGTGAAAATAAGGGGGCATAATATATCTTTTAGGTCTCAGTGAATGTCATATACATTATATATACATTTTTCACTCGACGATGTCACCAAAATATGTATTATACGTACATACCTGCATGTTGTTGCAACCAAGTATCTTCTGACCACACTGGTCGTGTAGAGCCTTCTTTGATTCTTTGTGGTTTTGCTAAATTTACTCTTATGGTTCTTCCAAATAACTCTGAGTCATTCATGTTATCAATAGCAGCTGCTGCATCCTCAGCGTTTTCAAATTCGATAAAAGCAAAGCCTCTGTGTTTTTCAGATTCATAATCTAGAGGTATTTGAACGTCTACTATATCACCAAAAGGAATAAATGCTGCATTCAGAACTTGTTCGTCTACTTCCTCAGCCAGACCTCCAACATATACAGTTCTCTTATTACTAGAACTCATTTTTCTTCTGTTTATAACCTTAACACTGACGTACAGTATAATATTTACACCATGTCTGTATGATTTACATATATATTTTTATGTTAAAAGTAGTTTACTGGTTGAGGTTATGTAGAGGTATATAACTACTTCTTTTTTTTTTAGCCTCGTACTGTTCGGTTGTTTGTACAGCTTCTGTCTCATAGTATATAGGTAAAGGATTAGAGAAATAATGTATGTAGGTATTCTAACTAAGATAATATACTGACCATAGATAAATTATCTGATACTGACTGACCATTATTTATATCTTCAGTTTAAATATGAAGAAGCTAATTTTACTTGTTGACTCATCTGTCATCTCACATCTGTCTCTGTCACAACGTCAGATTTCACTGGTTTGAGGTATCCGTCTGGTCTTATTTTTTTATATTGTGTGGAATGTGAATAGAGAAAAAGGTTTCATGTTAATATATTGAACAAGAAATTATTATATTTTTAATACTAATAAAGTATGTAAATATATTACAAAATGGCATTTTTATGCCCTGTTCGCATCAGACGTGGGAAAAAGAAAAAATGTAAGTGAACTTTTTATTAATCTACTTACAAAACCTTAGCATTCATAGTTCATACACAACAAGTATAAATACTTAACATTGAACTTATTCATTATTTTAGTTATTGTAAATTATTTACATTGTTAGTGCGATGTTTCAGGCTAACTGAAACTTTGAAAGAGATGTTTACTTAAAATATTTATTATAGTAATGAACTAAATAGTAAACAGTAATGATAAATAAGTACGTCGTTTATTACAGGAAACTAATTTTATATCCATATTATGTTTGTAATTTTAGCCTCAAATGCAGATCTAGAGAAAGAACTTGCCAGATCCAATAATGGAGTTACACCAGGTATGGGAAGAATTACTGGCTCAGCTAGTATTGAAACACTTGTTAGAGTTGGTATTGAAAAAGAACATGGCTTATCTCCTGACAGTAAAATGGTAGTATTACATGATTTCACTCCTTGTGTAGATGATGAATTGGAAGTCAAAAGAGGACAGGTAATGCAAAACTTACTGATTACAATTTTATCTATACTAACATTTCATTATTGCTAAACTTGTTTTTTATTTCAGATTGTGAATATTTTATACAGAGAAAATGATTGGGTATATGTAATAGGACTTGACACTAGACAAGAAGGGTTCATTCCTTACTCCTACTGCACACCATATAACAATCATTTGGCTGAACTTGCAATTAAGAAAAAGCTACCTAGAGATGAACATGTGGCATCAGGAGATAGTTTAGATACAAATCAAGACTGGTAAGAACTGTTTTTCATAATGACAAGGGCATATTGAAAAACTGATTTTTTATTTTTGTAGTGATGTTGCTGGTGCTGATACTAGTGACTGTGACTCCATTGGTAAGAAGCACAGAACAGGAGCAGCTTCTCCCATTAGTATTCATTCAGAACCAGATATGATACCTTTCTCGAAGGATCCATCTGGCCGATACATTGTTTTATACACATTTATAGCTAGAGATGAAAATGATGTGTCAGTGGAAAGAGGTGAATTTGTAACTGGTAAGTATTTAACAGAATTACTATGTGGAATCTTTCCAAAACGATAAAATAAATGTAATAGCAAATTCCACAACAGAAACATAATATATTTAAAATATGTTTGCATTGTGAAATGTTATTTGTGATATCGGTAGAGTCATAGGTTTATTATGTATGTTATATTTTTGTTGGGATATTTGTTATTTATTGATGATTAATCATAGTTATTATTAGTGTTGAATAGAGAAGATCCTGATTGGTACTGGATTGTCAGAAGTGATGGCCAAGAAGGATTTATTCCATCTGGTTTTGTTTATCCTGCCGATAATGTGATACAAGGTAAGTTAACTATTATAACAATCAAATTTATGGAAAAACTTCAGTTAGATTTTCTTCGATTTTTAACACTGTTGTATTCATGAATTTACATTTAAATTATTTGAAGGTCATCTTAGTTCAACAAATCAAACTGGCAACGGGGCATTTCCGAATCAAAATAACAATCATTCGTTAGCGACATCTACTGCTGACGATCTCCGTTATCACGGTACAGAGTTGGTGATGCTTTACGACTACAAAGCTCAAGCACCTGATGATTTGACGGTTCGAAGAGGTGATTGGATATATGCAGATCTCAATAATCAAACCGTAGATGGTTGGCTATGGGCATATGCACCGAAAACGAGAAAATATGGTTTCATTCCTAAAGCTTATGCTAGACCTCCAGCCATGACAAGCCTTTAATAATTGCCATAGAATATGCTCATTTTTTTTTTTAAATTATTTTTATAAAATATAATATTTTAACCGTATTTTTGTAAAAAGTATTTTATACCAAATAAATTTAAACATTTTTATATATTGTGTGTTTTTTGATATTTAATTAAAACGATTTACAAGTTTCTATAGTTGATTTTGATTTCTCACTAAATATTTACCTACATCTACAGTGTGACCCATTTTGTTTGGAAGCACCCCTATAAAATCCGCATTTTTCAACCGATTTTGATTTAGTCTTTTTTGTTAGATTCAGTATCAAAAACAGTATTTGCGCACAAATTTTCATACCATAATAGCTATTTTCAAGGCCCTCTACGTTAATTTTTCTTTGCCAAAAAAGACGAAAGTATATTAGGCATTTTTTTTTCTTAAATATGACTTCACCACTGGATTCAGAATCATCACAAATGTAAACTATCAAAATTTTATAAAAAAAGTTTTATTAACAACAAAGTTATCACCACATGAATTTGGAAAAAGTTGTGTTTTAATTAATTTTTCACTAAGAATGTAGACACATTTTAAAAATGGCAACATGGTAAACAAAAACTAGGACTCAAACATATTGCACTGTAAAAATTCGAAGCCGAAATTTTAAAAGACAGGATAATAGGTCCATGCTTTTTTGAGAGTAACATGAATGCCAATAACTTCATGGAATTCTTGGAAGGTGAGTTATCCGCAGTGATTGACGAACTGCCACTAGCAGAAAGAAGAAATTTGATATTTCAGTTAGATGGTTCTTCTGTACACTATTCTAGGATTGTCAGGCAGTGGCTTAACGAAAAATTTCCAAATGGTTGGATAGGTCGAGGTAGCGAGTTAATCGAATGGCCTCCTAGATCGCCCGATTTAACTATATTGGATTTTTATCTGTGGGGTCTTTTGACACAAAAAGTGTATAAGACACGTCCAAGGAATAGAGCAGAAATGTGTGACAGGTGTGTGCTGGAATAACGCCACATGAAATAAAAAAGCGCTAAGACATAGTTGCAAACGATACGAGAAATGTGTGGAAATTAACGGAGGTCTAGTCGAGGCTACAAAAACGTGGAATTCAATTATTATTAAGTAGTTTAATAATTAAAATGTATTATTTGGTGTTAATTTGTATTTTCGTCACATCAGCACAATTTTACATTACTCTCAGAAGCTATAACTCCAGAACGGGTTAAGGTATCGGCTTCGAATTTTTACAGTGCAATATGTTTGAGTCCTAGTTTTTGTTTACCATGTTGCCATTTTTAAAATGTGTCTACATTCTTAGTAAAAAATTAATTAAAAAACAACTTTTTCCAAATTCATGTAGTGATAACTTTGTTGTTAATAAAACTTTTTTTATAAAATTTTGATAGTTTACATTTGTGATGATTCTGAATCCAGTGGTGTAGTCATATTTGAGGAAAAAAAATGCCTAATATACTTTCGTCTTTTTTGGCAAAGAAAAATTAACGTAGAGGGCCTTGAAAATAGCTATTATGGTATGAAAATTTGTGCTCAAATTCTGTTTTTGATACTGAATCTAACAAAAAAGACTAAATCAAAATCGGTTGAAAAATGCGGATTTTATAGGGGTGCTTCCAAACAAAATGGGTCACACTGTATAAACACCAGTAATATTTTGTTGCTAAAATAGACAATCTGAAAAATTTCTTCTTGATAATTACAGCTTTTGCGAGCTCGTAGCTCAGGTTATGATCTTCTGATGTACCCGGTAATGTAATAATAATTTCAATTCACTTGATTATTAGCAGCTAATTCATAATTTTTCATATATTATAATATAATATACTTAATGTGTGCTATTTAATTTCTAATGATTGATAGTAATTGGATATGACTTCCCAAGCTTTTTGCGCCATGAAACCGTCTGGTGGGTTTTCGCCGGTACGAGCGAATTCTAAAACCAAAATATTTGCGATAAGAACACACAGAAACATTCATTGTTAAATAATGAATATGTATTTGTTGCGAATATTTTAAATAAAATTAATTGAATACGTACTTCTCATCCTAGTTCCAGATATAAAATCAAACTCTTCTTTCCTCTCCGGCTGGAAAAAATCCATTTTTCTTTTCGTCATATCATACGCCGCCACTCGGAACGGTATAATTTTGAGATTTGACAGTCCCGGAGCTATTTTCAGGACTCTTGCTCCGTGCGTCGCTTCGTACAGATTTCCATCTGGGCTTGCTTCTTTTCCACGCGGATGAGGTAATCCTGCTGGATCGCGACCAACTATGTAGTAGTTAGCTCCTGCAATCATTCGTGCTTTGGCGTGCCATTGGACCTAAGTAACAAATGAGTTTGTAATAGGTTTAAAAAAAAAATAGATTTAATTTTCGTGGGTTCTGTGTAGGTACCTACTTACTTCAGTAGGTCCTGCATACATCATGGGACTCGGAAATATCGCCAAAACAGTTGAATCCTTATTTAACACGTTCTGCTCCAAAACGGCCTGATGTTGTTGCATTCTAATATACAGCGGTACATCATCGTCTTTAGTCCATCCTCCTAAAGGATTTAATAAGAGAACAGGTTTTTTATAACCCCTTTCGCGAAGTTGACGGTGAGTGTCTGTCATCAACAACGCATGTCCATTATGAACCGGATTGCGTAGCTGAAATGCAAATACGGTGTCTGCTTCCATTTGCTTGAACTTTCTTCGAAGCTGGTTGGGTGTTAAGCGATACTGATCTAGACCGTCATTCCATTTGACGGGACGTAAAACTTCCAATTCTCCACCAACTAGCCAGTCACCAGAATCGTATATCATCTGAAAACGATTTAATTTATTTTTCTATTGTAAATCTTTCTAATCATGTAAATTTT
Organism: Lochmaea capreae; assembly: GCA_949126875.1. Lineage (NCBI taxonomy): Eukaryota > Metazoa > Arthropoda > Insecta > Coleoptera > Chrysomelidae > Lochmaea > Lochmaea capreae. The sequence continues at coordinate 130,101 of OX421395.1, read as the reverse complement.
ACCTTGATATAGGGATGGCCCTTTTCAACAGTTCCAAATTGACGTGCTATTCTTTCCTCTTTTCTGTGAAAGTAAATTTCGGGTTTTCTTAAGATTGCACATATCTCATTGTTGTAATAAAGAGCGATCCCTCTGCATTTTCCTATATTTTCTTTATCAGCTGTGGTGATGGCCAATACTATGGGGATGCTCTGATTAATTTTCTCACCATTTTTCTCAATCGTGTTGAAGTGTAATACCTATAATAACAAATTTATGAATGTCAAATCATCTAAAGTTAACTATACCTATATAAAATAAGCAAACTCATATACCTACTAATAGTACCTACACAGTTTAGGTAAGATTGCTTATTATTTTGCGAACTATAGAAGCTCTTACCATAAAGTTTTACTTTTCAACAATGTCATAAATTTGTTTGTTAACTGTCAATGTTTTTTGAAAATGTCAAATTTTCGTGAAGAGTTCGTGTCATGATCCAAAATGTCTGCCTTTGTGGCAAATCTCAAAAAAATAAACCCATCGTTATAATCGTCACAACTTGCAAAAACAAACATATCTGCAAATCGTCGAAAGATCTCGCAATTACAAGTAATAATCGCGAGACTAAACCAGTGGGTAAAATAAACAATCATGTACGGACATCTAATAATGTAGAGAGTGTCGTGCTAAACGAATCGACTAGTGATGCTAACGTGGACCACATTTTTTACGATACAACAAGTAAGGAAGTTGTTCATGAAGAACTGGTCGCTGGAAAACATACTAAAGATATATCTATCAATACATCTTCCACAACCTCTTTACAGTTGCCTCTACTACTTCCGAGGTTAGTAAGTATATTGCTTTTTAAAATTTAAACTGTGCAAACTGTTATGGTGAATTTTCTACTTGAATAATGTGGATTACTCTCTTACATAAAAATGAACCTAAATCATTTTTTTTACGTTTTAAACGCTTCCATTGAATTAGGTACCATGGACCGGGTTGTGCTTTAGAAATTTGCGTATTAGAAAAACACGAGCTCGACTGTGGTTATAAAAAAAAGAAAAACGAAAGCAGAAATCCAGTGGACGATAGAATTGGAAGTTACGATGTTATTGGACGAATCAAATATAAGACGTGTGCTTATGATAAAAATAAAACTAACGGAAAACCTGACGTACATACTACGGAAGTCGCAGAGATACATCATTTACCACAAAACGATCCTATGGTATTGTTTTCATTTCCTGAGCAGAATCAAACGTATAGTCTAAGTGTAATCGGATATACTAAGGTAATTAATGTCTATAATTTATTATTTATTAGTAAAAGTTATAGGTATTTTGATACACTTGTACCTATAGAGAGATAAACTTGTTTCTCTATATGTGTCCACCTTCTTAATGGTAACTGAGTATAGATCACTTTATTTACGTAGATACTTTATTATAAATAATTATTTCGTAGGATCAAAACATTTTAAGTGTACCATCAGAATGTGGTAATTGTAAAAAAAAGGATACAAGCACTGATGATAATAAAGAAAAGAACAAAATTGAAATTTGTTATCGAGGTAAAGCTAAACCAAAAATTCTATCTTGCAAAAAGAAATCTGCAGTTGAAGAATTATATTTTTATGGAAAATCTTGCAACAGGTGTGTCCAGATGGATAAAATCTGCAAACGGAAGTGGTACCACCATTTGTTTCCTTGCATATTCCATAAAAACTGTCCATATTAAAAATGCCAAAGATTTTCATTTAGTTGATTAAGAAGAGCAATCATAATTTTTTCTGGTGCTTATAATTTTTAGGCAAAACTAGGTGTAGGTACCTATCAAATTTGTTAAACAAGAATTGAAGAAAATACTAATTTACATGTACTTATAATAATTATTGTGGTTATTGTTTTAGTTTCAAATGAAAATCGCAACATTTAAATTCTGTCAAATATTTCAACACATTACAGTTACGAATTTTAGAAAATTAAATAACCCCATAAAACTGTTGACTATTATATTTTTTGATTTACACTGATAACAGCATTTGCATTGAAAAAAAAGGAAATTGAGAATATGACAATATAGTTAGTGATAACAAAATTACAAGCGATAGCAATTTTAAATCTATATATATACGTACCTAACTACCTAATCGAAGCCCACTACGTTCTGAAGGCAAAGCAAAGCCCTATAGAGGGGAAGGGTTTTTACGCCTATATATTTCGTAGAATTTACGAGCCCCGGGGAAGTATCACATATGTTACCGAGCCCATGTGTATAAAAAGTATGTAGTTTGTGCATATTAAGATGCCCGCCAATGTTGCCAAATTTTCTGTCACCTTTATGTAAGATCCGGGTCTTGTTAAAAGGCTCCCAAAACCCGATTTTTAATATAAAATGTGGATAAAATGAAAAATGGAACAAATGAAAGGAACAATAATATTTAAAAAAGTTTTTATCATTATACTACAATAACTTATAATATATAATAAAACTGATGAAATTATTTTTGCCGAAACTCATTGTAAACCATAGTTTTAACTTTTACCCAATTAGTACTACCAAAAGTTGATTCATATTTTTTCAGAAATTCGTCTACTTCATATTTGCGAGGAGCAGTTTTTTTATTGATGTGACTACTAAAATGTTTCAAGACAATTTCTTTTTCTTGCTTGTTCCAGCGTTTCCGATTGCCTGTCTTGTTTTCTAAAATAGTAACACATACATTTTATAAAAAATAAGTGAGTTCACCAAATCATGCTTTATTATATTCGCGTCCGATGGAATACATTACAATAAACCATCAAAAAGAGCAACATAATTTCTTATTTGGACCTAACCAGAAAAGGCTAGTGATGATGTCTATCTAATTCATAGTCTATTTGAAAAAATTTAAATAGCTTGTTACCTCTTAGTACTTTTTTGACTGGTACGTCTTCACATATTTCGGAGGATGGTCTTTTTCTGGTGTCATTATTACTGCTTGGTATATTAGTATTTTCCAATACATCAACAAGTGTATCTGAATTTCCTTCTATTTGAACATTACCTAAAAATCGTTCAGTTAGAGGCCTTTGAACATTATCTAAAAATCGTTCAGTTAGAGGCCTTTCGTCATCATCATTCTCCGACTCAGAGCTATAGAAAATATCCGTTTTGAGGTCAATATCATTTAAAGTTTTTCCTTTAAACTCTGCTCCCTTTCCTTTTTCTAGTAAAATTAAAACTTTAGCCACTTTTGCCGTTTGATAGATATCTTGTGGCAATCTTAAAAAAGAAATTGTCAAATTTAGTGCAACAAAATAGTAATAAGTATGTGGTACATATTCTACCTCTAACGCTTCTCTTAATGAGCAGATCCAATCAATTACTTAACATTTATTACGACCATTAAATGATCTACAGCCACACTATTTTTTTCGATTTAAGCAGAAGCCAAATAATTTGCGTACAAAAAAAAATTGTATCTTTGCATAGATAGGTCTTGGAGAGATCAGATAGGTACATATTTGTCTTGTACAGCCTAATCTGGTACAGATTGGCTTTAGAACCTTTAATGCTCGTAATAGGTGTTTCACTATTGAATCCATCACATTTTGATTTTGGAAATGTAAACAAAAAAAAATGAACCTTTTGGGACATTCTAAATTACTTTTTATTTGAACTCTAGTGAACATACATGGTCCCACAGAACGAAATCATTTATAAATTCAATAGTTTGGCCAATACTAAGCGATGCATTACAGGTAGCGGACCCTATATATGTAATACAAATAATGAATGTAAAAATACCTATAAAATTCTTCATGGGTCTTCTTTGTGTGTCCCATGAAAGTGGCTACTTGTTCTATCTCATCATCTTCCATGCTCATCAATTGTAATGTTGTGGCTATATGCTTCCGAAATTTGGTTGAAGTTAGAAGATCTGGGTGTGTGGCACCACACTTGTGAGCTAATTTTCTTATAACGTTGTTACCTGACATCCATCGATTTTCCGAACCGAAAGAGGCAAAAAGATATTCATTTGATTTCGGTACGATGTCTGTATTTTTTCTTGTTCTTAATAGACAATCTACATATTGCTGTAACCGTTTTGGAAATAATATAGGAACTGGCTTTGAACCTTTGCCGCCACTGACAACCCTTTTGAACTTTTTACAAATAATTTTCTCTAATGGGCTCAATAAATTTACAAAACTTTCTTGATGTACTATGTCAACTTCTCTTACGTAATCAACAATTTTCAAATATTGCACGTCGCCTATTCTTTTTCGGTTGAACATTACTGTTAAAGTTAATACACATTCTGCTAATGTTTTGTAATTTAGTATCACATCAATATTTAAATTCAGCTTGTCGTAAGCATCTGTTGCGAGCTGTTCAAGGAATTTGTGAAATAGTTGAATATCACTGGTTAAGGGTAGTTTGGTTGGTTTTTGCCAAGTATTTTCCTTTAGATTTTTGAGTGCTAAGCTAGACATTTCGTTGCACCAATGCCCTAGGATCAATTTTTTAAGATCCTTCACTTCATTTTTTTTTAAATCTTGGTCACTCCAATTAATATTCGGAATATTTTTCTTCTCTAAAATAAGTTTATATGCTACATCGCACACAACTTTTAATGTAGTTCCCATATGCAAAGCTAGTGACGGTGAATTGAAGGTTTTCGTTTCTGTGTTATATCCACTGATTCGTTTTGTAGCAAAAACAAGATACTGAAACATTTCTGGTTTCAATGCATCAAACAATCCTGGTACGGTACATATTTCTCTTAAAGCTATTAACAAGCGCGCAAGCTCTCTTAACTTGTTGGACACCACTGTGGCCATCTGTTTTCTTTTATGCCTTGATAAAAGCGATTCCCCATAGATACATATCAGTGGGTCGTTTTTGGCTACAGCGCTTATTTCATCAGGGCGCATAATAGAAAATACCTCGCTTTTTACCCTGGATGATTTCAAAAAACTGTGATTTTTTACGTTTATTAGTGCCATTAGTGTCTGAGACTCTGTTAAACATTTCCTCCCAGGTCTATGAATATTTTCTGGCTTACTCCTACAGGTCTTTACGTGCTTATACAACAAAGATTTTGTATACTGTCCTAGACAGTGCGTACACACAAAATATTCAGGATTAGACTTTTTGGAAGACTTTACAGGGTTTTCAATATTCTTTTCAGTTTTAAGATGAAAATAGCCTTGTTTCCTAAGAGCTGCAACTAAAGCTAGACGTTCTTTGCTTTTAGGTTTCAGACTCTGCAAGTGCCGAATATCTTTATTTTCCTTATGATGTCTAAAAAGATGTCTAGTGAAATGTGTAGGCACTTCTAAGTAACATAAAGGGCAAAGTACTGGCCTTTCTCTTGCAGATGCTGATTTTTGGAACGGTTGCCTAAAATTCTAGAATAAATATAAATTCTTATTATAAGCAAATAGGATAGGATTGTTTATTTATCACATGTCTACTTTTCGACGTTATTCATGTCTTTTTCAGTGCTACAATTTTTTTCATTTCAAATTACAGTAAATTAACTACATTTTTTAGATCGCAACATTCTTTTAATGAAAAAGTTGAAATAAAATTTATAATATAAATAATAAAATAAAAAATATCTCTCCATGCAACATTACTCTAGTTTGGAATGATCTAAGAAAATAAATTATTTTGAATAGTTAACATAACTAATAATTTTTATAAACATTACTAGTCGGCGCGAAGCTAGTGGGGGTTGCAAGCAAAAATTGAAGGTAACAAAACGTATTTACCACTAAAGAAAGTACAGGAGCAGAGTCAACTTGTAGACTATTGATTTTGGTTGCTGTTTCTAGTTTATTTTGAGCGCTATTCTCTATTTTTTTCAGATAATCATTTGCCTTGGTAGTAGATGGTTTATCGTCAAGCTTTGGAAAAAGAATGTTCAATTAAATATAAAAACTATGTATATAAAATTCAGTCAGTATATGCAGAAAAGGAGCATTTTTGGAAAATCGGAGAAAAAGTCATATTTTTTCGTTTTAACTTTTATTCGTAATTGCAGCAATGATAAATTAATTTTGTGTGTATTTGGAGTACAGTCATATCTGGTAAATAAAATCAAGTTTAGGTAGGTGAACGTTTTTGAAAAATTGACATACGCTTTATATGAAGTATGAAATTCATAAATATCACATTATATTGGTCACTGTGACCTTAACTGGACATCTTCATTTTACAAGCATTATGCTACTGTGTACAAGTCATTGATTGATATGCAAACTGTATACTAAAATAGGTACTTGGAATCAACTAACATATTATAGATAAGACGAATAGGTCCTACATCTTGTTTGAAATATCGGAGTGAAACAAATATCTGTTAAAATTAATCTCGGGAAACAGTAATAGAGCCCTTTCTGCATATTTACTGATTCTTTTATAACCACTCCACTTAATATCTGAATTGGGTTGTTTGAGCATTGCAAAAGCATTGAAAAACCTACTTTATTTCTTGGATATTCACGAACGAGTGATGAGGGATTTGCAGCAATTGTGTCAGAATCTCCATGGATAGATAGTGCATCATCAGACTCTGTATCAGATTCACAAGTAGATGGTTCATATTCGGTACCTGAATATTGATCTTCGGACATAGAACTTTCAGTATACTTAAAATAAAGATTATAAATGGAACAATATCAATGTTTTATGAAAATATTAGAGGGCGGAACGGAAATTTTTATAAAAACAAGTGAAGAATGAAAAAAATAAACGATTCAAGCTTTGTCGATTTGGAGTTAGCAAATTCAAGGTCTTGGTCCGATAAAAATATACTTACGCTTTCATCATTTACAGAATAATTTTCAGCCTCTTCCAATCTTATATTTTCGACGCCTGCAGTTACATGGTCACAATCATTAGAAGAATTTTCAGCCTCTTCCAATCTTATATTTTCGACGCCTGCAGTTACATGGTCACAATCATTAGCTACTGGTATATTGTAATTAGAATTCAAATTAAGTAAAATATAATTATGTTCTTCCAGTGTACTTGAAACCTTTAGAGAGTCGTAATCGCTATTAATAATTTGGTTAATATCAGTAGATACATTGATATTTTCCAATCCTCTATTTTTCACATCTGCAGTGACATCGCTACTATCATCAATTACTGGCAAATTGTCATTTAAATCTAAATTTTGTAAGACAAAATTTTGTTCTTCCGATGTACTTAAGGTCTTTGGAGAGATGTTTACATTACTAGAAATTTGGTTAGTATAATTAGCTAGATTGGGATCTATTATTAAAGTGCTTTCATGTGTAAAGTGTTGGGTACTTTCCCAGTTAAAGCTGTTACTTGTATCATTGCTAGCCATGAACACTCTTTCGCTTATATTCTCTGATTCAGGAACATCATTCTCCAGAATTGGTATTGTTACCTCAAATTCTGAACTTGACTCATCAAAGTCATCGCTTTCTGTTTCCAGCATTGAACTAGGATTATCACCTTAAACAGAAAAATATACCATTTTCACGACGTCGTTTTAATTGTTTTCAAAGTAGACATCATTTTTCAACAAATCGACAAATGAGGTATCATTATTTTCGGGCGTAGTATTATCTCTAGCAATAAAGGGTGTAGCAGATAGTCCTTCGGAGTCGGTTAGCCGGAATCCGAGAACTACAAATGAATGAAAATGGAATTTGCATCGAAAACATTTGAAGAGTAATTAGAAATTCGTTCTTTTCAACGTATTTCTTATTTTTCCAATTTTCCTTGAAAAGCTGATTTCAAAGGTACCAAATTTATGGGGTTTACAGTAAATATTGACGATATTACAGGGTGTTAAAAATCGCCTTTTTTCCATATTCCCATCAAATTATGAATTATCATGAATTTGGAGCTTTTTGAGTTTTTGACCATCTTGTATCCATTTTACAATAATATCACTTACTAGTTCTTGAAAAATTAAGATTGGAAGATGTAAGTGAGCCTTTTTGCCAATATCCATGTGACTGACAAGAAAATTATTAAGTTGAATAAGGTGATTTTCATCATCTTGTAACTTTACTAAAAAGCCCATGTATTTTGGTATCTTTGAAATCAGTTCTTCCAGGAGAGTTAGAAGATCAAAAATTTAAAATAACCTATTCACGATTAACTTCCGGTATAACTGGAAGCGATAAGAAGATACCAATAGTTTTAACGAATAGTTCTCCTTTCAAAATCTCTACACGCAAATTTTCAGTTTTCATTTATCTGGAGTCATCGAGATGAGATTTGTTTAACTGATGGTTTTTCCTCCCCACCCTGTATATTGCCTCTCAAGCATGCTATGAATAAATTTTTTGTTAATTTGTGCACCGATGGATTAACTCCAATGTTAAAATTTCATATACCTGGAAATGTTATTGTCACTTTGACATCGATAAAAAAGGTGCATCCTTTTTAATCGGATAAGAACTTCTCTTCCTCAATATCTAGTAAGCGGACGTCACTTTTACACAATGACAATGAGTCGCAAGTTTGGTTAATAAAGATAATTATTGTTGTTGTTCATCCATATATTCTGTCGTTAATTTATCTTGCCAAAAAACACTCGAGCTTTTCTTTTATCAGATAAATTTCTCTTTAACTCAAAGTTTTGCCAATCACTAAATTTGCTCGAAAAACTGACATTAGATAAAATCGGTGTCGCGATTTTATCATGTCAGTTTTTCTCGTAACATTAGTGATGGGCAAAACTGTTTCGTTGCAAAGAGAAATTTATCTGATAATATTGTGTTTTTACTGTTGATAAAATGAATAACTTACCCAGGGTATTTAAAGCCATTGCCACTAAACGTCTACTTCTGTTCATTATTCACTAATGCACTTGCACTTGTTTGACCTATTAAACATAATATAAAACTATCGTAGAAAATACAGTATTTATTATCCGTTAAACAGTTGCCAGATTTCAGGGCTTCGAATCATATTATTTCTTTGCCGGGCGGGAAAAATCGGACAAACATATACCATTTGTATATAATATATACAAGATATATACAGAACATTCCATTGAGACGCGTGGCGGAATTTTGGCGAACTAATACGAGTATATCTGATCAAGAAAGTCGGGCTTAGGAGTCCCATACGGAAATTCGACAACAGACAATATGTGGGTAGGGGAAACGCTGAACAAATTTATACACGCTTGTCTTTAGGAAGCCCAAAACCGGGCTTCCTATGTCGGTGGTGGGCTTCGTATAACACTAGTGGTATAGTAGATTGGGCTTCTAATTGGGGGTTAATATGTATATATATATATATATGTAAGTATAAAGTGCTTTTTCCTGAATGACTGACTGACAGAGATCAACGCACAGCCTAAACAGTTAATCGTAGAGACCTGAAACTTGGAAGGTATGTCCTTTGTATAACGTAGGCATCCGATAAGAAAGGATTTTCCGAAATTCTACTCCCACGCTATTCGAAAAATTGCATTGTTTTTATCTATATATAACTGATCAGACCCTGGGACAAGACTGCCACTGCCTTATTTAGTGTCGGCTGCCCGCTCAAACATTTTAGGTCGACTTCGTGCTTACACATTCGACGAGGGGTCGAGGCTTCAAATACAGCGCGATGCATTCCAAGATTGTAAGCATGTACCGCTTAATTGGTAGGGTCTCGGAGGTACGCATGCGTCCATACAGTTTTTAACCTTCTATTGGATAGGATAGGACATAATATTATCTCTGGGATAGGATCGAATTTACATACTGTGTGCAGATTAGATTTCCTTTTGTTTTCTTCAAAAATTGACTAAAAATACTGAAAAACGAGGGGAAACTTGGTATAGGACAACGTGATTCCTTGGTCGAATATCTTGTTCAAATTTTGTATAAAGATTCTTTAACAGAATTGATGGAAGACGTGTTTCGTATTTTATTGAAACTCATTGCCTAACGTGGTTAAAATGAGGTAGAAAGTTATTTTGGGGGTGAAAAAACGTTGAACTCACTTAAAAGCTTGGTGCAATGCCAATACTAACATGAAAAACAACGTAAAGAACTAATCGAAAATTCTATTAGAACCATTTTCGACTTAAACACGGATGGTGTTAAAACAAACTTACTTGTAAAAATTCATCTTCTGTCATAAATCCATTTAATGGATACGCCCAACCTTCACTAAGTACTTGTATCCACTGCAGATCCACTACTCCTATATCAATTCTGGGCAAATTCATAGCGTCCGCTAAAGTTTCTTCAAGTCTATGTTCTGGTACAATTAGTTCTGGTATTAGGACATCTTGTCTTTGAATTATATTTCCATTTAGTAAACCATTGGGTTGAGCTGTCATTGAAGGTTTCGGTAGAATACTCTTCAAAAGGAATAGTTACATTATTTTTAAGTTGAAAAGGGATAAGGATTTTGAAAACTTTATTTAAAAAAAAGAAGAAATACTTACACGTTCCTGTAACATCTCCCACACCATATCAACTGACCCTTCAATAGTGGAATTGGTTGTTTTTAATACTAGCTCGGGATGTTCAGGTTTTTCATAAACTTGGTCTATTCCTGTAAATCCCTTGATTTTTCCTTCCCTGGCTTTTTTGTAGAGGCCTTTGACATCTCTTTCTTCGCATATTTCTAAAGGCGTATCAACGAAGACTTCAAAGAATGGTAATCCACTATTTTCGTGAATCGATCTTGCAATATTTCTGTCGGCGGTTTGTGGAGAGATAAAGCTACAGAGGCAGATGTGACCAGCATCCGCAAATAGTTTCGCCACCTGATACAATAAAAAATATAATAATATATAGGTGTACCGCATACACTAACTAAAAAACTCATCGAGTTTAAATAATAAAGTATGGGATCTTGTTGAAAAAAATAATATTTACCTCTGCCACCCTTCTGATATTTTCTTTTCGATCTTCTTCTGAAAACCCTAAATTTTTGTTAAGTCCGTATCTTATGTTATCTCCATCTAAGCTGTACGAAGGCACACCATTTGTAACTAGTCGTTCTTCCAAAGAAAATGAAATGCTAGTTTTTCCCGCCCCAGAAAGTCCCGTTAACCAGATAGTGCAGCCACGAAATTTTTTCTCGCCAATTTTTCCGAGAATTTGACTTCGTTTTTCTCTTGTAACGTGATGAAATTCAGGAGTGACGTTTGTAGCTTTCTGCACATTCTGCAATAAAAATAAATACTATTCCTGAATCTACATCAGTCCTACTCATTTCAGTATAGAAATATATGTACCCACTATATCTTCCATGTCTCTATTTTTAATATTCCTTTATCTACACTAGATCTGATACCTGCTTAATGTCTGTCATATGAATTTAATTGTACATTTTAAAAACTTTCTTTGCAAATATATTATAAATAAAATTTAATAATAATCTGACATACCCAATCTAATGAAAAACCTCCTTTTCCCATTATTAATCTGTTTCGACGAAAGTATATTCAAGTACCATTCAAACACTCACTCACACTTTATTGTGAACCAAACTATCATCGCAACAGCCCGAAGATGTGTAATTTCACGGAGAAAGTTGTACCAATTTTTAAGTAAAATAAACGACGCGTTGCTGATTTTATTATTAGCTAACAAATATTATATAATTGATAGGAAGATTCGCAATGTTCCATATTAATAATTAATTAGGTATTATGTTCAGCGGTATTGCTTTAATTTATTTGTTTTAATTTGAGGGAAACACAATATCGTTTTTTTTTTCGGGTTGTGTACTTACCATATTGTTGTAATAGTATTTCTACTTGACAGATAACTATTATTGCTCTTACATTTCTATATTTTAAATATATATAGTCTTTCCGCATGTTTGAACATAGAAGTGAATTTAGCGGATCGAGGAAATATTTTATTAATTTTATTAAGATTAGTTAACCCTGAAATACACTCTTCAAACAATTTCATGTCAATAATAAAGTAACTTTAATCTACTGTTAGGTATGCTCAAGATAACTGTTATTTTCTTGTGGTTTAGCACTTGCTCGTCGCCCTTGCAGACTTTTTCCTTTGATCGGCAAACTTTTTGGTGTTTGTATACCTCCTTAAGAAACGATTTTCATATTTAATAACCTTCAAAAAGAATAATTTTTTTTTGTAGGACCAATATTTTCAAATTTATATCAAAAATTTTAACCATTCATTTTTTAGTTGATGCAAAAATCTTGGCAATAATAATAATTATTATTATCAGGGCCAGGATTTTTTCTTTTAAAGTAAACTTCTGTCGTATGTCAGAGCACAGACACTTTTTTCTTTGATCAACATAATAGTAGTTTGTACAACTAGTGCGCAAAGCGTCACTTTTCCCACGAGCGCAGAAGTTTGTGGCACGAGCCCTAAGGCGAGTGCCGCAAATCTAGCGAGCGGGAAAAGTGATTTGCGTACAAGTTGTACACAATATTTTTTCTACAACCACATTTATTAATGAAATAAAAACAGAAATTTATATAGCTATTTTATTAAAACTTTGAACAGAGAGAACATACAAAATGAAAATTTAATATAGAAAAATCAGTTGAGCATATGTTTAATAGTCAACAATGAATAAATAAATAATCAAATAAATAGTTTACTTATTTTTGGTTTAAATTTAAAATTTTTACACCCAGAAATTCACTAAGTATAATAAATATGTTGAATTGTCAAAAAAAGTTGACAGGTCATAGGTAGCTTTGTTTGACATTTCGGTGCGGAAAAGTGCCATATAGCGTGTACTTTTCGCATTACTTTTCCAACAGTTATCAAAAGAATTAAGAAAAGGCCTGCTTTGCGTATAAAAATCTGTGTAGAAAAGCGTGTTTTGCATAGTGGTTGTAGGAAAATCTACTTATAGATTGTTTTAATTTTAACAGTAAATACATAAAATGTTGAATGAGCAAATTAGATATTGTTTATAGCTATTTGTATAACAAGGGAGCAAAATGCTACTTTTCCTCCCGAGGATGAAGTTTCAAGGGAGGAAAAGGCATTTTACTTCCATGTTATACATATGATTTTTCCGCCTCCCTCAAATAACAACATTTTTAAATAATTTATTTATGAAACTAACAAACAAACTAAAACTATATAGAAGTAGGTACAGTATAACTTATAGATACATTAAAGCGTAACACACTTTGAAACTGTTAATCTGTCAATGGACCATATGCTATATAATATTTCTTCCTAAATTCGAAAACCGGATATACTATGAACAAACGGTAAAATTTATACTTATATAATATTATATAGTATAGGTCGTCAATGCCGTACAAGTTATTTCATTGATTGACGTCACTTTTACTTTTCCTCCCTAGGGAGGAAAAGTACGACCTTGCTCCCTACAATGAGGCAAAGATTTTTTTGTAAATTATTATACCAGCTATCGAAAGATAGATTAGTTACTTTACTTATATAATTATAATTTTCATATACATTACAGTTTCGTTTTATGTTAAGTAGTGTATTTCAACAAAAAAGTTGGATACAACAGTTTTCCTGATTCAAGTAATAATACTTTTATTACTTATTTCTGTATTTTTTTACAAATTCAATGTCAACATAGGAATCTTTCATTTCAGTTGATAACTGTAACGCAATTGGTTTTTGTCGTTTAACCTTGTTTTTGTTTACAATAATTATTATATCGAAACGGTACCCACAAATTTCTGTTTAAACTTATGTATCCTTATAATATAATCAATAATTTTGAATAGATAGGTTCAAGCAAAAAATCATGCTTTGGGATCTGACACAGGATTTTACCGAGTATGGGTCACAAAATTCTTCTAGACACATGTTATTGTACTTGAATGATCTTATACCTCCGTACCAAAGAGTGTATTATAGTTGAGGCTGCAAATTGATAGTCGAGACAGACACTAGACAGTTTTTCGCCGAGGTTCATGTATTACATTAGTTTCGTAATGAAAAATCGACTATTTTTGAAGGCAAGTAGGTATATTTTTCGTCCGCTGTGCATAAGTTTCATCTGGGGAATCACGATGAAGATATAGGTATCTGTTTATTTTATTTCGACTAAATACTCTATATTTTTCCACTTCGTACCAGACACATTCTTTTTTGCAAAAATGCAGTAAGTTCCGGAAATTTAGGTGAGGAAATATACTTCCATTTAAAAATAGTCGATTTTTCATTCGAAAATTAGTAGGTACCTAAGTAAAATGTTATTTTTCGACGAAAAAATAATGTTTATTATTGCCACCATTGGCGTATTCTTATTAAGACTTAATATTTCAAAGTGACCAAATAAAATACAAGATTCGAATGTATAGTTTATTTTTGTTTACGCCACATATATATATATATATATATATATAGGTACATGTAGGTAGATATATATATAAAATTAAAGTAAAATACATAAAGCAGAATCAAAAATATGGAAAGTTGTATTTATTTAATTTACGATAAAATTTAGTTGAACTTTCCAACTAGAGCTTCCAAAAGTCTCGATTTCGCTTTAATCTTCTTATATGCCACATAAAAATTCTCCATAGGCGCCTTATCCTCCTTCTGAATCATCTTTCCGGTCTTCAGTTGTACATTTAGTTCAAATTCCTTAATCTTTCTCTTAAGCTCCTTTTTTTCTTCCGTCGTTATTCTGAGTTGTTCGATTAGTTCGTCTTTAGACATAGAATGGAGATTATCTCCCACTGAGCTATCCGTATCGCTATCCGTGCTAGTTGAAGGAAGAACCGTTTTTTCCGATTCAGTGTCGTTCGATTGAGACGAAGACGCCGTCGGAGTGACAAAATTCATCGTTTCGTTTTCATGGATTGTTGCTAACTCGTTACCGGCTAGGTTGGTCTAAAATAATAGTAATATATTAAGTAGTGTTCGTTAAAATAGAGTGTCAGAAAAGTAATGCACACATATTTGTATTCGAGCAGATCTGAATACAAATATAGTTTATCAATAACAGTATGAGGTTTAAAAAGCCATGAATCATTTCGAGTATTGACCTACCCACAAGCGAATCATATCTGCTAGTAAGAGCTGCAATTGATTGTATGTATATAAAACAGGAACATTGTATTGTTAACATTTTTTACCAAAGGTTTTGAAATTTCTGAGAATGGAGAGTATAGGGATTCGAGACAAAAAATTAACTACTTTTTATTTTACGTATATAACCATTATAGTCAGTTGAGTATAATACTGCTGAATACATTATTGAAATAAATGAGGTAGGTACTATACAAGAACCACATTTCAATTTAAGAAAATCAACGATTACGTCAAAACATTTTCGCACATTATTAAAAAAATCGGCATTTAAAATAAAAAATTGGTTCCATAATGTATGGCTGCGCTCTTTTGGTATATACCTAAATAAATATACCTAATAAATACTAACCAACGTTAACTTAGACACCATTCTCTTTAATATGCGATATCTGTCATAAAAAGGTCGTACCACATCTCGGTCAGCTTTGGTATTTGGTCGTCCGTGTATTGATTCTAAATATAACAATGCCTTTTGAACAGCAACTTTTTCTTCAACCAATTGTTCAGACGACATTTCTTCTATATTATAGCTACGATTGGCGGCTTCTCGTTTCGATGTCAATTTCTGAAAATTTTGGTAATTATTATAAATTATTATTAATTGTTAAATTCCCTAAATTGGTTTTCTGTTGAAAATAGACTGTTCTACTTCACCATGATTTTGGTCTTCAAAGTTGTAAATGGTTTATCGCCTGAATATTTTCAGGAATTCGTTTCTTTCAACAAAAATATTCATTCATATAACACCAGAGGTTTAAATGACATAAATATATAGCTAGAACTGTTTATAAAAGCACAATGTTTTTAAAGGATTCCTCAAGTTTAACCAATTACCTGTATCTATAAAAAAATGTACCACTCTTAATAACTTTAAAATGTTACTTAAAGAACACATTAAAAACTTATAGTTTATGTTGTTGCCACGTTTTTGATTAAACAAATTTTTCGTTTTTTCTTTAAAAATGATTTGTGTTTATGTGTGTTAAACTAAATGTGAAATATTGTACTTAATTTGATTATAATGTTAGTTAAATTTTAATTAATTTCATCTTGTGTATTTTTAATTAATTTTGTATTTAAATAAAGTACTATCTAGGTATCTATAAATTAGATAGATAAAAATAATAAATAATGATGTGTAAGTACCTTGTCCATTTCATTTATAGTTGCTTGGAGATTAGCTACTATCGATTGTTTTGTTCTATCCTCGACGATTAACAAAGTACTGCTTATTGTTGAAATTTCGGCTAATTGTTTTTGATCTCTCTTTAACAAACTTAGATCTGTATACAACTTCTTTATAGCCTTTTCATTCATCTTCTCCGCATGCGACGGTCTATAACCATGTTTAGCCTCAAATTCAATTTCGTATTTTTTTATTTTCTTCTTAATACTGTTAATTTGTTTTGCAATTTTGTACAATCTTTCATCTAATGGATTCTGTGGTTTATTTTCTATGTTACTGTTAACTTTCGGAACATCAGGATCTAAGTATATCCTGTGCGTAGCAATGATCGAATTTCTAGGGGAAGATAATAATCGATTTGTAGCAACAACAGGCATAATTTCCGTTGTTTCATGTCTGTCTCTGGATAACAAAGGTTCCGAGCAGTCGACCTGTTCGTGTAAAGTAGACCAATCTACTACAGGAGAGACTAATTCTTGAGTTGGACTGGGGGATCGTCCTCTTTCGTCAATATGTAATTGGAGAAACCCTGTTGTGTTTTCCTGATCAGTGGAACCTTGTGAAAAGTTTGATTTTTTATGATGGTCTCTTGTATCGGGTAATACTTCAGATTTGTACTTTGTTCTTGGTAAGCATTTTACTTTTAGACGTTTAGTTGGATTTTTCTTCCCTTTTAAAGTTAAAGGTCTGGCAAATCTTTCGTGAGATCTAAAAAATACAACAATCTATCAGAGTTTGAAAACTATAAGTAATCGCAAAATTTAAGGGATACAATATTGAGTATAATAACAGTTTTACCTTCTTTTTTCGTGTTCACAATCTTCATAAGTCAAAGATTTGTCAGATCCCTTTTTAGAAGCAGCATTAAAAATTCTATCTACAGAATTCGACCTCTGACTTTGAAAATCTTCACTACTTGATACTCTCCTAATGTTATTCTTATTTTCTACGTGCTTCTTTTGAGCAGGTCTTTCTTCAGAATTAGATCTGATCACCTTGCGCTCATGGTCAAGAGAACTTATACTTTCTTGCCTTTCCTTTCTCTTTCTAGCTTTACATGTCGCTTTCGCTTCGTCGTAAGTAGTTGGGGAAGATGGCATCTTATTAATTAATGCGCTGCTTATGATTCTCTTTTGCTTCACTACTTTGGCGTCATGTACTTTCGTAACTACGTCATCTTTCCTTGTTGGACCTTTCATTATTTTCCTTATTATTTTCGTTCTAAAAGTGAAATGTTATATTAACAAACATTAAATATATTTTACTGTAAAAGCGTCGGTATAGTCATTATCAATTTTCTTGTTACATATATCTCTCTCTTCCTCTGAGACTTTCCTCGGGATTCCAAAACCCCAAACTTCTCATACATTTGTAAATAAATTTTTATTCCCAAATTCTAATTATAAAGACTAGGTATTTATTTAGAAAGAACACTTACAGTACAGGTTTTAGTGACACATACATATCACAATATATTCTACAAATACCCGGTTTATAAAAAATGATTGAATCACTCGCAGTTAATCTAAAGCACTGACTTCTAGACATGCAGTTTGCCATTAATGAATGTACATAAATATAGCCACTACATTACCGTACCGGAATTTTCCGGTAACCTTAGACTACCGTTTCAACAATGTCAAAACATTTATAATAATAGATCAATAACGAAAAATTTAATCGGTTGCCATTGAGTTAAACGATTTATTGCTATAAATTCAAGTTCAATAAAGGATACGGTAGTCGCATTACAAGGAGATATCAGAGTATGTAGATAAGTTGTATATGTTGATATTTATGAGTTGAAATTTTTTGTCTGCTATAGTAACTGTAACACCGGCAAATAATATTCACAACTCTAAACCGACCTGCAAGATGATGTGATCCCTACTGTAATTATTTATAACCTTTGACGCGTTTTAACTTAATTTCAATTTTGCCTTACTCGAATATACCTAATACTTAGATTTGTTTAATATAATTTGTGGCCCTCACCTATTCTAATATTTCCTAAATGGTTTTTATCACATTTCAAGTTTATTGTGCAAAATGAATTATAAAATAAACAAGGACACTTGTAATAAAGTTTTCTACTTAATATTCTGCATACAGTTATTTTTAACCATTACCTCGCTTAACATATAACATAAAAAATCACTTTCATACCTTTGGTTAATTAAATGTCCTGCATTCTAAAAATTATTTTATCATCTGTATCAATAATTATAACCGGCATTCACAAAATATTGAGTCGTAAAATAATCGCTAATTATTTTATTAGGGGTAATAAATAACAATTATTTACCCCTATAAAGTTAGCAGAGCCACTTGCAAATAAATCGATGAAACCTATTCCAATAATTATCGAGAATTTGTCGATAACGTAAAAAATTTGTCGCGCTCTTAGTTTTTTTTTATATAGGGTGGCACTGCTAACTTAATATTAAGTTAGCAGTGCCACCCCATAAATGAATATCAAAAAGCATCAAAATTGTTACGAATAACTGTCGAATTATTGTCGAAATCCATCTGACGTAAAAAACGCAAAAAATCCATTCCTTCTAGCATATATCTACCTTTTTCTTGGAATTTCCTGGTTTTTGAAGAAATTTCGCAATTTTGGCAACGGCGCATAAGTATAATGACATTTTACGTGTTTTCCATATCATTATTGACGAATATAAAGTTTTTTTTTAAGCAAATATTTTTCAAAGCTGAATGATAGAAATATTTATTTTTCACAGTAGTACACACTTATATAACTTTGTTGATTTATTATTTTTTCAATAAGAATATATCTCAACAATTGTCAAATGACCAAAACGTATTTATCGTGGGGTATTTGAATTTCCTGAAGCAAAAAACTAAGTGATCGGTAAAACTTCATAATTTTTATTCTCCCTCAGTAGGTAGCTATACGCAACGTATGACGATTTATTATTATTTTTTTTGTCCAGGAATCTATAAAACGTATTGTCCAATGATAAAAACGAATTTGTCGTGGAATCTCCAGATCTTCATGAGCGAATGAAAGAAATATTCCGATTTCTCAGTTATATTATACACCCAGGTAACGTGGTTGAATAAGTATAATTTTTTTCATCCAGAAATGTACTAAACAATTGTCCAATGACCGAAATGTATTTGTCGTGAACACAGAACAATGTCGCTCTTAATTTTTTAATGGGGGGTGGCTCTGCTTCAGATGGATTTCGACAATTATTCGTAACAATTTTGATGCTTTTTGATATTTATTTATGGGTGGCACTGCTAACTTAATATTAAGTTAGCAGAGCCACCCCATATAAAAAAAAACTAAGAGCGCGACAAATTTTTTACGTTCACGACAAATTCTCGACAATTATTGGAATAGGTTTCATCGATTTATTTGCAAGTGGCTCTGCTAACTTTATAGGGGTCAATTATTTGTATTTGGCATTCGATCAATGATTGATTTACATAATGATAGGAAGATGAATCGTTAGGTACCAAATTTAGCAATTTTTATGAGAAAAAAATCTCCCTTTGTCCGGTTAAAATTTTACTGAAACCATTATTAATTATAGGTACTTTGAACATACCTCTTTTTGAAGTTATGCAGAAATAATCCAGTTACTAATTAGCAAAATTTACGGATAATCCTAATAAATAATAAAGTTGATGAATATGATATAGTTAAAGCTATGACCACGTTTTTTTTGGTATAAATTACGATGGTTATGGAGTTATGACTCGGAACACATGGGGTTCATATCTCTATCTCGACACATATCGCAATCTATGGCTGTTTCAAAAAATGTGTTGAGACCAGTCGAAATTTCAGCATGAGAGTGACTACACCCCACGAAATAGTCCTAAAGGGCCGGGTCACCAGGCGCTGATTAATTAGAACCTGTAACAAAATAACAAACTATTATTAGGTATTCAAGTTGATTTTAAAAATTGGTTTATACATTTACGAATACACGGTGTTCCAACACAAAATATTGTTAAAATATAGATCCTTGAAAACGTTTTTCTTTTTGTGTGTAGGTATAGGTATACCTACCTATCTATATGTATCTCTGAGTCCAACCACAGGCGCATTGGTACAATTTCTGGCTAATTTGGTCGTTTCTAACAATGTTTACCTTTAAGTACATTGAACTATATTTATGTCGATGTTTTTATTTTTACTCCAAAATAGTCGTAGGTAAAAATTAGCCGCTATAGATAGGTATGCTGCAAACATTTGATTGTCTAAAAACGCAATTTACTACAGCTTCCAGCCTCACATATTATATAAATCCCTTTTTCTAAACTACGTAGGTATTTATTTAACCCCCAGAAAAAAATATTTAAAATTTCGTTATTATCTATAATATTTAAACATGCAAAGCGCAACGTAAGCAAACATGCAAAAGTTATTACATAAACACAACAGCTCTAATCGGAAATGTAATGCGTAGATATGAATTCGATTTTACGTATTTTATCTCTGTGCTGTCTACAAACATGGTCCTACTGGAACATGATGACGTCAGAAAATACCAACCAGCAGTTTGTTATCCGTGATATTATGTCAGAAGATGTAATAATAATACAAAACAAAAATATCCCGAGTTATTTTATATAGGTGTAACTTTACCATTATATGACTTACCGTTAATCATTACTGCGTTTAACAATGAATAGAGATTTAATTTAACTATGCGAGTGAAAACGTCAATTTTTTACGTACGATACACGATTGTCAACTAAACACTAAACTTGTATTTGTATCGATCCCTGGTTCCCGGAGGTGAAATAGCAGCGGTCTGTTTAAAATGCGCGTACGCACTGAAATACTGACTACTGGCGCAATGGCTTTAATTAAATATCTGTTGGGGTACTAGGACTAGGCCAATTCCACGTTTACTGCACCTGCTGATGATGGACTCTCTGATTCTTGTTTCTTATGAATTTTTAAACTATTCGCAGGCCAGTTAAACCAGAAAAAAATATGATTATTGTTTTCAACGAGAGCAATATTAAAAAACTACTGTAGAAAATTACCTATCTTTTATTTTTTTTAATACCGGGTGATTCTCATGGTATTAAGAACTCATCTTTTGGATGTTCAGAAACAGGGTATAAAATGCTATGCTGATGGATCTTTTTTAGCCAGCCTTAAGCTTCATATTTTAAGGTTATATTAATTTAAAATTTCTTCCTCAATACCTACATCAATCGTTTCCATACCCATCCTTGCATAGGTTCTTTTTCGGTTTTCTCGTTTTTATAAAATTGAGTAGTTAGGTATTTTTCAATTTTAGAGTAGCTTAGATACCTACCTATTAAAAACTGAAAGATATAACTCGTTGGATGGAAGGTTAGGTAAGTGAAAGGACATAGAGAAATAATATAAATATAATGTCTATTCGAAAGAGCTCATTTCAACAGTTTTTACACGTAATTATAATTTCAGTGTATGTTTGGTTGTCTACACGAAAGCAGTTTATTAATAGGAAATCATTCATTAATAATAATTAATGATTTCGTGTAAATTAATATAGCTCAAAAATATATGATTGATGAAAAAAGTCTAAAAGTAAAAGTAAACAAATTGTCTTATAAAATATAAATAACCATAAAAATACGCCATATTTAGAATGCCAACAACTCCCTAGTGATGTCACGTCATCATCATCTGTCAATTGTCAATCTGAAATGTCGAAGCGTACCTATGATGTCGAAGTAGATAATGTATTTATTATCTGCTATCAATTTCTTGATTATTTTGATGAATTTGAAAGTAACATAAATTGAATAATGAAAATTATAAGTTAGTGAACGTAAGAAGCAAACACTTTAATAATGCCACGTTTGTGTTTATTAACAGATTAGTTAAAACATGTTTGCATCATTAAAGAATAAAATTCGCGAGGAAACGGGGAGTGACTTATCCAAGTTAAGTGCAAAAATCACTTCTTCCACAGTTCAAAAAATTGAATCTTTAAGAGGTAGATCAACTCAAGGCTCATCCTCTAGTCTAAATTCAATAGTATCTTCAGAAGGTGTCAGAGAAGATGGTCCTATCGATTCTGATGAGTTTAAGAAAAGGTTAATTAGAATTGAATCTGATTTTGTAAAAAAACTAGAATACAAAGAATCGGAATGGCGTGAACTAGTTAAGGAAAAAGATAAGAGGATACAGACATTGGAAAAAGACAGAGAAGAAACTCATCGACAGATAACAACTCTCAGAGACTCCCTTAAGAATGCTGAAGGTATGTATTTTTATGTACTTAAACTGGAATTAAAAATGTACTTTTTCTTTACTGTGTTCCAACAAGTACAAATATTACAGGAACAATACAGTAACTGTTTAGATATCTATGTTTAACATTATTTACAGCAATAACAAACTATATGTCCTTGGTAATAGTATTACTATGACCATGGCAAAATAACCAGAGGTATTTAAAAATCATTAAAAAGTTATAATACTTATTGGAATAAAACCATGTTTTGATAAATACTTATAGGTATGATACAAAACAATTATTTTTAGTTTAGTCTAACAGAAGTAAATTACAAATTCTCGTTTGTATGTAGTCTTCATTAGGTTCAGTGTAAAGTGAAGGACCTCCATACAATTATCAACACTTACATTTGGTCAAAGTACTAAATGTTGTGGTAAAAACTTCAATTAAACATACTTGTTATGTTAAATATCACAAACTTAATGGTATGCCAAAGAAAATTTTAAATATATGAAACAATAATTTGTCAAGAACCCATCCTCGATTTCTAAACTGGTTCAAAATTTAAAATTCAAATAAGCCTACAAATCCATAGCTACATTCTTCTATATACCTACTTACAGTTGAAAAGTAACATGTAACTAAGTGATATAAAATGCTCCAATTTCATTATCTTGGAAAGTATAAAAGTAAGTTGTTTTTTTTTACTGATAAAAGTAACTATATGATAAGAATGAATAAATATCTTTTATGTAGATATTATAAAAATAATAGTAAGTAGTAAGTTCAAGAAATAGTGAGCATATAGTGAGAACAAACATTTAGTAAAAACAAATGATTTCCTCACATTTCACTCCTTATGGTAATTATTGCAATTATTTTATTAGATTATTATTATTTTATAAGAAACTAAACAATATTAGGTATGGTTGGAAAGAGGACTAGCTTAATTTACAAATCACAATATGGTACACACTATTGTAACTTCTATAGTAGTATCAATAATGAAAAGATCAAAATATTAATTTGTTTTCAGAATTTAATTCTAAAATTCTTTTACACAAAGAAAACAATGAACAGCTAGAAAGTTTACAAAATCAAGAGTTGAATAAGGTCAAAAATTTGGTCTTGTTACGGGATCAAGAAATTTCGGAAAAATCAAATGCCCTTAAGGATGCAAATATTCAATTAGAAAAATTACGTAATGAGGTTGCTAGGTTGAGAAGGCAAGAAGAACTTCTTAGTGATGTACAGGTAAACAAAAAAACTTTTTATTACTTGTTAATCAAACTCAGTATTCACATGATAACTTTTTTTTTAATAATGTAATTCCATACAAAGTTGAGTTTGTAGCTCCTTAATATTATATTTTAGTAGTACAAAATCTAATTGTAATAGTTATTTTTATGCAAATTTGGTTGTGCAGTTTATCTGTTACAACCAATAAAATCTCAAAACCAAAGGTCAACATGAACACAGGTTTTACATGGTTATGCAATGACTAATGAGGCAAAAATGTGTTTTTAACTTTTTCTTATATTATATAATGGTTTGCATTCGTTGTATCAAACAGTGCCGGCTCGTGCAGTTCGGCGATAGGTGGGCAGACAAAATTGAAGACCAGAAATTTCATTAATTTATGAATAAATAATGTGTTGTCCAAATTGAAGCTTCAATAAAACATCATCAACATCTTTTTTATTACTCACAACTACTTGCCATTATTCTAGTTCCACAAAAACTTACTCTGTTAAAATTTGAACGTCTGCTGAGCAGTAAAATACATTCGGTTTTTCAACAAATCTACCCAGATTTAAAGTCATATTCAGTGAGATACCGAATTCAGGCATATAGGTTTTCTGATAAAATCCATCATGATGATAATGCACTTTTTCTGAACTAGCGGTGATTTTATTTTATATTCTTTATACGCTTTTTTCATAAATGTAAGCAATCTTAATTTTCGTTTCGAGCGCAACAGGGGCTTGCCCTCTCGGTTACCCGAATCATCAATGAGTAAAGCATAAGCGGTTCACACCCGCTCTTTGTCTTTCTCGTGCCCACACGAGACTGTGTTTATGCCTCTGTTACCAAGGCTCACCTTGCCCACTCTGACGAGCCGCCACTGGTATCAAATGGTATTGCTGTGTACCAGAAATGAAAGCTCAAAACTTGAGAAAGAGCAGATGAATATCAACTGATAACTGTATTACTAACGCCATCTGGTACCGCTAATGCAAAGTATAACCTTATTTTTTATTTTTGTACAGTCTGTTTACCCGCTTCACCATTATGATTTTTGAAGTTTCAACCAATTGTTTTGTGTTCTATTGTTTTTGGTGGGCTTCTGGGCTAGTCACAGGTATGTGCTTCTCGCAGTTCAAAACATTCGAACACAAAATAACTATTATAAAGATCTATTTCTAATTTCAGGATGATTTGGAGTCATTGAGGCATAGTACTTCGAGAGATTTGGCGCATCTAGCTTCGGATTTATCAAAAAGTGAACAGGAGAAAAAACATCTGCAAGATCTCGTCGTTATATTAAGGCAAAACAATAATGATGATAACACTGACGATAAAGTAATATCCGAAAGGAAATTGTTGGAACAAAGGCTCGAAGAGGCACATTTACACTTGACGGATATAAAAACATCTTGGAGCGATAAAATTGCTGCTTTAGAAACACAAGTAAGTTGGAAGAACGAAAATAGAGTGGATTGTTGTTAGCAAAAGGTTCGAACGTTTTTAGGTAGGCAGACTAAGCAGACAGGCAGCTGAAGAAGGATCTGAAAGACGAAGAGCTGTACAAGAAAAAGAAAATTTAGAGGAAAAGTTGAAACAACTTGAAGCCGAATTAGAGTGTAGCAAATTCGAATTGATGAATAGAGATACGAAAATAAAACGTCTCTCGGAAGACGTAAACGAATTATCGACTGAACTGAAAGCGATACATTCCGATAACGAGGAAGAAATTACTTTCCTTAGAACTGAACTTGTGAGTCAACAAAAAATTTAAAAAGGGGGCTTTATTTGGTTTTTTGTATCAGACCTACATTTCTTTTCCATCATTTGATAATGAAATGTGATAAAAAAAAACAACATTATTTTCATAATTATGATGAAGAAAGAAATTGTACGTTTAATAGAAAACAACTCGTAACACATCTATTACCTATAATTCGCTTGATTTATTTTAGCACACAACTTGCCTTATTACCAATTGGATTTTTATTTATTTTTGTCAAAGGAATGATTTATATAGAATTATTGTTTTATTTAATTATAAAATTTATTTATATATTAATACCTATTTATTTTACGTTGAAATAAAATATTGTAAGTATTTTGAGTTATTTTTTCCACCGCCTCATTTTCACGCAGTTTTTTTGTTTTATGTAACCCATCGGGATTGTTGGTTGAGGAAGTTTTTTTGTTTTGAGTAAATAACATTTTAAAATAGCGCGGTCAATTTTATCAATACAATTGATGAACATTCAATAAATGCATAACAAATCGTTCAATAAGATTGGCCTCGTCTTAATTTGTTGGGAAATCAACCATTTCGAAATAAATTTTGTAACTTGTAGTTGTAATTAATTAATTAATTTGTTTTTGAAGGATAATGTAAAAAGTGACTTGAAGATTGCCAAGAAAACTTTAAACAATGCAGGGAATGAATTGGAAAAGTATGAAGATGAAATTAATAAATTAAAAGCATCCGTAAATTCTGAACAATTTGCGAATAATACGTTAAAAGCAACCATAACGATATTAGAGAAAGAATTGACGGAGGAAAAAGTCAATTCGTTAAATGTACAAAAGACTTTAACTAGGCAAGTATTTCATATTTTTACTAAATTCTAAAAACAATTATATTCATTAATAATAAATAATCCCTGATTAATAAATTGTTTTTTTTTTATCCAGGGTAACTTCTGAAAAAAATACGACACTGCTACGTAACGCGGAGATTTCTCAACAGATGGAACTAGTCAAACAGGAAATGAGACAGCTAGAAAAAGAAATGATGGATCATTTAAGTAGATTATCGAATTTAGAAGAAGAAAATGCCAAACTAAAAGATAGCATATTAATTGAACAAAGGCTGAGAAAAAATATAGAAGAATTAGAAGAGCAGATTGCCGAAAAAAATAAGGTGGGTGAACATTTTTTTTTTATTTTTGCATAATTTCTTTATACTCGTCGTATGGTTTTGTAAACATACAATTTTCATTATCTCTCTTTCTCTCTGTGTGTTTTCATATTTAGAATATAAAAACTTTGCAACTACGTCTGGCCGATATGAAGAAGACTCTTCAACAAGAATTAAGAACTCCCGGAAATCCAAATTATCATTCCGATTTAATGGAAATTAATTCCGCTGCTATTTTGACTCCGACTCAAATTGCCACCCGACACTTTCCTTCGTTAGTAAAAAGAGACGACGAAGACGTTAATTTTAAATATTTGAAACACGTTATTTTGAAATTTTTAACTAGCCGAGAATACGAAGCTCAACATTTAATTAAAGCAATATCCACATTGTTGAAATTTACAACGGAAGAAGAAAAATTGATACAAGACACTTTGGAATGGAAGAAATCGTGGTTCGGCTCGAAACCGAAATATCCAGCATCGTCAGGTAAATTAAGAAATTTTTCTAATAGTTGATGGTTATTTTTTACCGAAAAGTATTTTATGTAAATTTTGTTTTGAGGTTTTTTTTTTTAATGAAATGTTGAAACTGTGACTTTCGAAGTATTATAAGACAAGAAGCGATATATGTAAAAGTGTTTTAATTCCATATACCAAATATTTGGGACACTATTTATATTTATTTAATCGTTTTGTCATGTCACATACATACATTGATAATGTGCTGCTTGAAACTGAATTTTGTTTTTTTATCAAGCTGGAAGTTAAATATTTGTTATTTGTCTATTCTGAAATCATGTTCTCTTTATTTTTGATAAAAGGCACTAACCAAAAATGAATAATAACGTCTTCCAATCTGTTTAAATAAAAATAGTACCAAACCTATCTACTTACTTGCAACAGCGAGATTATTTGATGCTCGTGTATAAATGGAGGAAACACATTTTTGGGTGAGTACCAAATACCGAGCTGTTTTTACGATCAACAATATGCGAACTACAACCAGCCAATCAGGAGCCAATGTTAACGATTCTACATTAGTTACAATCATTATTGAAAACCAAATCGAAATATTATGACCAAATGATTTTATCAATATACACCAAATTTAGTGGCTGCATCAGTTTTGTCAATGTAAGGATAATTATCCGATTTTCAGACAATTTAGCTATCAGTATGATTTTTCGAGTGTTTTGCATTCATTTTTGGTATTTGTTCTTTTGTAATGTGAAACTAACAATGTTGTTGATTGAAAAAGTAACAATAATTCTTAGTATACCAAATTGGCCACACTATTGATCTGAAATAAATAAAAAGTTAACATTCGACGGCTCTACTCCTGATGTGTAAACAGATTCGACTTTGTTGACACATGTGGTATCGATAATTGGTTTTCGATTCAAAATATCGATTGTTACTATAAAAATACAACTACAGCGACATAGGCACGCCCACCCAGGGCTCTTGTTGGCTGCTGTCGACTGTAAACATTTTGAAAACCACTTCAATTAATAGTAACAAATAGCTGCTCAATTAAATATATCCCAAATTTTTTTTGAAATATAATGTTTTATTTCTTAACAAATAGAAAACTGTCCTCGTTAATTGGTTGTAACATAACGCAAATCCTTTTTTTTTTCTCCAAAAAATTGTACAAGTTATATACATTTGGTTTTGAAAAAATCAATTGTACTCCTCTATTTATAAAATTTTCCGAGAAACTAACTATAGGGTGTTCAACTTCAAATGTTGACCCGATATTTTATTAGGTAATATGGGATATTCAAAAATAAAATTATTTTAAATTTTGTCTTTAGATTAACACTCTGTTGTTAACTTTGTTCAATTTGGATTTGAAGCATTTTATTAATAAAACTTGGACTTGAACTAATCAAAAATTTAAACCAAGATGAAACTACATTCGAATGCAAACAACTCACTGTTAATCTAATCTAAACTTCTTTAATTTGGGTAACTACCCTCGTTTTTGATTATTTTGTTCCATGTCAAAATATGTGATTAACTTCCACTTTATACTAGTGACGACACAATCTAAAAGGCGGATTTTAAGAAAATTTTATAATAGAATTTTTTAAATGGGGACAAAACAACACTATTAAATGTCATAAAATACGGAGTGACGTAATTTCTTCCCTTAGAATTAAATCATTAACGAAGAATATGTTTTTAGTTGAACACCCTATTGGTCCATTGAAATAAGTTTACGATTTTACCAAATTTTCTCAACTTTTGTCTGTAACTTATTTTAAAAAAAGATTTAAATTGTTATTTATTCATATTATATCCTTTTTTTATTTCTAGTGTTTATATATCATAATGTAGAGTATTCTTTATTAAAGCTTTTCAATTTATTAACTAAGTAAATATATTGCGTACTTTGATTCCCCACAAAGTACAGAATTTATTGACCGATAATTTAGTCACACACTGGACTAATTAAACTCTCTCATTGGCCGATTGCCGACATTACCTTCTCATGCGAATTGAAGCCTTCGATAAAGTCGGCCGACTAGAGAGACGTCAAGTATGCAAGCCAAACACCGTCTGCGCGAGTTTAATCATAATAATATGTAAAGTGCGTTTATATCGTGATATATAAAGGATACCTTCGGTTAGGTTGATTTTCAATGGACGGATCTAGGCAATTTTGCAGTAACGCTAGTAACCTATCGGTCGATAAAAAGTCTGTAGTTTGCGGTGCGGACACTTAGGGAGTCAATTTTATTCATTCCGACTGTATGTGATACACACACTGGGTACCTACATTTATTAAGAGTACACAATGTTTTTTGTATATAATGTATATAGCCTAGCTCTTTATTTTCAATTTATACATTTTCCAAGAAGAATATTAAAAGCTTTATTTCAAGAAGCATTTGTTTTCTTTTCAACGTAATTTCAGGAATAGGTATTAAACATTTAAAATTCAAAAACATTTCTGACATTATGTCAAATGATCATCTCGATGCGCATATTCCTCACTATTACTATTCTGATAGTTATTTGATCAACAAGGCCTTAACTTCCGAGATCGTTATTCGCCCTTTTATTACATATTATGGCATAGTTACAAAACAATTCCGTCGACTCTCCCAATGGTATGTTTCAGAGGTTTATAACTTATACGTCCGGTACGACACAAAAATACAGAGAATTGTATTACTCAACTGCCAAAATTATCATAATAACCAACCAAAGACACCATATGGGAAGAAATGGAAACATCTAGTAAGTATGCATTAATTTAATCACAGGAAAATAACAAAATGACCAATAGATACTAAACTATAAGTCGTAGTACTAAATACAGATTACAAAGATATATTTTTACAATTGTCTGCCTTTCCTAATCATTGTTGTTTGCCAATGTACTGAATCTGCATCAGAATTAAAATATCTTTTTAATGTATCCTTAATTTGTAACAAGTCAGCGATGCACCCCTAATAAATAACGCATAGAAAATCAGGGTAACCGACCACGAAGAGGTGCCAGGATGAAACCTAATGCAGTAGGTGCATTGACTTTTTTGCGTGCGAGTGGTCAGTAATTTGTTATTAACAAAAAAAATTGCAACAAGCTAACAAATAGATACCGAGAACACATTTTTTATATATTTTGGGCAAAAATAAATACTTCCTATTTTTTCGAAAAATGCGATTTGATCAAATACGATGCGACGTAAATTGTTCCCTTAGAATTAACAATTTGTTAATCATTAAAAAATAATCTATTTTTAGTTGAACACCCTATAGCAGCAACCTAGTTTGGGAAGTTCCATAATTTGTTAAAGCTTTGCTAATTTCTTTCGTAGGAGAAGGCGTTACAAGCGGTCCTAATTCTTTCCATATACTTCCATATTTTGAACTGTTGTTTCTCCAAGCCGGTAGCTGAAGGCAATTGTCCTGAACGTGTCTCCACTAGCAAAAAATATTCAAGTATTATATGGAATGGGAGATTTTTGAACCTCACTATATTGGATGTTGTTGTTACAGCGTCATAATACAAATAAATATGGAATTCTTTGATAGACCAGTTAAAAGAAATTATTGGAGTCCCATAAGTCGGGGCAAAAAAGAAAATGTTGGCGTTTCTGCGAACAAAATATGTCGAGCACTCCGATTCATCGGATGTCTCCGTGCCGTGTAAGGTAGCGACAACCATTCATACAGGATTAGTGTATGTTTGGTTGCCTATACTGAAAGAAAATCATTCCTTTATCAATGATTTTGTGTCTTTGGTTGCCTATAGATAAATCGCTTATTAGTAGAAAATCATTAATGAATGATTTTCTGTATTATTAATATAATTCAAAAATACAATGTTGATGTAAATAGTTCATTTATTTGGTATTGTGGGAAATTATCGAGCAGACAAAACCGTTTTATTTATCGGATAAAAAAATATGTACCAGATTAACAATATATACGATTAATTTGAAATCATACATTTAAACGGAATAAGTATCTCAAGGTGTCACAACGAGTGGGCGTAGTTTTATTGATCTAAATAAATTTATTGAAAAAAACGACTACCTATTTATATTGATTATAATTGATTGATTGATATATTTATATTTATTATAATTGATTGTTTTGTTATTGCAAATATTTATATCGATTCTGAGGACACTATACAGCAAATATCCTGGACGAAAAACCTACACACCTGCAGGTACGGCGAGATTTCCACTTTCAAACAGATCTTTATCTAAATCCGAGATAATTGCTAATTATTATCACTTTTCTTTGTTCAATTTTTCACTAAAGTCATATATCATGCGCATCAGTTTTTGATCCAAAAATTAATATAAATCTAGCAAACTTTTGATTCCGTACCGTCAACATTTTAGAAAGACGCCCCGACGGTAACTCTTGCGAAACAATTATTTAGCGACTAATAAAAGCATGAATGTTTGTTCTATTCCAAATTTTTTTTGGAATATTATTAGCTCTGTTATACCTAGTTAACGTGTATGTGTAAATTTTTTAAAGTAGATCGACGTGTTATAATTATCATACAAAAATTGTTGATTGGTTATTAATCAATCAACCGTAGACAGCAATATAAAGATTTTATGTAAATGTTCTACCACTAATTAAAAAAATATCATTTAACCTTACTTCCGATTGTCTGCAAATCAAACTATAAAATCTACTACCAAGGTTATTATAACGTTGACAAGGTCAACAAAAAAAGTGTGAAAGTACCTACCTATGTTTGACGAAATTTTTTATGTACATTTTTATTGATTTGTGTTTGGAGAGAATGGAGGGAACTAATATCGAAATTATTTTTAATGTTGACCCTATAAGAGTATACTCTTGTATTTGATAAAAATCTCGATGCACTTGAAAATCTTTTCCTCATCCTTTTAATGCATTTTTCTAGTTTCGTATTCAAATTTCTGTAGCTTAAAAACCAATTTTATGCTGCATTATCTAAATTGAAATGATTACAGATTGAATGTAGACATTGTAGAGGTTATTTAAAAACAGCAGGTTATACCTACTCAGGTCAGTCAATTTCACTTAACATTTTCACTTTGTTATCTTTGCATGTTTGTCAATATAACCTTAATATTGCAGGTTAAGGATCAATACGTGTTCGAAATAATTCAGGCAGATACCTACCTATTCACATTAATAAAATCGACTAAGTAGCGATATATAAATTACGGTATATACAGGCTGTTTCACGATGAGCTTCTATATAGGTATACTATCTACACAATGTATATCAAAATATTTTCCATAAATTCTCCACAACTATATAGTTCTCCATCTATGCTAATTTTTATAGAAATCGTGCGAGTAGTCTCCAACAGCCTCAAAGAACTGAACTTGAATTTTGTGCCATGTGTCTAATGCACATAGTATTGGAAAATATTTGTGTCCATGACTATCCACAGTCGAGTGCGGAAGAGACACTTTTAGTAATTACTGGTAGTCATAGCATGTAGGTACCTACGAAATTAATTATTCTTGGCTTCAAAAAATGAAAAACACTCCAGGAATACCACATCTTCTGGGTCTGTTAAATTTCATTAGTAATAAAATTAACGTGAAATTTACTTTAAAAAATGTCTAAATAAATGTGAGAATACGACTGTTATACTTCGTTGATCTCAACATTGGCCTTTATTCCGAAAATGGAATGAATCATATTGTTTAAAAA
Organism: Lochmaea capreae; assembly: GCA_949126875.1. Classification (NCBI taxonomy): domain Eukaryota; kingdom Metazoa; phylum Arthropoda; class Insecta; order Coleoptera; family Chrysomelidae; genus Lochmaea; species Lochmaea capreae. Next base: position 97,332 of record OX421395.1, on the reverse strand, counting down.
ATCCTCGACGAGTTTAAATACTTTCACCAGCTCGTGATATTCATTTTCGTAATACTCATTAATATTTTGTATAGGTACCTACATATCATTTCAACTAAACCGAATTGAAAGTAGTAATAAAAGTCAGCGTACAGCCACCCCATCGACGACGAAAACCTCGATATGGACGGTCCTTGTTTTGTGAAGTGGGCTATTAAAGGAGATTTGTCTTAGATAATACGTTTCGGCATTTCGACCCTTTTTATGGAGATTATTGTTGACAGGCTAGATTAAACAGCGCTGTGTTATTTTTGTATCAGAAATACATATTTTAAGTAATTTGAGAAGGTAAAATGATTTCAGTGAATTGTTCATTTTTTTGTTTTCTGCTTTTTGGATTGAACGGTTGTTTGTCGATTATAGAAATAAATATTTATTTGAAAATTCTGGAGTAGGTATTCTTACAAGTACATTTATAATTTTTAATATTGACCAATAAACGGAAACCTTTTTTTTATTCCATATATATTATGTTGTTTCTATCAACATTCATTGAGTTTTAATTTGACCTTTTATTCGTATAAATTGTATTTTTATTTTAAAGACAGACCATGTTTTACCACTTAGCGTTACATTTATTTGTTCATTAGATGCACTTTCTCTCAAAAGTTTCAAATACTCACATAACTTTTCATGTGAAGAATAAATTATATTTGATTATTCGTCTTAATTATAGCGGATGTTTATCGGTTCGGCTGCTAAGCGCTGTCCATTTTGGTGATATATTATTATATAAACTATATAGTCATTTAAATTTAAAAAAGGAATTGGAACCTATTTATAAATAGATAAAGAATATTTCTCTTTAAAATTCATTGTTAGATGCCGGAGCCGGACACGCACAAAATTTTGTAAACATTTTTTATAAAAAATCTATTGTATCTACAATTTTAAATATCTTTCTTAAATAGACAGTTTCGTCAAATTTTAATATCACTGAAAAAATTTTACTCTGATACCAAATTATTTCGAAAGAAAATGAACCCACCACTATAGATTTCTCATTACAAAAAAAAACCTATTTTACAAATTTTTAAAAAATCTCATTATACTACATAAAGGAAAACTATTACAAAACTAAATTTCGAAAACGTTCTGTATTTTGAAAAATATTGTTTTTCTTTTGTTTAATATTCGTTAAAAAAAAACAAGTACAAAAAAAATTCAATACCCACTCATAATCTGAATACAAAGTCCACCGCCTGGTATACCTATAAAGGAAGATCGATTGTTTACTCTATAACCCATTCACCTGTCACTTTCAAACGTTCGTGGGTATGACCCGCAGCCCCCCGTCTTAGTGCGTTCTCTTGAAGACGGAATTTACACTTTGTCCTCTCTTAGATTCGAATAGCGCGGTAGACATTTGATTGTAATATATCGTACATAAGAAGTGTTAAAAAAAATTGTGCTGTGCCCGCTATTTTTGTGGTAATAATGTGTGGTGGTTAGACCATTTGGAAATATACTTAGGTTGTGATTTAGTTACTGGATTGCTGTCAGTATGAGGTTCAAAATACAAATTAAAGCGGTAAGTCAATACATACCTACCTATATTTATTTTTATAGTGAACAATCTATCAAAATGACCAAAAAATTTATTACAAAATAAATTGATACTAATAATCTATCACCCTTTGAGAGAAACTTGTTTTGATCAAGTTTTAACAATTCAATAGAACGGCATATTATTCAAATTCTTGATCAGCTGGGTTTAAATAAGAGGTTTGAGTGTAAAGCGCTGTATCCTCTAAAAATGTCATAACATTGCATTTAATAACTTCTCACCCAAAAGATCTCGATTTGGTCTTTCGCTCAATTTTGATAAAATGTTTGTACTAAAATGTACGATGTCCTCGAATCGGTGAAAGTTTTCAAAGAAATGAACCAAAAATGAAGCATTAGTAATCTTCAAGCAGGATACCTAGTTTTATTAGTAGAAAGCTCATAAACTCTGGTATTACGCAAATAACAGCAGCATTATTTCGTATTAAAAATAATTAATAGATAAATGGTAGGAATTGTATGGGACATATATATCGTCCTCGTTATTTTTTAATTTATCAAGGTCGAAATATTCCAAACAAAAAAAAAGTAAGTAAATGATTGGATTAAAGTTAACAACTATACCAATATTTTAATATACAAATTCAGGATGTCAACGTAAATCAATAAGTTATACCTATATCAGTCGTGTATACGAAGTTTTACAAAAATATAAATGTGTTATAAAAAAACAACGGAACTTATTATTGTGCTCTAGCGAAATTGTGACATTTTTTAGTAAATAACTAATCAAGTAAAACCTTCGAACATGTTTAGTAAACGAATTTGTTGGAAAATTATTATTGTTCATCAGACTTTGCGTAAACTGAATTAACTAAGTATACACTAACCTACTTATACATATTTGCTGTTACACAATTTTTTTAATCGATTTAATTTATTACCACAACCATTTGAAAAATTATTATTAAAGCCTGTGACTAGTACATACCTTGTCTGTGCTAATTTTTTTTCCTGCAAATTATAAAACTGTTAGTTAAGCTCATATAAAATTTATAAAACGTAGGATAAGTTCTCGACTTTTTTGGATACCTACAAAAAAGAGAAAAGTTTGGATAAAGTAGAAAGTATCAGTTTTTATTGCTTTTTTATTATTTCCATTGTGCTAAGCAAATTCAACTATTGCTTGAAATGATATTTTCTCGCGAGCTCTAAGTATAGAATACATATTATATTACCTTTCGCGTGTAGTTTGTTTGAATCGTCAAGAGTGGAAAAACAGAAAGAGAGAGAGAAAATAAGTTGCATAAATAAAAGCCGATTCAGTAGATACTACTAGCGACATCTATACAGCTTGTTGAACATTATTAAATGTAATCAGAAGAATGGAATTTTATTGTGAATAAACAATTTATTCTTGTTTCCTATCTCTTCGTACACATCATCAGTATGAATGATGAATATGCCACTTGACAAAACCAAAATTTTTTAAGTTCCATTTTAATTTCAGATTATATGGTTATCGAACTTGGTAATATTTTGCAATTCAGTTTGTTCAACATTATATGGTGCGGAGCCTTGTAAATTTGTACCTGCTCCTCCAGGAAAAACGCCTAAATGCGCTAGGCCTGGGTTAACATACTGTGAATATCCGGATCATTATCCTGGGTAAATATTTGTATATAGGTATTATCTAATAAAATAATTTATTTTTTTGTCATTCATTTAATTACTTGAAAAAGGTTCAATAAAGTCGGTGGTAGTTTTTATATCTGCATGTTTAATTTATTTCTTCATATTTATTATTTAGGTTTAATACCCAAATATCATTTATTTTTCAGACAACTGATAAATTACCTTGTGAAAAAATGGCGTTTCGATCATTTAACTATTTTCACATCCGAATCCCAGGAAGATTTTTCTTCATACTTTCACCCGACTTTAAATCCCGTTTATGGTCCACCCAATTATCATCCTCCAAATATCGTACATCATGGAGGATATCCTGAACCTATCCACATACCAAAGCCACAAGTTCCTTTCCAGGACAATGGTATTAGCTTCATTGCACCAGATGTTTATGCAAATCAAAATTTCACTGGATATCCAGATTCAGGTGGAGGATACAACTACAACCCGCCCAACAAACCTATTTATTACCAATCATACCAGCAAGCGTTAGAACAACCCCAATACAGACAATATAACGATCTATGGAAAAGGTATAATAATCTTTATGGCACTTTTAAAATTTGAACTTAATATTATCGTTTAATTTTTTCAGAGCCGTTGAACATAATTATAAAAGATTCAAAAGATCGTTGAAAATTACCAGAATGCATTCATTAGAACATTATTCTAACAGTACTGTTCACCGTAGAAAAAGGCAAAGTTCAGGAGGCCGACAGCGAACGTTATGCCAAGTACGCACTCAGTATATCACACCTAGGGCGGCTCTTAACAACAAAGGAAACTGGATGTATGTCGTCAATATGGCCGATGTTGATAACAGAGCAACCCAGCTAGTCAAAAGTGAAACTTGTGCGTAAGTATTTAATATTTTTATAGAAGAATTTCATGACAGCTACCTCTAGCCCCAACAACTTAAAAAAACTAGAATATTTTCCGATTTTTTTTTGTTTCAGTTCTCAAGCATGTGATGGTATTTGTAGTTTACCAGATGGATACACTTCCAGATGTGAACAAAAATATGTTCAGAAAAGACTAGTGGCGCTCGAAGGTGCAGGAAACCAATTGTATACGGATATTTTTTGGTTCCCCAGTTGCTGTGTTTGTACGATTACTAATACTTAAATTGAAAGACAATAAACGGTTTTTAAAATTATTGAAAGAATCAAATTTATCAACGTAGCTATTGGAAACAATGGAGTAGCTTGTTAGGAATAAATTTTTTATAAAATGTATTGTATAGTTAGGTACTATCTAAATTATTAAATCAAAAAAATTACCTTATTATATATACATTGCGAAAAATCTTAGCTCGACATACGATTTACACAACCGGACTTGTTATAGGTAGACCAAGTTATCCACACTTAGTTAGGCTGACAACACCGGTAATTTTTCAAATCAAAAAAGGTATGCATAAAACAAATAAAAATTTCAAGTTTATTATTAATTTCTATATTAATTAAATAATTGATACAGTTACTTAAGATATATTTTTTTACTAACCAATTGATTGACAAATTGGAAGACAAACATAAATCAACAAAACAAGACGTTACAAACTATAATCACTATAAGAAAAAGAAAATAAAAACAAATACCTACTCAAGAAAATGTATCACATCTCATTTACAAACGATATTCGAATAGAATCTGGTATGTTTTCTCTGTAAGATCTCAGTTGAATACCGCTTGTTGGTGCTTTATGGTATAACATGGGAGGACGATTTGCAGTTTTTGTTGTTGTTTAATATACAGAGAGTATAATATATGTTTATATTAAATATTTCTGGTTTTAAATGATAAAATTCAGTAAGACTTTCACGAATTAGACTTAAAAAAAAAAAAAACCACCGTTTTCCCTCGCAAAAATGTAAATAGTTTTTAATACCAAATCTAAAAAAATATTCTAGAATTCAGTTCAGAACATTGAACCAGTATCAGTTCACTTCTTTTAAAATTTACGAACGAATTTTGAAATAAATATAAGTCCAAATGTCACAATTTATAAAATGCAAGCACCGATTATTTTATTAGTAACACAGCTAAACTAATTTATTATTAACAAAATAAAAGAAAAATTTACGTAAACAATTGTCGATACTTAAAATAGAATACCAATTGAAATTAATTCCACAACCGAACCGAGGAACTTATCTAAATAGTATATTTATATATATAATTATAGGTACTCACAATTTGAATTTAAATATGACAATAATTGTACAATATTTTCTATATAGGGCGTACCACATAACTATAGCGTTGACATCTCTATACATATACATGTAAATTTTTTTATTTTTTTTAAATTGTAAAACTGAACTTTCATCTCTACTAATATTTGACTAATAATCGTCTTTACGTTTCGCGTATTCCGGTATTCAGAGCCATCATCGATTGAAATATTTATGGACTATCTTGAATATATTTTTCAAGTTGTCAATTCATATTTTCATCTACATTGTAGTAAAATTTACCTACCCGCAATGAATCCGGGCTCCAAAAATTTGACACATGTTCAAAAGAGGTTATCTCTTGAACCAATCATTTGATTTTGATGACAAAATAATTATAAATGAATGAGCGGACTATTCTGAAAATTTTCGGGTAGCCTGTTGTTTATTTCACGTAGTAAGTACTTCCATCAACTAATCAGTCAAATGTTACCAAACATTTTCCAAAAAACGAAACTGTGCCGGAACTCTACCTTCAACATTCTCGTTAATTCTTAAACGAAATCACAACAATTAACATACACACAGATACGAGTTTAGTAAAAATTATTGCAGATTAGAGATCAATAATTAAAATAAAAAATATTTCAACAAAACAATAAATTGTGGTTCATTTACGATAAAAAGACGGAGACGTCATTCTTAGATACTTTCCTGCTTATCAGAATAAATATAAATTTACCAACCGTAAATACAATTTATACTTAATGGAGTGGGCAATTTACAGTCTGCGTGTTGGCAGAATTTCAAGACGTTGTCAGATCAATTGATAAAATTATTTAGTTTCGTTTGACATATTATATTGACATTCGACAGTCTTAGAATATACAAGCTTTTCCAGTACTTTTGAATTCCTTGTTTATTAAGGATTAGAAAAACAGTTATTTTCATAAGTTGCACGCATTAAAATGCCCAAGCAGTTAAACAGTAAATGTCAAGAGACAGTAATTTCTTTGTTAAGTTATTTCGAACGAAAATGCCAAAGTTGGGACTCGCTTTTCCCGCTTAATGCTGTAAGAGACGTAAGTTATAATAGTTTTATTCATTAATATTAATGTTATATATTTGAATGTAGAAGATTGAAAGATATTAATGTTAGGTTAGGTAGATGAAACTTAATATATTTTCGTATAGAATGATCGGTTACTGTTTCTTGTATCTTATCCACACTGTTCACATAAATATCACTTGTATTAGGTAAGTAAATAAATCTGAGATTATAATACAAGTCTTTCATTTGTAAATAAACACCTTCGAGGCACAGGTCAATAAAAAAAAATACTCCAGATTGACATTTCTAGTTTTCTTGAAGCAAAGAAAAAAAACTACAGTTTGACAACGTCACAAAATTTTGTTTTGCCACGTCATCGTATTTTTATCGTAAATAAACCAAATATACATATTATGATTTCAATGAAAACTATCTCAAGGCGTAACTTTTTGCTCATACTCGTCAAAACTTCAACCTCCTGCTCTCTATGGTCATCACTGCCATATTTTTTGTTGGAGTATATTTTGACTTCATCGAAAGTTGAGTTGTTCATCTTTTAAAAAATATCAACATAATGTTATTTCATTTTCCACACACAGATAAAATACGCGAATTAGTGTGAGTGCGTAAACTCATATTAGTTTCAAAATCGCAAGTACTTAGAAAAATTTAAAAGCTATTGGCGATATTGAAACTGATAAGATTGCAAGCACTCTCACAAATTCGATTATTTTGTTAACTTGTGAAAGTAAAACTAAATTGTGATATTCTAATAAGCTCAACTTTCCATTGATGTAAAACTGTTCCATTAAAAAAAATGGAAGGGGTGGCCATAAGTTATAACATAAGTAGGTACATAAAATATATATTTATATATATGATTTTTGATGTATATTTTACACGCCTTCAAATTTTCAAAGGGTGGATAGTTTTCATTGATATGCTCTGTATAAATATGTTTCTATTATTATAATAAGTTTATATATTCAATGGCACAAATAAATAAATATATATATTTCTTTTTCTAAATTATAAAATGGAATAAATAACAATGTAGTCAAAATTGACTTAAATGCTGGGTATTAAAATGTTTCGAGTTTCTAAATTATCCTTCAGCATATGGAAAAGTTGAAGCTGTTGTTCCGGTTTCAGATAGAGGACCTGCGTTAGTAATTTTTGCGGACTATCTCTTTGGATAAAACTACTGATGTAAACATTGACAAACGTTGCCATCAAGAACTGACAATCAAAACGATCCATTATACCTCCATGTCCGGGTATAACGTCACCAAAGTCCTACAATAAAGACCTCGTTAAAATAATCTCCGAAAGTAGAATATTAGAAAATTGATAAACACGTTTTTTTCGCCTACGTTACCGGAAAACTAATCATATCAACACCAAAAATAGGGCAGAAAGTATTGTTTAGTCAGTGTATGCCCAAATATTTTGTTATATTTTACCATTTTTTGGTTTATTCCGTAGGCGAAAAACAATTGTGTGCCACACATGCAGGAAACGCTTTAGCAGCCCTTAACTCTCAACTGCCCTCGCTTCGCTATGCTCGCTCGCTCGCTCTAATCATCTAATAGTCTCCGGCTGCTAAAGCTCGTTTTCTGCCTCGTTTTTATGACACAATATACTACTTATTAAATTCGGAAAAAAAACATACCTTTATTTTGAAAGCTCTCTTAAAACCGGAAGCGAAAAATCCTCCAAAAGGACCAATTACACTACTGAAAACTGATAGGGACAATGAATGTAGCATAAAAGGATAGAGATATAGGCTGTCTACCAGACCAAACTGAAATTATAAAAAAAATTGTTTGTGAATAATCGAATAAAAGTTATTGTCGTCAATCGAATCTTGACTTACAGCAGTTAAAAAATCGGGTAACTTGTAATTTGTGGGCCTGAATAAGATGCTAGGTTCGCATTCCATATTCATACTTCCTAGGGCTTCACTGTATTCTATTGGGCAAACGAAATACGGGTACTGGCACATCACATACGAAATCTATGAAGAAAAAAAATATCTTACAAATCATTATAATATATCGCATCTGTTATTTTGTTATATTTAAGACAGACTGACTTAATAAAAGAATACTTTTCTCAATGAATATGTGGCTTATCATGTAACATCAATTCAAAGTAAAACTTTGGGTGATTTACCAAACTATAAAATCAAAATGGACTTACCGCAAATCCGAACACAACAGTAGATATTCCTCCGCCGATGAAACCCTCCCAAGTTTTCTTCGGAGATAATTTAATCAAGGGCGTTTTTCCGAAGAAGAATCCAAAAACGTACGCCATTATATCATTGCATATAATCATCGATACTGGTACGATGAACCATATCAGTCCTTCGAAAATATTTTGAATTATCAAATAGGATTGAGTGACGACTATTAAAAGGGCCACGTGCGTCCAGGCGAATAGGGAGAATTGCTTCATGTAATATTTTTTGACTAAACTAAGAACGAATAGTACGAAACCACAGCAGTATAGGGAGAATGAGATAAATCTGTGATAGGTCACTAAAACGCGTAAATAGTCCTAAAACAAAAAATGACTTAGAGACGTATTACTCAGCTAAGAATTATACCAAAAATTACTCTGAAATTTACCACTGAGTAATTCATACGATAAAGGTTATCGAGAGTACCAAATCTGATACAATCGGGCCAGCTCTGGTAACACTGGATTGGGAAATTAGAGTCGTATATATCGGAAACTACATTATCTCGATATATATCACTCGAATGATACTGATTCAGCCCAGCGCCCTCTGATGCAAAGTCGGTTCGACCATGTAAGACTGATTTTTTGGCTACCACCACGCCGCTTTTATTTCATTCAGTTGTAGATAATATAACAATATTTTCGTTGCGTTGTCACACATTTGTCTATGAAATAATGTTATAAAGGGTATGTCAACTTTATTTCATTTCAATCTTCATTGCCCGAAATTGGGTATATTTGACAACATCTGTGAAATTAATTATAAACAAGAAACCAATATAAATGATAATACACTCTACCTTAACAGTTTGGCAATTGACATTACACCTTAAGTCTCCACTAAAATCATTAATAAAAAATAACTGAATGAAAAACGTAAGCCATGTTTTTACGCTCATATTTTTGTTCAATAACGGGCCCTTAATGAGTTTAATGTCAAACAAATCGATTATGCGGCTCTGCGCCTATTCTCGCGCACTTTATAAATTTTGTCTGGAGTATAATATTATGTAGAACATGTTTAATATTTTGACTCCGAATATTTTTATTCATGTCATACAGCAAATTTTATTGATGAACATATCCGCAGTAAATTCCAGAATAACTTTCGGCTTAATTATTTGCCTTGTAAAACGGCTTTTATACATCACAAAAAAACTGCTATAAATGGTAGATTATACATACCGTTCTATTAATGACAACACCGAAGTATTCAACAAGACTTTCTCCATAGAAAAAGTAGTTTGATGTAATTAAAAAGTACCAAGACAAAGATCTAAACCATGGAAGACCATGAATACGATAAACGGTGTATCCAATGTTGATAATTTCTTGAAAACATTTTACTTGAACAACCAGTGTCTGAAAACGAAAATACTCTGCATTTATTTGGATATAGCATAAAAAAATACAAGAAACAATATTATACTCAATGTTTCATTAATAATTTCTGGCTAGTATCAGAGGTGTAGGAGACAGGGCCAAGAGTCTGTCTGATAAAAAGGTTTCCATTGTTTTGTTCCACAAATAATAACCTATACAGTAAATTTAGAGTTAAAAATAGTAATTAATTAAATAGGTAAACATTATTTGCATCTAATATAACTATTGTAAATTTGTTAAAAAGTGCTACTTTATTTACCAATTATTTGATATAAAAATGTGTAATTAATTATTCCCCATTGTAACTTTTAAGGTTTCTGCCTAAATCTATTTAGTTATTGAATACAACAACCACCTAGCACTTTATTATTAGTATAATCCAACATTTTATGCTCATAACAAAGAAGACCTAATTATTACAAACACATATTCAAGAATATCACTTACAAATTTAACAAATACTCCAATTTTGTAGTCTATATTTTTATTATTTCCTTTAGATAAATAATTTTGTATTTCCTGTTGAATGTAATTAGAACAGAAAATGATTATACAAAGTATACAACAATACTGTTTATGAATAACTTGGATGTTAAATTATTGTAATTAACTATAAATTGTTGACTACTATTACAATTATGTAAATATAAATAGTTTTTACCGTAATCATAAGTGCTAATGGTCCTCCATATATTACAACAAAGAAAAAAGTCAGCATTAGAAAACTGAAGATACCTCGAACTACCCAATTCCTCCATCTGTCAGGTAAATCTTGAAGCAGCATTTCCAAGAGAAATGGTGCTTTGTTGGTGCCTGTTGGGATAGTTCCAGATAAATCTATACTTGCTTTGCGACCATTTTTATCGTCTTCGCTGTCAATCTAAAAATAATGGAATCTTTAGATATTTGGTGATGACCTCCATCAATTATGACTCACAACCTCGAAATAATAAATTAAGTTTACAGTAGGATTTTTTTTATAGGTTTTAAATGGGTAAGACTGCTTAATTTTCGTAAAGTAAAAGTGCCACCCCCTTATACAATAATATTTACTTACCTCACTGTCTCTTAAATTTGTCACAAGATTTTCAGTACTACTGTTTGACTCTGCTCTAACAAGTTTTGGTTCTGCCTGTAAATGAACAGATGCATGTTTAAAATTCAAAAACAAACAATACAGTTATACAGTGAAATAATTGTTTTCAAGTCACATTAATTTTTTATGAGCAGTAAGTGACAATGTGTGTATATGTGCTCATAGTTATTGATATTGTCTACATTCTTTCCACTTAATCCTCATGTTCTTCCATGAACTAATTGAGATTAAGAACTTGTTCTTATATGTTTTTTAATGTTAATGGTTAGTCCTTATTTTCTCGAGTTTGGTTTATTTACAAATATTCATTTAGAAGGTAAACACAAAATTGATGGATTTGAATAATTTTATTAGCTATGTTAGGCTCTCATTGATAAAACTGTGGAATCAATAAATATAACGTGACTTGCGATCTTGCGAAGTTTTCCATCAAATTGGTTCATGTCCGTCACATCAGAATTATAGCGTAAATAAATGAAGATTATTAGTTTGATATTTACTATAATATAATACTTACATTTTCTTCACCACCTACTTGTCGTCTTCTCACTTCTTCAAACATTTTAAAGACGATCTGAATTGACAGTAATCGTAATTAATGACTATTTATTTTACTTGACTTAATTCCTAAAAGACAATGATTGATTTGTAAATCTAATTTGGTAAATTGTGTTTATATACAAAATCAATAACAGAATTTACAGGATGTGGTATTTACGCCATCTATGAATTTGTAGTGATCAGAAGTTTGCTTAGATAAATATGGACTCCTATCACACAATAGTCTATATTATAATCAATTTCAAACACTTTTTTTATTTACAAACACTTTTATTTTTTCTCACACTATTGTATCAAGATTGTCAAATATAAACTTGTATCTTGTATTGATTGTATTTTAAATGAGTTGACACTGACAGTTGGTAGAAGTAGGTTCCACAGATAACATACTTATAGATAGGCATCTGACCGTGGCGCTCCCTACGACGAATTAATTTTGACGGGTGGCGTCATCTTGCGAGTCCCAACAGTACTTTTAACACTTTTCACATGGTTGTGAACTTCGCTAACAGCTGAAAAAGCAGATTCCTGTAATTTTACAGTTTTTGGCGGCATATTCAAATTTACTGTAATTTTACACTTATTGAAATATGGCATTTATGGTCCATTTTTTGATATTTCATTTAAAATAACTGAACATTTGATTGATATTACAATAATAAGAATCAAATAGTCTTGTTAAATTAAATGAAATGTCAAAAAATGGACCATATAATGCCGGATATGGGAAAAATAAAGCAATAATCATCAAGTTTATATATTTTATTTAATATAGGAAAGTACACAACAAATAAAACGTTTTTTTACATCTTTTAATGACAAACAGAAAGATCAGTAAATAAAGTAATGTGAGTAAACTGACAAATGTACCTATTTCAAAAATATTTACATAAAGAATAACATTTTTTCATACAAACCAAAAAATAGTTTTATCTATCAGCAACCGTTTTTGTGGGCAGATGTATATTAAAAAAAAAACATGAAACACATCCATTTCTACAGTTTGCAGATGTTTTCTAATAACACAGCTAACTAAAATGTGCACACTATTTAAAAAACTTAGTTTACAAAATTATGACTATCATTACTAATTTATTATTTATTATGTAGCTATATTTGGATATTTTTAATTATATAGCTCAAACACACATTATATGATTGTGAACATTTAGGTTCGTCGTTGGTACCATAGAGAAATAATATTTTGTCTATGGTTGGTACTACAAGTGGCTAGATCGATTAGATCACAGATAACATACTTATTAGATTAGGTTTTACTACAAGTGTGAAGTGGCAATTGTTGTGTTGTTTTTACAGTATACTGTCGTTGAGTGATCACTCAACGATACTGTTTAGCTCTGTTGAGATAATTTTCAACTTGAGCGGGTGACCAAAGTGAGCAGGAAATCGGAAATCCTAAAAATAATGCGCAAAAATGATAAGTGGAGGAAAGAGGAAAGTGTTTTATAAAATGGTGATGAAATTATTGGTGTTTCTATATAAGTGCTCACACATTTTGAAACCGCTTCAAAATAAATCAAGTTCTGGTTGTTTTCCTTATGGTTTTAGGCATAGAGAAATGTTATATAATTTTGTCTATGGTTTGAGGTTATGATCAACTGAGCAGAGCAAGTAATCAGAACCGTGCCACCTCTAGAGGTAGTGCAGTTAGGGGCAAGGGGGGAAGCGATAGTTCAGCTCTGTTCAAAACGAGCGCTTAAAAAGAATACGCAAAATCATTCAATTGAACAGAGCAACTGAATTGCTCGAGCAAATTCTATAAAAAGAACACACCAAATGACTAAAGTCATTGACAAGTGGCTAAATCGAACGCGACATCGACCAATGAGAGGCCAGATAGCTATGTGTATGGCTGGTTGCGTAGTCTAAGTGGGTTATCGTATCATATTCTATAATATAGTTAGAGTTGTTTGTGGTTATTCATAATTCATTTTATATTATTCACATTATAATATAGAGTAGAGATATTTGTTTTGTTTATTCTTGGTTCATTAAATGTTTTTGTTATAGTTTATTTTGTTGAAGTGTGCAGAAATTCAATTTAATAATCGCAGTTTTGGCTGAAGCTAGACATTTATTTAGGTGCATACCTATATTTTGTTAAAACATTTACAATAATACTTTTGTATGCACTATTTGTGCAAAGACTTTTGCATATTCCAGAAGTCTGGAGCAACCTAAAAGAAGTTTCATAATCGTGAATATATAGGTTCTAACTGGAGACTTTGTAAATATTCTCAGCAAAAAGAACGCACCTATAGATAACCGACAAACGTCACGTCATTGTCAGGTTGCTCAACACTGTCAAGTGTCAACAGTTGAAAGGCTTTTGTCAGGTCACTGTCAGATCTCCCAAAACAAATGTAAGATTTAGAAATTCAGTAGATACTTTTATAAGTTTAATTGGTTAGTACTTATCGTATTGTAAAAATGTCTTATGTACTTAACATCGGTTTGTAGTGTTTCTACGCCTCGCTTATTTTTGTTCATGTGAACTGTGACTACCGATATCAGCAAGTCAAGTCACATTCACATCATTTTCAAAATGCCTCAGCAGTTCATCAAAGTTAAAGAAAATCCTGGGACGATACCAAAAGCAGAATTTAATAATCCTGTGAAGAATCAAGACTGGGAATCTAATTCAAATTTGTCCAATTCAGTTGGAGATATATGTAGGATTTGTCACTGCGAGGCAGATGCAGATAATCCTTTGTTGTCTCCCTGTTACTGCTCTGGAAGTTTAAAATATGTGCACCAAACCTGTTTGCGGCAATGGTTAGCTGCATCCGATACAACATCATGTGAACTGTGTAAATTTAATTTCATTCTACATACAAAGATCAAGCCATTTTCAGAAGTGAGTCTTTTATTTACACATAATATATGTTTTCATTTCATACATGTATCAGTAAATTTCTATTATTGAATGATACAATATAAATAATACCTAATTGGTCACAAACATTGTTTAGATTCTTATACATAGGTAACTACAATTTTTGTGGAATTCTTAGGTTCATCCTCTAGTACTTTAGTTGTTTGTGAAAAGTAAAGCATATTTTCCTACAACCACTATGCAAAACACACTTTTCTACACAAATTTTGATAACTGTTGGAAAAGTAATGCGAAAAGTACACGCTATGGCACTTTTCCGCACCAAAATGTCAAACAAAGCTACCTATGACCTGTCAACTTTTTTTGACATTTCAACATATTTATTACCTATACTAGTCATTATAATGAGAAAAGTAGGTAAAATGTTTAATTATAATAATTGTAATATGTTTTATAATATTACCTAATCAATATTTGTCAGAATTTTCCAAATACCTATGTAGTTCAATATTTCAAGAAAGTACTAGTTGTATTTCTTTATGCTTATAATTTTCATGTTGTGTCTTATACTAGTTGAACATACTCTACCGATCTCTAAAAATTACTCAAAACTTGATTATGTCTTATTTTAACTGAGCACTTGTTGATTTCATATAAAAATGTTGCATTTTTACTCAGTACCTCAACAATAACTGGTTGGTATTTTATCAAATTGCTTTTACTTCAAATAACTAATGAAAGGTTATGTATGTATAATCAACTTGTACATTTGTACATTCTGAAACCAAACACCTAATTAATTTTCTTTCTACGACCCCTTAATAATAAGTCAATATTTTACCTCCTAACAAAAGGTATATGGTACCCATATGTATGTATACTAGAGTGAATTAGCTTTTGCATTTAAATAGCATATGTTGCTATGACAACACAACATTTCAACTTAGGTGACTAGAGATGGGGGTACAATATGAAATAAACTATAAAATCTGCTTATTTTTATTTAGGAAATTTGTTTCTGAAATATATCGTATCAATAAAATATCGAAATTTTTAGTATTGATACTTTTCATAACGATATTTTCTAATATTGATATTTTTAAAACAATATATTTATAATGGTACGGTGTATCGATACTTTACACGGTATCGCCCATCTCTATAAGTCACATTATTTGACGTACTCCAGAAATTTATTAATTTTGACGTTAGAATTGTCAATAATACCAAATACCAAATTATTACTTAACGTTCTACACTCGTATTATTTACTTAACTTTTATTTAATAAAGTAATCAAGGGTCGTGGACAAAGTATAGTATTCAACTCGCAATTTATGGCCACTATTAACTCGGGTGACTTGCGGCTCGGGACGCAAACGTCACCCTGCGTGAATAATGGCTATCATAAACTGCTCGTTTAATAATATACTATTGATAAATTAACAGTACATCATTTTTTTTTCACAGACTATATAGAAATTACAAAATGTCCAGATATTCTTCAAATCTTTAGAATGTTTAAGCATAATTTAAAAACAAGTTAACTAATATGAAATTAATTTTTATTAACATTGCTGATAAACAATCTATATTAGTATATTTTTTATAATTATTTGCTGCATGGTCAACTAAATAAATATTTACAAATGCCTTAAAATTTATGAAATTGTAAATAAAAATTGGACATTAAGATGAATGAAAAGTGACAGTAAAAAATGGTAATAATTTTAATAACTTAAGATGAACTGTACCTAATGCAAGTAATTTTGCGAATGATAAAAAAGTAACATGAATCATGTTGTTTAACCCATTTTCTACTTATTGAACAATATGTTTAATTTAATACAAAACCATGTAAAACTATTTGTAAATAATATTTTTGGTAGGTACTATGGAAAAATTAACCTTTAAATTTTATTATTATTACTTATATATCTACGCACAAAATATTCACTTATCGGTCTTATAAATAAATTGTGTTAATTAGTTTCCTTATACCAATTACTTTTTTACGTTCTTTTTAATGGTTTTAAAAATTAACAATAACATTTCCTTACCAGTTCCACCAAACAATCAATTTTACAATAATTGATTACTTAGAAGTGTAGTAATAAAATATGCGATGTTGTCACCTGCGACTATAATTTGTGTTACTATGGCAAATTAATTTTTACAACCACCTCCGTTGAAAAAAAAAATTTGTATTTATAGCAAACCTATTGCCATCACCTTTCTTGTCCTAGCAAAGGCTTTTCATATAGTAGACCATGAAATTTTGCTTCAAAAATTTTATAACTATGGGATGTCTTACATCTTTTCTGATATATAAAGAGTTAAGTTACCTTCTTTTATGCCCATTTTTTTTATAAATCACTCCAGGATAGTGTAATAACAAAAACATTGATTTGATAACAACATTAAAATTATATTTTGTTTTAGTGGCGAATCTTAGAAATGACAAGCGTTGAAAGGAGAAGACTTCTATGTGCAATTCTTTTCCACTTCGTAGCTGCAGTGTGCGTCATTTGGTCGTTATTTGTTCTAATAGATAGAGCTGCCGAAGAAGTTCGAAAAGGACTAATAGGTAAATATTTAAAAAAATGCGTATTAGGTATAAGCTGTATTTTATTTAGTTTTCTCGATATTGATTTAGATATTTACAAATAAAATGAATACACAAAAAATTATTTATTATAGTTATTCCTTGTTATGTATATAACCACTGATTGGGTTTTGACTGTATATGTACATAAAAGTAAAATTCTACTTTAATTATTTGAAATCTTTCAGCTTGGCCTTTTTGGACAAAACTAGTAGTAGTATCAGTGGGATCCACAGGAGGTGTTGTATTTATGTATATACAATGTAGACAGTACTTACATCTATTTTCTAGATGGAAAGCGCACAATCGGTGAGTAAGTTAGTATTATTTTCTAGTTTTAAAGAAATTATAATTGCTTGATAATATTCTAACAGTCCAAATGATTTTTTATTCAATCATTCAATAAATGTGGGCAATTAACAAAGTTGTCCTTTACCTTTCTGTTATGATTTATATTTTGCTATCTGCCCATATAATTTAAATGCACATGCACTATTGATGAGTAATAAGCTAACTTATTTGGTCTATCAGTGTTCACGAACTGTTCAATTAACAACAAAACTTGGTTAGGGGATTTTTCAAAGAGTTTTGTTACCTCACATTCTATTCATTCATTGGAATCCGTGTGTTTGGTTTGAAAACAATTTAATTGAGAGACCTTTTCATAGTTACCCTTATAGAAGAAAAAATTTCGATATTTACTCAACACTGCCCACCTCTGATCTGGTAAAAAAATTCCATCACCTTCAATGCCAAAAAATTATTCAATCAGTTACCTTTAGAAATAAAAGTGACAAATACATTATTTAATAAGTTCAGGAATTTAAGAAAGGCATTTTTGCTCAAAAGACCTTAATATTCAGTGGCAGAATTCTACAATCTACCCTAGACTTTTGAGTTACATTGATATAATTCAATATTTAGTATGGTGTACGAGATTATATTATTAAAATATAATATAGTAGTACTAAAATTGTAAATTATATCATGTTTTGTATTGTTAGTGTAATAGTATACCTATTCAGTATTTTTATATTTTGTTGTGAATTTTTATCTTTATCTATTTTCAAATTATGTCACTTTGTCCATAAAATTGTAAAATGTTTCATGGCAATAAAACTTCTCTCTCTCTCTCTTCAATTTATTGAGTATTTATGTTATGCCTACCTGTAATTTTCAGAATAATCCTGGTACAAAATGCCCCGGAGAAGCAGACTGCATCTCCCGCTTCGCCGTATTTTCAAAAAAGTGTTAGCCACCATGTTCCTACACAAGTAGTAACAGTTGCTGAATATAATCAACCGTCTTCTATAACGAATTCAAATTTACAAAATGAAATGCAAATGTGTTATGTCTTTGAGAACGAATGTAAGGTAAGACTTATTAGTCTTAATAATTTCATTTTATCAATTGAATCCAAGATTTAAATTGAATTACCTATATGCGTGTTTTAGGTAAAATGCTGTAGAAAGAGTTCTTCTTCAATTCAAAAAGCCGATGTACATGTCGAAGATTTGTGCGACACACCTCAGAATGATATAAGCTCAAATAATTCACCTGATATATCTAGAAATAACATATTAGCATTAGATATCGAGTGCCCTTCTAGTAGCAAAAAAAAATATTCCCTACAAAATACTTTAAAGACTGATATAGTGAAAAATAGGAGCTGTGTTTTTAAGTCTTTGCCTAATTTAAGTACTAGTAGTGAAAATTTACTGCTGTAAATAAAATATATTTTATTATTGTAAAGTTATATACAATAAATTATTTATTACTTATTTATTTATTTATGTACCTACGTCTATAAAAAATAAGTACCTACCTATTTCAATACATCTTTAGAAAAATGATTGAATATAAACATATCCAAAAGTGGATAATAATCTTTAAAATTGTTTTCCTTGAATGGAATTTAATTTATAAAATTGAATTAATATATGAATAAATGTTGAGATTTTTACTACTTGACTAGATCTTTCCAATTAATGGAGTTATGATATTTTGTTTTGATAAGTAGATTTTCGAAAATTTAATTACTTTATTTGAAAGCGAAAGAATGATTTTATCAAAAAACGGACTGTGGCAGTCAATTTCTCATCCCAAAATTCTAGGTAAAATTTTCCGTGAATCTATTGGTGAAGACTAGAACGTTCCATCCTTCCAATTAGCCGACTTATGAGTATATTTTGATATTTTGTTTTGAAAAGCAGATTTTCGAAAATTTCATTTCTTTATTCCAAGTCGAAAGAATAATTTTAACAAAAAACGGACTCTTAACAGTCGATAACTCGTTACTTGATACGAATTTTAAGCATTTATCATGTCACACAAAATGTTGAACAAAGGGGTAGGTATGGAAATATTTCACAATATAAATAGCTTTTTGCCAACTAAATCGACTGGTGAATACTAGAACATTCTATCTTTTCAATTAGTCAAGTTATTATAGTACCTATGTTTTGTTTTGAAAAGTGGATCAACAAAAATTTGCAAATTATGTGGACCAAGAAATGTCAAAGGAGATAGCACCCAATAAACCATAGAGACATAATTTCTCTATGCAATAAAACATCATGAACCCAAGTTTCATGTTTAGTTATCTCTATTATTATTGTTCAACCGTCAGATGTTATAGTATGGTATTAAATCTGGCACTCATCACTGTGACCAGTACTTGGAATATATGAAATATGATCTCTATAATAATATATTCTGTGCTTGTATACAGGTGCATACCAATTCTATCAAGTTTATTCTTATCATTGTATTATCTTGAATTATCCTGTTGTTTGTTACCCCTGCAGCTAAATGTCCAACTACAATATTTTCTTCAGCCTTTGACAGACGCTTTATTTTTAGCTCATCCACATGAGTTTCAATAAATGTTACTTGAACTAATCCTAATGAAATATATTTAAAAAATTAATAATACTAAAATTATTATTGCTGAAGGACCTTGGTCAATGGCCATTTGGTTGTACCAATAAGTGACGTTTATTACTATTATTAAAATTATTAAATGAATACTACCACCATTTGTTGAGACTTTTACTATAATTCTGGAGGGACATGTTCCTCAGATGCGAATACTTCCTCCAGATTTCATACTTTACATGAGCTACTGAATCCTAAAAATAAATTTATAAACAAATATTTAACAAGTAAAAGTTGGTACTACATTTTACATCACTTCTATTACAATTATTGTAGCATATGCATTCTTCAAATAATAGGAAAACTTCTCTAGAAAATCTATGGCATCTGCCTTCATAAAGAATTTTTATTTCCTTCTCTTATTTTTAAATAGTACCTACATTACTTAGTGAACACATTGTACCTGCGCGCTGAATCGAGGATTTTAATTCTCTTAAAAAATAGCAGTAGAAACGAGTTCTCACGAAATAGAAGGGAGACAGCGCCCGTACAAATTCGAGAATACAGCGAAGCTGATTTGTGAGAGAACTCCGCCCTCTTCTCTCACAAATTATTCATATAACTCGAGAATAGACGTCCTGACATAACTAGTGACATAATGACAGAAATGAAATGGTGAATTTCCAAAAGTTCCTAGAAATATTGGCCACCAATGCTTGGAGTATTCGGCTAAAACGTCATTTTAAATTTTAAGATTCACGCTTCGGGGGTGTATTCAATTCATTGTCTTAATAAACTAATAAAGCAATTTAGATGTTCGTAATGATAAAAAAACCTGCAAAAATCTTATGTTTTGAATGGTAGACATTAACTGTCAGAAAAACCACTTTTTGTTGGCCACACTGACCTGACGACTGACGAGGGACGACCATCTTGTGACTATCTTTTCGCGCTTTTTCTTGGTTACGGCATATCTGTTTCTGTGATCTGTTTTAGGAATTAAGTATACTCATTGTAAGTATAGTTCATTTGTTGTATGTTTTTAATTGTGTTTTCTGCTTATGTGGTAAATAAAACAGGAGACTTCCATTATTTGTAATTGCCTGCCTCTCCTGGTAAAACAATGACGTACGTTGGAATAGAATTTGAAGAAAATGGTTTAATAGGCCTAGTCCATTCCACTTGGTTCACACCTTTGAAACAAGAGGTTTTTTGGCCCCCATATAAGACCAGTGGAGCTTTTGTGAAGGCACTCACAACTCCGGAATAACCTGATGAACGTTCATGGAAGGTTTCCGCAGTAAAGGTCTCTTGTTTCCAATGTGATGTGTTTGTGTTTAATTTGTTTCTATAATTAAAAAGTATTTCAGACAACTCTTACCAGAGTGTAATCTTTATGATAGGACCTTTATTTACTGGTTGAATAGACATTAATTATTTGGACAAGTATTTTGGACAGCAAAGTTAAAGTAAAATTGGTAACCTCAACCAATGTCCTCTGGTACATTCACTTATGTATCTTGAATGCAAGTATGGTTATACTAAACTGTAGTAGAGGCAATCCAGAAAAACTTTCCTATGATGAAGTATTTCAATGATAATTATTATAGTTTAGATTTCCATAACTGAATAGTTTGTTATTGCATACTAGTTGTATATTTATTTGAATTGTAAATGTAATATAATCTGTATCTGTTTTCTTTAATACCAGATGATATCGAAAAAGCACAAGAAAAATTGAAGAAGTGTGAAGAGACTTCAGCCATTTTAACGTCAGAGGTGTCTGACATAGAAAGTAGGCCAAAACGTAAGACATCATGGAAAATATATAATTGCTTAAGTTCACCAGAAGTTTCCAATGATGAATTGAAAAGTACCAACTTCAAGAGACTCCCTACTCTCTCAAAAATAAATTCTGGTATGTATTTAATATTACTTATAAAATTATCACTGGTTTATTTTATGTTTCTCCAAATTTTTTTTTTAATCTTCAATATTCTCATTAAAACATTTTTGCAATGAAAATCCACCAATATTGATTGTCTCTTTGGTGAATTTTCAGTAGTAATAACTTAAGGACATTGATAATTGTTCAAAAAAATTTTATGACAGATTTTGAAAGCTTGTTGCTTGGAAACAGATGACGCCATAGGCGGAGGTTTGTTGCCTCCAAGCAACGAGATTGAGAAAGTTGTCATACAATTTTTGAGCATTTATCAATGTCCGAGGGTTATTCGGATAGACATTTTTTTTGCTAATTATAGAAAAAATACAGAGCTAAAACAATTTAGTTAAAGGTGACATTTCGAAATATTAAATATTTGAAATTTCAAAATCGAAATAGATCAATATGTGTCCATAGCAACGTGAAAATAGCCCTTGGTCTATTATCAGTGTAATGTTGACATGATTGGGTGAAATTGTTCATATGATAAATGAGGAAATTTGATTGGTTCTTGGAACTGTCAAAAAATTTTCAGAATTATTATTAATTTAAAATTTTCACAGGCAAGCCATGCTCTCAGTCAATAAACACAGAAACGTGACCCTTCAACCTCAACTTCATCAAACATAACTTCAAGTTGCCATATACCAGCAGCAAGTATCGGACGAAACTTTCTACCTCAGGTGCAGGTATCTTAGGAAAACAGTAATATTGGTATGTCTTTAAATACTATAAAACATATATTTTTGTTGTGACAAGTTTGATACTTCATTTAGTGGTTGTGTTCCATAAAGTAACTTTGTGTTTGTTTTTGTTGTATTCGATTACCTAAAAAAAAATTGCAAACTAATTAAAAATATTTAGAAACAGGGGCCCCAACGCAACATATGAATGCACAATCTCGTGAAGGTCAACCAACAGAACCTATTGATGGTCTTCAAAAAAAATTCAGGAAATACGGAAATTACGAGAATAAATAAATGAAGCGAAGGGATTACTGAAGAATTCCAGAGCTGTAGGTGTCACCACATTACCAGAAATCCCAGTTCAGTTACCTGTAAACAATATTGCCAACTTTCTCATTTTAGAAGAATATTTATCAGAGGACGAAAATTTCAATAATCTGGTAAGTGTATACCTAAGTATTTTTAGCTATTTTGAACAATTGCTTATAAATAAATATAATAGGTCAGCATTACCTAGGAAACAATTTTTCATTATTTTATAGTACAGGGAGATAATCAATGGTTCACTAATATTTTAGGATAAACTCAATTGGTTTGGTTAAACTATTAATATACATACATCCAAATAGAATCTGTGTTTATACCTACAGGTGGTTTAAAAAATATTTTCTCTAAATGGTAGTTATCTCCAAAAAAGCCTCAACACTTTCAAAAGAATCAAAAATTTATTTCATTGTAATTAAGTACACATTTTACTGAAATATCAGGATACATATTCATTAAAGGCATTATATAGAAGTAATCGAGTAATGGAATGTGTTGAATTAAAATTATATAATAATAAACGTCATTGATTGGTACAACTAAATGTTGTATGCTTTTTTGACAATTTTTCGTGTGCCAGTCAACTCGGCCAAAAGGTGTATTTAAATAATATGTGTGGACAGTCACTTGTGCTAAGGTGTTCTAGGGCTGGTGAGTGTTCACATGCATTCTATATTTTTTATCGAAGTTGGAATTGTCCATTTTCATCACTTTTATTTATATTTCAGACATGATACTTTGCATCTCTGGGAGGTAATGGTACAACTGCACATGTTAACCGAATCTTAAAGCTGGCTATGACAAACAACTTGGCAGGTCAAAGGAATAATAAAGAGGCCTTTAGAGGCACTAAGCTGAAGTCTGCTGTTATTCGTAAGTAGTTGAAACTAAAAGTTAGTTATAAACATGCATATTTTTGGCATTGCAAAACGTATGGTAGCATAGTTGGAGTATTTTAATGGTACATGTCCCTCAATTGTTATTAAATTTTGGCTACTTTTTAAATTATTCACTTTTTAATGCAGGTGCTATTCAAATAAAATCTTCAGCTGTTTCTCATGTTGAGGTAGAAAATGCAATAAAAATTTGGTTGAAACATGCCACACAAAGAATGCAAAAAAATTCTACCCTTATTGTCATTTTTTTTTTATATGTAGGTATAAGCGGAAACCAAAGATTTGGTAGGCCCATTACAAAAAAGTAGAAGCGCTCTAAAAGCCACAGAAAAAAAATTTGTTTATGACAACATTACTAAAATTTCCGTTGAAAGTTTACATGCAGAAAATGCTGTTGATTTAAGTAGAAATATTGATAATCCTCTAAAGGAGGGACCTTTTTTATTAAATGACTGTTATTAATTATATTGATTTTGAAAGTGGGGGCTCTGACCTAGAAAGTGGGCAATTTACCTCCGAGTGATGTTCCTTATCTTACACAGAACCATCTCTTTCTCAATAATTAGCTAGATGGGCTGTAACATATTATAAAATTCCCCATTGTGCTGTAAATGGTTTACTCCATATATTGTCACCAAACAAATCATCATGAACTATCTTTAGATAGTCGTACCTTGGTAAGGAATCCAGTTTCAACATCTATTGTTGATATTGAGATAGGTCAGTTCCATTACTTAGGAATTAAAAGTAGGCTTTTGAAAACTGTTGGTAATAATATTTCAAATAATAAAATTGTAATGAGCTTTAACATTGATGGCATTCCACTCTTTAAGAGTTCAAAATTTCAACTTTGGCCAATTTTTGGCCATTCAGGGCATTCTTCTTGAGAAAGATGCACTGTTCATGGACGGTATTATAAAAACAAGGTAGTATTGGATAATTTAAGTTCCCAAAAACGCACAAATGAATCTTTCCGCCACTGAATTCAGGACTTTTCTAAATTATTTGGGTTCTATTGTAACAAAAGATGTGTTAGACATAAGTATTTATGAAAATTTTCTTGCATTTCATTTTTCTCTTTCTATACTTTTGTCAGAATCACATATTTATTAAAAAATTTGGCATTCAGTTGGTTAGGAATATAAAAAATGTTTTTATAGCACATTCAAAAACTCTCTATGGTCTGGAATTTATAGTTTATGTTTAAAAGTGTTGTACAGCCAGTTTAGGTTATTCATTTAATTTTGTGTAGTAGATAGAGAAAACATTCAAATTTTGATTGAAATTTACACAAATATATTTTGTAGAACCACTGGAGCCCATTGAAGAACCACCTGCAGTTTTAAATATTGCAAAGAGTTCTGAGCAGCCTAGTACCAGCAGTCAAAATGGATTTCTTGCACTAGTGAGGATGCTGAATATCCTACTAAAGATTCTGATGAGACCCCCAAAGCAAGTGGATCTTCTACAATCAGTATTAACAAAAGTAAGCAAAATTTTCTTAATGTGCACTATGATAATAAGTAATACCCACATAACATAAAATGTCCTTAGTATGTTCTAAGGAGATCCTATTAAGATCAATCACAACATGTTCTAAAAGGGATGTTCATAGGACGTACTTAAAATCATGTTTTAAAATGTATGTGCTAAGAATGTACATAAAAGACTGATCTAAATAATACATGCTTATTATGCACCACATTAGAATATTATCTATAAATATGTAGGTATATACTATTCACATATTCTTTCAAACGAGCGTTTTTAATTTTATATTTATAAAAGTGTTATTATTTACGTAGCTTAAAGTAAAAAACTCGTAACTTTATGAAAAACATCCTATGGAAAAAAAAAACTATTTGAATTGGTATATAATTAAACGAAATGGTTTTGACTCTAAGGTATATACTAAAAAGTATCAATAATATTGTAATCAAATACTTAATTATTTGAGTAAAATTTCAAAAGCACGGTTTGTAAATAGTGTCCAAATCAGAACTGTATGTGCTTAGACTAGTCTAAGAATGTGTGTATTTTTTCGAAAAGAAGATTTTGTTGTGAGATTATGTGTATCCGTATCCATCATGTGACAGTGATTTCGTTTTGCTATCACATTTTTAGCGGTTTTTTGTGCG
The DNA here is from genome assembly GCA_949126875.1 of Lochmaea capreae. Lineage (NCBI taxonomy): Eukaryota > Metazoa > Arthropoda > Insecta > Coleoptera > Chrysomelidae > Lochmaea > Lochmaea capreae. The sequence continues at coordinate 71,256 of OX421395.1, read as the reverse complement.
AATTTTGTGGGAAAGTGTCTTCCTTTTGCTTTGTTATTGAGAAGTAAGTAAAGTTATAATTATTATTGTAAAAGTATGCCTAGTATATTTTTATGACAAATTAAATACAAGGGTACCTATTTACTTTTAAATTTTTATCATGTTTCCAAAACGTTTTAAGGAAGGATATAGCTCTTCCTTTAAAAGAAAAGTAAAACAAATCCGAACAAACGAAACCTGATTCAAATGAATTTTTGTCATTATTTGTAGAAGAAGCAGCTCATTTAACAAATAATGGAATTTTAATTGGATATCTAACTACCATGACTTTAGGATTTCAATGTTAGTTTGTGATAGCCCTGCTAAATCTTATGTATTAAAAACTCTAAAGGTCATTCAGGATACTTTAGTTGTACAAAGTGTACATTAGAAGGAAACTTTGAAGACAATGTATATTTTAGTAGAACAAATTTTACTAAAAGAACTGATGTTTCATTCAGATCTAAAATACAAGCCAAACATCATATTGGAACAAGTTTATTTGAAAATATACCAAAGTTTAATATGATAAATAATGTATATACCTATTGATTATATTATGCACTTTATATTATTAGGAGTAATGGAAAGACTGCTTTGCCATAAAAAGTATGGATGGATTTATGGTAAAACACCATTTAAATTAGGAGCATCAAAAGTTTAAGTTTATAATTTAAACACTAATATTAACAGTTTTAAAAAATTCATACCATGTGAGTTTTCTCGAAAGACCAGATCCATAATTGACTGTAAAAGGTATAAAGCTACAGAATTATTTAGACTTTTATTGCTGTGTATACAGGACAAATAGTGTTTAAAAATATTTTATCATTTTTGTGCTTTAGTGTAGGAACATTAATATTACAATAGTTTATCAATGTCCAAAGATAAGACATACCTTGATTATGCTAATGAATTATACAATCTAAATTATTATATAAACTTGTATAACCCTATAACTTTTGTTTCTCTCAATGTACCTACATAATATTACTGACTGTGTTAGACTTTACGGTTAGGTTAGATAATATCAGTGTTTTCCCATTTGAAAACTTTATGCCTCAAATAATAAAATAAGTAAGAAAAGCTTCCCTTCTGCCTTCTGCTAGAGCAAGTAGTAAGAAGAATTATTGAGCAAAGAGAAAGGATTTGTAATGCATCACAAACTCAATATGATATGACATTTTGCATAGAACATTCATAGTACTGGCCCACTAATAGAACAGTGTAAATCACCACAATTTAAAATTATTAAAACTGAAAATTTTACTATAAAAACATCTAAAATTTGTGATAGATTTGTAGAACTAAAAAATTATAATAAGTATTGTACTACAAGTTTTAAACATTGCTACTTAGGTATAATGATAAAACTGTCATTATAGATTATCCATAATATAAAAAAAAATGGGTCACTGTTTAAAGTGCCTGCTGACTCAGTAAATTTCGGAATATTTTTTGTTGAAAAATGTGAACAGTTACCTAAATATGAATTTTGTCAAAAATATTAAATCTAAGATTATGATATTGCCCTTTTTGCGGAAAATATGTTTGGTTTCCTTTATTACAATATGTTTAAACTGTTTTAAATAATATTTTGCAATTTATATATTAGCTCATTATACTTATGCAATGGACAAAAACATTTTTCGAATTAACTTGTACATACTTAAATCATAAGACGGCGACAGGAGAGTTACACACACCAAAACCTCTTAGAGACAGAGCTCCATCAAAATCAAATTTTGAACAAAATCATCACAACAAATTGATGCACTAAATGATGATCAAGGTGATTATACTAAATAAAAAATAACTTTAAATATATAATTTATTATAACATAAGTGTGAGCCTGTGTTAATGTGATCATTTCTGGCTGGACAGTCAATATATTTTAAATTTGCTTTTACAGAAAAATGTTTTTTTTTTTCATGAAAATTTTGCTTTGATTTTTGGAATTTACCTATATGATATCCAAGAAGGTGGTGGGTATTTTAAATTTGTACTATCTCTAATGGAACGTCTTATAAATTTTAAAGTACAATTCTAATTGAAATGGAAGAATTTTTTGGAACATTCTGTTGATTTCAAAAATAAATTTAAAATGTAGCCTTGAACAACAAACACCCCTGCATAGTCCTTACTTTTAAATTAGCTGAATGCATACATATTTGATATTACAATGTTTCAATATTTAATCAAATAGGTATTTTTCCCCTTATAGGTACTGTTAACATATTATCAACTAGGTAGAAAATATTTATCATAAAACTATTCAAATTCGTAATCATCAATATTCTATAAAATTATCACAATAGGTATATAGTTAAACGTTTTTATATTCAGTTATTCGGTAGATATACCTATTATTACGCTATCCGAAAAATTCCTTTGTTTTTATCTATATACAACTGATCAGACCCTGTGACAAGACTGCCACTGCCTTTTTTCTGTCCGCTGCTCTTTCAAACATTTTATATCAACTTCAGTTTTACAAATTCGACGGCTACTAGTTGATGTGGTCTAGGAGGTGCGCATGCGTCCATACAGCTTTTAACCTCTTATTCGATATCATTGATGTGTGCAGAGATTAGCTCAGCGTAAGCGTGCTGGGCTCTCAACACCGAGGTCCCAGGTTCGAGTTGTGTCCGAGTCAAGATATTTTTATTTTCTTATTGTTTTTTTCAAAAATTGACTAAAAATACAAAGAAGGTTTGGTAGGGGTAGGTTTGGTTATTATTGAAAATTATTATGCAATCCTTCCCCTTCTCGAAAAAATATCAAATAATTTGTATTCCACGCGCCAATTTAGGTGGGTAGGACCTAATCATTTCAAATTTTATTCAATTCTACTAATTACACAAATTTTAATTGGTAAACAAGTAAAAGATTGACCGAAATGAGGTAGATAGGTGGTAAACAGAAATAGCAAGCAAATATTTAGATGTGTAGGTAATCAATTAAATTTTATTTATATCACCATAAGTTCGACCATATCGCAAACTCTCGTAAATCTATCTATATTTAAATTCCACTCTGTATAAATCAATGCTAAATTCAAATATAACGTAGGTAATCGACTTTTCAAATATTAAACTTATTTTTATTACTCCCCGTAGGTATATTTTAATAATGATCTTATACCTTCCAACTAAACCTTCAATTCTTAACAATAAGTGATCATTAGTAATATAACTAATTTTCGTTACAGAACAAATAAAAGTTCATTTTCTAGAAAATTATTAAGTTCACGAAAAGATTCAGTTATAAATTTCATTTCTCAAACCCGAATTGCAATGAAAACAACGGTGTAGGTATCAGGTATAACTTACATTCTTGGCTACTCATATAATAAACATATTATCAACTAGAAAATATTTATCATAAAATTATTCAAATTCGTAATCATCAATATTCTATAGAATTATCACAATAGGTATATAGTTAAACGTTTTTATATTCAGTTATTCGGTATACCTACCTATTATTACGCTATCCGAAAAATTCCTTTGTTTTTATCTATAGGTATATAACTGATCAGACCCTGTGACAAGACTGCCACTGCCTTTTCTCTGTCCACTGCTCTTTCAAACATTTCAGATCATTTTCGGTTTTACAAATTCGACGGCTGGTAGTTGATATGGTCTAGGAGGTGCGCATGCGTCCATATAGCATTTAAACTCTTATTCGATAATGTTAATGTGTGCCGAGTTAGCCCAGCGTAAGCGAGCTGGTCATTCAACACAGAGGACCCAGGATCGAGTCATGTCCCAGACAATTTTCTTTTTTTATTTTCTTATTGTTTTCTTCAAAAATTGACTAAAAATACGAAGAAGGTTTAGTAGGGATAGGTTTGGTTATTATTGAAAATTATTATTCAATCCTTCCCCTTCTCGAAAAAATATCAAATAATTTGTATTCCACGCGCCAAATTTTATTCGATTCTACTAATTACGCAAATTTTAATTATTGGTAAACAAGTAAAAGATTGATCGAAATCAGGTAGATACCTAGGTGGTAAACAGAAATTGCAACCAAATATTTAGATGTAGGTAGGTACAATCAAATTTTATTAATATCACCATAAGTTCGACCATATCGCAAAATTCTCGTAAATCTATCTATATTTAAATTCCACTCTGTATAAATCAATGCTAAATTCAAATATAACGTAGGTAATCGACTTTTCAAATATTAAAGTTATTTTTATTACTCCCTATAGGTATATTTTAATAATGATCTTATACCTATATGTTCCAACAGCGCAGACATTCAAAACAATTGACTAGCTGTTACAACTATGGCCGCCGTTTCTACTGCCAATAAAAATTCAGTACCTCGAGACGGCAATTGTTTTTCCTTGGAAATATCACTTCGAAGAATGTAAAGCTTCACGAAGTATAGTGAGATTTGTTTGATTTTGTGGCGCGTGTCTAGTAGTTTAAATAGTGCGTGTTGAGTAAGTCTGCATATTTTTAATTATGTATGCCAGTTAGTAGGTATATTGACTTTATTAGTACTTGTAATTTAGAAAAGTGTGAATTAGCAAGTAAAGTTTCGTGTGAAAAACATTTTTGTTCAGACTTTATTAATGTACAACAAAAGTGATGGATTCTAAGGAAAATTGCTGTAGAAATAAGTTCTGTGATGGTATGTTTTTTATGATATCAAGTGTCTTATTCGAATATACTTATTACTGATATTAATGTTTATACCTACTTTGTGATGTTCTTTAATTCATAAAAATGCAAAGTTTAAAAACATTTCAAATGAGTACCTGATACCAAATTCTTTAAATTCTGCGCGTAGGTAGTAGCTATAGGTATATTAAGCACAAAATACCTATGTGTTTTTAGTTTCAACTGATGTCCCATAAAAACGAGAGTCTAAGAAGTTTAATTCGATATTTGTTTAGATATTGTTCGAAAAGTTAGGCAATTTTTAATTAACGAAATGAAACGAATGAAATTTCTTGTTTCAGTTAGGTTTACAGCCAAAATGACGTGGGCAGGCAGTGTTGTAGAAGTAATCTACTCATTCAAACACTACCACGAATTATGTACTTAGGTAGGTATTTTCTGCAAGTTGCATAAATACTTACCTATTCAATTGTTGTGTTATTTTTTGCTTTTGATTCATGGTTGTAGCTTTTATTAGAAGTTTCAGATAATTTCTTTTAAACCCCTTTTCTACGTTTTCCGGTCCTAAAAAACTCGTCAAAGCAATAGTAACATTCCTCTAAACTTACTACAATAGGTACCTATTCCTTTTTTTGAAAGAGTTGAAATTAAATAGCATAGATGGCTCCTACTTTTGGAATAATTTATTGATTTTTGTAGTCGTGACTTGTTAGAGGCGAGCTAGGGTTAAGAATTTCAGGGTTACTGGTAACATTTGACCAGTTGTCGGTAAGTTTATTTATTTATTTTAACTTGGAAAAGAAACGAAATAGGTAGGTACCGATTTAAACTCGATATAGAAATAAGTAGGTAGGTACCTACCTATTTCAAAAATTATAGGTATAACGTTAAGGTTTGGAAATAGTCCGTTCCTTAATTTCTAGATTTTATCATTAACATTTTTCCACTCAACGATTTTATAAAGCAGTTCAGAACACAACTTGTGAATATATATGAACTTTTTTGATTTTCGTTTTTATGGGATATCGGTTAAAATTGAAAAATATATAGGTACCTACCAAAATATTCAGTTACCCGAATTACAATCAAAACAACGATGTGTTGGGTATAACTTAGATTTGTAAGGTAGTCATTTATTTTGTGTGATGATTATTTTTTCAACCTCCCTATATAAGAATCTACTTATAAAATTTTAAAATATACAAAATATCGACACTCGCACATGAAATATTCACATTTCTATAAATAGCCACAGTCTATTTTTTTGTGTTACAGCGCAATCCCCAATCGGTGTCCGATAATCTTGGATCATGAAATACAGGGTGTTCGAGTTTAAACTGATAAATTTTTTGAAAGTGAAAATAATGAAGTGTTTGAATATTTTTCTTGTTTGTTTTCAAACAATGCATATGACTTATATTTGCTTTCTTTTGTTACAGATTTTACAACTCTCGTTACAGCTGAAGAAATGCGATATGCCTAAAGGTAAGAGATTGTTGTGACGAATAACCAAAATAGAAATAATTTTGATGGTAATAATAATAATAATAATTTCTGATGAGAAATTACAAAGATTAGAGTCGCAAACAAATTTTTATTTCATCATTTTCATTGTTGGGAATTAATTTAGATATAAATCAGTTTTTTTTTCAAAATTTTCTCGTTCAAACATTGAACTTTTATACTAATAGATAGATAATTAATAAATGAGAAACTTTTTTTGATTTGATTAGAATAATTTTATTTTTTTAACTTTATAAATACCTAGGTATATTTTCTATTTTTGTTATTTAAAAAGTATTTACAATTTTTCGTATAGGATTAATAATTTTATAAATATAGTAAATATTGGAAACACCCCAGCAAGAGGAAATTTTTATGTGTGTTTTGTTTGTTTCTTATTTTTCAGGGTCTGTGAGCAAATCGGTTAATCATTAAATTAATATATATATATATATAATTTAATACATTTTAATTTAAATAGAAAGGTATCAATATAATAATAATAATAAGAAGAAAATACAAACAAAAATTTATTAACTGTGTAACATAAGATCAAAGTTTCATTCATTTTTTTAACAAAAATATATCAAGAAACGTAAAATATATTCCTCAATTGAAAACATTAATCTAGTTCCAGCATAATAAATACAGTTACTCTACCACTATACTAACACTCTTCACTATTCGAACCGTTCGTTTTATTATTGAATATAAAAAATAAATTTTATCAAGTAGAAAGTAAATTTCAGAAATATTTTGATAAATTTCAAATTTCTGCCTAACATTCATTTAGTCTAGCATATTTATTAGACATTACATATGGAAATTAAATTTTATCACGTAGGTAATGTAAAAAGAAAAATTGCTTACAAAATTAATTTTTCCATAAAAATTGAGATTAAGAAATATTTTAATTACGCCCAATTTTTTCCCTACTTTAAAACATTTATTTAGTCAATCATAATAATATATCTATTATTAACCATTTTGTCCAGAAAATCGAATGCTCCAGAAAACTTGGAAATTATAATTTAGGCACAGAAGAACAAAGGATTTCTGATGCAACGTTCTGGGAGCCAATATAGGGCAATCATCAAACACGATTTAATATTTTTAATTGAAATTGAAAGTTATTGAAATTTTATTCACTAAGAAAGGAAAAATTACTTGAAAAAATACCAATTATTTTTATTTTATTCTCAAATTTAAAATATTAAGTTGGTCTAGCTTGTTATTAAATAACAAAAAAGTAAATTCAATCAAATAATACATAAAGATAAATTCCTTAGAAAATTAATAGATACCTAGGTATATTTGTAACTCGAAATTATTTTTAGGATCCCACAGCATTTCTTTTCCAAATTTAAAACATTTATTTAACTTAACATAGACACTCCCAGAACGTAGGTACTAGGTACAACGAGATCTTCCAGACAACTCAGAAGAAGTGACAACAATGTATTATTTTGGGTGTTTCCAATTCTTTACATTTTCATTTTTTGCAAATTTTTCATATCCAAATAGATAATGGTGTGTACTGTTACATAATATCATGAACATACTTTTTTTATCGACTGAAAACTGTGGTTACACAAATTTTCAAATTGTTGTATGCCTGTATAGGTATATTGTAGAATGTGATCACAGAAAGTTCCTTGGGACAATAATAAAGACTTGTACTTTTGCAGAATCTTTTTTTAACGTAATCGTTAACAATCGACTTGTTTTCATATTTCAAGTAGCTAGGTGCAAACTAATTTTTACATTTTTAATCTCTCTTAATTTCTTTGAAAATCTTATTACCTAACCTACTTCTTGTGCCCAGATTACTTGGACTACTCGCTAACTTAAGGTAGGTACTTTGGTTAACAAGTTTTTCCAGAAGTAGATATGTATATACTTAATTTTTATTTTAAATTAGATTGTTCCTTTGTGTTCGAAAACTCACTTTGCTCGCCGAGACAATACATTTTTATTTTGTGTAGTTCAACTAAATTGGAACTCTTGACAACGTCGCAATCGTTCTAACAGCGTCCGCATGATCCACTAAAAATCAATACTAAAATACATATTACCGATTACTTAGCCCTCCCTGTCTAACGAACCGAATTTTCCAATGCGTCTTCTCCCACTCCCTTGCACTTCGTACAAAGAGAGCAATGTCTCGAACAGACCCATACCACCACCCCACTCTCTGACCATAATCATCACGCCAACCCCAAAAAGCCAGCACGTGTACTCTGTAACTTGATGGAAATAGATAAGAAATAGCAAAGAAAAGAAATTTCTTTCTATCGACAAATGCTCTCTGTATGACTTTTTCCTGTAAACTTTGGGCGTGCTCGGGTAAAAGGAAACGACTACTATATAACTTGAAAACATTTTCAGATTTTTATATTCTGTGATGCTTTTGACATTTAGTTGCCAGTAATATCAATTATTTCCATTTCTGAGTTTTGTTTCGATGTCTTTTCATCCTGCCATTCTATACAGAATGTTCAACTTTTTTTCAAACTTTAAAAACCGAAAGGATACTCTAAGATTCTTGTAGGTACTCCTTGGTTGCGATGGGTAAACAGTTACTTTGCACAGCGAGGGTCGTCGGTTCAATTCCTGCCGAAAATCGTTTTACTTAATTTTTTTTTAATGTTTTTACACCAATTATCATAGTTTGGCAGAATAATATAAAAAAAAATGATAGACGAAAAAATCTATTACCTAAGTTTATTTAATCATATACCACCCATTTATTCAAAAAAATTATCTATTCATGTTTAATTAAAAATAAACAATATTCAGAACCTAATCATAATCAATAATTAACATGAACAATGGCAAAACGGGATAAGTATGTATATTATATAAGAACAGATAGAAAGACCTTTGTAGCCGTTTCTATTTCTATCTGCCAAATCTATCTTGCAAAATCTAATAGGTATTGTAGTTCAAATACTTTTCGAGATATACCTATACTGCACAAAACCTCGTGGGACACCCTGTATAAAGCAGAATTACTTAGGAAACTTATCAACGTCTTTGAAATTTACTTAGGTACAGAAGATTATAAATTCTGAATAATTTTGTTTTTAATTAAAATATGTAGCAATACATATTTAAAGTACAAACGACAAACTTATGAGGCTTTGTAATATAATATAATGGGTACGTAGGCAGAATATCCTGGATTTGCTGTTACACAAATTCTTTAAACATTCTGTATGTTTTCTAAAACTAATTTTTGCCTCCCGTTACCACTCATTTGAATAAGCAAGGAAAAACGTATTATATAAATATACCTGGGTCTTCGTTACTTAGTAGTAAATTTTTGTTTATCTTTTTTTAAACGCTGTATGATCGGTCTGTGCTTCACCCTGTAGATGCAGGTTCACCCGAGGCTCTCAGCGGTTATCTTTTACCTCTTGGAATGTTTAGTGGAGTGCTTATCGTATGAACGCTTGAAATTACATGTGTTGTTTTTAAGATTATTAATATTTTGTATTCCGTTGCACCGACTTTCTTTTAACAGTTTAATAATAATCATTTTATTTAATATAAAAATAGATTATGTACATTTCTTTAGTTTTTGCTTTATACAAATAGGTACTTCTTCCAAGTTGAAATAAATTAGTTACTTACAACCTTCCAACTAAACCTTCAAATCTTAACAATAAGTGATCATTAGTAATATAACTAATTTTCGTTACAGAACAAATAAAAGTTCATTTTCTAGAAAATTATTAAGTTCACGAAAAGATTCAGTTACCTATAAATTTCATTTCTCAAACCCGAATTGCAATCAAAACAACGGTGTACGTATCAGGTATAACTTACATTCTTGGCTACTCATATAATAAACATATTATCAACTAGAAAATATTTATCATAAAACTATTCAAATTCGTAATCATCAATATTCTATAGAATTATCACAATAGGTATATAGTTAAACGTTTTTATATTCAGTTATTCGGTATACCTACCTATTATTACGCTATCCGAAAAATTCCTTTGTTTTTATCTATATATAACTGATCAGACCCTGTGACAAGACTGCCACTGCCTTTTCTCTGTCCACTGCTCTTTCAAACATTTCAGATCATTTTCGGTTTTACAAATTCGACGGCTGGTAGTTGATATGGTCTAGGAGGTGCGCATGCGTCCATATAGCATTTAAACTCTTATTCGATAAAGTTATTGTGTGCCGAGTTAGCCCAGCGTAAGCGTGCTGGTCATTCAACACAGAGGACCCAGGATCGAGTCATGTCCTAGACAATTTTTTTTTTATTTTCTTATTGTTTTCTTCAAAAATTGACTAAAAATACGAAGAAGGTTTGGTAGGGATGCGAATATGTATAAAGCAGAAATTATTTAAGAAACTATTTAACGTCTTTGAATTTACTTATAGATTATTATAGGTAAATTAAAATTGATTTTGTTTTGTTTTTAAATAAAATATGTAGCACCTAATACGTATTTAAAGTACAAAAGGCAAACATTGTAATATAATGTAATAGGTTCGTAAAAGCAGAATGTCTTTATTATGATTTTATTCTGTTTAAAAATAGATAGGTACGCCTGCAGTGAAGGTCATGCTCACGACGCGACGGTCGATATAAGGACCGGTTTTTTTTTCTCCAACGATGAGAAGGGTGTATATTTATTTTATTGTTTCATTTTTTACTTCTTGTCATTTCTTGAAAACATAGGGAATGTTTTAAGAATTTGCTCAACAACAAATTTTAGATATTCTGCCTGCCATTTTGTTATTAGGTACTCATTAACGTCTTTGAATTTACTTAAAGATGATTATACATTCTGAACACTTACAATAGTTCTTGGTTATTTAGCAAATACTGTTTTCTTCCTAGGTTTTTGCTTTATACAAATTATATGTATCTACTTATCCCAAATTGGAATGAATTTGTTATAGCCGTCCTACTAAACCTGCAACTCCTAACAATATTTTCGTTACAAATCAAAAATGAAAGTTTATGTTCCTTTAAATGCAGAGTAAAACCTTATTGAATAAATATATATGAACAGCTTTAAAAAAGGCCGATTTATTTTCTTCGCTCATCCAAATAAGTGATCCTACGGTATAAAGAAATTATTATTACAAAAGACTCGTAAGTTTGCCTGCCCTTTTCTATTTCGATTATTTTTCATAACATAGGTATTTGATTTAAAAACAAAATCCTTCATAGGTAATCATAATATAATATAAGTAAGTTTGAAGACGTTTATAAGTTTCTTAAAGAATTCTGATTATACATACAAATATTATGCAGAGAATATCTATTATATTCGGCCTCGTCTCGTAAATAAGATGCTATGTAGTACCCTCGTCTCTGGCGTTATCGTCACATATTTTAAAGTAAACAAAACCTCCTTGCCGCTCGCCCCCGGGGTGCCTAACGCACCTCAGTCTTCATCTTTGTGCGAAATCACATCATAACGATTTTTTTTTTTGTGTAGTGCGTATTTCTTGAAATAATCAAGTGGTTTTGTGCAATGCCTATAAGATCGCGAAGTCGTTCTCCGTATGGAGATAACGGAGTAGGTATTATTAAAATGTTACATACATTCATACATGGTTGGCTTAAAAAGACATAAGTCTAGGTCAAAACGTTTGAGTTATAGTACGGTTTATAATACCTCTTTAGAAAGAAGTAATAGACGTCGTGTGAAAACCAGAAAAAATTATTCTAGGGATACATCTTCGGAACGAGTTTCGAATGAAGGTAATTAATTTTTTTTTTCATAACCTTCACAGATACTTATTTTAGGTGTTGAATATGCTGTACATCGGGATGAGTTGCCTGATTTTGATATCAGAGTACCTGCTTTTGATAGCAGGATGTGTCGTTGTTCTTTTGATAGAACGCACACATCAGTTTGGGCACGCTTTGATGTCGTGCCATGCCTATGTTTTATCGCAGCACTGTAACTGACCCGAGCCTGTTTTTGATAGCAGGATAGTTCTGTTTTTGATAACAGAATCTGCCGAGCCAAGTGGTTTCCAAGAGTTTCGAATGAAGGTAATTATTTTGTTTTTTTTCATTACCTTCACAGATACTTATTTTAGGTGTTAAACATGCTGGGCATCGGAATGTGATGCCTGATTTTGATATCAGAGTACCTGCTTTTGATAGCAGGATGTGTTGTTCTTTTGATAGAACGCACACATTAGTTTGGGCACGCTTTGACGTCGTGCCATGCCTATGTTTTATCGCAACACTATAACTGACCCGAGCCTATTTTTGATAGCAGGATTTCTGTTTCTTGATAACAGCCGATACAAGTGGTTTCAATATTTTTATTGTATACTCCTTTTCTCCTCTGTGCAGAGGAAAGGATGGGCCTCATGAAGCTGAACCCGATCAAGAAAATGCGACTAACATACCGATTGACAGAGCAACTGGTAAATCAGCTTCGACTACGACTTCCAGTCTTGACTAGGATATTTTATCAATGCTAGGTGAGTAGATAGGCGCCGCTAAAGTATATGGACCGCCAATTCTCCAACAGATGGCTTCAAATTGTTAAATCCCGGCTAGATTCCGAGAGAAATAGTCGGTTGTTTGGAGACACCAAAATTAAACCTTATGGTGACAGCCTGTAATAAAAAGAGACGAGCATCTTTTCACGAAGCAGCTTCAAATTGGTGCAATAGGATCGGTAATTTCAGACTCATTGGAGACAAAAAGACAATAAGGTCATTATTCAACGTGTTAGCGATGCCGGTCGGCTTTTGTCTGATCTTCACCACTCAGCAGTTTTTCTATACCTCACATTATTACAGTCAATCAGTGATAAATGACTGTTTGTGGAGAATTTGGATGATAGACTCAAAAATGTCAAAACATTCAGCAGTCTTCGATACAGCTCAAAATTAATAAATCTCCACTTAAAGGTTTTCAATGCCGGGAGTTCTTTAAACTCGAAAACTCCATTTAAGAAGTTTCAGGAAGTTAGACAGAGTGGACACTACCAGCCTCGTGTTCCCACCGCCAAGTACTACCAGCAGAATCGCTTACATCGTTAACACCATAGAAAGGGGGTATCGCCAGAAGGAGAGGTAGAGAAATTAGCAGGAAGGTTACAATATTTTTTGTCGCATTGGAAAGAAATCACAAACAATAAGCAAATCCTGTCTTGGGTAAGCAGGGTTAAATCACCTTTCATTAATAAACCTTCACAGGCGGTGTCGCCTAAACAGCCGGAATGGTACTTAAGGGGAAAAGTGCCAATCACACATTCTATAGAAAAAATGTTAAAATCCGGTGCTAGTAAAGTTCAAGCTTGCAAAGATCAATTCTTATCCAAGTACCTATTTGTTAACTGCAAAAAAAAAGATGGGACCTCGCGTTTTATATTGAATCTTAAGAATTTATATCAATATATAAAAACATCTCATTTTATATTAGAAGACCACCAGGTTAATTAATCGAAATTGTTTTATGGAAGCATAATTTTTGGTCCAGTTTCACGAAAGATAAGAAATACTTAAGGTTTTCATTCAACAACAATATTTATGAGTATAATGATTGTCTTTGCCTTGGCATAAATGTAGCTCTTATGATATTCACGAAAGTTTTAGAACCGGTTAACATTACCTTAGGAAAAAGGGATGTGTCTATTTAGATGATTTCTTATTGCTGGGCAATAACTATACAGGGAGTGTTTACTAAATATATCACAAAAGGTATCGCTCTTAAAATATTTGGGTTTTGTTATTAATTATGAAAACAGTTTCTTTATTCCAAGCAAAGTATGTATTTACTTAGGCTTTAAGTTTATCTATCGGGAACTTAGTATCTCGGTTCTTAAAGATAAACGTAAAAAATTAATTGTAATGCTGCAAAATTTTAAGAAGTTAAAACTATACATATTATACATTTTTCAAAAATAATAGGTAAATTAATATCTATTTGCTGTAAAATATTGCTATATATATTCAAATTGTTTGAGCGTGGAAAATAATTAGCTCTTAGAAAATCGCCAGCCAATTTTAACGCTATTATGAATATATCGAATAGCTTAAGAGATGGCTTCAATTGGTGGAAAGAAATTTGAAAAGCAAAATTCTTTAAAGAAACATGATTTCGTTAAAGAAATTATTTCAGACGCAGCTAATACGGTGTGGAGAAGCTACTGAAATTATAACAGTTCTCATGGTTTTTGGTCAGAGGAGGAGAAATCCGAGCATATAAATTATCTCGAACTTTTGTCTGTATGTTTTGGATTAAGATGATACGCCAGAACTTTAAAAAATTGTTCTTTGCTCTGCCGGGTCGATAATACTACCGCTATTGCTCATATTAACCGTAGGGGGAGTGTACAATACGTTAAGCTAAATTGTCTTGCTCGAAAAATTTGGCAGTGGTGTGAAAAAAGAGATCTTCATCGTTGCGTCATACATTAGATCATCGGCCTATATTATAACGGATAAGACTTCTCGGAGCGTACATATAGATGTAGAATGGGCTCTTGCCGATTCAAATTTCCAGTCTTTAGTTGACAGTTGGACATCCGGACTTTGATTTATTCGCAAACCAAATAAATAAAAAGTGCAACCTTCATGTTTCATGGCTTAACGACCCATATATACCAGCGCGATAGATGCCTTTACAATAAATTGGTCGAATTCTTTCTTTTACGCCTTTTCCGCCTTTTTCGGGCATTCTGCGTACGTTAGAAAAAATTATTACTGATCAAGCGAAAGGTATTTTAGTGGTTCCCATGCGGCCTAACCAGTCATGGTACCGATTTTCTTATCTCTCTTGGTAGGGAAACCATTAACATTTACTCCTAAGCACAATCTTCTTTCCTTTGGCAGATTACAGCATCCACTATCAGCACACCTTTCTTTGATGGGAGGTCTATTATCAGAAAGCGCTGCAGCTAGGCCAAGTTCCCGAATCATCCTTGGAAATCTGCATGGCATCTACTTTTGAAAACACACCAGAGCAATACGTATCAGGCGGGAGATTAACATCTCTGAAAAAGTCGATCCTTATTCTGTTTCACCAGTAAGAGTCTCAATAAGTACAGTTGCTTATTAGCTCATATAGACCTTTCCAAGGTTTATAGAATTCAAAGATTTCTCAATGGGGTTCACATGTTAAGACCAGGTATGCCAAAATATAAAAATACTTGGGATCCCTCGGAGGTTTTAGTTTACCTTAGGAAACATAAAAATGCGTGAATATATTTAACTATTCTGTCGCAAAAATTAGCTACCTTATTAGCATTAACGACGAGTCATCGCCTGCAAACATTATATTCTATAGAAGTAGCCAGCAGAGGCAAATATCGAAATTGCTATTCTTAAGAGAATTAAAACATCAGCCAAAAACAGGTTTTAACCCTTGTTTGAATTCTGATCCGGAAATCTGCGTAGCCTCAACTCTGCTTTTCTACTTGGAAAAAACAAGTCCACTTAGAGGACTAATCGAAAGTTTATTTATTTCTGATACAAAACCTTATGAGAATATTTTCACACAGGAGCTTTTTTTTGCGGAAAAGTGGTATGGATACGGACAAATTTTCTGCTCATAGCACGAGACACGCTTCGACCTCGGCTGCGAATAGGAAAGGTGTTAGTTTTAATACTATACTAAATCTAAAATGTTTTCCCAGGTGTACAACAGTTTATCCTTTGAGGAGACAGTTTTGTCTATTTAATTTTATATGTTTGATAATTACTCCAGGGTCATTAACAATTGAGTTTTTTGAGAAAACGTGTAATGTTCTAGAAATTCTTCCTCTTGGACCAGGAATTTTCTTTTTGCAACTTTCTCTAAATATCTACATAGCATCTTATTTACGAGACGAGGCCGAATATAATAACAAGATCAAACGAACTTACCTGTGATGTTCGATCTTGATTATATGAAGGCCTCGTCGAAGTAAATAAGTTCCCACCCTGTATACACCCAATCCCGTAAATAGTTGCAAAAAATGTTCGCCCAAAATGAAGACTGAGGTGCGTTAGGCACCCCGGGGGCGAGCGGCAAGGAGGTTTTGTTTACTTTAAAATATGTGACGATAACGCCAGAGACGAGGGTACTACATAGCATCTTATTTACTTCGACGAGGCCTTCATATAATCAAGATCGAACATCACAGGTAAGTTCGTTTGATCTTGTTATTATAAAGGCGTTCAAATGGAGTAAGATTTTGACACTAAAGATAGAACACAGTTTAGAAAGGGTCGTTGATAGCAAATACCATAGATGGCGTGAGGCGTACTGCTTTTGGAATAAATTATCGATTTTACGTTCCACGCACTAGAAAAGTCGTGTTAGTGTTAAGTATTTCAGTGTAACCTACCCACAGTTAGTAACATATTTGACGAGCTGTCTGTAAATTTATCAAACGGATATTTTTACCGTACTGATCACTTGTAGTTTTGCAGAATCTTTTTTTTTAACGTAATCGTTAACAATCGACTTGTTTTCATATTTCAAGTAGTTGCAAACTAATTTTTACATTTTTAATCTCTCTTAATTTCTTTAAAAATCTCATTACCTAACCTACTTCTTGTGCCCAGATTACTTGGACTACTCGCTAACTTAAGGTACTTTGGTTAACAAGTTTTTCCAGAAGTCGATGTATACCTACTTAGTTTTTCTTTTAAATTAGATTGTTTATAAATATTCCTTTGTGTTCGAAAACTCACTTCAATCACCGAGACGATACATTTTTATTTTGTGTAGTTCAACTAAATTGAAACTCTTGACAACGTCGCAATCGCATAATCCACACCGAAAATCAATACTTGAATACATTTTACCGCTCCCTGTCTAACGAACCAAATTTTCCAATGCGTCTTCCGAAATAAACCTAAGGCATAGCATTGATTTTGTTTTTAACTAAAATATGTAGTAATACGTATTTAAAGTACGAACGGTTAGGGTTATGAGACTTTGTAATATAATATATTGGCTTCGTAGGGAGAATATCCTGGATTTGCCGTTACACAAATTCTTTAAATATCCTGTATGTTTTGTAAAACTAATTTTTGCATCCCGTTATTTGAATAAGCCAGGAAAAACGTACAATTTAAATATAGTTCTTCGTTACTTAACAAATGTTTCCTTCCTTCCTTCCTTCCTATTAGACTTTTGCTTTACCTATACAAAAATATAGTCATCCCGAATAGAAATGAATTTTTTATAGCCGTCCTACTAAAAAAACTGCAACTCTTAACAATATTTTCGTTACAAATCAAATGAAAGTTTATGTTCTTTCAATAGCTGTTCAAATATATTTATTCAATAATTCAAAGTTTTCTCTTTTGTTGTGTACCTACAACTAACTGTGGTGTAGCTTAAAGAAAACAATTCTCTCTTTCCTAGTGTAAGGTTTTACTCGGCATTTGAAAAAGTCCGATTTATTTTACTTCCTTACCCAAATATGTGATTACCTACGGTATAAAGAAATAATTTCTATTTCCATTATTTTTCATAACATATTTGATTTAAAAACAAAATCCGTTATAATTCATAATATAAGTAAGTTTGAAGACGTTTAGGTAGGTATAAGTTTCTTGAAGAATTCTGATTACCTATACACATAGATACAAGCATGTTTTTATAGAAATCAATAAATTTACTGAAAATGCTACAATATTTTGTTTGAATATTCAATCAAATATATTTCTTCTTTTGTTAACAAATTATCGACGAGTGAATACTAATCATAAACTCGTTCAAAGGAAGTCATATTTTGTCACTTTAGATAGAACACAGTTTAGAAAGGGGCGTTGATAGCAAATACCTACCATAGATGGCGTGAGGCGTACTACTTTTGGAATATAATATTATTGATTACCTACCTACCTATTGAAAAATGAGTAGTGAAAATGTTTTCAATGTTGGGTTGTGCTTGAATCACATTTCATAACTTTAACAATATTGTACCTTTTGCCTTGGGGTGATTGATTATGCATTTTTTAAAAATCGAGTACAATCTTTGTACAAGGTACCTAAGAAAGAATATGAAAATATAGATATGGATATGAGACTTTGTAATATAATATTATAATGGGTACGTAGGCAGAATATCCTGGATTTGCTGTTACACAAATTCTTTAAACATTCTGTATGTTTTCTAAAACTAATTTTTGCCTCCCGTTACCACTCATTTGAATAAGCCAGGAAAAACGTATTATATAAATATACCTGGGTCTTCGTTACTTAGTAGTAAATTTTTGTTTATCTTTTTGTAATCGCTGTATGATCGGTCTGTGCTTCACCCTGTAGATGCAGGTTCACCCGAGGCTCTCAGCGGTTATCTTCTACCTCTTGGAATGTTTAGTGGAGTGTTTATCGTGTGAACGCTTGAAATTACATGTGTTGTTTTTAAGATTATTAATATTTTGTATTCCGTTGCACCGACTTTCTTTTAACAGTTTAATAATAATCATTTTATTTAATATAAAAATAGATTATGTACCTACATTTCTTTAGTTTTTGCTTTATACAAATAGGTACCTACTTCTTCCAAGTTGAAATAAATTAGTTACTTACAACCTTCCAACTAAACCTTCAATTCTTAACAATAAGTGATCATTAGTAATATAACTAATTTTCGTTACAGAACAAATAAAAGTTCATTTTCTAGAAAATTATTAAGTTCACGAAAAGATTCAGTTATAAATTTCATTTCTCAAACCCGAATTGCAATGAAAACAACGGTGTAGGTATCAGGTATAACTTACATTCTTGGCTACTCATATAATAAACATATTATCAACTAGAAAATATTTATCATAAAATTATTCAAATTCGTAATCAATATTCTATAGAATTATCACAATAGGTATATAGTTAAACGTTTTTATATTCAGTTATTCGGTATACCTACCTATTATTACGCTATCCGAAAAATTCCTTTGTTTTTATCTATAGGTATATAACTGATCAGACCCTGTGACAAGACTGCCACTGCCTTTTCTCTGTCCACTGCTCTTTCAAACATTTCAGATCATTTTCGGTTTTACAAATTCGACGGCTGGTAGTTGATATGGTCTAGGAGGTGCGCATGCGTCCATATAGCATTTAAACTCTTATTCGATAATGTTAATGTGTACCGAGTTAGCCCAGCGTAAGCGAGCTGGTCATTCAACACAGAGGACCCAGGATCGAGTCATGTCCCAGACAATTTTTTTTTTATTTTCTTATTGTTTTCTTCAAAAATTGACTAAAAATACGAAGAAGGTTTAGTAGGGATAGGTTTGGTTATTATTGAAAATTATTATTCAATCCTTCCCCTTCTCGAAAAAATATCAAATAATTTGTATTCCACGCGCCAAATTTTATTCGATTCTACTAATTACGCAAATTTTAATTATTGGTAAACAAGTAAAAGATTGATCGAAATCAGGTAGATACCTAGGTGGTAAACAGAAATTGCAACCAAATATTTAGATGTAGGTAGGTACAATCAAATTTTATTAATATCACCATAAGTTCGACCATATCGCAAAATTCTCGTAAATCTATCTATATTTAAATTCCACTCTGTATAAATCAATGCTAAATTCAAATATAACGTAGGTAATCGACTTTTCAAATATTAAAGTTATTTTTATTACTCCCTGTAGGTATATTTTAATAATGATCTTATACCTATATGTTCCAACAGCGCAGACATTCAAAACAATTGACTAGCTGTTACAACTATGGCCGCCGTTTCTACTGCCAATAAAAATTTAGTACCTCGAGACGGCATTTGTTTTTCCTTGGAAATATCACTTCGAAGAATGTAAAGCTTCACGAAGTATAGTGAGATTTGTTTGATTTTGTGGCGCGTGTCTAGTAGTTTAAATAGTGCGTGTTGAGTAAGTCTGCATATTTTTAATTATGCATGCCACTTAGTAGGTATATTGACTTTATTAGTATTTGTAATTTAGAAAAGTGTGAATTAGCAAGTAAAGTTTCGTGTGAAAAACATTTTAGTTCAGACTTTATTAATGTAAAACAAAAGTGATGGATTCTAAGGAAAATTGCTGTAGAAATAAGTTCTGTGAAGGTATGTTTTTTATGATATCAAGTGTCTTATTCGAATATACTTATTACTGATATTAATGTTTATATGTACCTACTTTGTGATGTTCTTTAATTCATAAAAATGCAAAGTTTAAAAAGATTTCAAATGAGTACCTGATACCAAATTCTTTAAATTCTGTCCGTAGGTAGTAGCTATAGGTATATTAAGCACAAAATACCTATGTGTTTTTAGTTTCAACTGATGTTGATGTCTCATAAAAACGAGAGTCTAAGAAGTTTAATTCGATATTTGTTTAGATATTGTTCGAAAAGTTAGGCAATTTTTAATTAACGAAATGAAACGAATGAAATTTCTTGTTTCAGTTAGGTTTACAGCCAAAATGACGTGGACAGGCAGTGTTGTAGAAGGAATCTACTCATTCAAACACTACCACGAATTATGTACTTAGGTAGGTATTTTCTGCAAGTTGCATAAATACTTACCTATTCAATTGTTGTGTTATTTTTTGCTTTTGATTCATGGTTGTAGCGATAGAATATCTATTATCTTTTATTAGAAGTTTCAGATAATCTCTTTTAAACCCTTTTTCTACGTTTTCCGGTCCTAAAAAACTCTTCAAAGCAATAGTAACATTCCTCTAAACTTACTACAATAGGTACCTATTCCTTTTTTTGAAAGAGTTGAAAGTAAATAGCATAGATGGCTCCTACTTTTGGAATAATTTATTGATTTTTGTAGTCGTGACTTGTTAGAGGGTTAAGAATTTCAGGGTTACTGGTAACATTTGACCAGTTGTCGGTAAGTTTATTTATTTATTTTAACTTGGAAAAGAAACGAAATAGGTACCTAGGTACCGTTTTAAGCTCGATATAGAAATAAGTAGGTAGGTAACCTACCTATTTCAAAAATTATAGGTATAATGTTAGGGTTTGGAAATAGTCCGTTCCTTAATTTCTAGATTTTATCATTAACATTTTTCCACTCAACGATTTTATAAAGCAGTTCAGAACACAACTTGTGAATATATATGAAGTTTTTTGATTTTCGTTTTTATGGGATATCGGTTAAAATTGAAAAATATATAGGTACCTACCAAAATATTCAGTTGTTACCTATAAATTTCATTTCTCAAACCCGAATTACAATCAAAACAACGATGTATTGGGTATAACTTAGATTAGTAAGGTAGTCATATATTTTGTGTGATGATTATTTTTTCAACCTCCCTATATAAGAATCTACTTATAAAATTTTAAAATATACAAAATATCGACACTCGCACATGAAATATTCACATTTCTATAAATAGCCACAGTCTATGTTTATGTTACAGCGCAACGATCTCTTACGTTAAATCCCCAATCAGTGTCCGATAATCTTGGATCATGAAATACGTGTTCGAGTTTAAACTGATAAATTTTTGAAAGTGAAAATAATGAAGTGTTTGAATATTTTTCTTGTTTGTTTTCAAATAATGCATATGTAAGATTGGGAAGGTAACTTATAATAATAATAAAACTCGGTGATACTGTAACTATCCAAATTTACTGGTTTCAGTACAACGGCTATACATAGACTAAACATTCCAAAATAATCTAATTCCTAGACAGTCCACTTCACCTTTCAAAAACCCTTAACGTGTCCTGTCTTCTTTTCAAGCTTGGTCGTATATTATATATTTTATTACCGATGATATAAACAAAACGACACG
Organism: Lochmaea capreae; assembly: GCA_949126875.1. Classification (NCBI taxonomy): domain Eukaryota; kingdom Metazoa; phylum Arthropoda; class Insecta; order Coleoptera; family Chrysomelidae; genus Lochmaea; species Lochmaea capreae. The sequence goes on along the minus strand of OX421395.1, from coordinate 49,364 downwards.
TGTTCGAAAGTATATTCCATCTTTGTTAAAGAGTCTTGTATACTAATAAATCAAGTGAAGTGATCTTTGGTATTGGGTCTTGTCTAATAAGTACAATAGGCTAGAAATATGATATAACACATATGACTTATATTTGCTTTCTTTTGTTACAGATTTTACAACTCTCGTTACAGCTGAAGAAATGCGATATGCCTAAAGGTAAGAGATTGTTGTGACGAATAACCAAAATAGAAATAATTTTGATGGTAATAATAATAATAATAATTTCTGATGAGAAATTACAAAGATTAGAGTCGCAAACAAATTTTTATTTCATCATTTTCATTGTTGGGAATTAATTTAGATATAAATCAGTTTTTTTTTTAAATTTTCTCGTTCAAACATTGAACTTTTATACTAATAGATAGATAATTAATAAATGAGAAACTTTTTTTGATTTGATTAGAATAATTTTTTTAACTTTATAAATACCTAGGTCTTATATTTTCTATTTTTGTTATTTAAAAAGTATTTACAATTTTTCGTATAGGATTAATAATTTTATAAATATAGTAAGTATTGGAAACACCCCAGCAAGAGGAAATTTTTATGTGTGTTTTGTTTGTTTCTTATTTTTCAGGGTCTGTGAGCAAATCGGTTAATCATTAAATTAATATATATATATAATTTAATACATTTTAATTTAAATAGAAAGGTATCAATATAATAATAATAATAAGAAGAAAATACAAACAAAAATTTATTAACTGTGTAACATAAGATCAAAGTTTCATTCATTTTTTTAACAAAAATATATCAAGAAACGTAAAATATATTCCTCAATTGAAAACATTAATCTAGTTCCAGCATAATAAATACAGTTACTCTACCACTATACTAACACTCTTCACTATTCGAACCGTTCGTTTTATTATTGAATATAAAAAATAAATTTTATCAAGTAGAAAGTAAATTTCAGAAATATTTTAATAAATTTCAAATTTCTGCCTAACATTCATTTAGTCTAGCATATTTATTAGACATTACATATGGAAATTAAATTTTATCACACACGTAGGTAATGTAAAAAGAAAAATTGCTTACAAAATTAATTTTTTCATAAAAATTGAGATTAAGAAATATTTTAATTACGCCCAATTTTTTCCCTACTTTAAAACATTTATTTAGTCAATCATAATAATATATCTATTATTAACCATTTTGTCCAGAAAATCGAATGCTCCAGAAAACTTGGAAATTATAATTTAGGCACAGAAGAACAAAGGATTTCTGATGCAACGTTCTGGGAGCCAATATTGGGCAATCATCAAACACGATTTAATATTTTTAATTGAAATTGAAAGTTATTGAAATTTTATTCACTAAGAAAGGAAAAATTACTTGAAAATACCAATTATTTTTATTTTATTCTCAAATTTAAAATATTAAGTTGGTCTAGCTTGTTATTAAATAACAAAAAAGTAAATTCAATCAAATAATACATAAAGATAAATTCCTTAGAAAATTAATAGATACCTAGGTATATTTGTAACTCGAAATTATTTTTAGGATCCCACAGCATTTCTTTTCCAAATTTAAAACATTTATTTAACTTAACATAGACACTCCCAGAACGTAGGTAGGTACTAGGTACAACGAGATCTTCCAGACAACTCAGAAGAAGTGACAACAATGTATTATTTTGGGTGTTTCCAATTCTTTACATTTTCATTTTTTGCAAATTTTTCATATCCAAATAGATAATGGTGTGTACTGTTACATAATATCATGAACATACTTTTTTTATCGACTGAAAACTGTGGTTTTACACAAATTTTCAAATTGTTGTATGCCTGTATAGGTATATTGTAGAATGTGATCACAGAAAGTTCCTTGGGACAATAATAAAGACTTGTAGTTTTGCAGAATCTTTTTTTAACGTAATCGTTAACAATCGACTTGTTTTCATATTTCAAGTAGGTGCAAACTAATTTTTACATTTTTAATCTCTCTTAATTTCTTTAAAAATCTTATTACCTAACCTACTTCTTGTGCCCAGATTACTTGGACTACTCGCTAACTTAAGGTAGGTACTTTGGTTAACAAGTTTTTCCAGAAGTAGATATGTATATACTTAATTTTTATTTTAAATTAGATTGTTCCTTTGTGTTCGAAAACTCACTTTGCTCGCCGAGACAATACATTTTTATTTTGTGTAGTTCAACTAAATTGGAACTCTTGACAACGTCGCAATCGTTCTAACAGCGTACGCATGATCCACTAAAAATCAATACTAAAATACATATTACCGATTACTTAGCCCTCCCTGTCTAACGAACCGAATTTTCCAATGCGTCTTCTCCCACTCCCTTGCACTTCGTACAAAGAGAGCAATGTCTCGAACAGACCCATACCACCACCCCACTCTCTGACCATAATCATCACGCCAACCCCAAAAAGCCAGCACGTGTACTCTGTAACTTGATGGAAATAGATAAGAAATAGCAAAGAAAAGAAATTTCTTTCTATCGACAAATGCTCTCTGTATGACTTTTTCCTGTAAACTTTGGGCGTGCTCGGGTAAAAGGAAACGACTACTATATAACTTGAAAACATTTTCAGATTTTTATATTCTGTGATGCTTTTGACATTTAGTTGCCAGTAATATCAATTATTTCCATTTCTGAGTTTTGTTTCGATGTCTTTTCATCCTGCCATTCTATACAGAATGTTCAACTTTTTTTCAAACTTTAAAAACCGAAAGGATACTCTAAGATTCTTGTAGGTACTCCTTGGTTGCGATGGGTAAACAGTTACTTTGCACAGCGAGGGTCGTCGGTTCAATTCCTGCCGAAAATCGTTTTACTTAATTTTTTTTTAATGTTTTTACACCAATTATCATAGTTTGGCAGAATAATATAAAAAAAAATGATAGACGAAAAAATCTATTACCTAAGTTTATTTAATCATATACCACCCATTTATTCAAAAAAATTATCTATTCATGTTTAATTAAAAATAAACAATATTCAGAACCTAATCATAATCAATAATTAACATGAACAATGGCAAAACGGGATAAGTATGTATATTATATAAGAACAGATAGAAAGACCTTTGTAGCCGTTTCTATTTCTATCTGCCAAATCTATCTTGCAAAATCTAATAGGTATTGTAGTTCAAATACTTTTCGAGATATACCTATACTGCACAAAACCTCGTGGGACACCCTGTATAAAGCAGAATTACTTAGGAAACTTATCAACGTCTTTGAAATTTACTTACAGAAGATTATAAATTCTGAATAATTTTGTTTTTAATTAAAATATGTAGCAATACATATTTAAAGTACAAACGACAAACTTATGAGGCTTTGTAATATAATATAATGGGTACGTAGGCAGAATATCCTGGATTTGCTGTTACACAAATTCTTTAAACATTCTGTATGTTTTCTAAAACTAATTTTTGCCTCCCGTTACCACTCATTTGAATAAGCCAGGAAAAACGTATTATATAAATATACCTGGGTCTTCGTTACTTAGTAGCAAATTTTTGTTTATCTTTTTGTAATCGCTGTATGATCGGTCTGTGCTTCACCCTGTAGATGCAGGTTCACCCGAGGCTCTCAGCGGTTATCTTTTACCTCTTGGAATGTTTAGTGGAGTGTTTATCGTGTGAACGCTTGAAATTACATGTGTTGTTTTTAAGATTATTAATATTTTGTATTCCCTTGCACCGACTTTCTTTTAACAGTTTAATAATAATCATTTTATTTAATATAAAAATAGATTATGTACATTTCTTTAGTTTTTGCTTTATACAAATAGGTACTTCTTCCAAGTTGAAATAAATTAGTTACTTACAACCTTCCAACTAAACCTTCAAATCTTAACAATAAGTGATCATTAGTAATATAACTAATTTTCGTTACAGAACAAATAAAAGTTAATTTTCTAGAAAATTATTAAGTTCACGAAAAGATTCAGTTACCTATAAATTTCATTTCTCAAACCCGAATTGCAATCAAAACAACGGTGTACGTATCAGGTATAACTTACATTCTTGGCTACTCATATAATAAACATATTATCAACTAGAAAATATTTATCATAAAATTATTCAAATTCGTAATCATCAATATTCTATAGAATTATCACAATAGGTATATAGTTAAACGTTTTTATATTCAGTTATTCGGTATACCTACCTATTATTACGCTATCCGAAAAATTCCTTTGTTTTTATCTATAGGTATATAACTGATCAGACCCTGTGACAAGACTGCCACTGCCTTTTCTCTGTCCACTGCTCTTTCAAACATTTCAGATCATTTTCGGTTTTACAAATTCGACGGCTGGTAGTTGATATGGTCTAGGAGGTGCGCATGCGTCCATATAGCATTTAAACTCTTATTCGATAAAGTTATTGTGTGCCGAGTTAGCCCAGCGTAAGCGTTCTGGTCATTCAACACAGAGGACCCAGGATCGAGTCATGTCCTAGATAATTTTTTTTTTATTTTCTTATTGTTTTCTTCAAAAATTGACTAAAAATACGAAGAAGGTTTGGTAGGGATGCGAATATGTATAAAGCAGAAATTATTTAGGAAACTATTTAACGTCTTTGAATTTACTTATAGATTATTATAAATTAAAATTGATTTTGTTTTGTTTTTAAATAAAATATGTAGCACCTAATACGTATTGAAAGTACAAAAGGCAAACATTGTAATATAATGTAATAGGTTCGTAAAAGCAGAATGTCTTTATTATGATTTTATTCTGTTTAAAAATAGATAGGTACGCCTGCAGTGAAGGTCATGCTCACGACTGTCGATACAAGGACCGGTTTTTTTTTTTCTCCAACGCTGAGAAGGGTGTATATTTATTTTATTGTTTCATTTTTTACTTCTTGTCATTTCTTGATAACATAGGGAATGTTTTAAGAATTTGCCCAACAACAAAATTTAGATATTCTGCCTGCCATTTTGTTATTAGGTAGTCATTAACGTCTTTGAATTTACTTAAAGATGATTATACATTCTGAACACTTACAATTTAAACATAGTTCTTGGTTATTTAGCAAATAGGTACTGTTTTCTTCCTAGGTTTTTGCTTTATACAAATATAGGTATACTTATCACGAATTGAAATAAATTTGTTATAGCCGTCCTACTAAACCTGCGACTCCTAACAATATTTTCGTTACAAATCAAAAATGAAAGTTTATGTTCCTTTAAATGCAGAGTAAAACCTTATTGAATAAATATATATGAACAGCTTTAAAAAAGGCCGATTTATTTTCTTCGCTCATCCAAATAAGTGATCCTACGGTATAAAGAAATTATTATTACAAAAGACTCGTAAGTTTGCCTGCCCTTTTCTATTTCGATTATTTTTCATAACATATTTGATTTAAAAACAAAATCCTTCATAATCATAATATAATATAAGTAAGTTTGAAGACGTTTATAAGTTTCTTAAAGAATTCTGATTATTATACACATATTATGCAGAGAATATCTATTATAAAGGCGTTCAAATGGAGTAAGATTTTGACACTAAAGATAGAACACAGTTTAGAAAGGGTCGTTGATAGCAAATACGATAGATGGCGTGAGGCGTACTGCTTTTGGAATAAATTATCGATTTTACGTTCCACGCACTAGAAAAGTCGTGTTAGTGTTAAGTATTTCAGTGTAACCTACCCACAGTTAGTAACATATTTGACGAGCTGTCTGTAAATTTATCAAACGTATATTTTTACCGTACTGATCACTTGTAGTTTTGCAGAATCTTTTTTTTTAACGTAATCGTTAACAATCGACTTGTTTTCATATTTCAAGTAGTTGCAAACTAATTTTTACATTTTTAATCTCTTTTAATTTCTTTAAAAATCTTATTACCTAACCTACTTCTTGTGCCCAGATTACTTGGACTACTCGCTAACTTGAGGTACTTTGGTTAACAAGTTTTTCCAGAAGTCGATATATACCTACTTAGTTTTTCTTTTAAATTAGATTGTTTATAAATATTCCTTTGTGTTCGAAAACTCACTTCAATCACCGAGACGATACATTTTTATTTTGTGTAGTTCAACTAAATTGAAACTCTTGACAACGTCGCAATCGCATAATCCACACCGAAAATCAATACTTGAATACATTTTACCGCTCCCTGTCTAACGAACCAAATTTTCCAATGCGTCTTCCGAAATAAACCTAAGGCATAGCATTGATTTTGTTTTTAACTAAAATATGTACCTAGTAATACGTATTTAAAGTACGAACGGTTAGGGTTATGAGACTTTGTAATATAATATATTGGCTTCGTAGGGAGAATATACTGGATTTGCCGTTACACAAATTCTTTAAATATCCTGTATGTTTTGTAAAACTAATTTTTGCATCCCGTTATTTGAATAAGCCAGGAACAACGTACAATTTAAATATAGTTCTTCGTTACTTAACAAATGTTTCCTTCCTTCCTATTAGACTTTTGCTTTACCTATACAAAAATATACTCATCCCAAATTGAAATGAATTTTTTATAGCCTTCCTAGGTACTAAAACTACAACTCATCAATATTTTCGTTACAAATCAAATGAAAGTTTATGTTCTTTCAATAGCTGTTCAAATATATTTATTCAATAATTCAAAGTTTTCTATTTTGTTGTGTACCTACAACTAACTGTGGTGTAGCTTAAAGAAAACAATTCTCTCTTTCCCTAGTGTAAGGTTTTACTCGGCATTTGAAAAAGTCCGATTTATTTTGTAAGTTTGTAAGTAAGTTTGAAGACGTTTAGGTATAAGTGTCTTGAAGAATTCTGATTACCTATACACATAGATACAAGCATGTTTTTATAGAAATCAATAAATTTACTGAAAATGCTACAATGTTTTGTTTGAATATTCAATCAAATATATTTCTTCTTTTGTTAACAAATTATCGACGAGTGAACACCTACTAATCATAAACTCGTTCAAAGGAAGTCATATTTTGTCTGTCACTTTAGATAGAACACAGTTTAGAAAGGGGCGTTGATAGCGAATACCTACCATAGATGGCGTGAGGCGTACTACTTTTGGAATATAATATTATTGATTACCTACCTATTGAAAAATGAGTAGTGAAAATGTTTTCAATGTTGGGTTGTGCTTGAATCACATTTCATAACTTTAACAATATTCTACCTTTTGCCTTGGGGTGATTGATTATGCATTTTTTAAAAATCTAGTACAATCTTTGTACAAGGTACCTAAGAAAGAATATGAAAATATAGATATGGATATGAGACTTTGTAATATAATATAATGGGTACGTAGGCAGAATATCCTGGATTTGCTGTTACACAAATTCTTTAAACATTCTGTATGTTTTCTAAAACTAATTTTTGCCTCCCGTTACCACTCATTTGAGTAAGCCAGGAAAAACGTATTATATAAATATACCTGGGTCTTCGTTACTTAGTAGCAAATTTTTGTTTATCTTTTTGTAATCGCTGTATGATCGGTCTGTGCTTCACCCTGTAGATGCAGGTTCACCCGAGGCTCTCAGCGGTTATCTTCTACCTCTTGGAATGTTTAGTGGAGTGTTTATCGTATGAACGCTTGAAATTACATGTGTTGTTTTTAAGATTATTAATATTTTGTATTCCGTTGCACCGACTTTCTTTTAACAGTTTAATAATAATCATTTTATTTAATATAAAAATAGATTATGTACATTTCTTTAGTTTTTGCTTTATACAAATAGGTACTTCTTCCAAGTTGAAATAAATTAGTTACTTACAACCTTCCAACTAAACCTTCAATTCTTAACAATAAGTGATCATTAGTAGGTAATATAACTAATTTTCGTTACAGAACAAATAAAAGTTCATTTTCTAGAAAATTATTAAGTTCACGAAAAGATTCAGTTATAAATTTCATTTCTCAAACCCGAATTGCAATGAAAACAACGGTGTAGGATCAGGTATAACTTACATTCTTGGCTACTCATATAATAAACATATTATGAACTAGAAAATATTTATCATAAAATTATTCAAATTCGTAATCATCAATATTCTATAGAATTATCACAATAGGTATATAGTTAAACGTTTTTATATTCAGTTATTCGGTATACCTACCTATTATTACGCTATCCGAAAAATTCCTTTGTTTTTATCTGTATATAACTGATCAGACCCTGTGACAAGACTGCCACTGCCTTTTTTCTGTCCACTGCTCTTTCAAACATTTCAGATCATCTTCGGTTTTACAAATTCGACGGCTGGTAGTTGATATGGTCTAGGAGGTGCGCATGCGTCCATATAGCATTTAAACTCTTATTCGATAATTTTAATGTGTGCCGAGTTAGCCCAGCGAAAGCGTGCTGGTCATCCAACACAGAGGACCCAGGATCGAGTCATGTCCTAGATAATTTTTTTTTTATTTTCTTATTGTTTTCTTCAAAAATTGACTAAAAATACGAAGAAGGTTTGGTAGGGATAGGTTTTTTATTATTGAAAATTATTATTCAATCCTTCCCCTTCTCGAAAAAATATCAAATAATTTGTATTCCACGCGCCAAATTTTATTCGATTCTACTAATTACGCAAATTTTAATTGGTAAACAAGTAAAAGATTAATCGAAATCAGGTTTGCAACCAAATATTTAGATGTAGGTACAATCAAATTTTATTAATATCACCATAAGTTCGACCATATCGCAAAACTCTCGTAAATCTATCTATATTTAAATTCCACTCTGTATAAATCAATGCTAAATTCAAATATAACGTAGGTAATCGACTTTTCAAATATTAAAGTTATTTTTATTACTCCCCGTAGGTATATTTTAATAATGATCTTATACCTATATTATGTTCCAACAGCGCAGACATTCAAAACAATTGACTAGCTGTTACAACTATGGCCGCCGTTTCTACTGCCAATAAAAATTTAGTACCTCGAGACGGCAATTGTTTTTCCTTGGAAATATGACTTCGAAGAATGTAAATCTTCACGAAGTATAGTGAGATTTGTTTGATTTTGTGGCGCGTGTCTAGTAGTTTAAATAGTGCGTGTTGAGTATGTCTGCTTATTTTTAATTATGTTTGCAGTAGGTACCTACCTATATTGACTTTATTTGTAATTTAGAAAAGTGTGAATTAGCAAGTAAAGTTTCGTGTGAAAAACATTTTAGTTCAGACTTTATAAATGTACAACAAAAGTGATGGAATCTAAGGAAAATTGCTGTAGAAATAAGTTCTGTGAAGGTATGTTTTTTATGATTTCAAGTGTCTTATTCGAATATACTTATTACTGATATTAATGTTTATACCTACCTACTTTCTCTCTTTCATAGTGTCAGGTAACAAATTCAAAAAATCCGTTTTCATAATTCATGAAAGTGAATAAAATCGTTGAGTGTTGAAATATAAAATCATAGGAGCACCTCGTAAATTATTTTGTCAGTATGGGGGACTACCGGCACTGAGAATGACACGTAGCTCTCGCTTTCTTAAAAGAGTATCCAATACGCCTTTTTGATAGAGTTTCCAATACCTACGCCTTTTTGAAAGAGTAGTCGATACACTTTTTTGAAAGAGTTATGTATACACTTATTGGAAAGTTAAATTTTCGATTCACTTTTTTGAAAATATTCTCAACAACAAATCCTAGATATTCTGCCTGCCATTTTGTTATTAGGTACTCATTAACGTCCTTGAATTTACTTGAAGATGATTATAGGTACACTCTGAACACTTAAAATTTAAACATAGTTCTTGGTTATTTAGCAAATACTGTTTTCTTCCTAGGTTTTTGCTTTATACAAATATAGGTATACTTATCACGAATTGAAATAAATTTGTTATAGCCGTCCTACTAAACCTGCAACTCCTAACAATATTTTCGTTACAAATCAAAAATGAAAGTTTATGTTCCTTTAAATGCAGAGTACCTAAAACCTTATTGAATAAATATATTTGAACAGCTTTAAAAAAGGCCGATTTATTTTCTTCGCTCATCCAAATAAGTGATCCTACGGTATAAAGAAATTATTATTACAAAAGACTCGTAAGTTTGCCTGCCCTTTTCTATTTCGATTATTTTTCATAACATATTTGATTTAAAAACAAAATCCTTCATAATCATAATATAATATAAGTAAGTTTGAAGACGTTTATAAGTTTCTTAAAGAATTCTGATTATTATACACATATTATGCAGAGAATATCTATTATAAAGTTGAAAGCAAATAGCATAGATGGCGTGAGGCGTACTGCTTTTGGAATAAATTATCGATTTTACGATCCACGCACTAGAAAAGTCGTGTTAGTGTTAAGTATTTCAGTGTAACCTACCCACAGTTAGTAACATATTTGACGAGCTGTCTGTAAATTTATCAAACGTATATTTTTACCGTACTGATCACTCGATTAAAGAATTTTGTATTGTTTTATGGGGCTAACTAAAACGAAAGATTTTCCGAAATAAACCTAAGGCATAGCATTGATTTTGTTTTTAACTAAAATATGTAGTAATACGTATTTAAAGTACGAACTGTTAGGGTTATGAGACTTTGTAATATAATATAATGGGTTTGTAGGGAGAATATCCTCGATTTGATGTTACACAAATTCTTTAAATATCCTGTAGGTATGTTTTGTAAAACTAATTTTTTGAAAGATTTTCGGTGCAGTGTTTGCTTATAAAATTCACTTTTTTGAAAATTTCCGATACAATGGTTTGGAAGAGTTTTCGACACACCTTTTTTTAAAAAGTATGTATAAAGCAGAAATTATTTAGGAAACTATTTAACGTCTTTGAATTTACTTATAGATTATTATAAATTAAAATTGATTTTGTTTTGTTTTTAAATAAAATATGTAGCACCTAATACGTATTTAAAGTACAAAAGGCAAACATTGTAATATAATGTAATAGGTTCGTAAAAGCAGAATATATGATTTTATTCTGTTTAAAAATAGATAGGTACACCTGCAGTGAAGGTCATGCTCACGACGGTCGATATGAGGACCGGTTTTTGTTTTCCTCTCCAGCGGTGATAAGGGTGTTTATTCTACTTCCCATTATCTTAGTTTCATTTTTTACTTCTTGTCATTACTTGAAAACATACGAAATGTTTTAAGAATTTGCTCAACAATAAATCCTTAGATATTCTGCCTGCCATTTTGTTATTAGGTACTCATTAACGTCTTTGAATTTACTTAAAGATGATTATACATTCTGAACACTTACAATTTAAACATAGTTCTTGGTTATTTAGCAAATACTGTTTTCTTCCTAGGTTTTTGCTTTATACAAATATAGGTATACTTATCACGAATTGAAATAAATTTGTTATAGCCGTCCTCTACTAAACCTGCAACTCCTAACAATATCTTCGTTACAAATCAAATGAAAGTTTATGTTCCTTTAAATGCAGAGTAAAACCTTATTGAATAAATATATTTGAATAGCTTTAAAAAATGCCGATTTGTTTTCTTCGCCTATCCAAATAAGTGAATACGGTTATTTTTCATAACATACCTATTTGATTTAAAAACAAAATCCTTCATAATCATAATATAATATAAGTAAGTTTGAAGACGTTTATAAGTTTCTTAAAGAATTCTGATTATTATACACATATTATGCAGAGAATATCTATTATAAAGTTGAAAGCAAATAGCATAGATGGCGTGAGGCATACTGCTTTTGGAATAAATTATCGATTTTACGATCCACGCACTAGAAAAGTCGTGTTAGTGTTAAGTATTTCAGTGTAACCTACCCACAGTTAGTAACATATTTGACGAGCTGTCTGTAAATTTATCAAACGTATATTTTTACCGTACTGATCACTCGATTAAAGAATTTTGTATTGTTTTATGGGGCTAACTAAAACGAAAGATTTTCCGAAATAAACCTAAGGCATAGCATTGATTTTGTTTTTAACTAAAATATGTAGTAATACGTATTTAAAGTACGAACTGTTAGGGTTATGAGACTTTGTAATATAATATATTGGCTTCGTAGGGAGAATATCCTGGATTTGCCGTTACACAAATTCTTTAAATATCCTGTATGTTTTGTAAAACTAATTTTTGCACCCCGTTATTTGAATAAGCCAGGAAAAACGTACAATTTAAATATAGTTCTTCGTTACTTAACAAATGTTTCCTTCCTTCCTATTAGACTTTTGCTTTACCTATACAAAAATATACTCATCCCAAATTGAAATGAATTTTTTATAGCCTTCCTAGGTACTAAAACTGCAACTCTTAACAATATTTTCGTTACAAATCAAATGAAAGTTTATGTTCTTTCAATAGCTGTTCAAATATATTTATTCAACAATTCAAAGTTTTATCTTTTGTTGTGTACCTATAAATAACTGTGGTAGCTTAAAGAAAACAATTCTCTCTTTCCTAGTGTAAGGTTTTACTCGGCATTTGAAAAAGTCCGATTTATTTTCCTTCCTTACCCAAATATGTGATTACCTACGGTATAAAGAAATAATTTCTATTTCCATTATTTTTCATAACATATTTGATTTAAAAACAAAATCCGTTATAATTCATAATATAAGTAAGTTTGAAGACGTTTAGGTATAAGTTTCTTGAAGAATTCTGATTACCTATACACATAGATACAAGCATGTTTTTATAGAAATCAATAAATTTACTGAAAATGCTACAATGTTTTGTTTGAATATTCAATCAAATATATTTCTTCTTTTGTTAACAAATTATCGACGAGTGAACACCTACTAATCATAAACTCGTTCAAAGGAAGTCATATTTTGTCACTTTAGATAGAACACAGTTTAGAAAGGGGCGTTGATAGCAAATACCTACCATAGATGGCGTGAGGCGTACTACTTTTGGAATATAATATTATTGATTACCTACCTACCTATTGAAAAATGAGTAGTGAAAATGTTTTCAATGTTGGGTTGTGCTTGAATCACATTTCATAACTTTAACAATATTCTACCTTTTGCCTTGGGGTGATTGATTATGCATTTTTTAAAAATCGAGTACAATCTTTGTACAAGGTACCTAAGAAAGAATATGAAAATATAGATATGGATATGAGACTTTGTAATATAATATATGCGTAGGCAGAATATCCTGGATTTGCTGTTATTTACACAAATTCTTTGAACATCCAGTAAGAATGTTTTCTTGAACTAATTTTTGCATCCCGTTACCACTCATTCGAATAAGCCAGGATAAACGTATTATTTAAATATACCTAGGTGTCCGTTACTTGGTTAATTTTTGTTAAATGTAATCGCAGTATGATCGGTCTGTGCCGCCTCACCCTGTAGAAGCAGGTTCGCCCGAGGCTCTCAGTGGTTATCTTTTATCCCTTGGAATGTAAAATGGAGTGCTTATATGCATGAACGTTTGAAATTGGATGTGTTGTTTCTAAGATTATTAATATTTTGTATTCCGTTGCGAAATATAGTTATTGGGTTATCGTCTTTTTTTTAACAGTTTAGCATTACACTGTTTTCTTCCTAGGTTTTTGTTATAGGTATACAAATATATGTATCTACTTATCCCAAATTGAAATAAATTTGTTATAGCCGTCCTACTAAAACTGCAACTCTTATAAATATTTTCGTTACAAATCAAATGAAAGTTTATGTTCCTTTAATAGCTGTTCAAATATATTTATTCAATAAGGTTTTACTCTGCATTTAAAAAATGCCGATTTATTTTCTTCGCTCATCCAAATAAGTGATTAAGTTTGCAGTTCCCCATTTCGATTATTTTTCATAACTTATTTGATTTAAGAACACATTCCTAAAAATACCATTCTGAATTTAGAAAAATGATGATCGATCCAACTTGTTGACTGAAATATCTGCGTGTGGCTGTTTGCTGATATGGGTGAGTTTTCTCACTGCGTAATCAACAAGTTTTATCCATTAGCATTCGTTTTATATCACATCAAGGTATTTCTTTGAATAAATTGAAGCTAGTAGTTTTGTTATATACCGCCAACTTAAATTCGAATTCATTAACAAAAAACGAAATCTGGCAACGCAACGTCAAAGCTTCCAACCTTCAACACACCCCTCCTTCCCTTCGCCGGCTCCTTCGTCGACTGACTGGCGGCCTTAAAGATTAACCACCGAAATTGTAAAAACAATACAGGCAATAAAAAAGTGAATATTATGACTATAATCTATATTACATTCAAGTCAATGTCAATAAGTAAATTAATTTTGTTAGTTTTAGTTAAATAAAATAACGTGTATTCTTTATACATAACACGTTTATAAGTTTCTTAAAGAATTCTGATTATACATATATTATGCAGAGAATATTTATCATAAAGGCGTACTGCTTTTGGAATAATATATATATTGATTTTCGTACCACTCACTAGAAAAGTATTTCAGGGTAACCTAACCCACCTACAGTTAGTAACATATTTGACGAGCTGTCTGTAAATTTATCAAACGGATAATTTTACGGTATCGATCACCCGATTTAAGAATTTAAAACTTATGAGACTTTGTAATATAATACCTATAATGGGTTTGTAGGGAGAATATCCTCGATTTGATGTTACACAAATTCTTTAAATATCCTGTAGGTATGTTTTGTAAAACTAATTTTTTGAAAGATTTCCGGTGCAGTGTTTGCTTATAAAATTCACTTTTTTGAAAATTTCCGATACACTGGTTTGGAAGAGTTTTCGACACACCTTTTTTAAAAAGTATGTATAAAGCAGAAATTATTTAGGAAACTATTTAACGTCTTTGAATTTACTTATAGATTATTATAAATTAAAATTGATTTTGTTTTGTTTTTAAATAAAATATGTAGCACCTAATACGTATTTAAAGTACAAAAGGCAAACATTGTAATATAATGTAATAGGTTCGTAAAAGCAGAATATATGATTTTATTCTGTTTAAAAATAGATAGGTACGCCTGCAGTGAAGGTCATGCTCACGACGGTCGATATGAGGACCGGTTTTTTTTTTCTCCAACGATGAGAAGGGTGTATATTTATTTTATTGTTTCATTTTTTACTTCTTGTCATTTCTTGAAAACATAGGGAATGTTTTAAGAATTTGCTCAACAACAAATTTTAGATATTCTGCCTGCCATTTTGTTATTAGGTACTCATTAACGTCTTTGAATTTACTTAAAGATGATTATACATTCTGAACACTTACAATTTAAACATAGTTCTTGGTTATTTAGCAAATAGGTACTGTTTTCTTCCTAGGTTTTTGCTTTATACAAATATAGGTATACTTATCACGAATTGAAATAAATTTGTTATAGCCGTCCTACTAAACCTGCAACTCCTAACAATATTTTCGTTACAAATCAAATGAAAGTTTATGTTCCTTTAAATGCAGAGTAAAACCTTATTGAATAAAATATATTTGAACAGCTTTAAAAAAGGCCGATTTATTTTCTTCGCTCATCCAAATAAGTGATCCTACGGTATAAAGAAATTATTATTACAAAAGACTCGTAAGTTTGCCTGCCCTTTTCTATTTCGATTATTTTTCATAACATATTTGATTTAAAAACAAAATCCTTCATAATCATAATATAATATAAGTAAGTTTGAAGACGTTTATAAGTTTCTTAAAGAATTCTGATTATTATACACATATTATGCAGAGAATATCTATTATAAAGGCGTTCAAATGGAGTAAGATTTTGACACTAAAGATAGAACACAGTTTAGAAAGGGTCGTTGATAACAAATACGATAGATGGCGTGAGGCGTACTGCTTTTGGAATAAATTATCGATTTTACGTTCCACGCACTAGAAAAGTCGTGTTAGTGTTAAGTATTTCAGTGTAACCTACCTACAGTTAGTAACATATTTGACGAGCTGTCTGTAAATTTATCAAACGGATATTTTTATCGTACTGATCACTTGTAGTTTTGCAGAATCTTTTTTTTTAACGTAATCGTTAACAATCGACTTGTTTTCATATTTCAAGTAGTTGCAAACTAATTTTTACATTTTTAATCTCTTTTAATTTCTTTAAAAATCTTATTACCTAACCTACTTCTTGTGCCCAGATTACTTGGACTACTCGCTAACTTGAGGTACTTTGGTTAACAAGTTTTTCCAGAAGTCGATATATACCTACTTAGTTTTTCTTTTAAATTAGATTGTTTATAAATATTCCTTTGTGTTCGAAAACTCACATCAATCACCGAGACGATACATTTTTATTTTGTGTAGTTCAACTAAATTGAAACTCTTGACAACGTCGCAATCGCATAATCCACACCGAAAATCAATACTTGAATACATTTTACCGCTCCCTGTCTAACGAACCAAATTTTCCAATGCGTCTTCCGAAATAAACCTAAGGCATAGCATTGATTTTGTTTTTAACTAAAATATGTACCTAGTAATACGTATTTAAAGTACGAACGGTTAGGGTTATGAGACTTTGTAATATAATATATTGGCTTCGTAGGGAGAATATACTGGATTTGCCGTTACACAAATTCTTTAAATATCCTGTATGTTTTGTAAAACTAATTTTTGCATCCTGTTATTTGAATAAGCCAGGAACAACGTACAATTTAAATATAGTTCTTCGTTACTTAACAAATGTTTCCTTCCTTCCTATTAGACTTTTGCTTTACCTATACAAAAATATACTCATCCCAAATTGAAATGAATTTTTTATAGCCTTCCTAGGTACTAAAACTTCAACTCATCAATATTTTCGTTACAAATCAAATGAAAGTTTATGTTCTTTCAATAGCTGTTCAAATATATTTATTCAATAATTCAAAGTTTTCTATTTTGTTGTGTACCTACAACTAACTGTGGTGTAGCTTAAAGAAAACAATTCTCTCTTTCCTAGTGTAAGGTTTTACTCGGCATTTGAAAAAGTCCGATTTATTTTGTAAGTTTGTAAGTAAGTTTGAAGACGTTTAGGTATAAGTGTCTTGAAGAATTCTGATTACCTATACACATAGATACAAGCATGTTTTTATAGAAATCAATAAATTTACTGAAAATGCTACAATGTTTTGTTTGAATATTCAATCAAATATATTTCTTCTTTTGTTAACAAATTATCGACGAGTGAACACCTACTAATCATAAACTCGTTCAAAGGAAGTCATATTTTGTCTGTCACTTTAGATAGAACACAGTTTAGAAAGGGGCGTTGATAGCGAATACCTACCATAGATGGCGTGAGGCGTACTACTTTTGGAATATAATATTATTGATTACCTACCTATTGAAAAATGAGTAGTGAAAATGTTTTCAATGTTGGGTTGTGCTTGAATCACATTTCATAACTTTAACAATATTCTACCTTTTGCCTTGGGGTGATTGATTATGCATTTTTTAAAAATCGAGTACAATCTTTGTACAAGGTACCTAAGAAAGAATATGAAAATATAGATATGGATATGAGACTTTGTAATATAATATAATGGGTGCGTAGGCAGAATATCCTGGATTTGCTGTTATTTACACAAATTCTTTGAACATCCAGTAAGAATGTTTTCTTGAACTAATTTTTGCATCACGTTACCACTAATTTGAATAAGCCAGGATGATCGTATTATTTAAATATACCTAGGTGTCCGTTACTTGGTTAATTTTTGTTAAATGTAATCGCAGTATGGTGGGTCTGTGCCTCACCCTGTAGATGCAGGTTCGCCCGAGGCTCTTCTATCCCTTGGAATGTTAAATGGAGAGCTTATATGCATGAACGTTTGAAATTGGATGTGTTGTTTCTAAGATTATTAATATTTTGTATTCCGTTGCGAAATATAGTTATTGGGTTATCGTCTTTTTTTTAACAGTTTAGCATTACACTGTTTTCTTCCTAGGTTTTTGCTGTATACAAATATATGTATCTACTTATCCCAAATTGAAATAAATTTGTTATAGCCGTCCTACTAAACCTGCAACTCCTAACAATATTTTGGTTACAAATCAAAAATGAAAGTTTATGTTCCTTTAAATGCAGAGTAAAACCTTATTGAATAAATATATTTAAACAGTTTTAAAAAAGGCCGATTTATTTTCTTCGCTCATCCAAATGAGTGATTAAGTTTGCAGTTCTCCATTTCGATTATTTTTCATAAACTTATTTGATTTAAGAACACATTCCTAAAAATACCATTCTGAATTTAGAAAAATGATGATCGATCCAACTTGTTGACTGAAATATCTGCGTGTGGCTGTTTGCTGATATGGGTGAGTTTTCTCACTGCGTAATCAACAAGTTTTATCCATTAGCATTCGTTTTATATCACATCAAGGTATTTCTTTGAATAAATTGAAGCTAGTAGTTTTGTTATATACCGCCAACTTAAATTCGAATTCATTAACAAAAACGGAAATCTGGCAACGCAGCGTGAAAGATTCCAACCTTCAACACACCCCTCCTTCCCTTCGCCGGCTCCTTCGTCGACTGACTGGCGGCCTTAAAGATTAACCACCGAAATTGTAAAAACAATACAGGCAATAAAAAAGTGAATATTATGACTATAATCTATATTACATTCAAGTCAATGTCAATAAGTAAATTAATTTTGTTAGTTTTAGTTAAATAAAATAACGTGTATTCTTTATACATAACACGTTTATAAGTTTCTTAAAGAATATATTATGCAGAGAATATTTATCATAAAGGCGTACTGCTTTTGGAATAATATATAGGTATATTGATTTTCGTACAACGCACTAGAAAAGTATTTCAGGGTAACCTACCTACCTACAGTTAGTAACATATTTGACGAGCTGTCGGTAAATTTATTAAATGGATAATTTTACGGTATCGATCACCCGATTTAAGAATTTAAAACTTATGAGACTTTGTAATATAATATGATGGGTGTGTAGGGAGAATATCCTCGGTTTGATGTTACACAAATTCTTTAAATATCCTGTAGGTATGTTTTGTAAAACTAATTTTTTGAAAGATTTTCGGTGCAGTGTTTGCTTATAAAATTCACTTTTTTGAAAATTTCCGATACACTGGTTTGGAAGAGTTTTCAGCACACCTTTTTTTAAAAAATCGTCGTAGACGTTTTTGTTAACTCTCTGAAAATATGCGAATATGTAGGTATAAAGCAGAAATTATTTAGGAAACTATTTAACGTCTTTGAATTTACTTATAGATTATTATAAATTAAAATTGGTTTTGTTTTTAAATAAAATATGTAGCACCTAATACGTATTTAAAGTACAAAAGGCAAACATTGTAATATAATGTAATAGGTTCGTAAAAGCAGAATATATGATTTTATTCTGTTTAAAAATAGATAGGTACACCTGCACTGAAGGTCACGCTCACTACGGTCGATATAAGGACCGGTTTTTTTTTCCTCTCCAGCGCTGATAAGGGTGTTTATTCTACTTCCCATTATTTTAGTTTCATTTTTTACTTCTTGTCATTACTTGAAAACATACGAAATGTTTTAAGAATTTGCTCAACAATAAATCCTTAGATATTCTGCCTGCCATTTTGTTATTAGGTACTCATTAACGTCTTTGAATTTACTTAAAGATGATTATACATTCTGAACACTAACAATTTAAACATAGTTCTTGGTTATTTAGCAAATACTGTTTTCTTCCTAGGTTTTTGCTTTATACAAATATAGGTATACTTATCACGAATTGAAATAAATCTGTTATAGCCGTCCTACTAAACCTGCAACTCCTAACAATATTTTCGTTACAAATCAAAAATGAAAGTTTATGTTCCTTTAAATGCAGAGTAAAACCTTTTTTCTATTTCGATTATTTTTCATAACATATTTGATTTAAAAACAAAATCCTCCATAATCATAATATAATATAAGTAAGTTTGAAGACGTTTATAAGTTTCTTAAAGAATTCTGATTATACACATATTATGCAGAGAATATCTATTATAAAGTTGAAAGCAAATAGCATATAGATGGCGTGAGGCGTACTGCTTTTGGAATAATTTATCGATTTTACGTACCATGTACTAGAAAAGTCGTGTTAGTGTTAAGTATTTCAGTGTAACCTACCTACAGTTAGTAACATATTTGACGAGCTGTCTGTAAATTTATCAAACGGATATTTTTATCGTACTGATCACTTGTAGTTTTGCAGAATCTTTTTTTTTTACGTAATCGTTAACAATCGACTTGTTTTCATATTTCAAGTAGGTGCAAACTAATTTTTACATTTTTAATCTCTCTTAATTTCTTTAAAAATCTTATTACCTACCTACTCTTTGTGCCCAGATTACTTGGACTACTCGCTAACTTAAGGTACTTTGGTTAACAAGTTTTTCCAGAAGTCGATATATACCTACTTAGTTTTTCTTTTAAATTAGATTGTTTATAAAATATTCCTTTGTTTTCGAGACGATACATTTTTATTTTCTGTAGTTCAACTAAATTGAAACTCTTGACAACGTCGCAATCGCATAATCCACACCGAAAATCAATACTTGAATACATTTTACCGCTCCCTGTCTAACGAACCAAATTTTCCAATGCGTCTTCTCCCTCGCACCTTGTACAAAGAGCGCCCCACTCTCTGACCATGATCATCGCGCCAACCCCAAAAAGCCATTACTAAAAAAGTATCGTCAAAACTCAAGCTAGAGGATTGGTATTTAATCTATTATTTAGTTTAATTTTCAAGACAATCTCCTCATTCTGACAGTTGTAAATTCGTAACAAATTCAAAAAATCCGTTTTCATAATTCATGAAAGTGAATAAAATCGTTGAGTGTTGAAATATAAAATCATGAAAGCACCTCGTAAATTATTTTGTCAGTATAGGTGTTGGTGGGAGACTGCCGGCACTCCCACCGGCACTAGCATTTCCACCGGCACTGCGAGTGGAGCATGTAGCTCTCGGCTTTTGTAGATACTGTAGACTATTATTTTTTAATAACCAAGTTGAACGATTTTGTTCTTACGGTGGGAAACTGTTATAATTTTTAAATATTAACCACAAAAGCCACATTTTGTTTTATTAGAAATTGTCTACCAAAAATACCATTCTGAATTTAGAAAAGTGTGAATTAGCGAATACCTAAAGTTTTGTGTGAAAAACATTTTAGCTCGGTCTTTATTATTGTGCCTACAACAAAAACGATGTCTTCGAAGGAAAAATGCTACACAAAAAATGTTTGTAAAGGTATGTTTTTTATGATTTCAAGTGTTTAATTCGAATATAGATTTCTTATTACTGATTTCAATGTTTATACCTATTTTGTGATAATCACTTTAATTTTCATTCATAAAAATGCAAAATTTAAGAACATTTCAAATAAGTAGATATACATGGTTGATCATTTTGAGATTAAACCATTTAGTTTAGTTGGATTACAACTGATGATTATTGTTGAGCAAGCTGAAAGTTCAGTTGGGAGGAGGCTATAACAAATTTATTTTAACTTGTCGTGAAAAACATAAACCGAAATTTGTTCAGTAATGAAGAACTATATAAATGATAGTTTTTCCCTCGCTTAGGAACCTAACCAAATAATAGATTGCGGGATGCCAAAATTAGTTTGAGAAAGTATTTTAAAATTATTGGAACGTTGTTATAGTTATAGAAAAAACTTTTCGAGTTTTAATATCGACTGAAAATTTTTTTACTTTTTGATATGGACTTTGAATCATTTTTACGAGTTTTAGTATCGACTTTAAAAGAATTTTTACTTTTTGATATGGACTTGGTTAGTTTGAATATCTTTGGAAGAATTTTTTCACATTTCTATATCGACTTTGCAACATTTTTACGAGTTTTAGTATCGACTTTGAAAAAATTATTACTTTTAGATATGGACTTGGTTTTTAAGAGTCTGAATATCGACTTGGGTGAATTTTTTCACATTTCGATATCGACTTTGAAACATTTTCACGAGTTTTAGTATCGACTTTGAAAAAATTTTTACTTTTAGATATGGACTTGGTTTTTACGAGTCTGAATATCGAGTTGGGAGAATTTTTTCACATTTCGATATCGACTTTGCAACATTTTCACGAGTTTTAGTATCGACTTTGAAAAAATTATTACTTTTAGATATGGACTTGGTTTTTAAGAGTCTGAATATCGACTTGGGTGAATTTTTTCACATTTCGATATCGACTTTGAAACATTTTCACGAGTTTTAGTATCGACTTTGAAAAAATTTTTACTTTTAGATATGGACTTGGTTTTTACGAGTCTGAATATCGAGTTGGGAGAATTTTTTCACATTTCGATATCGACTTTGCAACATTTTCACGAGTTTTAGTATCGACTTTGAAAAAATTATTACTTTTAGATATGGACTTGGTTTTTACGAGTCTGAATATCGACTTGTAAGAATTTTTTCACATTTCGATATCGACTTTGAAACATTTTTACGAGTTTTAGTATCGACTTTGAAAAAAATATTACTTTTAGATATGGACTTGGTTTTTAAGAGTCTGAATATCGACTTGGGTGAATTTTTTCACATTTCGATATCGACTTTGCAACATTTTCACGAGTTTTAGTATCGACTTTGAAAAAATTATTACTTTTAGATATGGACTTGGTTTTTACGAGTCTGAATATCGACTTGTAAGAATTTTTTCACATTTCGATATCGACTTTGAAACATTTTTACGAGTTTTAGTATCGACTTTGAAAAAAATATTACTTTTAGATATGGACTTGGTTTTTGAGTCTGAATATCGACTTGGGAGAATTTTTTCACATTTCGATATCGACTGAAACATTTTTACGAGTTTTGGTATCGACTTTGAAAAAATTTTTACTTTTAGATATGGACTTGGTTTTTATGAGTCTGAATATCGACTTGGGAGAATTTTTTCACATTTCGATATCGACTGAAACATTTTCACGAGTTTTAGTATCGACTTTGAAAAAATTTTTACTTTTAGATATGGACTTGGTTTTTAAGAGTCTGAATATCGACTTGGGTGAATTTTTTCACATTTCGATATCGACTTTGAAACATTTTCACGAGTTTTAGTATCGACTTTGAAAAAATTTTTACTTTTAGATATGGACTTGGTTTTTACGAGTCTGAATATCGAGTTGGGAGAATTTTTTCACATTTCGATATCGACTTTGCAACATTTTCACGAGTTTTAGTATCGACTTTGAAAAAATTATTACTTTTAGATATGGACTTGGTTTTTAAGAGTCTGAATATCGACTTGGGTGAATTTTTTCACATTTCGATATCGACTTTGAAACATTTTCACGAGTTTTAGTATCGACTTTGAAAAAATTTTTACTTTTAGATATGGACTTGGTTTTTACGAGTCTGAATATCGAGTTGGGAGAATTTTTTCACATTTCGATATCGACTTTGCAACATTTTCACGAGTTTTAGTATCGACTTTGAAAAAATTATTACTTTTAGATATGGACTTGGTTTTTACGAGTCTGAATATCGACTTGTAAGAATTTTTTCACATTTCGATATCGACTTTGAAACATTTTTACGAGTTTTAGTATCGACTTTGAAAAAATTATTACTTTTAGATATGGACTTGGGTTTTACGAGTCTGAATATGGACTTGGGAGAATTTTTTCACATTTCGATATCGACTTTGAATCATTTTTACGAGTTTTAGTATCGACTTTGAAAAAATTATTACTTTTATATATGAACTTGGTTTTTACATCGACTTGTAAGAATTTTTTCACATTTCGATATCGACTTTGAAACATTTTTACGAGTTTTAGTATCGACTTTGAAAAAATTATTACTTTTAGATATGGACTTGGGTTTTACGAGTCTGAATATCGACTTGGGAGAATTTTTTCACATTTCGATATCGACTTTGAATCATTTTTACGAGTTTTAGTATCGACTTTGAAAAAATTATTACTTTTATATATGAACTTGGTTTTTACGAGTCTGAATATCGACTTGTAAGAATTTTTTTCACATTTCGATATCGACTTTGCAACATTTTCACGAGTTTTAGTATCGACTTTGAAAAAATTATTACTTTTAGATATGGACTTGGTTTTTAAGAGTCTGAATATCGACTTGGGTGAATTTTTTCACATTTCGATATCGACTTTGAAACATTTTCACGAGTTTTAGTATCGACTTTGAAAAAATTTTTACTTTTAGATATGGACTTGGTTTTTACGAGTCTGAATATCGAGTTGGGAGAATTTTTTCACATTTCGATATCGACTTTGCAACATTTTCACGAGTTTTAGTATCGACTTTGAAAAAATTATTACTTTTAGATATGGACTTGGTTTTTACGAGTCTGAATATCGACTTGTAAGAATTTTTTCACATTTCGATATCGACTTTGAAACATTTTCACGAGTTTTAGTATCGACTTTGAAAAAATTTTTACTTTTAGATATGGACTTTGTTTTTACGAGTCTGAATATCGACTTGTAAGAATTTTTTCACATTTCGATATCGACTTTGCAACATTTTCACGAGTTTTAGTATCGACTTTGAAAAAATTATTACTTTTAGATATGGACTTGGTTTTTACGAGTCTGAATATCGACTTGTAAGAATTTTTTCACATTTCGATATCGACTTTGAAACATTTTTACGAGTTTTAGTATCGACTTTGAAAAAAATATTACTTTTAGATATGGACTTGGTTTTTAAGAGTCTGAATATCGACTTGGGTGAATTTTTTCACATTTCGATATCGACTTTGCAACATTTTCACGAGTTTTAGTATCGACTTTGAAAAAATTATTACTTTTAGATATGGACTTGGTTTTTACGAGTCTGAATATCGACTTGTAAGAATTTTTTCACATTTCGATATCGACTTTGAAACATTTTTACGAGTTTTAGTATCGACTTTGAAAAAAATATTACTTTTAGATATGGACTTGGTTTTTGAGTCTGAATATCGACTTGGGAGAATTTTTTCACATTTCGATATCGACTGAAACATTTTTACGAGTTTTGGTATCGACTTTGAAAAAATTTTTACTTTTAGATATGGACTTGGTTTTTATGAGTCTGAATATCGACTTGGGAGAATTTTTTCACATTTCGATATCGACTGAAACATTTTCACGAGTTTTAGTATCGACTTTGAAAAAATTTTTACTTTTAGATATGGACTTGGTTTTTAAGAGTCTGAATATCGACTTGGGTGAATTTTTTCACATTTCGATATCGACTTTGAAACATTTTCACGAGTTTTAGTATCGACTTTGAAAAAATTTTTACTTTTAGATATGGACTTGGTTTTTACGAGTCTGAATATCGAGTTGGGAGAATTTTTTCACATTTCGATATCGACTTTGCAACATTTTCACGAGTTTTAGTATCGACTTTGAAAAAATTATTACTTTTAGATATGGACTTGGTTTTTAAGAGTCTGAATATCGACTTGGGTGAATTTTTTCACATTTCGATATCGACTTTGAAACATTTTCACGAGTTTTAGTATCGACTTTGAAAAAATTTTTACTTTTAGATATGGACTTGGTTTTTACGAGTCTGAATATCGAGTTGGGAGAATTTTTTCACATTTCGATATCGACTTTGCAACATTTTCACGAGTTTTAGTATCGACTTTGAAAAAATTATTACTTTTAGATATGGACTTGGTTTTTACGAGTCTGAATATCGACTTGTAAGAATTTTTTCACATTTCGATATCGACTTTGAAACATTTTTACGAGTTTTAGTATCGACTTTGAAAAAATTATTACTTTTATATATGAACTTGGTTTTTACATCGACTTGTAAGAATTTTTTCACATTTCGATATCGACTTTGAAACATTTTTACGAGTTTTAGTATCGACTTTGAAAAAATTATTACTTTTATATATGAACTTGGTTTTTACATCGACTTGTAAGAATTTTTTCACATTTCGATATCGACTTTGAAACATTTTTACGAGTTTTAGTATCGACTTTGAAAAAATTATTACTTTTATATATGAACTTGGTTTTTACATCGACTTGTAAGAATTTTTTCACATTTCGATATCGACTTTGAAACATTTTTACGAGTTTTAGTATCGACTTTGAAAAAATTATTACTTTTAGATATGGACTTGGGTTTTACGAGTCTGAATATCGACTTGGGAGAATTTTTTCACATTTCGATATCGACTTTGAATCATTTTTACGAGTTTTAGTATCGACTTTGAAAAAATTATTACTTTTATATATGAACTTGGTTTTTACGAGTCTGAATATCGACTTGTAAGAATTTTTTTCACATTTCGATATCGACTTTGAAACATTTTTACGAGTTTTAGTATCGACTTTGAAAAAATTTTCACTTTTAGATATGGACTTGGTTTTTAAGTCTGAATATCGACTTGGGTGAATTTTTTCACATTTCGATATCGACTTTGAAACATTTTCACGAGTTTTAGTATCGACTTTGAAAAAATTATTACTTTTAGATATGGACTTGGTTTTTACGAGTCTGAATATCGACTTGTAAGAATTTTTTCACATTTCGATATCGACTTTGAAACATTTTTACGAGTTTTAGTATCGACTTTGAAAAAAATATTACTTTTAGATATGGACTTGGTTTTTAAGAGTCTGAATATCGACTTGGGTGAATTTTTTCACATTTCGATATCGACTTTGCAACATTTTCACGAGTTTTAGTATCGACTTTGAAAAAATTATTACTTTTAGATATGGACTTGGTTTTTACGAGTCTGAATATCGACTTGTAAGAATTTTTTCACATTTCGATATCGACTTTGAAACATTTTTACGAGTTTTAGTATCGACTTTGAAAAAATTTTTACTTTTAGATATGGACTTGGTTTTTATGAGTCTGAATATCGACTTGGGAGAATTTTTTCACATTTCGATATCGACTGAAACATTTTCACGAGTTTTAGTATCGACTTTGAAAAAATTATTACTTTTATATATGAACTTGGTTTTTACATCGACTTGTAAGAATTTTTTCACATTTCGATATCGACTTTGAAACATTTTTACGAGTTTTAGTATCGACTTTGAAAAAATTATTACTTTTAGATATGGACTTGGGTTTTACGAGTCTGAATATCGACTTGGGAGAATTTTTTCACATTTCGATATCGACTTTGAATCATTTTTACGAGTTTTAGTATCGACTTTGAAAAAATTATTACTTTTATATATGAACTTGGTTTTTACGAGTCTGAATATCGACTTGTAAGAATTTTTTTCACATTTCGATATCGACTTTGAAACATTTTTACGAGTTTTAGTATCGACTTTGAAAAAATTTTCACTTTTAGATATGGACTTGGTTTTTAAGTCTGAATATCGACTTGGGTGAATTTTTTCACATTTCGATATCGACTTTGAAACATTTTCACGAGTTTTAGTATCGACTTTGAAAAAATTATTACTTTTAGATATGGACTTGGTTTTTACGAGTCTGAATATCGACTTGTAAGAATTTTTTCACATTTCGATATCGACTTTGAAACATTTTTACGAGTTTTAGTATCGACTTTGAAAAAAATATTACTTTTAGATATGGACTTGGTTTTTAAGAGTCTGAATATCGACTTGGGTGAATTTTTTCACATTTCGATATCGACTTTGCAACATTTTCACGAGTTTTAGTATCGACTTTGAAAAAATTATTACTTTTAGATATGGACTTGGTTTTTACGAGTCTGAATATCGACTTGTAAGAATTTTTTCACATTTCGATATCGACTTTGAAACATTTTTACGAGTTTTAGTATCGACTTTGAAAAAATTTTTACTTTTAGATATGGACTTGGTTTTTATGAGTCTGAATATCGACTTGGGAGAATTTTTTCACATTTCGATATCGACTGAAACATTTTCACGAGTTTTAGTATCGACTTTGAAAAAATTTTTACTTTTAGATATGGACTTGGTTTTTAAGAGTCTGAATATCGACTTGGGTGAATTTTTTCACATTTCGATATCGACTTTGAAACATTTTCACGAGTTTTAGTATCGACTTTGAAAAAATTTTTACTTTTAGATATGGACTTGGTTTTTACGAGTCTGAATATCGACTTCTAAGAATTTTTTCACATTTCGATATCGACTTTGAATCATTTTTACGAGTTTTAGTATCGACTTTGAAAAAATTATTACTTTTATATATGAACTTGGTTTTTACGAGTCTGAATATCGACTTGTAAGAATTTTTTCACATTTCGATATCGACTTTGAAACATTTTTACGAGTTTTAGTATCGACTTTGAAAAAATTTTCACTTTTAAATATGGACTTGGTTTTTAAGTCTGAATATCGACTTGGGTGAATTTTTTCACATTTCGATATCGACTTTGAAACATTTTTACGAGTTTTAGTATCGACTTTGAAAAAATTTTCACTTTTAGATATGGACTTGGTTTTTAAGTCTGAATATCGACTTGGGTGAATTTTTTCACATTTCGATATCGACTTTGAAACATTTTCACGAGTTTTAGTATCGACTTTGAAAAAATTTTTACTTTTAGATATGGACTTGGTTTTTACGAGTCTGAATATCGAGTTGGGAGAATTTTTTCACATTTCGATATCGACTTTGCAACATTTTCACGAGTTTTAGTATCGACTTTGAAAAAATTTTCACTTTTAGATATGGACTTGGTTTTTACGAGTCTGAATATCGACTTCTAAGAATTTTTTCACATTTCGATATCGACTTTGAATCATTTTTACGAGTTTTAGTATCGACTTTGAAAAAATTATTACTTTTATATATGAACTTGGTTTTTACGAGTCTGAATATCGACTTGTAAGAATTTTTTCACATTTCGATATCGACTTTGAAACATTTTTACGAGTTTTAGTATCGACTTTGAAAAAATTTTCACTTTTAAATATGGACTTGGTTTTTAAGTCTGAATATCGACTTGGGTGAATTTTTTCACATTTCGATATCGACTTTGAAACATTTTTACGAGTTTTAGTATCGACTTTGAAAAAATTTTCACTTTTAGATATGGACTTGGTTTTTAAGTCTGAATATCGACTTGGGTGAATTTTTTCACATTTCGATATCGACTTTGAAACATTTTCACGAGTTTTAGTATCGACTTTGAAAAAATTTTTACTTTTAGATATGGACTTGGTTTTTACGAGTCTGAATATCGACTTTGAAACATTTTCACGAGTTTTAGTATCGACTTTGAAAAAATTTTTACTTTTAGATATGGACTTGGTTTTTACGAGTCTGAATATCGAGTTGGGAGAATTTTTTCACATTTCGATATCGACTTTGCAACATTTTCACGGGTTTTAGTATCGACTTTGAAAAAATTATTACTTTTAGATATGGACTTGGTTTTTACGAGTCTGAATATCGACTTGTAAGAATTTTTTCACATTTCGATATCGACTTTGAAACATTTTTACGAGTTTTAGTATCGACTTTGAAAAAATTATTACTTTTATATATGAACTTGGTTTTTACATCGACTTGTAAGAATTTTTTCACATTTCGATATCGACTTTGAAACATTTTTACGAGTTTTAGTATCGACTTTGAAAAAATTATTACTTTTATATATGAACTTGGTTTTTACATCGACTTGTAAGAATTTTTTCACATTTCGATATCGACTTTGAAACATTTTTACGAGTTTTAGTATCGACTTTGAAAAAATTATTACTTTTAGATATGGACTTGGGTTTTACGAGTCTGAATATCGACTTGGGAGAATTTTTTCACATTTCGATATCGACTTTGAATCATTTTTACGAGTTTTAGTATCGACTTTGAAAAAATTATTACTTTTATATATGAACTTGGTTTTTACGAGTCTGAATATCGACTTGTAAGAATTTTTTTCACATTTCGATATCGACTTTGAAACATTTTTACGAGTTTTAGTATCGACTTTGAAAAAATTTTCACTTTTAGATATGGACTTGGTTTTTAAGTCTGAATATCGACTTGGGTGAATTTTTTCACATTTCGATATCGACTTTGAAACATTTTCACGAGTTTTAGTATCGACTTTGAAAAAATTATTACTTTTAGATATGGACTTGGTTTTTACGAGTCTGAATATCGACTTGTAAGAATTTTTTCACATTTCGATATCGACTTTGAAACATTTTTACGAGTTTTAGTATCGACTTTGAAAAAAATATTACTTTTAGATATGGACTTGGTTTTTAAGAGTCTGAATATCGACTTGGGTGAATTTTTTCACATTTCGATATCGACTTTGCAACATTTTCACGAGTTTTAGTATCGACTTTGAAAAAATTATTACTTTTAGATATGGACTTGGTTTTTACGAGTCTGAATATCGACTTGTAAGAATTTTTTCACATTTCGATATCGACTTTGAAACATTTTTACGAGTTTTAGTATCGACTTTGAAAAAATTTTTACTTTTAGATATGGACTTGGTTTTTATGAGTCTGAATATCGACTTGGGAGAATTTTTTCACATTTCGATATCGACTGAAACATTTTCACGAGTTTTAGTATCGACTTTGAAAAAATTTTTACTTTTAGATATGGACTTGGTTTTTAAGAGTCTGAATATCGACTTGGGTGAATTTTTTCACATTTCGATATCGACTTTGAAACATTTTCACGAGTTTTAGTATCGACTTTGAAAAAATTTTTACTTTTAGATATGGACTTGGTTTTTACGAGTCTGAATATCGACTTCTAAGAATTTTTTCACATTTCGATATCGACTTTGAATCATTTTTACGAGTTTTAGTATCGACTTTGAAAAAATTATTACTTTTATATATGAACTTGGTTTTTACGAGTCTGAATATCGACTTGTAAGAATTTTTTCACATTTCGATATCGACTTTGAAACATTTTTACGAGTTTTAGTATCGACTTTGAAAAAATTTTCACTTTTAAATATGGACTTGGTTTTTAAGTCTGAATATCGACTTGGGTGAATTTTTTCACATTTCGATATCGACTTTGAAACATTTTTACGAGTTTTAGTATCGACTTTGAAAAAATTTTCACTTTTAGATATGGACTTGGTTTTTAAGTCTGAATATCGACTTGGGTGAATTTTTTCACATTTCGATATCGACTTTGAAACATTTTCACGAGTTTTAGTATCGACTTTGAAAAAATTTTTACTTTTAGATATGGACTTGGTTTTTACGAGTCTGAATATCGAGTTGGGAGAATTTTTTCACATTTCGATATCGACTTTGCAACATTTTCACGAGTTTTAGTATCGACTTTGAAAAAATTTTCACTTTTAGATATGGACTTGGTTTTTAAGTCTGAATATCGACTTGGGTGAATTTTTTCACATTTCGATATCGACTTTGAAACATTTTCACGAGTTTTAGTATCGACTTTGAAAAAATTATTACTTTTAGATATGGACTTGGTTTTTACGAGTCTGAATATCGACTTGGGAGAATTTTTTCACATTTCGATATCGACTGAAACATTATTACGAGTTTTAGTATCGACTTTGAAAAAATTATTACTTTTAGATATGGACTTGGTTTTTACGAGTCTGAATATCGACTTGTAAGAATTTTTTCACATTTCGATATCGACTTTGAAACATTTTTACGAGTTTTAGTATCGACTTTGAAAAAATTATTACTTTTAGATAAGGACTTGGTTTTTAAGAGTCTGAATATCGACTTGGGTGAATTTTTTCACATTTCGATATCGACTTTGAAACATTTTCACGAGTTTTAGTATCGACTTTGAAAAAATTTTTACTTTTAGATATGGACTTGGTTTTTACGAGTCTGAATATCGACTTTGAAACATTTTCACGAGTTTTAGTATCGACTTTGAAAAAATTTTTACTTTTAGATATGGACTTGGTTTTTACGAGTCTGAATATCGAGTTGGGAGAATTTTTTCACATTTCGATATCGACTTTGCAACATTTTCACGGGTTTTAGTATCGACTTTGAAAAAATTATTACTTTTAGATATGGACTTGGTTTTTACGAGTCTGAATATCGACTTGTAAGAATTTTTTCACATTTCGATATCGACTTTGGAACATTTTTACGAGTTTTAGTATCGACTTTGAAAAAATTATTACTTTTAGATAAGGACTTGGTTTTTAAGAGTCTGAATATCGACTTGGGTGAATTTTTTCACATTTCGAAATCGACTTTGAAACATTTTCACGAGTTTTAGTATCGACTTTGAAAAAATTTTTACTTTTAGATATGGACTTGGTTTTTACGAGTCTGAATATCGAGTTGGGAGAATTTTTTCACATTTCGATATCGACTTTGCAACATTTTCACGAGTTTTAGTATCGACTTTGAAAAAATTATTACTTTTAGATATGGACTTTGTTTTTACTAGTCTGAATATCGACTTGTAAGAATTCTTTCACATTTCGATATCGACTTTGAAACATTTTTACGAGTTTTAGTATCGACTTTGAAAAAATTATTACTTTTAGATATGGACTTGGTTTTTACGAGTCTGAATATCGACTTGTAAGAATTTTTTCACATTTCGATATCGACTTTGAAACATTTTTACGAGTTTTAGTATCGACTTTGAAAAAATTATTACTTTTAGATATGGACTTGGTTTTTAAGAGTCTGAATATCGACTTGGGTGAATTTTTTCACATTTCGATATCGACTTTGAAACATTTTCACGAGTTTTAGTATCGACTTTGAAAAAATTTTTACTTTTAGATATGGACTTGGTTTTTACGAGTCTGAATATCGACTTGTAAGAATTCTTTCACATTTCGATATCGACTTTGAAACATTTTTACGAGTTTTAGTATCGACTTTGAAAAAATTATTACTTTTAGATATGGACTTGGTTTTTACGAGTCTGAATATCGACTTGTAAGAATTTTTTCACATTTCGATATCGACTTTGAAACATTTTTACGAGTTTTAGTATCGACTTTGAAAAAATTTTTACTTTTAGATATGGACTTGGTTTTTACGAGTCTGAATATCGACTTGTAAGAATTTTTTCACATTTCGATATCGACTTTGAAACATTTTTACGAGTTTTAGTATCGACTTTGAAAAAAATTTTACTTTTAGATATGGACTTGGTTTTTACGAGTCTAAATATCGACTTGTAAGAATTTTTCACATTTCGATATCGACTGAAACATTTTTACGAGTTTTAGTATCGACTTTGTTAAAATTTTTACTTTTAGATATGGACTTGGTTTTTACGAGTCTGAATATCGACTTGTAAGAATTTTTTCACATTTCGATATCGACTTTGAAACATTTTTACGAGTTTTAGTATCGACTTTGTTAAAATTTTTACTTTTAGATATGGACTTTGTTTTTACGAGTCTGAATATCGACTTGGGAGAATTTTTTCACATTTCGATATCGACTTTGAATCATTTTTACGAGTTTTAGTATCGACTTTGAAAAAATTATTACTTTTATATATGAACTTGGTTTTTACTAGTCTGAATATCGACTTGTAAGAATTTTTTCACATTTCGATATCGACTTTGAAACATTTTTACGAGTTTTAGTATCGACTTTGTTAAAATTTTTACTTTTAGATATGGACTTGGTTTTTACGAGTCTGAATATCGACTTGTAAGAATTTTTTCACATTTCGATATCGACTTTGAAACATTTTTACGAGTTTTAGTATCGACTTTGAAAAAATTATTACTTTTAGATATGGACTTGGTTTTTAAGAGTCTGAATATCGACTTGGGTGAATTTTTTCACATTTCGATATCGACTTTGAAACATTTTCACGAGTTTTAGTATCGACTTTGAAAAAATTTTTACTTTTAGATATGGACTTGGTTTTTACGAGTCTGAATATCGACTTGTAAGAATTCTTTCACATTTCGATATCGACTTTGAAACATTTTTACGAGTTTTAGTATCGACTTTGAAAAAATTTTTACTTTTAGATATGGACTTGGTTTTTACGAGTCTGAATATCGACTTGTAAGAATTTTTTCACATTTCGATATCGACTTTGAAACATTTTTACGAGTTTTAGTATCGACTTTGAAAAAAATTTTACTTTTAGATATGGACTTGGTTTTTACGAGTCTAAATATCGACTTGTAAGAATTTTTCACATTTCGATATCGACTGAAACATTTTTACGAGTTTTAGTATCGACTTTGAAAGAATTTTTACTTTTTGATATGGACTTGGTCTTTATGAGTTTAAATATCTTTGGAAGAATTTTTTCACATTTCTATATCGACTTTGAAACATTTTTACGAGTTTTAGTATCGACTTTGAAAATTTTTTCACATTTCGTTGCGGTTGATTGTTATTTGAAGCAGGTAATAAATTGTAGGGGCATAGGTATATACTTGTGGATATATTCGATTAGTGTGACATTGAGATTATGAAGAATGTTGAAAACTTTAAGTTTGTTGAAAAAATTGTTATTCTAGGTACTTGTGAATACATAGAAGCTTGTAATACGTTGTTGTGAATGGGAGCGTCGGAATTCCGTAACGCTCCGCTTTGCTCCGCCTTTTCGACGTCCGATCCGAAATTCGATGCGCCTCTTCGCGATTTTACCGATTTTGGTAAATTAGACGCAAAGAAAATTTCAACGCTGCCGTTCACAACAATGTATTAGAAGTTTGTATGTATTGATAAATACGTGGAATAATTATTTTTTGAGCAAACTTGGAGTTTTGAATATTCTTGACAATCGGGATGTCATATTAATTGAATATATGCAAAAGTATATAGTCCAAGAGCCCAGGG
This sequence comes from Lochmaea capreae, assembly GCA_949126875.1. Lineage (NCBI taxonomy): Eukaryota > Metazoa > Arthropoda > Insecta > Coleoptera > Chrysomelidae > Lochmaea > Lochmaea capreae. The sequence continues at coordinate 14,726 of OX421395.1, read as the reverse complement.
CAGCCAGACGTTGTTTATTTTCTGATTAACAAAATGTATCGTACTGAGTAGTGTTGGAGTATACTATGAAGGTATACATACCTGCTAGCTTGGGCCGGCGGCCAATTTACAGGTACCAGGTATGTTTTTAAAAAGAATTGAATTATAGATATTTGGGTATTTATTACAAGTTTATGTTGAGAGAATTGAAGAAAGAATAAAATTTTATAATATGAAAGTAACTAGGTAAGGTACGTTGTCTTGATAAGATAAATAAGTTCCTAGGATTACATGATATCTCTTGTGTGCTTATGCGTGCAGAATGGTTGCATGTTACTCTGGCAACACTGTTTGTCAGTCAGTCCATTGTTATTTGAAGGAGTGATTAAATTTTATGGGCATCGGTATATACGTTTGGATATATTCGATTAGTGTGACATTGAGATTGTGAAGAATATTGAAGACTTTAAGTTTGGTGAAAAAATTGTTATTCTATGTATTTATGAAAACATAGAAGCTTGTAATAGGTTGTTGTGAATGGGAGCGTCGGAATCCCGTAACGCTCCGCTCCGCCTTTTCGACATCCGATCCGAAATTCGATGCGTCGCTCCGTGATATGCCGATTTGGTAAATTTCAACGCTCCCGTTCACAACAATGTATTGGAAGTTTGTATGTATTGATAAATAGGTACGGATAATAATGATTTTTTGAGCAAACTTGGAGCTTTGAATATTGTTGACAATCTGTATATCATATTAATTGAATATATGCAAAAGTATAAATAATATGTGCACGTAGAATTGATTGCCTCTATAATGAATTTGGCTGTGAAATGTATGGAATACATAGCAAATATTTAATTTCCTTTCTCTATCCCATTGAATGTGTGCTAGACTTTTAATTTGTAAAACCTTGATAGTTGTTTTGTCTCTTGTACTTTGCTATTTCGAAATTGGGTCGTGGATGGGGAGACCATCACCTGAGACATGTTTGCCACGACGGGATTCGAGAGCCATGGCTCTCCTTCGGTGTCTTCGGTGATGGACTCCCGTACCGCATTCTCCGTGAGTTGCATACCTAGCCAAAGCTGCATAAGCTGAAGGTACTGCGATTGACGGTGTATTTTGTGACCACGCCTCGATACCGTCAATGGATGATGACAATAATTTACGATAGATATAAAATTATCCATCCAATCCTGATTTGTGTACAAGCATACATTTCTATTTCTAATTTCTATTACTTGTAGGTATACCTATATACCTATTTTTGGTTCTTTTTCTCCCTTTAATATTTTCTTTATTATGGTAGGTATGTATAATTTGTTATTCTGGAACGGGGTCGTGGACGGGGGAGACCATCACCTGAGACATGTTTGCCATGACGGGATTCGAGAGCCACGGCTCTCCTTCGGTGTCTCCGGTGATGGTTTCCCGTACCGCATTCTCCGTGAGCTGCAGACCTAGCCAAAGCTGCATAAGCTGAAGGTACTGCAACTCGCGGTGTATTCTATGACCACACCTCGGATGATGACAATAATTTATGATACCTACATATAAAATTTTTTATCCATTCCTGATTTGTGTACAACCATAAACTTGTATTCCTAATTTGTATTACTTGTATAGGTATGTACCTATAAATTTTTGTTCTTTTTCTCGGTTTTTGTATTTTCTTTATTATGGTATTTATAATGTGTTGTTCTGGAACGGTGTCGTGGATGGGGGAGACCATCACCTGAGACATGTTTGCCATGACGGGATTCGAGAGCCACGGCTCTCCTTCGGTGTCTACGGTGATGGACTCCTGTACCACATTCTCCGTGAGTTGCAGACCTAGCCAAAGCTGCATAAGCTGGAGATACTGCAACTCGCGGTGTATTCTGTGACCACACCTCGGATGATGACAATAATTTATGATACCTACATATAAAATTTTCCATCCATTCCTGATTCGTGTACAACCATAAATTTCTATTTGTAAGGGTTTTTGAGTGATTTGAAGCTCCTTTGAGTGTTTTGGTGTGTTTTTGTATGTATGTGAGTGAAATAGAATGGAAAATGGTCCAATTGCTAGATAAGTTTCGTTATTTGGTAGAATCGAGCGATTTCGTGCATTAGGTATTCACTATTAAAGTACCTTGGTACCTAGATACTTGTAATAAAGGCAAATTAATATTATAGTCCGATAAAGATCCCCGAGATTCTGCATGGAAGAGCTGTATGGTCGCGAATATCAACGTTTATAAGGGTATTTTGTGGTCGGGGAATTGAATGGCACTATTCGCAACATCCAAGTTTGTGGAAATGACGGAAAGTTTGTTGAAAATTGACGTTTTCTCGGTAACTATTCGATTTAGGTATGAAAAAAAGTTTCAAATGAATGTTGTAGAGCGCAAAATTTTACGTTGTAATAATACCTCACTTGTTGAATTTCATTGAGAATTATAGATTTTCTCGACCATTTCCGAATCCGCTGGAAATGAACGCTGAGTAGCAAAATAATGATTTGAAGAATTAATTGTTTTGAAAATTTCTTTGTATATGAACAAATGTTTTTCACAGTGGTTTATCAAAAAGTAATTGCTTTTAGTGTTTTTGTATTTTTAGGTCTATTAAATGATAAAAATGTTTACTTCCAGCGGATTCGGTAATGGTCGAGAAAATCTATAAGTATAATACCTAATTCTGAATGAAATTTAACAAGTGAGGTAGTAGGTATTTGGACGTAAAATCTTGCGCTCTACAAGTTTTATTTGAAGGTTTTTTTGATAATTGGAATAATTGCCGAGAAAAGGTGAATATTAAGAAATGTTCCGTCATATTTACTGTTTCCTGGTAAAATTGTATGTTGCGATTAGTGCCATTTAATTCCCTGTCCCCAAAATATCCTTATAAACGTATTCGCGACCATATAGCTCTCCCATGCAGAATCTTTGGGATCTTTATTGGACTATGAATTGGGGAGTGTGTTTTGTTTGATCATTACCTACTTCCTTATATTTATTAGGTAGGTTTGGTAATCATAATAATTATTATATTGATAAAAGGTAGTAGCTTCGCCGATATTTTGTGGAATTTCTTTTAAAATTGTTAGGAACGTATGTAGGTAGAGGTAGGTATATATTTTCATTATACAGGGTTTAGATACCAATGTCACGACAAACTTGGATATAATATATGGGTTCTGTTTAGGCCTATTGCCTATTTTTGTATGTAGGTATATAGGTACGCAGAAAGGTCGACAATAGGGTGAATTCTATAAGAAGTGGTTAAAAATGAACGGCACGCCCGCCGTTATATAATTTAACGGAGTTTCCGCTATTAGAAATGTTTTATTTAGTCTATACATACCTACTTATTGAATATTAAGAGGTATGCAGTCCAATTAAGAGTTTTCCGTTAATAGGATTTGAAAGCTTATTATTCGTAGAGATTCGTAAAATGGAGTCGGAAGATTGTCTAATTTTGAACAATACGTTAAAATTTAACATTTGCTTACAGAATAGAATTGCACCTAATGACGATTTCGTTCAACTTTGTATAAGTGCAATTCTGTAAGCAAACTTTTAACGCATCGTTAAAAATTAGACAAGACAGTCTGCTAAATACATTTTACTATTCTGTATGCAAAATAATCTTGAAAATATGAACGGAAAACTCTTAAATGTTGAAATTGAAATCCTAATCTTGACTATGTAGGTATAGATTAAAAGATTTATAATAGCGGAAACTTGGTCAATTATAACGGCTTGCCGTTAATTTTTAACCACTTTATAGAATTGACCCTAATTTCAATATAAATTTCTATAGGTAATATACCTATGGTGTTTGTGGTGCAATGGTTCTAATGTGTTTATAATTTGATGCGTTAAATGAACCCGATAGAAATGAAAAAAAGTTTATGTATAGAATTGAGGTCCTAAAAGGAAGAAATACAGTCCACTAACCCGAAAAACAATCCCCAACAGATTCTTTTAAGATGAAAAAGATGAAAAAAATGTTATGAATAAAAATAATAGGTAGATGTCTTTAAGGTCCATAATATTTTGAAATGATATCAAACTATCCTACCTACAGAGTACAGAGTGCTGCATGTATAACTCTGTTACAAACCAGACAAATGATATGATTTTTGAAGTGAGAACCCCGGTAGGTAAGTACCTAGGCATATTATACCGAATTCGGATTGCTCACGGAATTTTTAGAAGCTTTTAATACTAGGTTTTGCTACGTTATAGGTGCCTACCTACCTACCCACCTACCTATAGAGTTGTTGAAAATGTATGGACACGTTTAGGTGAAAATGTTTGGTAATTGAACGGTATGTACCTAGGTAGTTTATGGTTAGATAGTACGTACTACGTAGGAGAAAAAAGAAAAAAATGTTGGGTATTTTGCCTTTGAGAGTTTCGTAATATTATGCAATATGTCCGTATTGTATGATATTACGAAAGAACAGGCAAAATAAAATGTTTTCCCCAACGCACTTACAATATCTAAGCTACAACAGAGCGCTGTGTCCATATCTTTTGAAGAACTCTGTAGGTAGGTAGGTAGGTAGGTATAACGTAGCAAAACCTCGTAGGTATTATGAGCTTGTAGAAAATGTGAGCAATCCGAATTGGGTGTAACATAGGTACCTATGTACAGTACAGCGGTTCTCATTTAAAAAATGATATGTCTGATTTTTAAGGGAGTTATGCATGCAGGCGCAGGCAGCACTCTGTAAGTAGGATAGTTGGATATAGATAATTTGAAAATATTGATCTTAAAGACATCTACCTAGTATTTTAGTTGATACCTAACATTGTTTGATAGGTACTTATCTCTTAAAATAACCCACATGGCACATATCGAAGTTAGGACCTTATAAACGCATAAAATTATAAAGAAATTAGAACCATTGCACAACAAACAACATAGGTAGGTATACTTATTAGGTATATAAATTTATATTGAATTGAAACGAAACCGTCATTGTCGACGTTTCTGCGATAAATGAATTACCTCACGCCTTCACTGGTGTAATCTAAGAAAAGTGCTGACTGCAACTACAGCATATTATAGGTATTATATTATATTATATTATATTTCGTTATCTATGAACAAGTGTTTTCAGTAATTAAGAATCTCGTTAGATTCTTTTTATTTGTCATACAGTTAAGACCATAATTTAATAAAATCATTTTGTAGAATTTAATAATTTGTAAAAATAAAATAAATGTTTTTAAAAACGACTTTGGCATTCTCGATAAGTTATTTGATGCGTGAGTGCTCGCAACCCTTCTACCGTCGTTCTTACACCGTAGTAGGTATGCGCTGTGGTGTTTGTTCAGTTCCTTAAAAATAAAATAGGTTGTCACATTTACAATTTGGCGTACCTACATACATGGAAGAATAGGCCTATATACCTATCGAAGTTTGTCGTAAGAGATTGGTAGGTGGTATCTACTTCTACACCCTGTATAATGAAAATATATATTATGCCTAGAAAAGTTGGTAAGAATTTGAAAAGAAACTGGTTAAAATATGGGCGAAGCTTGGTAGGTACGTAGGTATTATTAGATAATAATATAATAATTATGATGACTAACTAGTAATTACCTACCTAATGAATATAATATCTGGAAGTAGTGATGAAAGAAAAGAAAAGATACTTCCTAATAGGTATTAGTTTGCGTTAATTACAAGTAGGTAGTTTTATACAGGGTGTTTTGAAATGACACTTACAACGTTTGCAACTTTGCATGTAGATAGGTACCTCTCATAAAACTCAACAAAATAATATAAGGAATATGAGAAGTCCAGCTCATTTACTTTTCGAGATACGGGGTGGTTGGTGTTGAAGTTATGAAAAATTAAATGTTTTCTTTCATTCGATAACTTTGAAATGGATGGATGGATGGATAAATTGATTTGACATTTGGCAGGTTGTTTTAAAATGTTGAAGGGCATATTTTGATGGAAAAACAGTTTTCAAATTTTCAATTCTAGATCCAGTGCATGGTGTACATTTAGAAAAGTATGTCACCTTTCCCCTCCCATTTCTTACGCCTCCACTGGCATTTAAAGTAATTTTTATTTAAAAATCTATTCCTCAATGGTTTCCACGTGAAAAACGTATAACCTTTACATATGAAAAGATGTATAGTTTTCGAGATATTTAATGTTTCCATGAAGTCTGCAAGACCACTTTTTAATAATGAAATGAAAAAATAATTTTCTTGTAATTTCTTTTAATGACTGACTACCAAACTAGTCTAGTTCTGGTTAGAATATGTGGGTAAGAAAAAGTATTCTGTGAAACAGCAATGCATCTAAATCTAAAACATTGAGAAAAGATTGTTGAAAATACTTGAGTATCCAAACTTGTGTGTGATTTTATTAACATAAGAATTGATCCGATGACAATAAAAAATAAGAAAGGTAGTTGGAAATTTAAACAATATAGGTAGATAATTTTTCACTAACAAGAGATGTTTAAAATTTCGTCCATTTACATGTAAACATAAACATAAACATACAATAGTAGAAACGGAGGAGGAACTGATATGATAGCAAGAATCCATGCAGCTACACGAATTATTTACGGACACGGTAATCACCTAGTCTTTCCTTTCCTTTCCAAAATATGCGATAATGCGATTTTCAATGAGAAAACGTTGCGGATTATGTTTATGTTTAAATGTAAATGGACGAAACTTTAAACATCTCTTGTTAGTGAAAAATTATGTAGGTATATTGTTTAAATTCCTAACTACTTAATTATATTATTTTTTATTGTAATCAATTCTTATGGTAATAAAATCACACACAAGTTTGGATACCTAAGTATTTTCAACAATCTCTTCTCAATGTTGTTTTAGATGCATTGCTGTCTCACAGAATAGTTTTTGTTACCCACACATTCTAACCATAACTAGACTAGTTTGGTAGTCAGTCATTAAAAGAAATGGGTACAAGAAAATTATTTTTTCATTTCATTATTAAAAAGTGGTCTTGCAGACTTGATGGAAACATTAAATATGTTGAAAACTATTTATGTTTTGATATGTAAAGGTTATGCGTTTTTGACGTGGAAACCAACCATTGAGGAATATAAATTTGAATAAAAATTACTTTGAATGCCAGTGGAAGCGTAAAAAATGGGAGGGAAAAGGTGATATATATTTTTGTAAATGTACACCCCACACTGGATCTAGAATTGAAAATTTGAAAATTGTTTTTCCATCAAAATATGCCCTTTAACATTTTAAAACAACGCAACCTGCCAAATGTGAAATGAATTTATCCATCCATCCATCCATCCATCCATCCATCCATCCATCCATCCATCCATCCATCCATCCATCCATCCATCCATCCATCCATCCATCCATCCATCCATTTGAAAGTTATCGAATGAAAGAAAACATTTAATTTTTCATAACTTCAACACTACCCCGTATCTCGAAAAGTAAATGAGCTGGATTTCTCATTCCTTATATTATTTTGTTGAGTTTTATGAGAGGTACCTATCTACATGCAAAGTTGCAAACGTTGTAAGTGTCTTTTGAAAACACCCTGTATAGTATAGGTAGTTAGTGAGTAGTGAATTTTGGAAAAAAAATCAATATAGGCTTATGATTGCAAAGGGCGCGTGAGCGTTGGTTCGCGCATGCGCACTGGAAATCGTTTCTTGGGATGGTAGGAGGTTTTGGGGTGGGTGAGACGAATAAATGCTAGGGAGACGGCGCGTGAGCGGCGGTTCGCGCATGCGCACTGGCAATCCACTGTTGGGAAGGAGGTTCTCAGTGAGACGGACGGACGGACGATGGTTAGTATCAGTCAGTCCATCGTTATAGAAGGAGGTAGTAAATTGTAGTGGCATATATAGTTGTGTATAGGTATATTGGATTAGTGTGATGTCGAGATTGTGAAGGATGTTGAAGACTTTGAGTTTGTTGAAAAAATGGTTGTTCTAGGTATTTGTGAATACATAGAAGTTTGTAATACGTTGTTGTGAATGGGAGCGTCGGAATTCCGTAACGCTCCGCTCCGCCTCGCCTTTTTGACGCCCGATCGAAATTGCTTCCGTTCACAACAAAGTATTAGAAGTTTGTATGTATTGATAAATACGTAGAATAACGATTTTTTGAGCAAACTTGAAGTCTTGAATATTCTTTACAATCTGGATGTCACATGAATTGAATATACCTATGCATAAGTATATTTGCACGTAGAATTGACTGCCTCTAAAATCATCGAAGCTGAGAATTATTCCGTCGTGTCGGACTTGGACGCGCTGCGTTGTTATTTGCAACGTGGCGCGCTCGGAAATTGGATGCTTGTAAATTTGGCAACACGGCGCTGCAAAACTCGTCTCTCGGCTTGTCGAATTTGTATTCGACACGCTGAGCGGCGAAATCTGGCAACGTCGCGTTGTTAAATTTCGAAGCCTCGAATTTCCGAGCGCGCCGCGTTGCAAAATGCAACACGGCGAGCCATCAGACGTGCTCGGCGAGATTTGGCAACATTGCGCTGATAAATTCCGCCTCCCGGCGTGTCGTTACATGCGACGCGCTGCGCGGCAGAATTTCCGGCGTTTTGCTGCCGAATCCCGTCGTGCCACGAAATCCGGCAACGTCGCATTTTCAAATCCCGCCGCCTGGCGTGTCGAATCTCCTACGCGCTGCGTTGCCGATGGCAACACGGCACGCTACAGATTCGGCGCGTCGAACGGCGGGATTTGTCATTGCAACGTTGCCGTGTCGCCAATTTCGTCCCCCGGCGTGTCGAAATTTGGCAACTACGCATTGCCCAATCCCGGCGTGCCGCCTCCAATCGCCGTTACGAAATCTGGCAACACCGCATTCCCAGATTCCGCCTGGCGCGCCGGATATCCATGCGCCGCGTTGCCGTTTGCAACGCGGCGAGATTTCCGGTCTGCCAGGCGGGATTTGGCAACGCCGTGCTGCTAGTTCCCGCAGCGGCGATTTCCGGCGAAATTTCGTTGCGCCGCGTTGCGAGATCTGGCAACATTGCGCCGCCAAAATTCACCCCTCTGCGTGTCGAATTTGCATCCGACGCGCCGAGTGGCGAAATTTGCCGGCGCTGTACCGCCGAATCCCGCAGCGCCGCGCCACGAAATCCGCCGTTCCAATCGCGCCGAAATTTGGCAACGCCGCATTCCCAAATCCCGTCGCCCGGCGTGTCGAATTTCCAAGCGCCGCGTTGCCGGCCCAACGCGGAGCTTCGAAATCCGACCCGTCGAGCGGCGAGATTTGGCAACCCTGCGTTGCCGAATCCCGGCGCGTCGAAATGGCCAGATTTCCGGCGGAATTTGCAGCATGTCGCTGCGAATCTCGGCAACGCTGCGCCGGTAGATTCGTCGCCGGGTCCGTCGAATTTGCATTCGACGCGCCAGGCGGCGAAATTTCCCGGTGCCCCGTCGCCGAGCTCCGCACCGCCTCGCTACGAAATCCGTCGCGAAATCCCTTTGCGTCGAAATTCGACAATACCGCATTACCAAGTCCCGTTGCTCGACGTGTCGAATTTCCAAAATCCGACGCGCCGAGCTGCGAGATTTGGCAACACCGTGTTGCCGAGTTGCGCCGCAAAATTACGCCGCCGTTCCCGATGAAGACCGTCGCGCCGTATTTCCGATTCCCGGCGAAGTCCGCCGCGCCGTTTCCCGTTAAATTCCGCCCCGCCGCGTCGCGTTACCGATTCCCGATGAAGACCGTCGCGTTGCGAAATCCCGACGATTCGAAGTTTGGAGAGTATAGGGTGGGATAGATAGGAATAATGAAGAAAGTTTATTTTTCACACAAATATTAGTACAAAAACAGTTTTTAGCAAAATTACAAGAATCTTGTAGTAATTTCTTTTAGTTCTTCCATAAAAACGTTGAATAATACCTATAACTGCATCGTTTAAACTGAAAAAAAAACTTGTAGTAATTTTATAAATACGAAAAGCATCAATTTTTAAAAAAAACTGCATAAATACGTTGAATAATTTAATGTTTTTCATGTAAACTTCCACAATTTGCATACAATATATTCATAAATGCTCTTGTTTTCTCATGTAACCACTTATATTCATAATTGCAGCTCGTACAATGTTAATTTTCACTTTTACAATTCATAAGTACTTATTTTCAATAAAATATAGCTGAAATTCGAAACACACTAAAACACACTTGTTAAAACTGTAAAAAAGTTGTAGTTAGTAATCTCATAAATACGAAAAGCATCAGTTTTTAAGAAAAACTGCAAAAACTTTAAGTTTCTTGCATAAATACGTTGAATAATATAATGTTTTTCATGTAAACTTCCATAATTTGCATACAGTATATCCATAAATGCTCTTGTTTTCTCATATAATCATTTTATATTGATAATTGCAGCTCGTACAATGTTAATTTTCACTTTTCTAATTCATAATTACTTATTTTCAACATAATATAGGTATCTGAAATTAAAAACACACTTGTTAAAACTGCATAAAAGATGTAATTAGTAATTTTATAGATAGAAAAGCATCAAAAACTTACCATAACCATAAAAACTTTGAATAAAATACTTGCATCGTGTAAACTTGAAAAATACTCCATAATTTGCATACAATATAACCATAAATGTTGTTGTTTTCTCATATAACTATTTTAAATTCATAATTGCAGCTCGTACTATGTTAATTTTCACTTTTCTAATTCATAATTACTTATTTTCAATATAATATAGGTATCTGAAATTAGAAACACACTTAAACACACTTGTTAAAACTGCAAAAAAGATGTAATTAGTAATTTTATAAATAGAAAAGCATTAAAAACTTACCATAACCATAGAAACTTTGAATAAAATACTTGCATCGTGTAAATTTGAAAAATACTCCATAATTTGCATACAATATAACCATAAATGTTCTTTTTTACTTACATAACCATTTTATATCCATAATTGCAGCCCGCAGACTAATTTTCTTGTTATAATTCATAAATTCACTTAACAGCACTTGGTTAAACTGCAAAAAACAAAAAGTTGTAGTAATTTCCTAAATACTTTTAGTTTGTTGCATAAATACGTTGAATAATATACCTGCATCGTGTAAACTTTGAAAATATTCCATAATTTGCATACAATATACCCATAAATGCACTTGTTTTCTCATATAACCATTTTATATCGATAATAACAGCTCGTACAATGTTAATTTTCACTTTTATAATACATAAGTACTTATTTTCAATATAATATAGTTGAAATTCGAAACTTTTTTAACCGCACTTGATAATACTAGATTTTACACAGGATGGTCTTGCTACGAGGTGAACACCGCGAGGACTTCTGGGCTACTGACGGTGCGCGAGGACTTCTGTGCAACTGACGGTAGAGTTGCGCAGAACCGATCATTATACGGGCTGCGCGGATCATACGAATTTGAGAATATTCAGCCCTAGCCACGCCCCCAATGGGATTTTCGGCCAATCGGGATGCAGGGAATCTAGTATAAATATCGTGCAAAATCTGGGGGAGGGCATAGTGAGTTTAGTGTTTGACGTGGAAGCGTTGCCGGTTGTTCGTGCGTAGTGAAAAGGTATTTAATGAAATTTTTCGTGTTTTTAAATGGACTTGTAAAATTTTTCGATTACTTCGGTGTGGACTTGTAAAATTTTTTCGACTGTTAATATCGACTTGGAATAATTTTTCGTATTTCGATATGGACTTGTTAAAATTTTTAAGAGTCTTAGTATGGACTTGGAAAATTTTTTACGAGTTTTAGTATCGACTTAGAAAAATTTTTGACATTTTGATATTGACTTTGGAATAGTTTTCGACGCAGTTTTTAAAAAAGTTTTTGGTGTGGTTTTTTGACAAAGTGTGTGTTCCTACTTTGGGTGAAGTGTGTTCGGCTCAAGTTCGATCGAGGGTTGGTCAACAATCGATTGTCAATAATCGATTAATAATCGATTGTCAATAATCGATTAATAATCGATTTTTCCAATCGATTTTCCCAATCGATTTTTTTAATCGATTTTTCCAATCGATTTTTTTAATCGATTTTTTCAATCGATTTTTTCAATCGATTTTTTCAATCGATTTTTCCAATCGATTTTTTCAAACGATTTTTTTAATCGATTTTTTTAATCGATTTTTTCAATCGATTTTTCCAATCGATTTTAATTCGGGAAAAAGTGGAAAGAGCTAAGAAGCCTGAATACTGCCTGGGGAAATGGTAAGAAAGTTTACATTTATTA